>CM070776.1:80000-725000 GCA_036346955.1 Dipus sagitta
TATCCTAATCATAACCCTCTCGAACCAATCTCCAATGTCCCCCTTTCCCTACTACTTCCTCCACCGAATTCCTTCTTTCCAACTAATCCCTTTTCTATTTTGATTTATTCACTTAATTTTTTTTTTTCGACGGAGGGTCTCACACCAGCCCGGGCTGACCTGGAATTCAGTATGGAGTCTCAAGGTAGCGTCGAACTCATGGCGATCCTCCTACCTCTGCCTCCCGAGTGCTGGGATTAAAGGCGTGCGCCACCATGCCCGGCCCACTTAAATTTTTTACATATTTTATTTATTTGAGAGAGAGAACAAGAAGAAGATATATAAAGAGAATGGCCATGCCAGGACATCTAGCTACTGCAAATGAATTCTAGACACATGCATCACTTTGTGCATGTGGCTTACGTGGATACTGGGGAATCAAACCTGGGTCCTTAGGCTTTGCAGGCAAGCACCTTAACTGCTAAACCATTCTCCAGCCCAAAAATATATTTAACTTATTTTTGTGTGTGTGTGTGTGTGTGTGTGTGTGTGTGTATCACGTCTATTGTCCCTGGAAACAAATGCCAGGTGCTTGTGCCACCTTTTGCATCTGACTTTATGTGGGTGTTAACGAATCAAACATGGGGCCAGGCATGGAGGTAGGTGTCTTTAAGCACTTGGGAGGCAGAGGTGGGAGGATTGCTGTGAGTTCAAGGCCAGCCTGAGACTACACAATGAATTCCAGGTCAGCCTGCCCCACCCCTCCAAAAAAAATTACAAGGGCCAGCAGGCTTCCCAAGCAAGTGTGTTTAACCACTGAGCCATTTCCCCAGTCCCTCTCATGAGCCATTATGAGAATATAAATGCAATGGCCACTTTGATGACACATATTCTGTGTACCTGTTTAATTGAGTTAGGATTTTATACAGTAATAAAGTAGTTATAAGTGCAGGCACGAGCATTAAAATAGCACAGCAAATCTGGGTTGTGAAGGGTGCCAGTCTATCACCCAAATATGCTTACTAAATTATTGTAGACAACGTTCAGAGGATGTCAGTCCAGAGATGCTTTCCTCAAGTCAGCAGGATTATCTGGCCTTGAGACACACAGCTGTGGAGTTTTCAATTACTTTTGCACTTCTCACTTGCTGTTTTAGTAGCAGCACTTAGAGTATTTGGGAAGGAAGGAGCAGTGTGCTTACCTGCAGTATGTATTTTTTATTGTTGTTTTTTGAGATAGGGTCTCACTTAGCACTTGAAAACTGGTTAGAGGCAGGATATAGCTTCAGGGGTAATAGGGAAAACCACTGTGAGTTGCAAAAGTGCTCATTTCTCTACCTTTAGTGTTTGGATACTTCTTAGGTGCCATTCTTCTCTAGAGGTGATGTTCCTTCCTACACTGTCATGACGGAACCATTGTGTGTTTTTTTTTTTTAAATTTAAGTGTTATCCACTACCATTATTCTATTTTGATGGCCACTTTGTACCTGAATTTGGGCAATTCAAGGTCTTCTTATTTGGCTTTTTAAAAATTTGGTTTTACATATTTTTTTTAAGTTTTGTTTATTAGAGACAGAGTGAGGGAAGAGAGAGAGAATGGGCACACCAGGGCCTCTAGCCACTGCAACGAACTCCAGATGCATGTGCCTCCATATGCATCTGGCTTACATGGGACCTGGAGAATTGAACCTGGCTCCCTAGGCTTCACAGGCAAGTGCCTTAACCACTAAGCCATCTCTCCAGCCCCAAGTTCTTATTATTTGAAAGCATCAGGTTTTCGGCGAGGGGGACGGGGACTGGTGAGATGACTCACCAGTTAAAGGTGCTTGCTTGCAAAATGTGCTGGCCGAGGTTCAATTCCACAATCCCCATATAAAGCCAGATAGATACACAACATGGCACATACGTCTGGAGTTTGTTTATAGTGGCAGGAGGCCCTGATGTGCCCATATTCTCTCTTAAATAAAATAAAATGTTAGTATGACTCTGTGGTTAAAGGCACTTGCTTACAATGCCTACAGGCCTGGGTTCAATTCCCAAGCCACCCACATCCATCAGATGCAAAAAGTGGCACAAGCATCTGGTATCCTTTGCAGTGGCAAAATGCTCTGGCATATCCATACGTACACCCACAAACACACACGTAAATAAATACATTTAATTTATTAGAGAGAGAGAGTGTGTGTGTGTGTGAGAGAGAAAGGGTGCACCAGGGCCTCCAATGCATGTGCGACCTTGGGCATCTGGCTTACATGGGTCATGGGGAATTGAACATGGGTCCTTAGACTTCGCAGACAAGTGCCTTGAATGCTAAGCCATCCCTCCAGCCCCATTTAATGCATTTTAAATACACACACACACATGCACTCAAAGTATTAGATTTTTACCACAATTGTAAAAATCAAAGATTTTGTGTAGTTTTTCCTGAATTATTGACCAAAGATTTGTAATATTCAGTTTAATAAACTATTTGAATTTCCTTAGGAGTCTCACAGAAGGAGGAGGAAGAAGACACTTTTATTGAAGAACAACAATTAGAAAAAGAAAGGCTGTTGGAGGAGAAAGAGAGGTCAGCACTAATTGAGACACCTAAAATGAACTGTTACTGGAATTTTATCAGCCTTTACCAACTAGCATTGATTTTCTGTATGAAATCTTGCTACAAGTGGGTTTTACAAAATAATTTGAATAAACTATTTAAATCTGTAGCTGATGGGCTAAAAGTAGATATCTTTTTCTTTTCTTCTGTTTTTGAAGGTAGGGTCTTGCTCTAGCCCACACTGACCTGGAATTCACTATGTAATCTCAGGGTAGCCTCGAACTCATGGCGATTCTCCTACCTTTGATTTGATTTTCATGTCATCAGCCATCTTATGTCTGCCCTGGTTGCCCAACTTTAACAGATTTCTTGTCTTGTAAGATGATGAAAGTATTCTATTTTTTCAAGGGGTAGTGCTGTGTGTGTGTGTGTGTATGTGTGTGTGTTTCTTTTCTCGTTTTGTTTTTTCTTTTTTAAAATGTGGCACGTACCAATGGGAATTGTACCTAGTACTACTCGGAACTACCCAGTTTAGGGTTCAGTCCATCGTGATGGGAGGTTTGGTGGCAGAAGCAGCTCTAGCTGAATCTTCAGCAGCGTGAGACCGTTGATCACATCCCATCTGCAGGCAGGAAGCCGAGATGAATGCTGGTGTGCTGCTTACTTTCTCCTTCTTCCCTTTCTTATTTGGCTGGGAGCCCAGTCTAGACGATGGTGCTACCCACGTTCAGGATGGGTCTTTCCTCCTCAGCTCACCCTCCCTGGAAACTCCTTCTCAGACGTGCCCGGAGGAGTGTCCCTTAAGTGGTTCCAAGTTCAGTCAAGTTGATGATGATGATTAGCAATCACATAAGCCCTCTTTAAATTAGAAACTTGTGATATTGGATGTCTGAGACTTACCAGTTTAAGGTAACCTTACCTTTGTTTTGTTTTCTTGAGACAAGATTTTGCTATGTAGCCCAGGTTGGCCTAAAAATTGCAATTTTCCTGTCTCAGGTTCCCGAGTGCTGAGATCATTGACATGTATAGCCTGAATGTACACTCTGCAGTTTGAAAAGTTAATTCTGTGACCGCAGCTCTATGAAAGCCTGGCAGGTTTCATTATAAACCTTTGGACTCATACTGCATACAGTCAAGAGAGTCCTGAAATTCATGGAATGTGCCTTCAAACATCTAACCTGCCTGCAAAGCCTAAGGACCCAGGTTAAATTCTCCAGTACCCACGTAAGCCAGATGCACAAGGTGACACTGGTGTCTGGAGTTTGCTTGCAGTGGCTAGAGGTCCTGGTGCATCCATTCTGTCTCTCTCAAATAAATAAATAAAATATTTTAAAAAAATAATAGACTAAAGGTTTTAAGAAAAGATGAAAAGGAATTATAAAAACATATTACCAAGTACAGATTTATTTATTTAGTTAGTTATCTAGGGTTTATTTGATGCAGAATCTTGCTCTGTACTCTAGGCTAGCCTGAATTGAACATCCTTAGACCTCAGCTGGCTTTGCAGGAATATGTCACCATGCCCAGCTCTTTTTCAAACAAATATTTATTTATTGATTTGAGAGAGAGAGGGAGAGAGAGAGGAAGAGACATATAGAGAGAATGGGGATGTCAGGGCCACTAGCCATTACAAATGAACTCCAGATGCATGTGCCACCTTATGCATTTGGCTTACGTGGGTCTTAGGGAATTGAACCTGGGTCCTTAGGCTTGGCAGGCAAGTGCCTTAACCTCTAAGCCATCTCTCCAGCCCTCCTGTTTTTTTTTTTTAAATAAACCAATTACAAGAAGTAATATGAGTGGGAAAAGATTATATAGCATAGGGAGAATTAAGCTTTCAGAATGTGAAAGGCTAAATGTTGTTTTGAAATTTATTACCTACCTTATTGGCACCTAAACATTACTGTGATCACGTAAAGGGGAAGTCACTGTCATTGTCTTACGTAAAAATGTCGCAGCCATACATGTCCGTGAAATAGAGAAGTAGTCAATTATAACTTTACTAATCTCTAGAAAGACAATTTCTTTCCCAAAAGCTTTCCTTCTGCCTTCTGGTTCTTACCCTGACTTCCCTGCTTTCTTAGAAGATACCTTTCATAGGGAGATGACTCAGCAGCTAAAGGCACTTGCTTGTGAAACCTGCCAGCCTAGGTTCGATTCCCCGACACCCATGTAAAGCCAGAGGCAGAAAATACCTTTCACGATATTTTAGTCGTTCCCTAAACATGTGATTTTTTGTTTGCCATCTTCTATGTATGCTCATTTCTTTTCTCGGTCGGCTCATGTTTATAGGCAAAGATTACATGAAGAGTGGCTGCTGAGGGAGCAGAAGGCACAAGAAGAATTCAGAATAAAGAAGAAGAAAGAAGAGGCTGCTAGAAAACGGAAGGAACAACAAGAGGTAGGACATGGCCAGTAAGCTCACTGAACTGATTAGTGTTAAGAGTCGCAGGGTGTGGGGCTGGGATACAACTCAGAGGTGGGAGTTTCTCTTAGTACCTGCAAGGCCCCTAGCGGAGGGGCGTGGCTTCCACGTGTTGCTCTTAACGTTTTCCACTAGTTTCCTCTGTATGTTCAATGTTTTGAAAAAGACTGAGTGTGAAAATAAAATTATCTTTTCTTTTTTTTTTCCTTCAAAGAAAAAGTTAAAGGAAGAATGGGAAGAACAACAGAGAAAGGAAAGAGAGGAGGAGGAACAGAAGTTGCAGGAGAAGAAAGAGAGAGAGGTGACTCCTGCCGTAGGAGGCTAGAGCTTTGCGTATCTTCTTAGTGTTCACGTGTGTGTGTGAAGACTGCAGTGGTGGGCCTACCTGGGGTGGGATTTGATTACATTTTTTTTGTTGTTGCTTCATTTGTTTGAAAAAAGTCATTGGTTTCATTTCAAAATAGATGATTTTTCTTATGATACTCATCTTAGGATCTGTTCAGTGGGAAATTTCTTTTTTTCTAATTTTTTTTTGTTCATTTTTATTTCTTTATTTGAGAGTGACAGACAGAGAAAGAGGCAGATAGAGAATGGTGTGCCAGGGCCTCCAGCCACTGCAAACGAACTCCAGACGCATGCGCCCCCTTGTGCATCTGGGTTATGTGGGTCCTGGGGAATCGAGCCTCGAACCGGGGTCCTTAGGCTTCACAGGCAAGCGCTTAACTGCTAAGCCATCTCTCCAGCCCGGAAATTTCTTAAATTTAAGATTTTCTTCTGCTTTGTCCAAGTGACTCTTCATTTCAGGGACTGGCAAACACTTCCTTTAAAGAGCCAGATAGCAAGTACTAGGCTTTGATACACTAGGTCCGTAATGGCCTCTGGCTATCATCCAACTCTGCCAGTGCACCCTGAGAAGACAAGCATAATAAGCAAGGGAACCGATGGGCCGCACTTCAGTAAAACATTTCTGTAGAATAGGCAGCTGGCTTCTGCTTTGCACTCTTACCACTAGCAATGTTTTTCTGAGATTCCATGGCATGTGTGTAGATATCTCTAGAGATGATTATGTTGTGTGGTTTTCATATTTATTTACTTCACAAGAAATATAATAGTTTATAGACACCTCAGAAAGAATCACTTGACTTAACTGGGTCAGGATTTGAAATCTTACGGAATTAAGAAATATCTTTGGCTGGGCGTGGTGGCGCACGCCTTTAATCCCAGCGCTTGGGAGGCAGAGGTAGGAGGATTGCCGTGAGTTCGAGGCCTCCCTGAGACTACGTAGTGAATTCCAGGTCAGTGTGGACCAGAGTGAGACCCTACCTCAAAAAAAAAAAAAGAAATATCTTTGTTGTTATTAAATCATGGCTTCCTTTCTAACCTTTGCTATAAAGACATGACAGTTGGTTGTTTGAAAGAATTCTTTCTTGAGAAGCACATGCCCACTCTAGGGTGGGTATTATTGTGTTTCTGTTATATGTTTTTCTTCCTATTTAATGTTCATTTTCCATAATAATATCCAACTTAGCATAAAAAGGAAGGAAGGAAATTCTATAATGTTTAAATGTATCTCTTCCAGGATTTTTTAAAATTGGTTTGTTTTGCTAGTATTCCTTAACGGTGTATTATTTCAGAGATAACACAGCTCATCTTTCCTTGACTGATTCATGAGGATGTATCTTTTTTGGAATATTGCTACATTTAAATAGCATAAAATTCCACACTTGTTCACCTTATCCTAATTATTATGTCTTGTTTTAGCTTCTGTTAAATAGCATGTTTAACCTAACATTTTTATAATAGTCATTAATGCCTTATCTTACAAACAAGAACATGGTTTTTTAATGTAGAAATATACTAAACACTGTTATCGGAACTATTATAAAACTTAAATATTTTGCAATGTGCTCTATTCAAATTTTATATTTGAATAAATATTCTAAGCTGTATATCTTTTGAAAGCTTTTCAGGAGATATGTGCTTATAAAGTAATAAGAACTTGAAGCCTTTTGAGGTGTGTGTGTGTGTGTGTGTGTGTGTGTGTTAACTATGATATCTTAGATTCTTAACTAAAGAAACCAGACATGACTTAACCTGACTTCCAGGTTTTCATTAGTCCTATGTTTGCACCACTTATAGGAAGCTGTGCAGAAGATGCTGGATCATGCTGAAAATGAGGTATTTTGATAAACTGTTCATTAAGAATTTGAGACAGCTCCTTAGCATTCTTCCCTGTCCTCCATAGCTGGATGTGGTGGTGTGCTCCTGTTAAGACCAGAGGTTGAGGCAGGAGAATTGCTATAATTTGGAGGTCAGCCTGGGTCACATAGAAAAACCTGGTCTCACAAAAAGAAAAGAATTTGAGGGCACTTGATATTTCATTAGAAACAGTAGCTCCAGTCACATAAGCTTTGTGGGAGGCTATTTAAGTCATTGCTGTGGCCCTTCAGTGAATGTGGCAACAGCAGTTCATTGGTGATCAGAAACCAATGGTATTGAATCACCCCAAAGACTGTACTTGTCTAGAGTCTTTAAAGTGTGTGTAAGCCACATTACCTACTACTGCCCCCCGCCTCCCGGTTGTCAGCTTCCCCTTATTCGGAGTACTTGTCCTTCTCTCTGGTGGCTCCTTGAGTATAGGATCCTTGTCAGAATGGATAGACAGAAAGAAGGCCTCGGTGATTAGCATTAGTGACCTGGAGCCAAGAGAAAGCCAGCTCACTCTCCGTATTCAGAGACTTAGCTTGTAAGTCTGCATTCCCTGTTGTAACTGAAACATGAATGTCCTTATGTGAAACCATTTGTAGTTATTTTTGTTTGTTTGTTTGCTCTTTGTTTTGTTTTTCAAGGTAGGGTCCCGCTCTAGTCCACAGTGACTGACTTGGAATTTACCATGTGGTCGCAGACTGGCCTCGAACTCGCATACATCCTCCTACCTCTGTCTCCAGGGTGCTGGGATTAAAGGTGTGTGTCACCACACCTGGCTCATTTCTAGTTTTGATGAAAATATTTGAGTATTTGGGAGTCATTTAGTCTTTCATGGGCTTTTATACCAGCAATAAAGTCATGTTTGTGTGTTACTTGTTTGTTTCCTTATTTGTTTTTTAACAGTTGGAAAATGGTGGCATCTGGCAGAACCCAGAACCACCTGTGGATATTAGAGTACTGGAGAAAGATCGAGCCAATTGTCCATTCTACAGTAAAACAGGAGCTTGCAGATTTGGAGACAGGTAAGGAATTTTGCTTTGTCTTGTCAGAATGCAAGGATTTAAGATGTCAAGGTTTGCGAGTTCTCCTTTTGGAAGAGGCATGGGCTTAAGTTTGAGATGTTCATCATCAGAGGTGTGCTGCTTTCTTGCTCTTCTCCATCTCCAGTTTTTCATCTTTTTTTTTTTTAATTATTTTTATTTATTTATTTATTTATTTATTTATTTATTTATTTATTTGAGAGAGAGAGAAAGGGCACACCATGGCCTCCTCAGAAGGTCCTGGGTAATTGAACCTGGATCTTCTGGCTTTTCAGGCAATTGCTTTAACTACTAAGCCATCTCTCCAGCCCAGTTTTTCATCTTTTAAACATTTTTAAATTTTATTTGCGAGGGGAAAGAATGAGGGACAATGGGTGCGCTAAGGCCTCTTTCCGTTGCAAATGAACTCTGGATGCATGCAACACTTTTGTGCCTGGCTTTACGTGGCTACTGGGGAATTGAACCAGAGCCTGCAGACTTTGCATGCAAACGCCTTTAAGTGCTGAGCCATTTCCCAACCTTGCTTTTTTTCTTTTGGGGTAGGGTCTCTCACTGTATCCCAGGCTGGGTAGTCTTGGGCTGGCCTTAAACTCATAGCAGTCCTTCTGCCTCCCAAGTGCTGGAATTAAAGGTTTGTGCCACCACGCCTGGCCCTTTTTTGTTTTCAATATGGAATTCATTTATTCCTTTTTTTTTTCTTTTTCAAGGTAGGGTCTTGTTCTAGCCTAGGCTAACCTTGAATTCACTATGTAGTCTCAGGGTGGTCTTGAACTCACAATGTTCCTTCTACCTCTGCCTCCCAGGTTCTGGGATTAAAGGTGTGTGCCACTACACCTGGCTCATTTATTCTTTTTTCTTTTTAATCATTTATTTATTTGGTGAGGGGCAGAGAGAGAGAGAAAGAGAATGAGAATGGGCATGCCAGGGCCTTTATCCAGTGTAGCCAACTCCAGACTTATGCACCATCTTATGCATCTGGCTTTACATGGGTACTGGGGTATCAAACCTGGGTCCTTTAGGCTTCATAGGCAAGCACCTTAATTGCTAAACCATCTCTCCAGCCCCTCATTTATTCTTAAAATTTCTATGGATGTATCTCTTGGCTTTGTGCTTTTGTAACAAAATACCTGAGACTGGGTGACTTATAAAGAAGAAAAAATATGTTTCATAGTTCTGGAGGCTGGAAGTCTTAAGGTCAAGCAAGATAGCATCAGGTTTGCTGTCTGGGTGGGGACTGCTCTCTGCTTCCAAGATGGCACCTTGTCATTGACTGTATAACTTTACACCACAATTCTTCCACTTCTGTGCCTAGAATTTTTAGATTTGACTTCCACAGTATTCTGAAAGGCTTGAAAGTTCCACTCATATGTTCTGATTAACTTATCTTCCTTCTTATTGGAATGCTCCAAATCCCCCACCTTGTCTTGAAGCTCAGCTAATCAGTCTGTTCCTTGATCAATTTTATTGATGAGGCTTTTATTGATGAGGCTTTTTTTTTTTTTTTTTGGTATAGGATCTCACTGTGTCCCAGGTTGGCCTTGAACTCATGGTAATCCTCTTACTTCAACCTCCTGAGTGCTGGAATTACAGTCATGAGTCATCATGTCCAAGGACTCTATGGAGTTTTTCATTCAATTTATTGTGTTTTTTTTTCCATTTCCTGTATTTCAGATTGGTTTTTCTTCCATACTTCTATTTCCTTATTTATATCTTATATTGACATGCTTGTTTCACTCAATTGATTTCCTGTGTTCTCTTGGGATTTCCTTTGTTTTGGTTTTTCGAGGTAGGGTCTCACTCTAGCCCAGGCTGACCTGGAATTCACTATGGAGTCTCAGGGTGGCCTCGAACTCACGGCAGTCCTCCTACCTCTGTTTCCCAAGTGCTGGGATTAAAGGCGTGCGCCACCATGCCCGGCTCTCTTGGGATTTCTTTAGGAGTATGTTTTCTTGATTCTTTTGAGTTGTTTGAACAGACATACAGTCATAAATGACTTAAAAAGTCATAATGTACCAAAGATACAATAAATGCAACAGTAACTCTATCTGCCTTGGTGGGATAGTTTTGAATCCTTTCCCTCTCTGTGATGTGTGTGATGTTTCTTTAGCAACTTGCCCTGATGTAGGAGGTATGATTAGTACTTCCAGTTGAAACCTATATAGCCACATTCGGCAATCAGTCCTGTTACCTTTTTTAAAAAAATTTAATTGCGTGTGTGTGTGTGTATGGGTACACCAGGGCCTCTTGGTGCTGTAAAAGAACACTAGATGCTTGTGCCACTTTTTTTTCTTCTAGCTTACGTGAGTGGCTTGGGAAGTGAACCTGGGCCAGCAGGCTTTGCAAGCAACGTGCCTTTAAGTGCTGAGCTATCCTTCCACACCCAAGCCGTGTATCTTTTGCTGTTTGGTTTTTCAAGGTGGGCTTTCACTGTAGCCCAGGCTGACCTGGAATTTACTATGTAGTCTCAGGGTGGCCTTGAACTTACATTGATCCTCCTACCTCTCCCTTTTGAGTGCTAGGATAAAAGGCGTGCAACACCATGCCCAGCTCCTTGTCATCTTTTTTTTTGGTGGGGGGGGGTTTCGAGGCTGGGTCTCGCTATAGCCCAGACCTGGCTTCCTGCCGTCTTTTGAGGTGAATTTCTGTCTCACACTGAGTGGCCCCCTCCTTGGTGTACTATGTGCTAGACTGGGCCAGGGCTTCAGATCCGTTAGTCTTGCTGGTGGCAGCCTTTGGCTTCCTGTAATCTTGGTGCTCCTGGTGCTAAGATTGTGCTCAAGGTGAGGTTGTCAAATACTGTCTGAGGGTATTCTTGACGAGCTCAGCTCGTACCCCAGCCCTCTCCTTCTAGTTCTGATTTTGCAAGGCTGATGTGGGTGAGGAGAAGTCCTTCTCTACAGTGTCCAAGGCTTTCTCAGAGCCTTGTGAACCAGGAGAAGCACTTCCCAGTGGGCTCTATGGCAAGGCTCCTTGTCTTCCATCTTAACTAGAAGTCTAGCTCTTCATTTTCTTGTTCATTTTTATTTATTTATTTGAGAGTGACAGAGAGAGAGAGGAGAGAATGGGTGCGCCAGGGCCTCCAGCCACTGCAAACGAACTCCAGATGCATGCGCCCCCTTGCGCATCTGGCTAACATGGGTCCTGGGGAATCGAGCCTCGAACCGGGGTCCTTAGGCTTCACAGGCAAGCGCTTAACCGCTAAGCCATCTCTCCAGCCCCTAGCTCTTCATTTTCTGTTCCCTCTGACTCTGTTCCTTGGGTGGGCTTAGCTGAATGGGTACTTCACCTGTTGGCTTCTTCCATGCTTATATGAGTCCCTGGAGGACAACTTGGATGGAGCAATAATGTTTGAAGTTGAAGTTTGAGCAGCCAGAATCTCTTTCGGTGGCAAACATTGGGCCCAGAGACGATTTTCCAATCTGGCATGCAGACAGGGCCATGTGTGAAAGACAGAATCATAAGGAGTAGAAGAAAGGAGCCACTGCAAACAAATAGCAGATTATGTGCTACCTTGGGCGTCTGGCTCCACGTTGGTACTGGGCAATCACCTTGGGTCATTAGGCTTTGAAGGCAAGCATGTTAACCACTGAGCAATCTCTCCAACCCTGTAGCCCAGTTTAAAAATTTTTATTTTATTATTTTCATTTATTTGAGAGAGAGAGAATGGGAGACAGAAAGAGGCAGATAGAGAGAATGGGCTTGCCAGGGCCTTTGACTGCTCCAAACGAACTCCATACGTGTGTGCCACTTTATGCATCTGGCTCGTGTGGATCCTGGGGAGTCGAACCTGGTTCTTTGGCTTTGCAGGCAAATGCCTTAAAATGCCTAGGCTTTCTCTCCAGACCCGTAGAGCCCACTTAAATATATACATTTTTTATTTTATTTTGATTTATTTATGGGAGGAGGAGAATGGGCACACTAGGGGCTCTAGCCACTACAGATGAACTCCAGACACATGTGCCACCTTGTGCATGTGGCTTACATAGGTTCTGGGGAGTCGAACCTGGGTCCTTAACATTTCACAGGCAAGCAACTTAACCACTATGCCATCTCTCCAACCCTAGCCCATGTTTTGATTGGGTTGTTTGATTTCTTATTATTTAGTTATTTTTTCTTTGTTTTGTTTTTCGAGGTAGGGTCTCACTCTAGCCTAAGCTGACCTGGAATTCACTATGTGGTCTCAGGATGGCCTCGAACTCCTGGCGATCCGTCTGCCTCTGCCTCCCAAGTGCTGGGATTAAAGGTGTGTGCCACCACGCCCAGCTATTATTTAGTTTTCTTGAGTTCTTTGTATATAATGGAGGTTAGTCTTCTGTCAGATGTATAGCTGACAAAGATTTTCTTCCATTCTGTATGTTGCCTCTTTGCTCTATTCACAGTGTCTTTTGCTGTACAAAAAGTTTTTAATTTCATAAAGTGCCAGTGGTTGATGAGTGGCTTTGCTTCCTGAGCAACTGGGGTTATATTCAGAAAGTCATTGCCTATGCCAAGATGTTGAAGGGTTTCCCCTGCTTTTTCTTCTAGCAGTATCACAGTTTCTGTTTTGATATTAAAGTCTTTGATCCATTTGGACTTGATTCTTGTACCTGGAGAGACATAAGGATCTATTATCATCTTTCTACCCTAGGTATCCAGTTTTCCCACCACCATTTGTTAAAGAGGCTGTCTTCTTCAATGAATATTTTTGGCATTTTTCTCAAAAACCAGGTGTCGGTAGCTGCCTGGTTTTATATCTGAGTCTTCTATTCTGTCTCATTGATCTACATATCTGTTTATGTGCCAGTGCCATGCTGTTTTTGTTATGATGGCTCTGTAATATAGCTTAAAATCAGGTGTGGTGATACCTGGAGGAAAGTGCAGAGCAATTCCAAAATCCAACTGAGCAATATGTATACACGCATTCAAAGCCACCATAGAGTATTCATGCCTGAGCGCAGATTAAAATAAACCAGCAAGTAGAGTGACGCTGCTTTCCTCTTTGGTGAACTGTGGGCTCTTCTCAGCTCTTTAGGTCAGTAGATTAGATCCACTGTTTTCTTTCACCCACTATTGCCCTAATCTTTAACCTACTTTCTTCCCAAGCTCGTTTTTCCCTAAAAAAGTCTTAGTAGTAGTAGTACTAGTACTACTACTACTTCTCCTCCTCCTCCTCCTCCTTCTTCTCTTCTTCTTTTTCTTCTTCTTCTTTCTTCTTTCTTCTTCTTCTTCTATTATTATTATTATTATTATTTTGGTTTTTCAAGGTAGAGTCTCACTCTAGCCCAGGGTGGCCTCGAACTCACTGTGATCCTCTTACCTCTGCCTCCCAAGTACTAGGATTAAAGGCGTGCACCACTATGCCCGGCTTGGCTTTATTTTTATTTATTTATTTATTTATTTTGGTTTTTCAAGGTAGGGTTTCACTCTAGCCCAGGCTGGCCTAGAATTCACTACAGAGTCTCAGGGTGGCCTCGAACTCACGGCGATCCTCCCTACCTCTACCTCCCAAGTGCTGGGATTAAAGGCATGCACCACCATGCCAGCTTTTACTTATTTTTAATTAGAATCCTATCCAAGGGGCCTGGGAGAAGAGAACTCTCAGCAGTTAAAGGCACTTGCTTACAAAGCTTTTCAGCCAGGATCATTTGCCCAGAACCCACATTAAGCTGGACGGGTGTTCCCTATAAGAGACTCTAGTGCATAGCATGCACATGTGTGTGTGTGCGCGCACACACACACACACACACACAGATAAACAAATAAGGTTTGGAAAAAGAATCTTAACAAGGAAATTTTGGTCTATTTTGATCTTTAGATGCTATCCCCTCAGGAGAATGGAGTAAATGAGAAAGAAAACTCTTATAGGGATTAAAAAAAGTTACCCTGGTATAACCTGGTCATCTTAGCCTTAGTTTACTTTAAGCTCTGAAAAGAAATTATTCTTCACTGTGGTTAGCCACTTGTGTTAAATAAAAATTGTAATATGCATTGTTTATACCTCATAGTGACCAGGTACCAGAGTTTAACTCAGTTCTCTTGGATCCATCTCTTCTCAGTCATGTGGTTTAGGAAGTCAATGATGCTTCTGGTTTCTGTTTCCCTTGCAAGACAGGAAAAGTAGAGCATCAGCTATCCTACCAGGTTTAAGGGATCAGGGGGAAAAATACCAAAATGCATGGAAAGTATCATATGCTGTATGTGCATGCAGTTACAATTCTTCAGCATGCAAGTCAGTTGGAAATTGTGTGGAACCAGGATTATATTGTTAGTTCTCACTTTCTTCTTGAGTCCCACATGTGGCATTTTATGCCTGTAACTGCAGTTTGTCACACTAGTGTGCCTTCTTCTTTTTAAACTTTTTATTTACTTATTTGACACACACACACACAGAGAATGGGCACACCAGGACCTCCAGCCACTGCAAATGAATTCCAGACGCATGTGCCACCTTGTGCATCTGGCTTACATAGGTCCTGGGGAATCGAACCTGGGTCCTTTGGGTTTGCAGACAAACGCTTTAACTGCTAAGCCATCCCTCCAGCCGTAGTGTGCCTTCTTTTTACTTACGTTTCAACACATCGAAATCTTTCTAAACTTATGCAAAGGCTCCTTACTGACAAATGAACTTGGAAATTATTCCCAGTCTTGAATTTTTTTGAGGCAAGCCCAACAGACCGGCCTTTTTTATGAGAGAGAGAGAGAATATTGGCACTCCAGGGCCTCCAGCCACTGCAATCTTACATTTTAATGAGAAGCCTTGGCGGTCTTAGAACAGTTTTCTCATGTGGTAGAACTTGGTATGTGAGTAGGGTTTATTGTCTTACAATAAAGTCCAAACAACTTGGTTACTTCAGTTTTTAATCCAGAATTTTAAGGCAAGCTTTTTTTTTTTTTTTTTTTTTTTTTTTGAGTAAGAGTGTCATTCTAGCCCAGACTGGATTCACTCTGTAGTCCCTGTGCTGACCTTGAATTTATGGTGATCTTCCTACCTAAACCCATTAAGTGCTGGATTAAGTGCTGGATTATGTAGGTGTGCACCACCACACCCAGATAAGACAAGCTTTTTTTTTTTTTTTTTCAAGGTAAGTTTTAGCTCTAGCCCAGGCTGACCTGGAATTAACAATGTAGTCTCTGGGTGGCCTCCAACTCACACCAATTCCTGTACCTCTGCCTCCTGAGTGCTGAGATTAAAGGTGTTTGCCACGTCGGTGGGCAAGCTATTCAAAAAATATATTTATTTATTTGTGAGCAGAGAAAGAGAGAGGATGGGCATGTTAGCACCTCTTGCTACTACATACAAACTACAGATACATGCGCCAGTTTATGCATCTGTTTTTTTTTTTGTTTATTTTTAATTTATTTATTTGAGAGTGACAGAGAAAGAGGAAGATAGAGAGAGAGAGAGAAAGAGGCAGATACAGAGAGAGAGAGAATGGGCGCCTCCAGCCACTGCAAACGAACCCCAGATGCGTGTGCCCGCTTGTGCATCTGGCTAACGTGGGTCCTGGGGAATGGAGCCTCGAACCGGGGTCCTTAGGCTTCGCAGGCAAGCACTTAACCGCTAAGCCATCTCTCCAGTCCTGCATCTGGTTTTATACATGGTGTGGTGGTTTGAATTAGGTGTTCTCCATAAACTCATGTGTTTTGAATGCTTGATTCCCAGCTGATGGCAATTTGGGAGGTGGAGGCTACTGGAGGAGGTGTGTTGTTGGGGGTGGGCCTAGGAGTGTTACAGTCTGCTCCTTTTTTTTTTTTTTTTTTTTTTTGGTTTTTCGAGGTAGGGTTTCACTCTAGCCCAGGCTGACCTGGAATTCACTATGGAGTCTCAGGGTGGCCTCGAACTCACGGCGATCCTCCTACCTCTTCCTCCCGAGTGCTGGGATTAAAGGCGTGCGCCACCACGCCCGGCCAGTCTGCTCCTTTTTGCCAGAGCGCAGCTCACTCTCCTGCTGCTGTTGTCCCCCTGCTGTGGCAGGAGGTGGTGTCCCGCTTCTGCTCGTGCCACACTTTCCCCTGCCGTCACGAAGCTTGCCCTCAAGACTGTAAGCCAAAGCAAAAACCTTTCTTCCCATCAGCTGCTTTGGGTCGGGTTCTTTATCCAGTCATTCAAACGTAACTATGACACATGGGTCACGGCCAGCAGGCTTTGCAAGCATGCACCTTTAACTGCTGAGCCACTAATTTTTTTTTTAATGCAAGAGTGAGAGAAAGAGAGGGAGAGAGTGAGAGAGAAGAGAATTGGTGCGTCAGGGCCACCAGCCACTGGAATCGAACTTCAGACACGTGCGCCCTCTTGTGCACGTGTGTGACCTTGTGTGCTTGTGTCTCTGGGCATCTGGCTTATGTGGGACCTGGAAAGTCAACCATGAGTCCTTAGGCTTCTCAGGCAAGCACTTTAACCACTAAGCTATCTCTCTAGCCCCCAAGGCAAGCTTTTTTTTTTTTTTTTTTTTTTGGTTTTTCGAGGTAGGGTCTCACTCTAGCCCAGGCTGAGCTGGAATTCACTATGGAGTCTCAGGGTGGCCTCGAACTCACGGCGATCCTCCTACCTCTACCTGCCGAGTGCTAGGATTAAAGGCGTGCGCCACCACGCCCGGCTCCAAGGCAAGCTTTTAATGTGTGTGTTAATGTACTTTTTTGTTAATGTGCTTTTTAAGTATTACACACATGGACTTGTTTGTCTTATGCAGATGTTCACGCAAACATAACTTCCCTACATCAAGTCCGACGCTTCTTATTAAGAGCATGTTTACAACATTTGGAATGGAGCAGTGCAGAAGAGATGACTATGACCCTGACGCAGGCCTGGAGTACAGTGAGGAGGAGACCTACCAGCAGTTCCTAGACTTCTACCACGACGTCCTACCTGAGTTCAAGAATGTGGGGAAAGTGGTTCAATTTAAGGTCTGCATGTGTACGAGAAGGGGACGGGTCCACCTTACTTTGAAATACACAAAGCCAAGTAGAAAACAGAGCCATGTACCAGTATGTGCCTAGTCTGGAGTCGGACATGCAGGCACTTGGTAAATGTCACTTTCTTCTCTTCCTCTCCACCCTCACTCTGGCCAGTGCCATAGAGACACGGGAGGAAATCCTAAGCAGGTTCTGGTGTGATATCCAAATGCTCAGGTCTCACTTGGGAAGGAGCTCTCACTTATGCAGTGCCTTTGTGTGGCAGCTCTTCCCAGCATGTCAGTTCTCTGCCAGGTCCTCTGTTCCTTGCCCGGCACGCCTTTACGTAGATGCCGCCTGTGATGGGGAGCTGCCCTTTTGATTCTCTCTGTGGCTTCCTCACCTGGTGTAGCACTCCTCACTCAGCATGTTCAAGCCCTGTGTTGGCAGCGGCTTGCAGCTTCTGCTCGAGGCCCTCAGGGTTCTCTTTTGGAGCTACTTAAGCTCCTGTGTAGACCGTGATTCCTTTTCTTTACAGTTTTATTCATTGGCTACTTTCAACCAAGAACCTTTTAGTGCTCAGGTGTCATCCCAGCCCCTCATTGGCTACTTTCAGTACTGAACATAATGTCCCTCAAGCCAGTGCTTTATGCTATTGATGACACATTAGGTGAAAAGGGGTATGCAGGTGACACTTTATTTTATTTTACTTTATGGTTTATTTTTGTTTATTTGAGAGTGACAGACACAGTGAGAGAAAGAGGCAGAGAGGGAGAGAATGGGTGCGCCAGGCCTTCAGCCATTGCAAATGAACTCCAGATGCATGCGCCCCCTTGTGCATCTGGCTAATATGGGTCCTGGGGAATCGAGCCTCGAACCAGTGTGCTTAGGCTTCCCAGGCAAGCGCTTAACCGCTAAGCCATGTCTTCAGCTCCAGATGACACATTTTTAAATATTCCTTAAGGCAAGGAAAATATTTCTGAAGCTAGATGTGGTCCCTGCTACTCATGGAATACATGAGTTGAATCCTCACAGAGGTGTACTTTATGACTCGATCAGATCTGAAGCTGAATAAGCTTGTTATATTAGGCAAGAGAAAAACAGGGTTAAAGTTGTGGGGATTTTCCTGCTATTGCAAATGGCAGTTGGAATAGCCAAGGATCAGAAATATTTATGGAATTCAAGGCTATGCTTTTTATTTGTTGATTGCAGGATTTAAAAATTCTTAAAAAAAAAAAAAACCAAAACCTTAACCTTCTATTTTTATTTTCTGAGTACTAAGTACAAGTAAGCAGTGAAATAGATGTTTGTGGTCAGGCTTGCACGATGCCACGTTAAGGCATGCCCCGGCCTAGGAGGCAGTGTGGGCTCATTAACCCTGTGTTCTTAAATGTTATTTTTCCTGCAAGTGCTTCTTCCTTGCCCCAACAGCAGAATTGGCTTCCATCAGTGCTTTCCCTCATGGCCACTAGCTAATGCTACTTCTTCTATAAAGTGGAAGCAAAATGGTGGAAAGTTCTCAGAACTTCAGACCGGTGGCTGGAGATGTAGCTCAGTGGCAGGGCACTTGCCTAGTGTGTGGAACACCCTGAATTCTACCCTCAGCACCATAGGATGGGGGAGGCCTTTTGTGGGGAAGATTAGTGGAAATTACACTGTTTCCCATGGCAAACTGTACCCACTAACTACATTTTTTTTTTAGTTTTTGGAAAGCTAGTAGAGTGGCAGAGCTCATGCTAGTCACATTCGCAGTTACAAATAAAAAGCTATTTAGTAAATTTGTGGAGGAAAATGTTCAGAATATTGAATTCATTATAGAAAAATTAATAGGTCCTTGGGAACCATGGGATTAAATTATTATTTTTTTTGGTGATACTGGGGATTGAACCCAGAGCCTTGCACATGCTAGGCAAGTGCATTACCACCAAGCTATATTCCCAGCCTCACTTTTTTATTTTGAGACAGGGTTTCACTATGTACTTCAAAAGTTAACCTGGCAGGCCTGGCTGGATGAAATGATTTTTAAGGTTCCTGGCCACTACTGACAAGGAAACCTAAGGCATTTTTTTCCCCTTCTAAGTATGGTATTGCAGATTGAATATGTATCTTTCCCCCTTTTTGGATGCTCTAATAAAAATCCCAGCACTAGGGAGGCAGAGGTAGGAGGATCACCATGAGTTCAAGGCCACCCTAAGAATACATAGGTCAGCCTTAGCTAGAGTGAGACCCTACCTCGAACCCCCCCCCCAAAAAATAATCTCAGAAAGAAATTTGTAAAATTACAGCTTCCTTTTGAAGCCAAAGGCTAGTAGGAATGTTTCATTAGGACTTTTTTTTGGGGGGGGGGGTTCGAGGTAGAGTCTCACTGTCGCCCACGCTGACCGGAATTAACTATATAGTCTCAGGGTGGCCTTGAAATCACGGCAGTCCTCCTACCTCTTCCTCCCTAGTGCTGGGATTAAAGGCATGCACCACCACGCCCGGCTTAATTAGGACTTTTTTATATGCCACTGTATAAAAAATCAAATTTGTCATTTTTTTTGTTTTGTTTCTTTTTCCAGGTAGGGTCTCACTCTAGCCCAGGCTAACCTGGATCTGTCTCACTCTGTAGTCCCAGGCTGGCCTTAAAGTCAGCAATCCTCCTACCTCTTCCGCCTGAGTGCAGGGATTAAAGATGTGCACCACCATGCCTGGCAAATTTGTTACTTTTCAAGGCAAACAGTTGGGTGCTTAATCTTACTATTAAAAGGAACAGTGCATATGAAAGATGACATTCACACCTATCGGGTAAAAAGTTGTAAATTCTGTAATCTCAAAATTGGGTGAAAGATGTGTATTTGTAAAGCCACTATAGAGAGCAGCTTTCCAATACCTAGTGAAGTGGCAAACTGTAAGTCTGCATGTTCCTTGTTATGCAGAGAAGAGAGGTCCTTACACCCACAGAGGCATGGTCAAGAATATTCACTGCAGTAGTGCTTGTGGATGGAACACTGGAAACACCTTGGATCATCATTGTCTGGTGTTTCTACTATAGTTGAGTCATTATACTTGCATTACATCATTTTTAAAAAATACTTTGTTTGTATTTTATTTATTTGAAAGAGAGAATGGGTGTGCCAGGGCCTCCAGCCACTGCAAACAAACTCCAGACACATGCATCACCTTGTGCATCTGGCTTTATGTGGGTACTGGGAAACTGAAGCTGGGTCCTTTGGCTTTACACACAAATGCTTTAACTGCTAAGCCATCTATCTCTCCAGCCTTTACATTACATCTTGAAAAAATATAGAATACTGGTTATGTAAAATTTCTAAATGGGGCCTGGGGAGATGGCTTAGGCATGAAGGCCTGAGAGGACCTGGTCAATTCCTTAGCACCCATATAAACAGCTGAGTGTGACCACACATACCTGTAACCTTAGCTCTGTGAGGAGGCAGAAACTGGAGAATCACTGGAACTTGCTGCCTGGAAATAGTGGCTTCAGGTTGAGGGAGAAACTCTGTCTCAAGGAAAACATGGAGGTAATAGAGAAAGGCACTGTGTTTTCCTCTGGCTTCTGTGTATGCACAGGCCTGCGCATCTGCACACATACATGCATACACATCATAGGCCTACACACACACATGCAAAAAAAATCTGTCTAAATGTTCAAAGCAACACTATACATTATTAGCACATATGCATGTTCCTTTGTATACATAAACATAAATGTGTACAACATTTTGCATGATACAGATTTATGTGTATATGTTTTCTGGCATGCAGCTGGTGTGTGTATGCTACCACACATTTGTATATCCATGTTTTTCTTTTAATATTTCAATTTATTAGAAGGAGAAAGAATGTGAAAGAGAGTGAAGATGGGCGCTAGGGCCTCTTACCCCTGCAAACCAACTCCAAACACATGTGCCACTTTGTGCATCTCGTTTTATGTGGGTACTGGGGAAACAAACCCAGGCCAGCAGGTTTTTGCAAGTAAATACCTTTAACCTCTGAGCTATCTTCCCAGCCTATTTTTTCCCCCTTTTTATGGTTTTTCGAGGTAGGGTCTCACTGTGGCCCAAGCTAACCTGGAATTCACTATGTAGTCTCAGGGTGGCTTCAAACTCATGGCGATCCTCCTACCTCTGCCTCCCGAGTGCTAGGATTAAAGGCGTGCGCCACCACGCCCAGGACCAGCCCATGTTTTCAAAGGTCTGTATATATGTATGTATGTTTCTGTTTGGAACATGAAAGGTACACTCAGCCTCTTGATAGTGCTTACCTAAGTTACTGAGATGGGAGAATAGGATGGGAGGATTTCAAGTAGGTCAAACAGGAAAGCACTATTTAAGCATTCCCAAAATGGAAAATTTTATTACTAAATATGTATAGTATATCTATGGATTGATGTATATTCTTGGTTTTCTTTTTTCTTTTTCTTTTTTTTTTTTTTTTTTGAGGTAGCATCTTTTTTGCTCTATACCAGGCTGACCTGGAATTCACTATATAGTCTCAGGCTGGTCTTGAACTCAAGGCAGTCCTCCTACCTCTGCTTCCTAAGTGGTGGGATTTAAGGCATGTGCCACCATACCAAGCACTATACTCTGTTTATTTATTTTTATTTATTTATTCATTTATTTGAGAGAGAGAGAGGCAGATAGAAAGAGAGAATGGGTGTACCCAGGCCTTTAGCCACTGCAAATGAACTCTAGACGCATGCATCCCCTTGTACATCTGGCTTATGTGGGTCCTGGGGAATTGAACCGGGGTCCTTAGGCTTCACAGGCAAACGACTTAACCACTAAGCCATTTCACCAGCCCTACTCTGTGTTTTTTATACATGTGTGAAACATTTAATATTAATGGTGGAAAAATATAAAAAACAGACTGGGGTCAACAGGGATCTGACATTTTAGGCCTGCAGTGCTGTTATGTGTTGACGTATGCCTTAAATAGAAAAGTGGAATCATTTCTCTATTTTGGAATCTTTGAACATTAGCTATTCTTTGGCATATTGGCTTGGGCAAAATGTGTTTGCTGATGGGATGGTTTCTTTTGTTTAATTTTTTTTTTTTTTTGAGGTAGGGTCTCACTCTAGCCCAGGCTGACCTGGAATTTACTACATAATCTCAGGTTGGCTTCAAACTCACAGCAATCCTTCTACCTCTGCTTCCCAAGTGCTGGGATTAAAGGCATGCACCATTACGCCTGGCTTTTGTTTGTTTGTTTAATTTTTATGATAGCATTCTTCCTTGTTCCTTAGGTCAGCTGCAACTTGGAACCTCATCTGAGGGGCAACGTATATGTTCAGTACCAGTCGTAAGTATTATGGACATACACATCTTCATATTTTGTCATAGTTATGGTATTTTGTTTCTTTAATATCTGGGATTTTTTCTCACTGGATGTATAGCTTTCATATAAATGGCATTTTTCAGAATGTAAATATTAAGAGCTGATAAACAGACAAGATTTGAAAATAATACATTCTTATATTGTTCTTTGTCTGCTTATGTAGTTTTGTGGCCTGGTTTATTATGTAATTTTAATAGCTAAAGTTCAAACTGAATACGGATAACTAGAAGAGAGAATATAAAGTTTAAATCAAAAGCATTAAGGGGTTGAAGCCCCATGTAGTCTTGTGCAAATGATGAGCCAGTACTTCCTGTATTATTTCTGCTTGTCTTGCCCTGAATTTGCTTAGACTGCACCATGACTAATGGGTTCCCTTAGCCCTTTGTAGTAAGAACAGCAGTCCTGGCTGAGAAACAGGAGGTTCCAACAAGGGAAAACAGTTCAACACTTCATGGTCCAATCATGTGGATTAAGAAGCTTTGGCTCCAGGCAATTTCCATGAAACAAAACTTCTCATATAGTTAGTAAAAATGGTTCCTGGATAAATTATGGGCTGGTGGAACCTGAGTGCTCTAATGAGAACTTCTAGGCCGTACCAAACAAACAAACAAACAGACAAACAAACAAACAAAAAACCAAAGCTATAAACTTGGTGGTCCTATGGTAAATGAATAAGAGGGTTAATTAGTCACAGGCTTACTCTATTGGAGTTACTATTAAGCACTTCCTTTGGTTTTTGGTTCAAAGGGAAGAAGAATGCCAAGCAGCCTTTTCTGTCTTTAATGGCCGATGGTATGCAGGACGACAGCTTCAGTGCGAATTCTGCCCAGTGACTCGGTGGAAAATGGCAATTTGTGGTAAAAGCAATATAGCAGTCCCTCCTCCCCCCACCACTATCCTTCTACACAAAGGAAGACTTTTAGGGAAAAAAAGCAATATTTTAAAGGGACAAGGTGCAATTTTGTCTCAAACTGCAGATGCCCAGAGTTGTCATGTAATGGACACTACAGTTTAAGTGTATAAAAACAACCTGTGGGTCACTGTATAAATGAGTTGACTGAGGTCGCATTATATTGGTGACAGCACTGGGGCTTGAGTTTCAGTCCTCGGATCCTCAGTCCTGGACTCTGCGTCTAAGGTACTCACATTGCTTTGTTGCGCTTTGCAAGAGTTTTTCTATTGACTGGCTTTCATCAGTTGAGCTGTTTGTTTCCATCTTGATCCCTAAGAAATCTACCAACATCATTGCCACCCCAAGCATTACCTGTGGATAGCATTCCCCCCTGCAGTTGAAGTAATGCTCTTGTGCATGAGCCCGTGGGTAGCAGTGGGATCAGTTAGCCTGACTCATCAGACAGCGCAGCCAAACCAGGAAGTGATTCAGGGCTGTGCACAATCCCAGCTTTGAAGGCCAAGTCACTTTCTGACTTCTAAAAGTGGGTTAGTCACATCAGTATGGAAGTTCCCCAGATAAGAGAGATGAAGTGCCAATGCCTTGTGTTCTCTGCCCTGTGTTCTCAAGTGCTTAAAACTTATCAAAAAAAAAAAAAGCAAAAAAACCCCCACAATTTATAAAGACTGCATCTTTAGCAGCTTTGTCTTAATGGATGATGTCATTTTAGAATCGTTTATGCTGGATGTGGTGATGTTCACCTGCAGTCCCAGCACCACAGAGGCTGAGGTGGGAGGAGTGTAGTTTGAGGCCAGCCAGCTGGGACTACCTAGCTAGACCCTGTCTCTAGATAAATAAATGAAAAAGAAAACCACTTATGGAGGGGAGATTTAAAAATTCCTTGCTCAGCAAAGCCAAAACCATTGCATCCTACTTGCAGGTTTGCGGGATGTTTACTTAGGCAGTTTCTTTTGCTGGTTCCTGGAAACACGGTGTGATTCCAGTGATGTGCTTCTGAGTGGCTTTGATGTCCCCAAAGCAGGTGTCTATTTTTTTAAAGATATTTTAAATGTATTTACAAGCAGAGAGACAGCGAAAGACAGGTGGTGGGGGTATAGGCACATCAGCGCCTCTTGCCATTGCAAACGAACTCCAGATTCATGTGCCACTTTGTGCATCTGGCTTTATGTGGATACTAGGGAATTGAACCCAGGCCATCAGGCTTTGCACACAAGTGTCTTTAACTACTGAGCCATCTCTCTAGCCTCTTATTTTTTTGGAAAAAAATAACAGCTTTACTATTTTCCTCAGTGAGTAATGATGTTGAGCATCTTTCTGTGACATTATTAGCTATCTTTGGAGAGATACCTGTTCAGATCCTGGGCCCACCACAGTTTCTGGCTTTTATGTGAGGTCCAAGAATCTGAACCCAAGTACTCAAAGTTGAATGGCTTTAACCACTCGGCCCCTCCTTTCTTTTATTTTTTTTTTAAATTTTAGAGAGACAGAGAATTGGCACATCAGGACCTCAGCCACTGCAATTGAACTCCAGATGCTTATGCCACCTAGTGGGCATGAGCGACCTTGAGCTTGCCTCACCTTAGATGTGTGGCTTACATGGGATCTGAAGGGTCGAACATGGGTCCTTAGGCTTTGCAGACAAGCGCCTTAATGGCTAAGCCATCTCTCTAGCTGTCCTTTCTTTTATTGAGATAGGATCTCACTGTGTATTCCAGGCTGGTCTTGAATTTGTGGCAATTCTGCCTCAGCCTTCCAAGCAATAGGATTATAGGTGTTTGCTACCACACCCAGCGATTATGTTACTGTGTAAAGAAAATATAGGATCCTCCACATATGATGGGCCTTCTCTTCTGACCAGTAGTTCAGTCCTGCCACAACTATGCCCTCAAAAACAGTGCTACCACAGGGACCCCAAATCCTGGTTCTTCCGTGTTAATTAGGGATGGAAATGGAATCAATGAATGGTTAAACCTTAGAAAAGGTGACAGGGTTACCATTTTTTCAGTTGCACTCCAATAATACAACAAGAGTGCCTTTTGTTGTTGCTTTTTGTTTTTCGAAGTAGGGTCTCTAGCCCAGGCTAATCTGGAATTCACTATTTAGACTTAGGGTGGCCTCAAACTCACAGCAATCCACCTACCTCTGCCTCCCAAGTACTGGGATTAAAGGCGTGCACCAGCTACCACGCCCAGCTTCAGTGTCTTGTTAGAGCATTTGAGTATTTTTTAAACAATATGCAACAAAAAAATAGTTCCAGACTTCAGAAAAGTACCTTATTTCATCAAAAGATGAAATGCTATCTTCTTAATGCCTGTTAATAACTGCCATTTCACCAAATGTGCCTGATTCACAGGTTTGTTCGAAGTACAACAGTGTCCTAGAGGAAAGCATTGCAACTTTCTTCATGTGTTCAGAAATCCCAACAATGAATTTAGGGAAGCCAACAGAGACGTCTACCTGTCTCCAGACTGGACTGGCTCTTTTAGCAAGACCTCGGAGAAGAGGGAAAGGCCAGGCCACCATGATGACTACTATGGCCGGTCGAGAAGAAGGAGGAGCCCTAGTCCCGACACCTACAAGAGAAATGGTGAGTCTGAAAGGAAGAGTAGCAGTCACAGGGGGAAGAAGTCTCACAAGCACATTGCAAAGAGTCGTGAGCGGCACAGTTCGCCAAACAAAGGAAGAAAAAGGGACCGCAGCCCACGCCGAAGCCGAAGGAGCCGGTGGAGCCGGAGCAGAAGCAGGAGCCGGAGCCGGAGCAGAAGCCGGAGCAGAAGCAGGAGCCGGAGCAGGAGCAGAAGCCGGAGCCGGAGCTCATCGAGGTCTAGGAGTCGTGGTGGGAGGAGGTCGGACAGTAGAGACAGAGTCATTCAGAGCCCCAAATCCAAATAAGCCTCCTTTGTCTTAAATGTACACACTGTATACTGACGGCTTTGCAAGTGTAACTGAGCTCTGTGGCCTGAAATCTTTTGTAAAATGTTCATTGTTTGATAATCACGAAATGTGTTTAGTATAGAAAACAAAACTGTATAAATTATATATTACTTGTAATAATGACCCTGCAATAACTAATTAATACTAGAGCATTGACTTAGTCTTTTTTTTTCGTACGGCTGTTTACACAATTTCTTAAAACACAGATTGCATATAATAACTTTAGTGTAATGCCTTTCATATAATTGTCACATTTCATCAATCTCAATTATAAGTCACAAAAGTGTTATTTTTATTCATTCTATGACATGTATATCATGTATTTATTTACCTTTATTCCAGATAAATTTTGACTTTGTGCTATTAAAGAGTGTTGTGCTAAAAATAACCCTCTAGTTGGGTGAGGTGGCTCAAGTCTATGGTTCTAGAACTGGGAAGGCTGAGGTAGGAGGATCACCATGAGTGTTGGGCCTGCCTGGGGCTACAGTGTAAGTTCCTGGTCACCTTGAGCTAGAGTGAAATTCTGTCTCAAAGAAAAAGACCCTCTAATAGATTTCCTAAACTATTTCTACATATTTCTGGTCATTTCCTTAGAATACATTACATGAAGGAAAGTGTGGTGGTTTGATTCAGGTGTCCTCCATAAACTTAAGCGTTCTGAATGCTAGGTTCCCAGTGGATGGAGATTTGGGAATTAACGCTTCCCTGGAGGCAGTGTATTGTTGGTGGTGGGCTTATGGGTGTTATAGCCAGAGTCCCCTTGCCAGTGTTTGGCACACTCTTCTGTTGGTATTGTCCATCTTATGTTGGCCAGGGGGTGATGTCCACCCTCTGCTCATGCCATCGTTTTTCCTGTCATCGTGGAGCTTCCCCCTCGAGCCTGTAAGCCAAAATAAACCTCTTTTTCCCACATGCTGCTCTTGGTTGGGTGATTTCTACTAGCAATGCAAATCTCACTGCAACAGAAAGCAATCCAAATTGCCTTCCAGAAAGATTGCTATAATAAAAATTTACTCTGGGGGCTGGAGAGATGGCTTAGCAGTTAAGGCGCTTGGCTGCAAAGCCAAAGGACCCAGGTTTGACTCCCCAGGACCCACATAAGCCAGATGCACAAGGGGGGGTGCACGCATCTGGAGTTTGCAGTAGCCAGAGGCCCTGGCACACCTGTTTTCTGTCTCTCAAATAAAAATATTTTTTTAATTTACTCTGGGACATGTGGGGGTTTATTTATTTATTTTTTACTCTATTAACAATTACTATTCCCACAGTATCAAATTATTGTTTTAATTTTTGCCAGTTTGGTAAATTTTACGTACTTAAGTGTTTCTATGCTATATTTAAAAAGTAATGGCTATCTATTCTTTTTAGTTCTTTTAAAATTTTCTAAGCCAGGTGTGGTGGTGCACGCCTTTCATCCCTTTCATGGTGCACTTGGGAGGCAGAGGTAGGAGGATCACTGTGAGTTCAAGGCCACCCTGAGACTAGATAGTGAATTCCAGGTCAGCCTGAGCTAGAGTGAGACCCTACCTCAATAAACAAAAACAAACCAAAAATGTCTACATGTAAAAGCTAGGTTTTATCATCATTATTATTATTATTTTGCTATCAAATTTTCTGTTTTAAAGTACAGAATAGTCCATTTCTATTCCCCCTTTTCCCATGTCCTCAATCCCCTTTCAGTTAGGGGCTTTTTGTCAGGATGTGTATCTTTTTTAAAAGTGTTATTAGGGGATGGAGAGATGGCTTAGCAGTTAAGGCGTTTGCTTGCAAAGCCAAAGGATCCCGGTTCGACTCTCCAGGACCCACATAAGCCAGATGCACAAGGGGGCACATGCATCTGGAGTTTGTGTGCAGTGGCTGAGGGCCCTGGTGTGGCCATTCTCTCTCTTTCTCAAATAACTAAATAAGAAAATATTTTTTAAAAAGTATATTAAAAGATTTTATATATAGGTAAACCTTTCTGTCATTTCCTGGAAAATTAGTTATCATTCCTGAATCATTCTACTGGTAAAGCAATTATGATATAAAAATCATAGGGAGGTGATTAGATAAAAGAACATAATATAGAAAAAGCTCATGCATATTATCCTTAGGTATTAAAAATAAGATGCTTTCATAATTTAAGATTTTGTTTTTTTGGTTTTTTCAGGGTAGGGTCTCACTCTGGTCCAGGCTGACCTGGAATAACTATGTAGTCTCAGGGTGGCCTCGAACTCTCAGCGATCCTCCTACCTCTGCCTCCCAAGTGCTGGGATTAAAGGCATGTGCCACCACGCTCGGCTAAGATTTTTGTTTGTTTGTTTTTCGAGGTAGAGTCTCGCTGTAGCCCAGGCTAACCTGGAATTCACTATGCAGTCTCAGGGTGGCCTTGAATTCACAGTGACCTTCCTTCCTTTTCCTCTCAAGTGCTGGGATTAAAGGTGTGTGCCATCACACCCAGCATAAGGTATTTTTATTTGAGGGAGAATGGGTTCACCAGGGCCTCTTACGTTGCAAAGGAACTCCAGACACATGCACCATATTGTGCATCTGGCTTTCCGTGGGTACTGGGGAATCGAGTCCTGGCCTACAGGCTTCACAAGCAAGCAGTTTAACCACTCAGTCATCTACCCAGTTCTCATACTGTATTTTGTTTTCTATAATTTTTCATTGATATACTTTCTGGTGTGCACGTATTGTATGTGTGATGTGACGTGCATGTAGTATATGCTAGTTTACACAGATGCACACGCTGTATGCACACATGGAGGCCAGGGCATGTCATGCCCCGTGTTCACCCGTGCCTATCTTCTTTTTTTTTATTTTTATTTATTTATTTGAGAGCGACAGAGAGAGAAAGAGGCAGAGAGAGAGAGAGAGAGAGAGAATGGGCGTGCCAGGGCCTCCAGCCACTGCAAATGAACTCCAGACGCGTGCGCCCCCTTGTGCATCTGGGTAAGGTGGGTCCTGGGGAGTCGAGCCTCGAACCGGGGTCCTCAGGCTTCACAGGCAAGCGCTAAACCGCTAAGCCATCTCTCCAGCCCCGTGCCTATCTTCTTAAGACTGTTTCACTCAACCCAGACCTGCCATTTTCACCATTTTTATTCCAGAAAGCAAGCCCCAGAAATTATAGACATGAGGAAATCTTCCTAACCATGTAACTCCTTCACTGACACACCTTTGAATTTCGGTGTTATACGGCATCTGGAAATTTGACATCTGAAAATAAAATGATGCACAAGCTGAGTGTGGTGGTTCTTGCCTGGAACAGTAGCACTTGGAAGGCCAAGATGACAGATACAAGCTCCAAGGCCAGCTGTGGTTACAGAGTGGGACCCTGTCTCATTGTTTTAAAAAAATGTTTTTATTTATTTACTTACTTGAGAGAGAGAAGCAGAGAGTGTGCTCCAGATGCATGCACCACTTTGTGCATCTGGCCTATGTAGGTACTGGGGAATCAAACCCAGGTCTTCAGGCTTTGCAGGAAGCACCTTAACCACTAAGCCATCTCTCCAGGCCCCCTGTCTCATTTTTAAAAGCAAAAGATGTTGGGCTGGAGAGATGGCTTAGTGGTTAAGTGCTTGCCTGTGAAGCCTAAGGGCCCCGGTTCGAGGCTCGACTCCCCAGGACCCACGTTAGCCAGATGCACAAGGGGGCCCACGCGTCTGGAGTTCATTTGCAGTGGCTGGAGACCCTGACGCGCCCATTCTCTCTGTGTCTCTCTCTGCCTCTTTCTCGCTCTGTCACTCTCAAATAAGTAAATAAATAAAATGAACAACAAAAAAATTAAAAAAAAACAAAAGATGTACAGTATGTTGAAAAGTTGACAAAAACTAAATAGGAAGCAAACATTCTAAAAGATCGGGGTTTCGACATGTTCTTCATTAAGGGTCAGAGCTCCCTGATCTATAAGTGTGTGCCTGGATGTTTTTTACTCGTGCTGGGGACTATACCTAGGACCTTGCACTTTCTAGGCAAGCACTACTAGTGAGCAAAACCCCCAACCCTGTGGGTCCAAAATTAAAAAAATGTATATATCCACTTAGTTTCAAACTCTAAGTGCCTGCTTCACATTTAAAATGACTGAAAATTTGTAGATTCACTGGGCTCACTAATACTAAATAATTTTTAGTAAATTCAGTATTTTTCTTTTTAAATAATTTATGTGCAAGAGGAGGGGGAAGAGGACATTTACAAACAAGAAAAAGCCTATTTATAAAAAGCCAGAAGCTGGGTTTGGTATTGCACACCTTTCATCTCAGCACTTGGGAGGATGAAATAGGAGAATGGCAGTGAGTTCAAGGCCAGCCTGGGCTAGAGTAAGAGTGCCTCAGAAAAGTGTGTGTGGGGGGGGATGCCAACAAATTAAATTAATAGTCTACTAAAAAAAATCTAGTTTTTTTTTTATTTGTAAGCAAAGACAATGGGTAGGCCAGGTCCTCTTGCAAACAAAATTCTAGATGCATGTGCCACTCTGTCCATCTGGCTTTACTGGGGAATCAAACTTAGGCTGTCAGGTTTTGCAAGCATCTTCAACTGCTGAACCATCTCCCTAGCCCAGCATTTCTAAGCTTAACAAGCCTATTAATGAAGCAATTCCCCAAAAAGCATGTGGGCTGACAGTAATCTAGTTATAATTTTTGAGTCATAAATAGTAATCAGGCTATATACATACATCCATACATACACACACACACACATAAATTGAAAAATACTGGATTGGGCTAGAGAGGTGGCTCAGTGGTTAAGGTGCTTTCCTGAAATGCCTAATGACCCAGGTTTGATTCCCCAGTATCCACGTTAAGCCAGATGCACAAAGTTATGCATGCATCTGCAGTTCATTTGCACTGGCTAGAGGCCCTAGTGTACCCATATATTCCATCTGTAATCCATATTTACAGTCCTTTGAGAGGTAGGGGATGGAAATCAACTTCAAGGTCATGCCCTGTTACACTTGGAAACCAGCCAGGGATACATGAGATCTTGACTTCAATAAACAGTATAAAAATCAACTGCATCATGGTTTTTAAAGCGGCATTTATTAATTGAAAATAAATGTGTTGATAAGTTCTTGATAGCATGGAATCCATATGACTTTTTAATGAGCTTGAAGTACATGAAAATTCCTTAAATCTACCATTTTTGCATATGTTTAGAACTACCACCACATTCAAATGGAGAGGGTGTGGGTGCCAAATGAAGAACTATCAGTATTTTTGTTGGAAAAAAGAAATTCTTGCAGCAGTTTGACAAAACATTTGGAAAGACAGAAAAACACACTACAGTATTTGTATGTTGAACATTTATTAGAACTAATTGGCAATGTGTTGAGACAGTGCTCATGTGGCCTGAATGTTCACAGTCACAACAAAGCTTAACCCAGCCCAGCATATGCAAGTGAAAATATACACTATGACGACACAGTCAGATATGCATTAAGTATGTATAAAAATGATGCTGAGCATTTATATAGCTTGAAAAAATATAGGGCCAACAATGCCATTTGACTTCATTCAACTCTAACTTTGTTACATGAAAGGTTTCATGACAGGAAAGGAAGCTGCTGTAAAGTTTGCAGCACTTCTAATTGGAAAGAAGCAACGGGGAAGCAAAGTGAATTCGGCTTTAATAAGCACCCCAGCAGGAACAGCCATGCTTTAGATAATGACTTGGTGAGGAGTAGCCCATTTCCATAATATACTGTTAGGAAGAATTCCTGGTAAATTAACATTCCCACTTTTTGGGGGCATCAAAAACAATCCAACTAAGTTACTAAATGGTTATGACCACTAAAAATTCATCTCAGGAGTCAAATGTTGCTTGTCTTTAAAAATTATGTGCTATTATCAGTCTTTGTTTCTGGTCCCATCCATTCAGAGTACTTAATGATTCTGTTTGTGTAAAATAGCATCATTCCAAGTTAGTCCTCTGAAATAATGTATATTCCCTTTGTTTTAAATTATGTTGTATCCAATAGAAGTCTTTGGTATAAATTTGGCTTTTTGTTTAAATTTTCAATAATTTTTTTCATTTGCTTAATATGTGACATGTTAATTCCCTTTTGTATTCTTGTTAAGTACTGAAATGCTGCTCTACTCTTTGGTTTCATAAAACCATGTTTCCCGTAACTTAGCAATTCCTTTGTCAAATACAGTAATGTATTTTGTAAGATTAATATACACATATACAGATGTATCATTTTCATGTATGCACATAATGAGAAACTGACCTATAAACTAAAATATCCAGAAATGGTATCCTTTTCTACTTCTTTCTAATTCTTATTTAAGTCCCTTAATTTATCATTTAGTTTAACCAAAGTTCCCTTTAAAAAAATTGTGCAGGCCTGAATGAAGCAGCTTAGCAAAACAGTAATACTGACAAGACATCATCTTACACCATTAGCTAACATGGACATGAAGGCAGTGACCATCTAGTATGTGAAATGCCACAAGGAGTCATCAACAAAGGAGGAGAGTTATGTCAGTCCAATTTCTTCAAGAACACTACGTGGGGTCTCAGCTTCCTGTGAAGGGAAAATGTGAGACTCTGGTAAACAGATCCATGGGAATCTTATGAATGTGAAAAACTGACATGAAAGCCATACGCATTTTAGAGAAGCAAGCAAGCCTGTGTCACAGGAGCATTCTACCAGTGACAACCAGTGCTTAGGGTTCTGTGCCCAAAACATTGAATATCACAGAAAGATGTTTTCATAATTTAGTAAATATTTACTACTTACCAACCACTGCATTGGGCACCATTGCTATAACACAAAAAGCAATCAAGCCCATGGCAAACTCACTATCAATGTGTGAAAAAAGATTATCTTGTCAAAATTCACAATCTCCACATAAAAAGCAGACCCCTTCCCCCACTTTCCAATGCTTCGCCCAAGGTTTTCTAGCCTCTGTTATGTCATGTGGACTTTTAACTGAACTGTCCACAGTAGCCATGCTTTAGAAAGAGCCACTTTCCCAGACCTCCACTGGGCAACCAATGGCATTGGTGGTGACATCCAGAAGAAATGCTCTGGGACAAAAGGCACTTGCCTCAATGTAATAAGGAATGTGTAGTTTTAAATGTCAAAGCAAACCCAATCAGCCCTATCTAGAAAAGCATTTTAAAATGTTTCAAAGTTGCTACCTTTGCACATGCACATCCTAAAATGAAGGAGCAAGTCAGCTATTAGGCATTACTAGCAATTTTAAAATTAAAAGGTAACATTTTCAAAATGGATGAAAAGACTGTAAATTTTTGGTATACAATAATAAACTTACTTTTGCATCCTAATCATGGCATAGCATAAAATAAGGAAAAGAAAAATTATATTAAAGCATAAATCCTTAGAATATTAGATTTACTTGTATGAAAGGCATGTCAGTGTAATCTTAAATTAAGCTTTATAGACTGTTTCCTTATTTGGAAAACAAGAATAGCAGTACTTACCTTCATATGCTGATAATGTGAGTTTAAGGCTCAGTGCCTGATTTAAAGAAAGTGCTTCAAAAAAATATTAGCTGATAGTTATGCAACTGAGATCTAAATGAAGGTAATTGTTATTGAGTATTAAAGACAATAACCAAAATAGTTCACAGGATGACTTGTTAGTATGTTTATCTAGTAATGAAAACTTGGGAAAAATCAGCATTAGTGAAAAGACATTATTTTATTTTATTTTATTTTATTTTGGTTTTTCGAGGTAGGGTCTCACTCTAGCTCAGGAGGACCCGAAATTCACTCTGTAGTCTCAGGCTGGCCTTGAACTCATGGCGATACTCCTACCTCTGCCTCCCAAGTGCTAGGATTAAAAGCGTGTGCCACCACGCCCGGCTAAGACATTATTATTTTTTTTTTTTTTAAAGAACAGGACAATCAGACTGAACATTTGTCTTTCTTTTTTTTTTTTTTTAAATTTTTTTTGTTATTTTTTATTTATTTATTTGAGAGTGACAGAGAGAGAAAGAGGCAGATATATATAGAGAGAGAATGGGCGCGCCAGGGCCTCCAGCCACTGCAAACGAACTCCAGACGCGTGCGCCCCCTTGTGCATCTGGCTAACGTGGGTCCTGGGGAGTCGAGCCTCGAACCGGGGTCCTTAGGCTTCACAGGCAAGCGCTTAACCGCTAAGCCATCTCTCCAGCCCTAAGACATTATTTTTAATAAGGCAGTCTAATCTATGAAGTATCCTTCCTCCCCTAAAATGAACTTTAGTCAAGTTACAGATCTAAATAAAGATGGAAGATTTTGTTGGGTGTGGTACTTATCTATAGAAATACGTATTGAAGTATTAAAGCTGAAATGAGTTTGTCTAGGGCTTGCTCTAGAACACTACAGCAAAACGTGTATTGTAGGACACAAGCAGAATGTTAAGTTCGTGATGACTAAAGCTGAGTAATATGTAAATGAAGGTTCTTTGTAGTAATCTCTGTATTTATGTCTTTAAGTTTTCGTGATAGCTTTTTTTTTTTTTAAGAAATCTAATGAAAACCCTCCCAACAATGACATATGTCAATCTCTTCCATTTAGAATGTTGGGCTCTCTGTAACTATTAAATACATTAAGAGAATGACATCTGAACCACATAAGTATTTGTTGCATCCTAAATATGCATTATTTAGAATATCTGTCTTTCCTAAAAGGCCTAGTTTAATTTATACTTTATTCCCTTAAGACTGTATAAATTGAATGTTTTAACAAATTACTTATAGTATGTAAGTTTACACTGAAATTGTAGATCCAATTTATTTAGGAAAATGATTACCTAAAACAGTTTGTTGGTTACCAGGGCATGGTGAGAGACGACATGGGTAGTGGTTGTCTGATGGGTTACAGAAATTTAGTTCTGCATGATGAAAAAGTTCTATTGATCTGTCACACCACAATGTGAATATACAATACAATACAACAGTGATACTACTGAACTGACTTAGAAATGGCTAGAATGCAAATTAAGTTATTTTAACTATTAATTAAAAAGCTACCTAGATAAATGAAAATATAAAATGTTATTTTATCAAAGGGATGAAGAAGAAAAAAGTCATTCACATGAGACAAAGTACATGCAATACTTTATTTTAGACATGCAAGAAAAGCTATTTCAGAATCACTAATTTAAAGCAAGCAGCTATATACAGATAACAAAAAGCAACATTTTGTTACAGCTCAGCACATAGCATTCCAAACAAACAGGCATGAGACAATGCATATTTATGCAACATTAAAATCAGATGAACAGCATGTTACAGGGTGGTGGGGGGTGGAAAAATGGAAATGAAAGACTGTTTTACAATGCTTCAAATGTAGCACATTACAGCAAGAATGGAGGAAACTGATCTGTATATCTGCCTAATACTAAGTTTGCTCAAGGTCTTCTTTCAGGTAAATTGGTTTAAGTATCTTCTAAGTTACTTCAATTTTGCTTTACTAGGGTCTCTTTGGGTAACCCAGTAGCCCAGATTGGCCTAGAACCCATCATCCTCCTGTCTCAGCCTCCCACGCGCTGGGATTACAGGCACACACCACCATGCCCAGCTTTGAAGTTGCTGTTTAATGACAGCTTATTTAATTCATCTTTAACTCTCTAGATATAAACAATGAATTATTTGGTGCTTTTTCTTTTGTAATAAAATATGCTACAAGTTTTTTAAGATATATAGTATCCCTCAACATTAAAGTTTTAATATTTAGAAATATACAACCATAGTTAACGAAAGCATTAAATATTTTAAATGAAGACAACATATTAGCCAAAGTTATTAGGTACTGAACATTCGATATTGGAACTGGATATTAGTATTTTCATACCATATCAACACTTTGGAAAGGGTGACTGCTAAACAGATGTTGCGGGAGACTTTTTTGACATAACTTTCTGATAGTTCTTTAGGTGACTGATGTACAGCACAAATGTGGTTCAATAAATTTGGCACTGCAAAATTTCTTAAAGATTGAATGTTTTAACCTTAAATATAATAGCATAAATTAAGTTTATTTTCTTGTATTATTTCAACAGATACTTTTATGTGATATATTAGGACATATTAACTCATACAGATTGTCAGCAATGGAAGACCAACTCAGACTAACTATTATGGCACTGCTACTTAGGATTGAGCTCTTCAGCTCTATTCTCTTTGGTAAACATTTGTGATTGTCAGGTTTTTCTCACAGTGATTCACTAATGATAATATGTATGTGTTTAGGGTTAATATTACTTAAAATATTCACAGGGCATATTCTGAAATTGAGTTTAAGAGATCAAATCAGTAACAGACCAGAATAATCTATGTATCAAGATTACATGTAGAATAAAGCTAAGAAAGAGTCTTGTGAACAGAAAAACATACAATTGTAAAGGTACTGATTCTAAAATGTTCTATTATTATTTTACAAGATAGTCACCAAGCTGAGGATATTTTCCTTCATAAGTATACCAGTTCTCTATTTCCTCTGTGAAATTCTGCATACTCGATGAGCAGTCATTTAGTACACAGGGACATTAAAATATTCATGACGTGGCTACAAAAGAAATGCATACATTCTTACACACAGTATACAAACCGATGCAAGTACAATCAGATTTCCACAATTTTCAGTTCACAGTTAAGTTAGCTAGAATTTCAGTTTTTGTGTTTGCTTTTTTCTTTGGTTTATGGCTGAACATTTAACTTTTTAAACAATGCCCAGTTTAGAGTCATCTGTTTCAAGTTTATGGTATATCATAGTAAACAAAATTACCCATATTTAAAAAAATTCCTAAAGCTACAGATTTACTAATAATCTGAAAAGAGTGTCAGTTTAAGTTAATGCTGAGTTAGCAGAAAGTTTAATTAGAACACTCCCTTATACCAGTATCTTAAGTTCATTAGGATGCTATTACACAAAAGAAGAGATCTCAGAGGAAAATCTTCAGGAAAAAAAGTAAAACTGGTCATCCTTATGATATTTTAAGTAGCAAAAAAGGTTTTTAAAATGTTTATTTCGCTACAAAAATATGACTTTGAAACTAAGGATTTTAATTTTTTTTTACAAAATCCTCAAAATAGATCCTGAAGAATTCTCCAAATTTTTAAATGTCTATGCATACAAATATATCTAATAAGATGTTTCTCTTAATAACAAAGTAACCTGAGGTAGGGTCTTAAATGGATCCTAGTTTCCCACAGGTTTTCATTGGGACTTGAATATTAGGCTACAAAAGCATGTAAACTATTACAAAAATCCCTAGAACTTATATCACTATTGTAAAAAGTATCTGAGAAGCCAGGCATGGTGGCGCACGCCTTTAATCCCAGCACTTGGGAGGCAGAGGTAGAAGGATCACCGTGAGTTCGAGGCCACCCTGAGACTATATAGTTAATTCCAGGTTAGCCTGGACCAGAGTGAGACCCTACCTCAAAAAAACAAAACAACAACAACAAAAAAGTATCTGAGAAAAAAAAGCCAGTTGTATTTTAGTCTTCAGATAATTCTTAAACATCCTAATGAGAAAGCTTCCCTTTTTCCCATTTAGAATAATAAATCAAGCAATTAAAATAATATTAATAAAAAATCCCCAATGTTTAATTTCCTTATATCATTTTCATAGGGAAATTCTAGGTCTATACTAATGATATTACATAAAAATATTTAGAAATACTTTGTCAATCATCCTCAACCAATTTCAACATTCTGCATAAAAGCAACTCATAACTTCAACTAAAGGTTATTATAGAGCAGTATTTCCTATAAAAACATCAGCTTAATGAAATAATAGGAACTATCTCTAGGGATGTAAATACAATTATAATTTCCAAATAATGCTAAAATATAAATAACAGACTTTACAAAATTGTAAATAAAACTGAATTCATATCTCCTACTACATTTTGATGCATGTCAGTACTCCAGCACGTATTCTAGTATGCTGTCTTATACCCAATGATACTCTTGCTGTGATATATATTCTCTGTGTTCTGGAGAGAGAACAAGAAAAGTTTTTAAGTCTTAAATAACCTTTCACTTCAATACCAGTTCTTTGCCTTTATGTAACAGTTTTTAATCTCTTTGTTTTCTCAATTAGATATCACATCATGTGAAGACCAACCATGCAGTGGTTTATACCCATTAGTAGAGAAAGGTGTCTTCCCAACAGAGCTGAATATACAGTCATTTTGAACCAAAGACTTAAGATAATGGCATTCCCACCAGTCTTTAACTACCTTTGGAAAAGGAAAGAGTTGATAAACCAAACTATTCTTTATAGCCAAAAGATCCATATTACTGTAATTAAACAAGATTGTTAGCATCCAAACTATTCTTTACAGCCAAAAGATCCATATTACTGTAATTAAATAAGACTTTTAGCATCCATAATTGTGAAGAATATTCTTCATAAGAAGAAAGCCCTCTTCTTGGAAAAGCACTGTTCAAGAAAAGAAGCCCTAAAATACATAAAAATAAATGGTGGTAAAAGTGGTATCCTTTTACTACCACTTTTAGGTTCCCATAATATGTCTAATGTAGTTTCCCAGCTCAGATTGAAGAAGCTCTACTATAAATAAGACCCTTAATAACCCTTTTAACCTTAAGGCTGGTTTTTGGCTAGATGATAAAGATATGCTCCTAACTGGCCAAGACATGTTTTCTCTCATATACAAAGGATATTTAATGGATTTAGTATAAGCTCTGGTATTTGGGGCCCTCATACTACCAGTACATTTTCTGAGTCACAGAAAAATTATTTAAGAATTAGAAGATGATGACAGTAAAGTCTGCCATACCATACAAGGGACCTTGTCAATTTAAGACTAGGCCTAATATCTTGCTCTTCTAAAGGGTACATTAGAAAGTCATATATTTTACTAGGGCTGGAGAGATTGCTTAGTGGTTAAGCACTTGCCTGTGAAGCCTAAGAACCCCAGTTCGAGGCTCAATTCCCCAGGACCCACATTAGCCAGATACACAAGGGGGCGCACGCATCTGGAGTTCGTTTGCAGTGGCTGGAGGCCCTGGTGTGCTCATTCTCTCTCTCTGTCTGCCTCTTTCTCTCTGTCTGCCACTCTCAAATAAATAAATAAAAATAAACAAAAAATTAAAAAAAATAGAAAGTCATATTTTTACTCAGCAAATTGTAACTTTATAAAAGCAAAAATGCAAGTAATTTAAATAACAAAGACCAGAATAGTACTGAGAAATCAATTTTAACCAAATTGTATTATACAAATAATTATTTGTATAATAATTTGTAAATAATTATACAAGTTTTCCATGGCACGGATTCTTTAAAGCATTATCCTTTTGTATTATATTTTCAATCTGAAATAGGCCTTCATTCCTGAGCAATCGTTTTGCTCATCACTAATTTGCTCCTTCCTGAATCTATTACCAACCCCTTCATACTTTCCTGAAGTTACCTTTCCCTCTATTCCCCAGTCTCCAATGATTTCCTAGGTGATGTCATTTCTCAAGCCCCCCAAAATGACAACTTTCTCTATTTTGTTCATTTAACTCATGAAGAAAAAGCCCTACAGCTAGGCTGGAGAGATAGCTTAGTGGTTAAGTGCTTGCCTGTGAAGCCTAAGAACCCCGGTTCGAGGCTCGAATCCCCAGGACCCACGTTAGCCAGATGCACAAGGGGGCGCACGCATCTGGAGTTTGTTTGCAGTGGCTGAAAGCCCTGGCGCCCCCTTTCTCCCTGACTCTTTTTCTATCTCTCTCTGCTGCTCTCAAATAAATAAATAAAACAAAAAAAAATTTTTTTTAAAGCCCTACAGCTTACCCCAGTATTGCCTCATAACAAAGGAGATGCTTCTTACCTAAAACCATTCCTCTCTCCCTTCCAATACAGTACACTTTCTCCCTTTACTCCTACGTGTCTTCACTTTCTCCATTAGCTCCTTCTCCTTAATATACTATGCACATTAAACATTCCTCTGCATTAAGAATATTGTTCTTGATCTATAAAAAGGATCAGATGTAGTGAGAAGTTTAAGATGTCAAAAATAGAAAGGAGCTGGGTGTGGTGGGCACACGCCTTTAATCCCAGTACTTGGGAGGCAGAGGTAGGAGGATTGGTGTGAGTTTGAGGTCACCCTGAGACTACATAGTGAATTCCAGGACAGCCTGAGCAAGAGTGAGATCCTACCTTAAAAACCAAAAATAAATAAATAAAAAGAAAAAAGAAAAGAAAAGTTATCAAGTTGCATATGTTTTCAAAACCTATCTTTCTAAGAAAAGACAAACCTTACTACCATGAAATTTCCTAGATATTCACCATGCTAGGCTCATGACTCACAAAGAAAAAAAAAATCAATTGCAAGCCTTTAATACTGGTAAGCTAGCAATTACATATACACTTAAATCTTACTGAACTGAGAAGTGATAATGCAAACTAAAGGTACTTTAGATATCTGATGTCTACTCTCCTGACTCTAGTACAGTGTGGTAAAGGAGAAAATACTTTATATACAATGAAACATAAACATTAAGAAGTGTAATTTTGGGCTGAGGAGATGGTTTAGTAGTTAAGAGGTGCTTCTTTGCAAAGACCGCTGGCCCAGGTTCAATTCCCCAGTATCCACATTAAAGCCAGATGCACAAAGTAGCACACGCATATGGAGTTCATTTGCAGCAATAAGAGGCCCTGGTACGTCCATACACTCTCTGCTTATAAAGTAAATAAAAATATTTTTTGTTTGCTTTTTCAAGACAGGGTCTCACTCTAGCCCAGGCAGACCTGGAATTCACTATGTATTCTCAGGGTGGCCTCAAACTCACTCTGATCCTCCCACCTCTGCCTCCCAAGCCCTGGGACTAAAAACATGTGCCACCATGCCTGGCTTAATAAAAACATTTTAATATATCTTTATTTGAGAGTCGTAGAAGAGAGGAAGGGGGAGAAATGGGTGCTGCTGCAAATGAACTCCAGAAACATGCACCACCTTGTGCATTTGGCTTATACAGGTCCTGGGGTATCGAACCTGGGTCCTTATAATGCAGGCAAGTGCCTTAATTACTAAGCCATTTCTCCAGACCAATAAAACACATTTTGGGGTCTTTTTTGAGGTAGGGTCTTGCTCTAGACAGGCTGACCTGAAATTCACTATGTAGTCTCAGACTGCCCTCGAACTCATGGCAATCCTCCTACCTCTACCTCCAGAATCGTGGTATTAAAGGTGTGCGCCACCATGCCTGGTTTCCAATAAAACATTTTCATTTTAGGTAGGGTCTTGCTGTAGCCCAGGCTGACATGGAATTCACTATGTAGTCTCAGGCTGGCCTTGAACTCACAGTGATCCTCCTACCTCTGCCTCATAAGTGCTGGGATTAAAGGCATGTGCCACCATGCCTGGCTTCAATAAAACATTTTTTAAAAAGTGTAATTTCAGGCTAGAGAGATGGCTCAGAAGTTAAAGGTGCTTGCTTCAAAGCTTGCCAACCTGGGTTCAATTCCTCAGTACCCATGTAAAGCCAGATGCACAAAGTGACACAGTCATCTGGAGTTCATTTGCAGTGGCAAGAGGCTCTTATGTGCCCACTCTCTTACTCCTCCCTCTCTTCCTCTTTTTGCTTGCAAATAAATGAATAAAAATATATTTTTTAAAAAGTTTAATTTCAAGTTAATGCTCTATTTCAGGGTTTTTTGTTGATGTTATTTTTTGTTTGGTAAAGGGGCTTCTTCCCTCACTCCTTTTAAAATACAATGTTTTTATTGCCCCCCACCACCACCAGGGCAAAGCATACAAAGTTCTTACACTCAACTCTGAAAGTTATTCTTTGATTTAAAGCCCATAAGGGCCATAGAATATGCAATATCACTAAGATCTATTTTCAGCAGTGATTTTTTTGTTTTTTTTTTTTTTAAAGGAAGAGTCTCACTCTAACCCAGGCTGACCTGGAACTCACTGTGTAATCCCAGGCTGGCCTTGAACTCTCAGCAACCCTCCTACCTCTGCCTCCTGAATACTGAGATTAAAGCTGTGTACCACCATGTCCAGCTTCAGCACTGAAGTTGTTTTTTTTTTTTGTAGGAGGGGAGGGTTGTTTGGTTTTTTTCAAAGCATGGTATCACTCTAGTCCAGGCTGACCCAGAATTCTCTATGTAGTCTCAGGGTGGCTGTGAATTTACAGCGATCCTCCTACCTCTGCCTCCAGAGTGCTGGGATTAAAGGCATGCACCAGCATGCCTGGTCAGCAGTGAATTTTTTAAAAAGAATTTGAGGGCTGGAGAGATAGTTTAACAGTTAAAGGTCCTTGCTTGCAAAGCCTGATGGCCCAGGTTCAATTCCCCAGAACCCACATAAAACCAGATGCACAAAGTGGTACATGCACCTGGAGTTTGTTTGCAGTTGCAAAAGGCTTCTCTCCTTTTCTCTCTCAAAGCATTTTTTAAAAGAATTGGAAATATAAAGTACCTTTTAGATGACAGAGCTCATTATGTCAGTCATTTAATGAGCATTTGTGAATTTCTGAGAAAATCTAGTGATTTCTTTAACATTCAGTTAGCAAGATATGTATGTATGGTTGCACCAGATGGTTAGTGTCTAAAATGGACACAAGTAAACAGTGCTTTACTCTCCATGCTGTGACTTTGTTTTAGTACTTCTACTCAGGTTTCACCATCTGGAGCGACACAATGTGAACTTTTTCATTCACACAGCAGCATTCTTCCATTAAAAAAAAATACTACTAGATGTATGCTTGTCTTATCCTTCTGAAACACAAGACCTTTAACATTTTCAGAGGTGAGTCCATATCCTGCTACTATATTGTTTCCATTTGATATACCTTAAGAATCTTTCCATATCATTACACAGAAAATCGATCTCCTTTCTTTTACAGATATGTTTAACAGCTGCATGTATGATTATGTTGTAATTTTCTTATTTTCCATTGTGGTGCTTTGAATGTAAAGTGTCTCCCATAGCTTCATGTATCTGTGATTAAGCCTCATACTTGATCCCTAAGTGGTGGCAAAATCTGGAAGCTGGGAGGTGTGGCATTGGAGGGAGGGCCTCTGCCCAGCTCCAAGCCCAGTACTGAGACTACTTCTACCCAGTTATGTGACAGCTTCCTGTTCATGTCATGCTTTCCCCACCATGATGAAACTTCCCTTCAAAACTGTAAGCTTAAAATAAATCCTTCTCTCCCATAAGCTATTTCTGGTCAGGGGTTTTGTCCCAGCAACAAAATGTTAAATGAGGGCTCAGTTCAATTCTCCAATACCCACATAAAGACAGACAGACACACATACCCAAAGTGGTGCATGTATCTGGAGTTTGCTTGCAGTGGCAGGGGGTCCTGGCACACACCCCCCTCAAAAAAATATTTTTAAAAAATGAATTATAATACCCACCCCTTGATAGACATTTGGGTAAGTTCCAATGTCTTAATATTATACTGAATATGTCTTGGTGCATATATATATATATATATATTCTTTTATTTATTTACTTATTCATTCAACAGAGAAAGAGGGGAGGGAGAGAGAGACAATGGGTGCACTAGGGCCTCCAGCTACTGCAAACAAACTCCACACGTGTGCACCCCATTGTGCATCAGGCTAATGTGGGTCCTGGGGAATTGAACCTGCGTCCTTTGACTTTGCAGGCAAACCTTAACCACTAAGCCATCCCTCCAACCCATATATATATGTTTCTGTTGGATAAATGGATGTGTAGCTAATGGGACCAAAGGTATAATACATGTTTAATTATTAATAGATACTGCAAAATTACCCCTTTAAAACAAAATAAAAATTTAAGTGTTCATAAGCAAGAATAAGAGTACTTACTCCCCTTGCAAGAACAAACAAACAAAAAGGTCTAGCCAGGCGAGGTGGCACACCCCTTAATCCTAGCACTGAAGTAAGAGGATCTCTGTAGATTCAAGGCTAGCTAGGGCTACAGAGTGAGTTCCAGGCCAGCCTGTGCTAGATTGAGACCCTGCTTCAAAACAAAAGGTCTAGTTGGTATTTTAATTTGCAATGGATTACATAGTCATATTTTCTGCTGCCTTTTCCTTCTGTGCTGTTGATCTCGTTCTATTACTTTTGTCTTTAAAATGATAATTGGAACCCCCAGACACAAAATGGCCTAGATATCCAAGACCTCACAGTGCATGACACTATCTACATAAGACCATCATAATGGGAGAAAAAGATCATGACATAAAAAATAAGAGAGAGACTGATTGAGAGGGGGAAGGGATATGATGGAAAATGGAGTTTCAAAGGGGAGGGGAAGGGAAGGCATTACCGTGGGATATTGTTTACAATCATGGAAGTTGTTAATTAAAAAAATATAAAAAAAATGACAATTGGAATAACTACTATAACACTATATAACTATGCCACTCGACAACCTGTTAATTATAACATACTCAGGACAAATTACTTTCTCTGGTTGTTAATGGTACTTTTTAAATGAAAAGGCAGAAAAATTAGCTTAGCAAATATGATTTTTGGCTATAAAGAAATATTTTTCTTTTTTTTTTGAGGTAGGGTCTCTATTCTAGTCCAGGCTGACTTGGAATGCTGTAATCACTGACTGACCTTGAACTCACAGCAATCCTCCTACCTCTGCCTCCTAAGTGCTAGGATTAAAGATATGTACCACCATGCCTAGCTTTATAAAGAAATATTTTAAACTTACTCTTGTGTACCTGTATTTGCCTTGAAATAGACCAAATTTAATCAGCTTTCTAAACGTGAAAGAGTTCTTGGAATCACAGAATTTCAAGCAAACTCTAAATCTCTTCACTAAAGAATACTTACAGCTAACAGGACAAGAAAGAACAATAACAAATTCTATCTATATAAGAAAAGTAAAGTCTGCATGCGTAAATTCTGAATACTTTACTCTTCCTTTAAGATCGAATCCCTAAGGTGGATGGGAAATCTGCAGAAAATTTAAGTGTTCTGCCTGCCTTCAAGGTAGACTCAATCCCATTTCCACACAAAAATTCAATTACCTTAACAGAAGGGCACAGATCTGGTTGTTGAGGAAATTAGATTACAGTGACATCCCTCAAGCTTTGCTATGGGTAAAATTCTAAAGTCAACCATAGATTATCTCCTCAGTCATGAGTTATTGGGCAAAAGTAATTTGGGTGAATAACAGAAGTGATTTTTTACAGCCACTTATGTGTTCTTTGACACATAGGTCCTCCTTCCACAATTTTAAAGGTTTTGCCATCCCATCTTCCTTTGCATTTTAATTAGTTTTTAGCCACTTTTTCATACTGTGGTATAAACTACATATAATATTTTTTCAGTCTATAGTATTAAAATAAGCCAGGGTTTCTCAACCTGGACACAATTCACATTTGGGACTAGATGATTCCTGAAAGAGGAGTTATTGTCCTGTGCACTATTGGTTAGTTAACAGTGTTCTTGATCTCCACCTCGTAGATGCCAGTAGCATATTCTAGTGGGTTTACCTGTATTAATTTAATTTTTCTATGGAAATCTTTTATTAATTGAAGGTAACAGAAGAAAAAAAAAGTAGGAGAAAACCTCACACCTGAAATTTTTCATGCTTAATGAGAAGATCACCACTGACCCCTCAGGATATGCTCTTAGCAGGTCCCAACCCTACGGCTCATGAGATCAGTGAAGTAGGTCAAGAGCAACATTTTGACAAAGAAAAATAGAACAAAATGGAAAGTGTGATATTGGAATGAAAATTTTTTCAGCATCATGTACTATTATGATCTAAACTTGCAATTATTACTGTGGATTTTAAACAAATATTTTGAAGATAAAATTTACAGTTACTGGATATTTTAAGTTATTCTAATTTTTCATCATTATACATATCCCAGAGTACAGCTGGGGATGTAACTCAGTGGTAGAACACTTGTGTAACATAAACAAGGTCCTGGGTTCTGTCTCTAGCACTGCAACAAAAAAAGCCACCCTGACATTACATAGTAAATTCCATGTCAGCCTGGGTTAGAGTGAGACCCTACTTCAAAAAACCAAAAATAAAAAATAAAAGCCAGGCACATGTCTCTAATCCCAGCACTCGGGAGGCAGAAGTATAGGTGGACTGCTGTGAGTTCAAGGCCACCCTGAGAATACATAGTGAATTCCAGGTCAGCCTGGGCTAGAGCAAGACGCTACCTTGAAAAACCAAAATAAATAAATAAATAAGAACATCAATCAAGTGGAGCATGCTGGTGCATACCTTTAATCCCAGCACTCAAGAGGCAAAGGTAGGAGGATGGCCATGAATTCAAGGCCAGCTTGGAACTACACAGTGAATTCCAGGTCAGCCTCAGCTACAGTGAGACCCTACCTCGAAAACAACAACAAAAAATCCAAATAGCCCAGAGTACAATGAACTGGTCGACAATGTGCTACTGAAACAAGAACATGAGGAAATTCTCAAAATTCTGAAGAGCAGACAAAATAAAAAGGGCAAGCACTACATAGAGCAAAGTTACAACTGGGATGTAGTGACCAATGACACTGGTCAAATTATATGGCACTAAAAGTAAAGTGAAAGGCTTTATGTCTTCTAACTTCTGTATCTGCCTCCCTCCAGACTATCTATTCTACCAACCCTCATTTATCCAGAATTTGCTCTGGCAAACCTCAAGTAAGTTTATCAATGAAAAATGATAATACATTGGCATTAAAGATGACAGCCTAACTTTTAACCCTGTTAAAATTATGAAGTTTAGACTTAATGCTTTAATGTTAAACAGTGGTGATTATAAAAGAATTATAGGAGCTTTCTTCTATTAGAGTAAATCCTAAAAGGACTTAAATCAAAATGCTTTTTGCTATTAAATGGCATTATTGTATATATTTGAAAGCATCTACTGCTTTAAAACAATTTAAGATTTTTGAATGTGACTAGCATACCCAAATATTCTTAATTTGCAAGGTTTAAACTTAAAAAAAAACTCAGATGTTCATACTAAAAAGCCTTGTTATTAGATACTTCAAGAAATATTTATTTATTTAATGTTAAATTATAAAAGCTTCATTTCCTTAAAGTTTTTACTTTTCTTCCAAGATTCTTACCTTTCCATTTTTATGTAGTCCTACAGATTAACTGTTACTTTTACAAAGATATAGCATAGTATTGAGATAGTTCATGCAGGCCTCAGCCCTAAAACAAATCAATTTCAGCAGCAGTAATTCTTCATAAAGCACCACTTTCTAGACAAGATAGATAAACATCTGCAAAATCTAGTAAATCTATTCAAAAAGTGGATCATGTTTGAAATGGAAGCAAATTCACAAGTATAATGCTTGCTTTTGGTACCTCACTTATTTCCCATTTCACAGATTACTTTAGTGAGAAACAATACCAACAGCAAACAAAGCTAAAAAGAAAAAAAACCCACAAATTCCAAAATGATGCTGTTAGTATAAAAAAGAAAGATCGACACATCTCAAAGCACTGATCAACACCATCATGCATCTACCGCTGAGGGTTATAACAAGCCCAATGACTAGTATTTAACTATTTGATCTGCACAGATCAAGCAAGGACTTGAAATCATCTCACGTGCAACAGTCTGCATAGTGCCGTTTTATCCATGCCACAAAAACGGTAAATTTAGTAGTTACCAATACATAAGATGGGGGTCAAAGGAACTAAAGCCTTAGACTGCTCTTTATCATAAGATATCCTCAGACAAACCTCCCCATTCTTCATTCTGGCTCTATAAAATTAAGGAGCAGAGAAAAACTGGTAAGTGTGTGCCTTTACATGGAAAAAACTGCCACACTATTAATTCCTTTGCCATTGTAAATATGTGTTTATAAAATAAATAGAACTACGTCCTCATTCCCCAGCCTACTCCACAAAATCTAGCTAAAAATAGGTATGTGTGGGGAAAATATACCAAGCACTATAAAAGATATGAGTTTAGTAATCTCAGCATGTCATAGCTTAATAATTTAAGAATCAACTTTAGTACCAGTGGCATGTTGAGATGACATTTTTTAAATTCCAACAGTCAAACACTAAAAATTGGATAAAGGGCCAATTTATGGGCTTTTTACCTAAATCTAATTATGCATTCATACAACCAAATGCAAAAAGCTATAAAAACAGAGTTGGTCAACAAATGCCAAAAATGATCCTTTATTTACCAAGTAACTAAGCATAATGAGAAAGGTATCATTAAATCACAATGACTGCTGATATGATATATAAATAATTTGAATTATTATTCAAATACATTTTACTTATGTTCTTACTATGATATGTTAACAGAAAACCTACTTTATAGCCAACCACCTGCCCTGTTTGCTTATAAAATTAAAGACTACCTAAATTATATTACATTTATACAAATTGAATAAAAGCAAAACTTCTAGTAAATTTTCTGAATAAACATTCTTAAGGATAAATTTTAAAGAAACCCAAATTAAAGTTACTCTGATTTCATCCATCTTTAAGCCAAAAGATACAATGTCATTATAAATTCAAAGTCATTTTAAGTGCTTAGAAATAATTTAAGTAATACTTGACACTAAATGGAAAGTTGCAATACATGAAACATTAGAATAAAATCCAGTTATTACTTATTCTACTAAAAAGTTAAGGCTACATTTTGCTAAATATCTTTACAGCTATACTTTCAATTAAAGAAGCAAAATCACTTCAGGACACTGACTAAGTGAATACTATATTCCAAACAATAAGACCAAAAAAAGTCATTATATATTTAGCTATTTTATTTTATTTTACTTTACTCACTATACCCTATTAAGTGAACCTACTACTGTTGTCAAAAAGTATACAGCAATTTCCCAGGAGCATTAAAAAATTAATCGAGGCACAGGGAGGTTATCAGTGCCCTAACATTACTCTCTAGGAAACACATTGAAAGTAAAAGCTGAACTTCAAGTAACTTTAAAATTGTTTTAAAGCAAATGTAATTAATCAGAAAATGATGAAAACTTGGAAGAAATACCAAGTTCTAATGGAACAATTACATCATCAAAGCAAGAGACAAATTTGAAAGATTCCCAATGCCTAGTCCTAGTTTTGACCTATTTTTTTTAAAGATCAATTAGTGAATAACAAAATAATGACATGCTAACTTTAAAGCCAAATTTGTAACAGAATATAGTCTTATAGCCAGCATATCTGATGTTAATATTTAAAATCTCCAAAATGACATGTTTGCGATCAATAAAACACCATGGAAAACTGCACACACAAGGAGAAAGGTCTGTGCTCATTTCTACGGAACAGCAGATGGTATGAGGGCTGCCACTGAAATGCTTCACTTCTGAAGGCACACTAACCAGTCCTTTCATAACTACTACATCATGAAATGCACAATGCATTGTCTCACACTTAACATTTGTTACTCCACAACTTCAAGCAATCACCACTGCTGACTAATGAAGGGACTGATTCCCTAGCTATCCCCTCCTCCCTCAGAGGCCGAAAGTAATTACAATGGGAAATTACAGTCATTCTTTGCCCCTTATGTCACCTCCTTAAAGCTCACTATTTCAGAAATGCTAAAAACTTGAATTTAAAGTCTGTTTTAATAATTTTAAAACTGATAAATATGTAATAGACAAGGAGGGATGAAAATAGGTTAGGGAACACAAAACCATACTCTCTAGCTATGGAGATAGAGGACCTAAGTTCAATCCTCAGTACCTATGGAAAATTGCTGGGCATGATGGTGGTGCATGCCTATCCCAGCACTGGGAAGCCAGAGACAGGAGTATCCCTGGGGCTCACTAGCCAGCTAGTCTAGCTAGCCTAATCCTAATGGGTGAGCTCCAGGCTAGTAAGAAACACTGTCAAAAAAAAAAAAAATTCAGGTATGGTGGAGGAGAATCGGCATGAATTTGAGGCCAGTCTGAGATAACAGAGTGAGTTCCAGGTCAGCCTGGGCTAGAATGAGACCTTGTCTTGAAAAAAAAAAAAAAAGGTGGATGTTGTTCCTGAGGATGACACCCAATATGCCCTCTAGCTTCCACAGACTTGTGCACATACATGCACCTACACATATGTGAACACATACACATAAATACACACACACACATTCCCGCACTCATAACAGGAAATTAAACAGGAAAACACTTTTAACACTTCTGGAAAATGAGAGTAGTAATCAAAAATACTCAAATATGCATCTTATATATTACATATACTCACATATATATACTACCACCTTAAAGAAAACACTCTATTTTTTATATTTACTAATCCATTTTCATGCTATAAACTTTCTATATGATAACACAATTAGCTCTAAAGCATAATTTAATTTGGTCCCTGAATTAGCATATCATTAAATTTCAAACTTCAGAAATACAAAGTACATAAGCATCAAACACATGATTAGCCCAGCATGACTGTGGCAATTAGAAAGGAAAGGAAAGGGGTTGTTACAGTTCTGGGATATGAAGGTTAAGACAAGAATAAATAATTTTGACAGAACATGGTTTGTTAGTTAAGAAGAGCACAGAGAAGAATTTTTTTTTGTTAATTTTGTTAACACAAAGCCAGAGGGTTCTATAAAAAGTGCAATTAGAAAACACTAACATTTGCTTGAGTACATTTACACTTAATGGACATGAGGTGAAAATATGAACCACTTTGGAATGAAAATGCCATAATCTCACAGTCAACTTCTAATTATACACGCTAATGAAAACGGAGATTGTTTTAAGTAATTCAAAACATGGATGGAGAGTTCTCATTTTATTATTTTCAGCCAATCTTTTCCCTTAAAATAGTCTGTCCTCTAAATCACCCAACTGACAGGCGATCTACAAAGTGAACAAACTACCCATCCATAGATAACTGAGTTGACGTGACTGACACATGTTACGATCAATAAACTGCACATGGACACTACATGCCAAGCATGCTTTGGAGTAACTTCTGAAGCTCTAGAAATGATGACCGAGGCTTCCCTAGCAAGAGCAAAACATGCCAGTGCCTTGACAGGAGAGTGAGTAGCTTACCTCCTGAAGTAGATCAGCCTGCTCAATTGCCTTAAGGACATTTTTCTTTGAGGTTTCTTGAACTTCTCCCCCCAAAAGAAACTCATCCAAAATAAAATAAGCCTTCTCAAAGTTAAAGATGATATCAAGTTCACACACCTGAAAAACCCCAAAAGAAAAACAAACAACAAAAACAAAGATGTATATTCACTAGTAAGTGGTAAAATCTGATCAGTGAAAATCAATCTTAATTCTTTCTCAAAATGGCAATCATGTTGACCAAGCACTATTACAAGTACTTGCAATATAATGCCTATAAAATAAATAAGACCTGTTCTGCATATGCCCAATGTGGGAAATTTAATAATTTCCTACTCATAAAAATTGATTTTTACATTCTTTCAGAATGCGATTCAACTACTAACCAAACCAGAATTCTACACTATGCACTTCCAGAATATTAATGCTTGCAGTACAAGTCCTATTTTACTATTTTAAAACTCATTCTCACCATCATAATTAAACAAGTAGGTCTGTAGAGCTAGAGGTTCTGCATGTCTTTATTCCCAGCACTCAGGAGGCAGAGGTAGGAGGCTCACTATAAGTTCAAGGACATCCTGACACTACACAGTGAATTCCAGGTCAGCCTGGGATAGAGTGAAACCCTACCTCAAAAAAAAAAAAAAAAAAAGAAAATAAGAAAAGAAAGAAAGAAAGAAAGAAGTCATCCCTGCCTTCTCCTTACAGTTAGAATCCTTGAGACAAATAATAAACTTGTTAGGGAAAATACAAAAAGTAAAATACTACTTACGCTCCCAAAATACTTGTCAAGTAGTTCCACATAACGATGAATTATTTCCAGGGTAATTAGTTCATTGTCCTGATCCTCAATAGCACAGCAAAAATACAGACTAGCATATCTATAACAAAACACAAATGTAGAAGAAATCTTACCCCCATAATCATGTTTGTTTTTAAGGTCACACAACCATTTAGTATATGTGTTATTTGTAGTGCTAGGGATCGAACCCAGGACCTTGCATATGCTAAGCAAGCATTCTGCTACTGCGCTACATCCCTGACCCATGTTTTTTGTTTTTAAAATATTTTATTATTTGAAAGCACAGAGAGACAGAGAGTGAACACACCAACCAACCACTGCAAACTCTAGATGCATGCACCACTCTGTGCATCTGGCTTTATGTGGGCACTGGAGAATTGTACCCACGTCATTAGGCTTTGCAGGCAAGTGCCTTAACCACTGAGCCCTCTCTCCAGCCCTGACCCATGTTTTCTAAATATCTTTCCATGTCCTACTGTGAAGGACTTTGTGCTATAAGCATGTTTACTACTTATTTTAAGGTTTATTTTCATTTTTTTTGCATGTGTGTGTGGACAAATGTTTTCAGATACATGTGGAGGACAGAGGTTGATGTTGGGTATATTCCTGGGTCACTTTCCACTTTAGTGAGACAAGGTCTCTTGCATACCCTAGAGCACAATGATTTGTCCAATCAAGCTGGCCAGCAAGCCCCAGGGATTTCTTAACTCCATTTCTCCAGCTTTAGGATTACAGGTATGCACCACCACACTCAGCATTTTTATATTGTTCTGGAGAATCTGAACTCAGATCCTCAAGTTTTCACAGCAAGCACTTTACCCATGATGTTATCTTCCCAGCTCCTGTTTCTTCTTTTACTAATTTATTTAAATTTTTATTTACTTTATTTATTTGAGAGAAGGAGCAGACAGAGACCGAATAGACATACCAGGGTCTCTAGCCACTGCAAGCGAACTCCAGATGCATGTACCACCTTGTGCATCTGGCTTATGTGTGTCCTGGGGAATTGAACCTAGGTCCTCTGGCTTTGCAGGCAAACGCCTTAACCGCTAAGTCATCTGTCCAGCCCATGTTTCTTCTTAAAAGAGATTCGTTTTGTCTTATATTACAAAAGTAATACATGCAAAAGGGCAAAAAACAATTATGCCAACTAAAAGGAGTAACTGATTTTGCTCTTCTTCCTTTTAGATACCTTTCCATGAGCATTACAAAGCACAGTTGACTCGGGCTTTTAAAAGTTTAAAGTTTAGGATAAAATCAGCTGTAAAGGGAAGAAAATAACCCTTCATTATCTTCCAAATAAAGGTCTTGATGATGCTGTCAATATAAGGTCAATGTTTTGATACACTTTATTGAAGTATGTAATATAGACACAGAAATCCTGTCATAAAAATTTACTGAGTTCAATGAGCTCATGAGGAACCCATTGGTATACCAACATCCATATCACAATTGAAGACCATCTTCCTATACCTTCTTCCAGTCACAAACTCACATCCACAGGGGCAACTGCTACAATAGCTTCTACAGCAAAACAAAAAGTTTCTAAAATGGATATTTCTAAGACTGTGGAATAAACTCCAAGAAAAGAACAGCTTCAACTTATTAGAAAAATTAGAGAAAGAGAATATAAAGTTCCTATCAGTTAAGAGAAATTGAGGCTTGTCTTCAAATTTTCCAAGTTCTATAGAACTGAAGTGTAGGTTATTTATCCTAGAAGAAAGAATAATGTTGGGAAGCTCATACTTTCCTTCAAATTAGGATCATGGGACTAGTTTATGCATGACTCAAGGAAATCAAAGTCACTGAGACATAGCAAGTCCTTTTAGGTAAATTAAAAGACCATTTTATAGTTAGGCATGGTGGTGCACGCCTTTAATCCCAGCACTCGGGAGGCAGAGGTAGGAGGATTGCTGTGAGTTCAAAGCCACCCTGAGAATTCAGAGTGAATTCAATGTCAGCCTGGGCTAGAGTGAGACCCTACCTCAAAAAAAAAAAAAAAAAAAAGACCATTTTATGTCCCCAGGTGTGGCAGCTCACACCTAAAATCCCAGCACTTGGGAGGCTGAATTAGGGGATTGCCATGAGTGTGAGGTCAGTGTGGATTAGAGCGAATTTCAGATCAGCCTGAGCTACAGTGAAGCCCTGCCTCAAGAGAACAAAAACCACCACTTTGAAGTGGTTTCAGTGTTTAAAGCTTTGAAAAGAAAGAAAAACCTGGCATTCTAAACAAGTCTCAGTTGATACTATAATTTTGACTGAGAAACTAATGACTTCTAGAAAACACACTGGGCAATTACTGTTCCTAACATTAATGTAAAATATACAGAAAAACACAACTTCAACTTAGGAATTCAATAAATTCCTGGTTTCCAATATAAAAATAATCTTGGATCTACCCAACACTACCACTATCAGTATTATCAAAAAATTATATTATATTTGACCTTTTCAAATTTCTATTATGCTTGATTACAGATAAAAACAAAAATCAGCTGGGCATGGTGGCGCACGCCTTTAATCCCAGCACTCGGGAGGCAGAGCAGAGGTAGGAGGATCACCAGGAGTTTCAGGCCACCCTGAGACTACAGAGTGAATTCCAGGCCAGCCTGATCTAGAGTGAGACCCTACCTCGAAAAACCAAATAAATAAATAAATAAATAAATAAAAATCAGTAAGACCTAAAATACTACTAGGACAAGAGGAACTCCAGGAACAGTTCCATTCTAGTAAGCCTATGCCTTTGCCATACATATCGTATCTTTTGCTTGATTCTACCCGACTTACATCTTCAGTAAGTTATTTAAAATGTTGGGTTTACGCCTTACAGAGTATGCATTTAATTGTGTTCTTTGTTTACAAGTAAGAAGTACTTAAGCAAGAGCCAAAGGCCCTATGTTATAGCAACCATTCCGAAGAACAGATTTTACAATTCTCAGCACTGGTGTGTCTAGGCACCAACCAATAATATTAAAATAAAATAAAAATAAACAGAACCTCCCAAACACTATTATTTTCCTGTTGCGGAAGAAACCCAGGGCTTCCTTGAGCTGTACCTTCAGTCCTCTCAAAAGAGCCATTAAAAACCCCATGTCAGGTAAACAAATAGCTATTAGAATGGTGGGAATACCCTTCCTCAGAAAGCTGAAGGACAAAAGAAACAGAAGCACAACATGTGCCACTGAGCAACACTCACACCAAGTGAGGTACTACATGTAAGTTATGGCTCATCTTATCATCTTAATCCTTAATCATTCACTACAGCTACACCAAGATTCTATTATTACTTGCATTTATAGGAGACCCAGGCCTGAGTAACCAGCCCAGAAGAGCAATTTGATCCTGGAGTCCAAGTTTTATATTAAAAACTATGGCAGCCAGCAATATTAAAATAATCCTGGGCAGGAGAGATGGCTTAGCAATTAAGGCACTTGCCTTTGAAGCCTAAGAACCCAGGTTTAATTCTCCAGGTCCCACGTAAGCCAGATGCACAGGGTGGTGCATGAGTCTGGAGTTTGTAGTGGCCAGAGGCCCTGGCATGCCCATTCTCTCTCTCTCTCCCTTTCTGTCTCAAATTTTAAAAATGAGAAAAAAATCCTGCACCTGGCAAAAATTAAAATATGTGCAAAGCAATATTTTAAGAGCTCTGAAGTAGAGAAAAAAAATGGCATACTGATTTAGTAAAGGAGAACCTGAAGTGTACTCCCTATTTCTGGGACCGAATGGTGCTTTAAAAATGTAATAATGCATTCATTTTGTTCTCTTAGTGCATATTTGTAGTCTAAATCTGAAGTAAAATTAATAATAGACTAGTAAGAAGAAAGGTATGTTTAGTTATTTTTAGCACAGTGGATTAGTGCTTACTCTAATTACTGGCACTCAGAACATCTGAAAGTTCCTATTCTTACATTCAAAACACATGACTTCTCTGCAGTCAGCTAATTATCAGCTGACTGGGTGAACACAGTTAAACTCTTCTCAATACCCACTGGTATGTCACTAAAAATACTTTTGTTAGTAAAGAAAATCAGTAAGTACCCTTCAACAAATTCTCAAGCTAGCAGTGCGGGGATGTATTTTTAAATTAATTTTAAAAGACTTTACTTCAATGGCCCCACTACAAATTGTGAATTGGGAATCAGAAAGACATACAATGTTCTGTCTTTAAGATCTTCAAGAGCATTCTAGAGGTGAGGAAATAAAAGCAATATGACTTATTCAAGGTCATAACACTAACTAATGGCACACAGGGACAAAACTTCAGTGCTCAAATTTTCGGTCTGTTTTCAGTTGTATTATCCTCATCCCTCTATTGTTTTCTCCCACAAAGAGGAAATATGTATGCCAAATGCTCAGGGTGAAAAATGCAGATGAGACAAGTGAACAAAAGCATTAAGAAAAAGACACTTGAAAGCCGGGCGTGGTGGTGCACGCCTTTAATCCCAGCACTCGGGAGGCAGAGGTAGGAGGATCGCCATGAGTTCGAGGCCACCCTGAGACTCCATAGTGAATTCCAGGGCAGCCTGGGCTAGAGTGATACCCTACCTCGAAAAAACCAAAAAACAAACAAAAAAAAAAAAAAAAAGGAAAAGAAAAAGACACTTGAGCCAGGCGTGGTGGTGCATGCCTTTAATCCCAGCACTCGGGAGGCAGAGGTAGGAGGATCACCGTGAGTTCGAGGCCACCCTGAGACTATGTAGTGAATTCCAGGTCAGCCTGGGCCAGAGTGAGAACCCACCTCAAAAAATCAGAAAAAAAAAGATACTTGCTGATATGAACAGCAAAGTTCTACTTCTGAATTTCTCAGAAGCTACACAGAAATTCTCTGGCTTAACAGGTCTTCTGGCAGGAGCAATGAAAACAAGTCACCTGATGATAACAAAAAAAAAAAAAAGAAACAAACAAAGGAAAGAAATGTACAGAAAAACAAATTGTAAGTTTTATAATTACATATGAAATATCTCAATAAAGCTGTTCATCATTTTTAAATCCACCTTTTATTTCAAAGGGCTTCAATCTAAGTATCAGTCAGGTTAGGGTTTCCTTTATAACTAATCTCAGAGAAAAGGTAGGACCCCACAGGGACAGGTTGAGAGGCAAGTGTATGAAGCACCAACTTGCTGTTTCCTTTCTTCCTTTTAAAGGTCCACTCACAGCTTTGATTCCCTTGCTAGGATTTTCCTCCTCCACATGGGGGACTCCTTTCACTAGAAATAAGCTTTCCTCTTTGAGACTTTGTAAACCCTGTCCAGGAGTCCATGTCTACAGGTGATTACCACCTCTTCTGCCCTCCTCTAGCTCACTATACATCCCACAGGTCAAACTGAAAAAGTGGAGATGACCCTACTCCCTTTCCTTGGCAGCTCTTGCTATTTCTCAGGGTGAGCAAGCCTTCCCAAACTTGCCTAAGCAACAGCTTTCCTTTCCAGCCTCAAGGTTCAGGACAGAATTACCATGCAGTCTCCCATTGATCCAGCAGGTGCCAGTCTTGGCCCCTTTCACTCCCCATCCACTGTCTTCTGGCAATCTTCTAAGAAATGCAAATCCACACACACACCTATTTAAAAGCTTTCACTCCACACTTAAAAATGTAAGTTGTAGCCTTATGTATACCAACATACAACCGGGGGCAGGCCACTATTCACAAATTCTTACATTTTATAAAACTGAAATTTGATCAAAAACTGGGGTTTTCAAATTCAGGAACTATCTCCTGTGCAGAGGGCAGAGGCCAATTGGGCAGGGAACAGGATATTGTTTCTGATTCCACAAGAGTGCCTCCACTTCCACTTGTTTGATTTAAGGTTCCACCCAATTTGAGTAGATTGTTCTATGACCTCTCCTAGATCCCAAATGGTGGGATTTTTCTATGATCTTTCTTTCTCAACAAGTACTAAACCAAGCTATGGATTTTTAAAAAATTGGGACTGGAGAGATGGCTCAGTGGTTAAAAGCACTTGCTTTCAAAGACTTCTGGCCCCAGCACCCACATCAAGAGACTCTGGCATACCCATACACACACAAATGAATTCAATTATATTATTTTTTAAAGAATCACCTGAGCTAATTAAATTCTGTAATAAAAAGGAATCTGCAGTATTTAAGAAATACTCTGTGTTCTATAATCTCCATTTCTTTCCCTGTCATCTCCTCCACAAAACCCGCATCCATACTTAGGATTCAAAAAAGGAAAAGGGGGAAAAAAACTACGCTTCTCTTCCACCTTCACTATATTCTGTCCCAAGACTTTCCTGCTTATTAGCTATACAAGAGAATTGCTTGTATTTACCTTAAATTCACTGAATTATTCAAAAAGGGAACAGACATGAGGAAGAAACAAGTGAAGTTCCATAAAAATGAAGCTACTTCATTTAATCTGCTTAGAGCAATCTTTTAAAAATATTTTTACTTAGCTGGGCATGGTGGCACACACCTTTAATCCACGCACTTGGGAGGCAGAAGTAGAACTGCCATGAGTTTGAGGCTACCCTGAGATTACCTAGTGAATTCCAGGACAGCCTGGGATAGAACAAGACCCAACCTTGAAAAACCAAACTAAATAAATAAAAATAGTTTTAGTAGTTTGCAAGGAGAGAGAAAGAAATGAAGAAAGTAAGTAAATATGGACACACCAGGGCCTTCTGCCACTGCATATAAACTCCAGATGCATGCACCACTTTGAGCCTCTGGCTTTATGTGGGTGCTGGGGAATTGAACCCAGGCATGACAGGCTTTGCAAGCAAGCAAGCACGCACTTTAACGACTGAGCCATCTCTCCAACTCTAGAACAATCTTTAAAATTTTAAAGTATTTGAAGTTTTAAATACCAATAAAATAACAATGTCTAGCATTTTTGGAAAATTTCTGTGTAAAAGACAACCTATGAGTCACTTTACATATCAGGGAAGTGCCTTAACAGCTGGGCCATCTCTCCAGTCTTCACTTTACATATCAAAAACATTTTCTTAATCTATCCTTGGTAAATATATCTAAACACAACTCCACCACAGCAACAAGTGTATTTCAAATTAATACTAACAGATCCTATATTTAAACAAAGTATTTAAATAGCTATATGACTAGAATGGTGAATTTTCCTAATATGTTTGTAAATAACATTCTAAAAGTCAGGTCAAAGGCATGTCAAATATGAGTTATTACTTTACAGATTTCTTGAGAGAAGGGACTGCTATTGCAATCTACTTGTACCTGAAGTCAGAGAATGACTTAAAAATTTTAAATACTGACCCTATTTGCCCCTGCAATGAAATGAATTCACTGGAGTTTTTCTAAAAAGATGATTAAGAATGAACAATCATTTCTTTATGATTATATAATTTGTTTTAAAATGATTTTCCTGCCATTTGAGCCTAGGTAATGAATCAAACAGTAGCTATTTTAAAATACAAAGCATTCCTTTAAACATATTTCATATAAATGTTTATTAATCATTATGTATAAATGTCACTACTCCAAAGTCTGCAATTCCTTTATTGCAAATGACTTACTATTTGATTCTATTTCATCTTTCTGATAAATAAAAAAATTATACCTTTTGTAAACAATCTTCAGATCTCGCCACTCAAGGAAGCTGCACATTTTAGGTTTCCGTGCTAAAACGGTTTGAACAAGTTCTCTTGTGATCTTCTTCTTTTCTTTGTCTGACAGTGGGACATACCATTTCTGCAGTCGAAGCTTTCCCTGACGACTAAAAAGCAACATAAACTGCATCTGTTAAGAGAAATAAATCAAGATTACATACAATACTTATTGTTAATAGTTAAGATGACATGATTTTCAGAGCAGCTTTGGGAGTAGGGCGTTTAACTGACAAATGATTATTAGCTATTGATATTTCTATGAAGGGTAAAATAGCAAGAAATTCTTTTGGAAAGATCTTCCTAGTAAATGTAAATCTTTCCTTCTCACCCTGTTCACTTATGTTTGAAGCAAAGTGTGTGGAAATAAAAACAGGTAATAAGTTGGAGTGAAATTTTCAAAGAAAAAGATTACTCTGGTAATTTAAGAAACAATTTTCTACCTGGGCTATACACACCACATGCTACATGCATCAAAAGAGGATTTTAGACACATCAATTGGTTTAGATACATTTCGATGAAACAGGACACCTACAATTTTTCACCCTGAGGCTAGTTAGTTCCAGGCTGAATTATTTGCAGACAGACTGCATAAGCTTAGAATGCTCTCTTCAATTTATATTAGCATATTTTAAGCAAAATAGAAGAAAATATCAATCCAAAATATTTCACAAATATAAGTTTTCCTTAATAAAAGTCCATTTTTATGTGTGCATCTCACTTAATAAAAAACAACACAAATAAAAAAGAAAATCCAACACAAATATGTAGCCAAGAACTGAGTTAATGAAATACTATGAAAGAGAACAGAAGTCTCAAAAGCCAAATTAAGAGTTAAACATATAAGAAACATTATATAAAATACTCAGTTTAAAACAATAAAGAACAACATTTACAGACAGAGTAGATGCTGAATTCTAGTGTGTTTTATGTTTAAGCTGCTTAGTACCTGAAAGTCTGTCAATGAGTCTACATAGGTTTTAAAGCAAGCATTTTATAATCCAACTAGTCGTCCCAACTACAAGTGATAAACATTGTATTTACAAAGGCAATTTAAAGGTGCAACTTCAGATAGCTATTTTTCTTTTCTTTTTAAAGCTATTTTCTTAATAATTTTTTAAATCCTTCTAAGTTCATCTAACAGTATTACCTCAAGTAAGACCCAAGCCTCTTTTTTTTTTTTTTTTTTTTTTTTTTTTTTTTGGTATTTCGAGGTAGGGTCTCACTCTAGCCCAAGCTGACCTGGAATTCACTATGTATTCTCAGGGTGGCCTTGAACTCATGGCGATCCTCCTACCTCTGCCTCCCGAGTGCTGGCATTAAAGGCGTGAGCCACCACGCCCGGCTCCAACCTAATTCTTAATATTCACTACACCATCTTGAATTTGAATGCAGGCAGGAGGAATTTACAGAAGTAATGTAGAATAAAACGGGCCCCAATTTGAATAGGAAATTAATGTCGCTTTCCTGAATAACTGAAACAGCATCAAGCAGATATGTGGAAATTCATGCCGTGGCCAGCTAACTTTAATAAAGTTAAAATTGCTGATTACTGCACTCAACATGCTTCAGTAGCACAAAACACACATATATAACTCAGTGTAGCAAAGTGCCTCCCTTGGAAGTCCTGAAGATAGCGGCATTTCGAAGGAGACGGCAAGCATCAACTGGACATTTAATGCAAACCGTTACCGGAACTTGGAAAAGAATGGATCCCGGTATTCGTAGATCTTAATGACCCAGAGGAGTGAGTGATTTGCTGGCGAAAAGAGTGGGCTCCGGTCTATCTGTAGCGGGGTCCTGTATCCGCCCTAACACTTTGGAGGACGACAAAAACAGTCTTCACCTTAAAATAAATTATATGCTACCATGGGACGAAACCTGGTTGTAAGCCCCCAAGTATTCCCTTCGTCTCTCTAAAATCCAATGCTCTGATTTTTGCCGCAAATCACAGGACACCACAATTCCTCAAGATTGCTACTAAAAACAATGGAGTGGGCTCAGGTCCAGCGTTCCCTGGGTCCCGCCGGCTCCGACACCTCCCCTCCTCCCGGGGCCACACTCCATCACTGAGCGATCCCGGGCGAGGTGACAGTCTAGGAGCGGAGCAGACAATGGCATCCGCCGTCGCGCAAGGGGCGCCAAGTCCTGGGCCGCCGCCGTCCCCCGGGCCCCTCCCCAGAGCGCCCCGCCAAACTTGAGGCGATTCGCAAACCACAGGGGCCGCGGAACCCCCGCGGAGCCCCGGAGCGCGCCCCGCACCCCCGGCGCAGCGCCGAAGTGGCGCGCGGCGCGCCGACGCGGGCAGAAGTGAGTTGCGGGGCGCGGCGTGCCCCGGACGCCTCGGGGTGGGGTCGTGGGGGCGCGCGCCCAGGAGCGGCGGGGGGCGCGCCCGGCCGGACCTCCCTTAGCCCATCGGCGGCCCGTCAACTCGTCCCCCGACACTTACGGCGGCCGCGGGTCGCGCACGCGACGGAGCTGGGCTGTCGGCGGCGGCGGCGGCGGCGGCGGCTGAGGGGCAGCCCCTATCGCTGAGCTCGGGAAGAGAAGCCGTGTTGCCGTGGGGAGGGGACCAGTTTGGCGGAGGGCAGGCTCAGGCGGCGAGGGTAGGGCGAGCCCACAGACCCCGCCCCGGAGGCTGGGCGAAGGGAGGAGCCAGGGCTGCGGCGAGCCGAGGGGCGGACCCGGAGTCGCGCGCCAACTTGCTCAGCGGTCGCCTACTGCACTCCAGTCAGCACCAAAGCCGGGCTGTCTGAGTGAACGGATTGGTCGGATCGCCACAGAGAGGCGTGGTGTGATCCGGAAGTGGGGGCACGTGACCCGGAAGCGGCCACTGCCGCGGCTGGCGCGCCTGCGTACTTCTGCCCGTGCCTCCGGGACGCGCGCGGGCGGTAGTCCGGGCTGTTTAGCGCTAGGAGGCTGAGGTGCTGAAGCGCCCTTAAGTGACCTCCCCGGTGCAGGGCATGGAATATCGGGATCGCGAAGAGCCAAGTTTGAGCTCCCATGGATGTTTCCCCTCCAACAGAGTGGGGTGAGGAAATGTGACTGTTGGTGATGACGGTGGGAGGAGAGCAGTGCTAACTCTGGGGAACACGAGGCGGCTCTTTCGGGGAGCTCGTCCCCGCATTCACAGGGAAGCCCCTCCTTTCCCACGCACTGCTGCAGCCCCAGCTCGGGGAGCCACCTCTGGCCCCTTGCGGACCTGGCCTCACCCGCCAGGGCTGCGGTCCGGATGGGTTACGGTCCGCGCTGGGCTGGAAAGCCCGTGCCGCACTTCGGCTTCCACATCTCAATTCCTTCACACAGGCTCCGCTTCAGCCTTCCTGACGACTTGCTCTGCCCGGTTTGTCCTCAAAGTCACGTCTATGAAACCTCACCCTGGAGCCCTGTGAGAACGAATCCCTCCTTCACCCACAAGCCCACGAGCCCCTATTTAGCGCGTGTAGGATTTCATTCATTTAGCGTCTTAATCTACTTATAGACCCTGGAGTGTAAATTTAAATTGACTAATAAGATGATAAAATAATAGGTTTGTTAGAAGCTGTGATGCTGAGTTACTTCTGGGTACATAATGTTCATATTTTTTTCAATCACACTGGATGAATCATCTAGTTCAACTCATCTTTTATAGATAAGAGGAGAAGAGACCCATGGGATTACATGACCTTGCTTGAACAACCACGGGTTTCCCATGTCAAAAGCTATTCAGCCCAGCCACCTACATTCATACAAAGGAAGCTAAAAAAGTACATTGGGGGGGGCATATCCTCTTTTGCAGAGGTTATTAAACATAGTTACCAGAATTTTTAATGAACCAAAGTATGAAAGAAATGCTACATTATTTATTTGTTTATTTGACAGAGACAAATAATACAGACAATTGGCACTCCAGGACCTCTAACCGCTACAAATGAACTCCAGACGCATGCACTTCCTTGTGCATCGGGCTTTATGTGGGTAGTGGGGAACTGAACCTGCATCCTTCGGCTTTGCAGGCAAGTGACTTAACCACTAAGCCATCTCTCCTGCCTGACATGCTACATTTTTTATGAAGCTTTATTTACTCGATTTAAAGGAATCCTTTATTACAGATTATGTTCATTTTTGTGTGTCAAAGTGCTTATATAATGGGAATTTGAGGGCATTTATTTATATTCATAAGCACACACAGAGAATGTGAACATCAGGGCCTCCTTCCACTGCAAAGAAACTGCAGACACATACACCACTTTGTGTATCTCGCTTTGGGTGGGTACTGGGGAATCAAACCCAGGCTGTCAGGCTGTGCAAGCAAACCCACCGAGCCATCTCTGCAGCCCCTGGGGGCGTTCTTAATGACTTTGTTTAGCAAAGTCACTTTTCAAGACTGCGGTTTTGCTTGGAAAGTTTCCTACTAACATGTATGATTAGTATATACTGGAATATTAAGAAAGTGGTCAGCAGGAAGCAGAGTTGGCTTTTGGTTTGTTTTTAGGTCCCCAGCTCAGATTTCTCTCGTCTTGTCCAAACATGTCCCAAAGGTGCTTGCTAGTCAAGGTTCTATTTCTCCCTTAGCATATAAAACAGATGCCGTTAGTCAGTTCAAAGATAGCTCTAATATTACATAATGAAAAATTTCCCTCTGATTCTAAATGATGCCTTTTATTCTGTACAAAACACACATATCCTCACGGTTCCTGAGATAGCCACGTTGAAGTATAAACTCATTGGATGTGCTCCTAATGTTGGTTGGTGGCTCGGAAAATGAATATGGGAGACTTGCTGATGACATATTGGCAGTCTCATCTCTGTGTTCCTAGCCAAAAAATGGTGGGGGAAGGGTAGGGAGGGGAAGGAATTATGGGAAAATAATTAGGAGCTGAAAGCAGCTATTACATAATCTTGGCTGCTTATTAATTTAGCAGAAGGAATGGCTTATTAGATTCTAATAGCAACAGCAAAACTGCAAACAACCTACAATTAACAGTGCAGGGCCCATTATTTTGTTAATATGTTCTCTTCTTTTGGCAAGTGTATGGGAACAAAATTTATAGAAGCAGATGGTCTTTTTCAGTAGATTATAGATGGTTTATTCCCCAGTCTTAGTACTAAGTACTAATTGTGCATTCACTGTGAAAGACAAAAAGAAACACGGCTGCCATCTTTGTTAGTAATTAACTAGCTTGACTTTGATTCCCACAATTTCCAAATTATAGGCTTTGTTATATACATGTTTCTTCTCACTTAATATCTTTTTCATCTGTCATGTCAATATATTATCTTTTTAATGCTCTGTTTTTGTTTTCACCATAATCCTGGCCTCTTGGTATTAATGATACAAAAAGCAAAAAATCATTTTATGAAAAATTAAAAATCAGATTTTATACTTGTTTGTTAATTTTTAAAAAGTACCCCAGTCTTTTTCTTTCCTTTCCTTTTTGGAGATAGGACCTCATGTAATCTAGCTCTCATGCAGGCCTTGAACTCATTATGTACAAGATGACCTTGAATTCTTGATCTGTCTGCCTCCACCTCCGGAGTGCTGTGATTATGGACATACACCATCACTCCCAGTTGTATGCAGTACTGGAAGTAGAATGCAGGCCATAGTGAATATTAGGTAAGCCCCTTACCAACTGAGCTACATCCCTAACCCTCACACTGATATTTATGCTAAATACAAGAACTGTGGATAAAAAAGTGGATTCCAACCTTATAACAAAATTTTGAGATTCAGGGCTGAGGCGATGACTCACTGGTTAAAGGTGCTTGCTTGCAAAGCATGCCTCCCTGGATTTGATTCCCCACATAAAGCCAAACCCCAAATGGTGAATGCATCTGTGATCGCAAATTACCTAAACAATGGGAGGTAGAGCCTGGAGAATCTCTGGCAAGAGACCCTGAATAAAAAGAAGATGGAACATGAGCACTTTGAGGTTGTCCTCTGACCTTCAAATACATGCTGTGGTATGCACCCACCCACCCCTACACACGCACGCACACACATACAACAACAACAACCACAAAGATCTATAATTTTAAATATTTATTAGAGGGAGGGAGAGAGAAAGAGAGAGAATGTGTGCACCAGGGCCTCCTACCACTGCAACCTCCAGATGCATGCACCACTTTGTGCATGTGGCTTTACATGGGTACTGGGGAATCAAACCTGGGTCACCATGCTTTGTAAGCAAGTGCCTTTATCAGCTAAACCACCCTTCAACTAATTTTAGTTTGCTGTTGAATATGTGATGGCCAAGAAGGGGAGATGGTTCAGTGGTTAAAGGTACTTCTTTGCAAAGCTTGAGGGCCTGGGTTCCATTCCACAGTACCCATGTAAAACCAGATGCACAAAGTGGCACATACATCTGGACTTAGTTTACAGGGGCAAGAGGCCCTGGCATGCTTATTCTCACTTTTCTCATAAGCAAACAAATAAATAGAATTTTTGAAAAAATCTATGATCCTCATATGCTTTTGTGCCCTTTACCTCTCAAAACACCACTAAATTAAAAAATCCCCACATAGACAGTAAAATGGAACATTAGTATGATGATGTCAGCAAGAGTGTCAGGGTATAATGTCTACATATCATTTAAACACTGATGATATGAAAAAAAAGTGTAATAGATTGAAAATAAAGAGGAGGGCTGGTGGATGGCTTAGCAGTTAAGGCATTTGCCTGCAAAGTCTAAGGACCGAGGTTTGATTCCCCAGGACCCACTTAAGCCAGATGGTGGCACGTGTGTCTGGAGTTTGTTTGCAGCGGCTGGAGGCCCTGGCATGCCCATTCTCCCCCCCCCCTCAAATAAATAAATAATTTTTTTTTTAAAAAAAGAACATATAGAGGAGTACAAGTGAGGAGAAGTTGGAATAATGCTGAACTAGATACTATTTGAAGAAAACATTTATGCTTAGAGTTTGTAAATTTGTAGATCCTATGATAAAGTTGCTCCAAAGACAAAACTGGACAGAATAATGAGGGTTTGTGAACCAGATTATTTTGAAATAGATAGAGCTCTCACTGCCAAAGTCCTCAAGGAAGAGCTAAAGTGAAATGTAGAACATATGCTCTTTCTATAGCTTTGAATAGAATACAGGAAAAGTACTACTCTATTAATATTAGGCTATTCTCAGCCTGGACAATTTTGTTCTCCAGGGGGTACTTGGCAGTGTCTAAAAACATTTTGCTTGTCAGAACTGTGAGGAGATGATGCTATGTGCCTAGGTAGATGGAATTCAGCATCGTGCAATATACAGGACAGGCCCACAGCAAAGAAGACCCTGCCCCAAATGTCAGTAGTACAGAGGTTAGAAAGTCTGGGTTAGTCACTGCAAATGTTAGTATGCCCTAACATTATTTACAGGCCTTCCCAATACTGGAACAAGCAAAGCCTTCATTATATGAGGCTTGCTCTGCATCTATTGGAGGAGCTGCAAGTATTATTCTTAATTTTTGATAGATAAGCTCTTTCTTTTTATTATTATTATTATTTGGTTTTTTGAAGTAGGGTCTCACTCTAGCTCAGGCTGACCTGGAATTCACTATGTAGTCTCAGGGTGGTCTTGAACTCACAGAGATCCTCCTACCTCTTCCTCTCAAGTGCTGGGATTAAAGGCGTGTGCCACCATGCCTGGCACAGATAAAAAATCTTTACATGCACACAAAACTAGCCATAGAACTTAAGGTAATCAGCATTTTTATTTATTTATTTATTTCAGGAAGAGAGAATGGGCATGGTAGGGCCTCTAGTCACTGCAAACAAATTCATGACACACGTGTAACCTTGTGCATCTGGTTAATGTGGTTACTGGGGAATCAAACCTTTGTCCTTTGGCTTTGCAGGCAAGTGCATTAACTGCTAAGCCATCTCTCCAGCCCATCAGTATTGTTTTTTTTTTTTTTTTTTTTTGGAGGTAGTGTCTCACTCTAGGCCAGGCTGATCTGGAACTCACTGTGTAGTCTCAGAGTGGCCTCAATACTGACAGTGATCCCTCCTGTCCCTGCCTCCAGAGTGCTGGGGATACAGGTTTGTGCCATCACGCCCATCAGTATTTTTAATAACTAGAATTAATTATCCAAGTGAGATTTTAAAAAAGTAACTCCAGAACTTTAGTCAAAGTTATTTAATTTGAATCTGTAAAATGACTATGCCATCAGTCTATTGATTTATTATAAATCATTACATATCTTTGCTGGAAGGTAATGTGGGTACAAAGATGAATTAAGGAAGGTAATGTGGGTACAAAGATGGATTAAATATTGACTCAGTTATTAATCTCCAAACATTGAATTTCTTTTCCTTTTTATTTAGTTATTTGTTGTATTGAGTCGAGATGTCACAATAGCTCAGGCTGGTCTGAACTGTATAGCCCAGCCTGACTTTAAACTCACAGCACTCCTGCTTCACGCTCCAGTGTTGGGTTCTAAGCATGAGCCACCATGCCTGTGTTTTGAGACAAACCCTAGAGGCCCAAAGGAATAGTCACCAATCATATACAGGAGTGCATTTTCTTTTACAAAACCAGTGGAAAATGCTCCCTTAGAACTTTACATTTTTGTGACTGATTCGTTATTATTTTTTTGTGTGTTTGTCTGATTCTTTTGAGAACTATACCTTTGTGACCTCCTCAGACTCTTAACAACAGTTTTTTTTTTCTGTTTTGTGAATTTACTATATCACTCTCTAAAAAATGTTTGAAATGTTTTAACTTGGTTCTTGAAATGAAATGATTCAGTCCCCGCCCTCCCAAGGCTCAATTTACATTGCAAAAAGGGAGTTAATTTGTAAGAGCCAGAAGATGGAAAGGCATGGTATGGAATGCCGTCTTCCATACATGGCATGGCTCTTGCATCCATGAGCTCAGAGCAGCAGTGGTTACCTGCACAATATTGGGCCCATCAGTGCTGGGTCATGGATGGGGGAGGGGCTCATGAAGTCCAAACCCTCCGAGTTCTTGGCAGTTAATAATTATTGGGGAAGGTAGAGATATTTTCTTCAGCGGTGTATCCGCACTGATAAGTTGTCCATGTTCAGGTAAATAACTCCCACACCCATGTGCATTGAAGCAACCCTAATTAAACTTAATTAGTCACATACACACACACACAAAGACACCAAAGTAAAAGTAGGACTAGTTGAGAGAAGACAAGAGAAGGTAACAGGAGTGAATATGATCAAAATACATTATATACATGTATAAAGATTGCAAAAAGACAAAATTTTTTTTTTTTTATTAGTCAGTTCTGTATTCAGCAAATACAGTCAGTTTGGTACCATTATTAGGCTCATCCGTGACCTACCCCCTCCCCTTGGCCCCTCCTTGTTGAGGTATGCGGGTCATGCATTGTGGAGTTAGCCCACAGTTATGGGTAAGCTAAATGTCTCTGCATATCATGACCCAACATGTGACTCTGACATTCTTTCCGCCCCCTCTTCCGCAAAATTTCCCTGAGCCATGTTGGGTTCATTTTTGGTCTGCTTCAGTGATGAGGTGTTGAGGGCCTCTGAGGCTCTGGCTCTCTGATTTGGTAGGAGTTGAAGAAATGAGGGCTTAGGATGTTAGGAGCAAGCATTAAGGCCCGTAAAGGCCTAAAATACCACTAGTGGTACATGTGTCTGTAACCCCCAGTCCTGTAGACAGCAGGGAGCAGATAATTGTCAGGGCTCATAGGGAATAAAAAAAATCAAAGCCTGCCCAGCACTCAGGAGGCAGAGGTAGGAGGATTGCTGTGAGGTCGAGGCCACCCTGAGATTACATAGTGAATTCCAGGTCAGCCTTTGCTAGAAAAGCGAGACCCTACCTTGAAAAACCACAGGGGTGGGGTGGGGAAAGACTAGTTCTGGGATCAATAAGAAACTCCAACAAATGAAAATGGGCAGAAGAGCAATGGCAGGGCACAGTGGATATTCCCTTTTGCCCACCACAGATGAGTGCATTCCACTGCAGGCCAGCACATGGGGCACCTCATGGGCACATACAGGTGTATACTCCAAACAGCACATTACATGCATACACACGAGAAATGAAGTGATTCAGAGATAATGTAACTCAACTAAAAGGCTGTACTAGCGTTTCTAGTCCTGTATTCTGTTAGAGACTAGTGCAAGCAGATTATTGGGACTCATTCCCTAAGTTTCAGGAAAGATTGGCCAAGTACATAACACAGAGTCTGAGGTGAGGCCTGAAAATTATATCTCCAGCAAGTTACCCAGAGATGTTGATGTCACTCCAGGAACCATGTTTTGAGGAACACCAGTCCATACCAAATAAAAGCTATGATATACAACTAAATAGTTACTAAAGTGAGCAATTATAATTTCCTAGATAAATGACCCAAAGGAAAATTGAAGTATGATTTTTTTCCACCATTGACCTTACTAAACCAGATAACGTTGGATGAGTAATAGTCCCAGTTATATACACTTGAAGTTAAATCTATATGCATAACCCAGAATGACATATGATCATTCTATACCCTGTACAATATTAGTCCAATGTATTATACTGTAACGTTTTAAGGCAGAAATTAGAATTCTTAGAAAAACCTGAAGATTGTACCATAAAAGTAATGCTTACTTGATGAATATCACCACTGTAAAACTATTTTCTAATGGTCTGTGGCAAGTAGGAGTTACTCCTGAAGTTTTATTTATTTATTTGCAAGCAGAAAGAGAGAGACTAGGAGAATAGACATGCACCAGGTCCTCTTGTCACTGCGGACAGACTCCAGATGCATCTGTCTTTAGTTGAGTAGTGGGGAATCAGATCCAGGCTATCAGGCTTTGCAAACAGATGACTTTAACTGACAAGCACCTCTCCAGCCACCCACCCCCCCCACACACATCTGAAATATTTTATCAGCAAGTGTAGAAATGTGATAGAAAGGGAGTTCAGAGGGAACAGCTAGACATAACCAATATCCCTGGGTAAGTCAAAGACCAGAGACTAGCACGTAGTAACCAAAATCTGCCCCTCGTCTTCATTAGTACACAGCTAGACTCTGCCTCAGCATACACTGCAATTAGGTATGTCCGTGGACCTGGAAATGAGGCTGCATTAATAGAATGTGGACAGAAGTGATACCATGCCTGGTCACAGAAACCTCCAACAGGCAAGCCTATTGTCTCCCATCCTCTCCAACTCTGCTTTTTCTACCTGGATGTTGACACTTCAGGCAATCTTGGAAGTCATGTATTGTGTACACGAGTATCTGAAGCTGTCCTGAATGACTGGCTGAATGGAGCAGGCATACACTATCACCGTCACTGCTACCATCAGTCGTACTTCAAGTGAAAGGGAAATAGCTTCCTTTTAAGCCCCTGCATTCTCTGGGTTCGTCTGTTACAGCTGTTAGCATTAGTGGCCATTCTTGCAAGCGGTTGCATGCCTAGTTACAAAGAAAATGAGTGATAGTGAGGAGAACAGGTGAATGTTCAAGTGAATAGCTCTGTTTCTTGATTCTAATCCTGTTTTCTGTGTTCCTTCATATGCTCCTTTCCATTGATATTTGAAGACAATTGTCACACCATCTGAGCCCAGAATTTAAAGCTCTTATCAGAGCAGAAAAACATTCTTATTTGAGGCTTCTCTTTGCATTCTTCTGACAAACACTAGCATGCACAGAAGGCAATAGGTAAGGCAAAATGAAAACAAAGGCATAAGCTTGGAAGAGCTGAGGAAGTGGAGTGGGGAAACTGTCCAGCGTTGGCAAAGATGAATATTACCATCCATGTCTCAGAATCAAGAAATCACAGTTGCAGTCTATTCATGACCATATTATGTCCTTATCTTCTGAATATTATAGGAAAAGTTAAAACTCTTATTCTAAGATACTCTTCACTATTTACAATATGTGAGTGTTCTAGTTAGATGACTGAAAAAATTTATTAATACTTCACCCACTTTAAATAAAACAAATATAAAAAATAAGATTTTAAATGTTACTTCATTCAAAAACCTTATTATATAAATGAAGACATTAAGACCTAGAGAAGTTAAGCATGAGCTGGAGAGATGGCTTCGTGGATAAGGCACTTGCCTGCAAAGCCTAAGGACCCAGGTTTGATTCCTCAGTACCCACATAAATCAGATACACAAGGTGGTGTGTGTGTGTGTGTGTGTGGAGTTTGTTTGCAGTGGCTGGAGGCCCTAGCATGCCCATGCTCACTCTCTTTCTGTGGATCTCTTTCAAATTAATATTTTAAAAAAGAAGTTAAGCATAATTGTTCAAGATCATACCCACCAGTTAGTAGCAGGTTAAGAATTAAGGTTTCTATGTTCTCTCTTCAGGCAGTGTTCTTCCCACCAAGGTACACTGTGTATATTGCACCTGTTGACTAGCCCATTAACTTTGGATTAAAAACAAATCAAGTAAAACACTTAGGAACAACACCCACTAGCCCTGAAAATGTTAACTCTTCCACCTCTTGTTTCTCTACTTAATATGAAATTATTTGTGTATCTACTCACTAACTGCAACCGTCAGGATTGAGTTATCTTACCAATATTCTAATATCTTTATATCTTGTAACCTAGTACAATGCTTTGCAAAGACTAAGTACTTAAAAAATGTGGATTAAATTGACTTGAAATTTCAGAAGATTTATTTATTTATTTACTTATTTATTTGAGAGAGAGAATTTGGTACACCAGTGCCTCCAGCCACTACAAATGAACTCCAGATGCATATACTATGTTGTGCATCTGGCTTTACGTGAGTACTAGGGAATCAAACCTGGGTCCTTTGGCCTTGCCAGCAAGCATCTTAACTACTAAGCCATCTCTCCAGTCCAAATTTCAGAAGATTTAATAATTCTCTGCCTTATTACTCCTTGAATGTTAGCAGGTTTTCTGGAATAGTCTTTCCATTGCCACTAATACTGTACTATGTGAGACCAACAAACTTGATTTACTTTCTTTCTTTCTTTCTTTCTTTCTTTCTTTCTTTCTTTCTTTCTTTCTTTCTTTCTTTGAGAGAATGAGAAAGAGGGAGAGGGAGAAAGAAAAAGAATGGGTACACCAGGCCTCCAGCTATGGCAAATAAACTCCAGACACATTTGCCACTTTGTGCATCTAGCTTACATGGGTCCTAGGGAATAGAACCTGGGTCCTTTGGCTTTGCAGGCAAGGCTTTAACTGCTAAGTTATCCCTCCAGCCCACAAACCTGACTTTCTATCTCAGCCCCTTCCCTCTAACTGATGCAAAAAGTTCCTTCTACACATGAGTGTTTTTCTTTAAAAAAATTATTTACTTGAGAGAGAGAAAGTGAATGGGTACACCAGGGCCTCTTGCTGCTGCAAAGAAACTCCAAATGTGTGCTCCATTTTGTGTATCTGGCTTTACATGGGTACTAGGGAACTGAAACCATGCCAACCAGGGTTGACCGGCTTTGTAAGCAAGCACCTTTATCCACTGAGCAATCTCTCCAGCCCTATATGAGTGCTTTTCTAAAACACCAATACAATAAAGATTAGACCTTCTGTTTAACATACTTCAATTTTGGACTAGGAGTGGAATTCAATGATAGAGCCCTTGCCTAGTATGTGTAAGGCCCTGGGTTGGATCCCAGCACTACAAAATAATAAAATAAAATAACTTCCACTAGTTTATTACTTTATGTATACACTCCAGTCTGGGCCAGACCCTCATTGAATAGTAAGGATAGATAGCAACTTAGACATGGACACTTCTACAAGGTTCATATGACATGGTAGGGGGAAGTATGATTTACAATTATAAATCATAATTCACTGGAGTGTTTTGAAGGAGGCAGAGGCAGGATGCTGTGTGAGGTCATAGGAGATTACATATTCTAGAATTTTGGTGGTAATAATGGTCTGTGGGGTCAGAGAGGATTTCTTGAAGGATATAACATTTAGTCCAATATTGAAAAAAAAAAAGGGAGAAGTACCCAAGGGAATACAGAGTAAGAGAGTTTCACAAAGGGAAAACAGCAGGTACTAAGACAAAGAGATGGGTTTATGATCATCTTGGGGGCTTAAATGGAAGGTGAACATGGGCAGAGAGTGCATGGATATAGATGAATCTGCAGAGGATAAGCAGACCAGGTTATGTAGGACCTTTCACATATGATTAAAATGTTTAGACTAGCCGAGCATGTTGGTGCATGCCTTTAATCACAGCACTTGGGAGGCTAATGTAGGAGGATCACTGTGAGTTCAAGGTCAGCCTGAGACCACATAGTGAATTCCAGGTCAGTCTGGGCTACAGTGAGACCCTACCTTGAACAACCAGAAAAAGAAAAAAGTTTAGACTTTAATACAAGAATATTGTGACAGGGCTGGAGAGATGCCTTAATGGTTAAGGTGCTTGCCTACAAAGCCTAAGGACCCAGGTTCGATTCTCCAGATCCCACATAAGCCAGATACACAAAGTGGCACCTGCATCTGGAGTTAGCAGGGCCTAGAGGACCTGGCACGCCCACTCTCCCACACTTTCTCTCTCTCTCTCTGTCCCTTTCTCTGTCTCTAATAAATAAATCAATATAAATCAGAAAAAATATTTAAAAAGAATATTGTGACCATGGAAAGACTTTAAGCAAAGATGGTGCCATCATTAATTTTGAGTTTTAAGAGTTTGAAAATATCACTCTGGCTGAAATGTGATTCACTGTAGGGTATACTGTTGTCAGAATTCAGTTGCAGAGAAAATATACCACTCCGGCTGGTACAAACAGAAGCAGTATAAAAAACCCAATGAATTGTTACAGGAGCAAAATCTATCCTGAACATCCTGGAAAACCTTCCAGAATGACACTGCAGAAGTTGACTGCCAGAGAGCTGTTGCCTCTGCTGTGATCAGTGAGCTGGAATATTAAGACTCTGATTCCATATAACTGTTGGCTCCAGGACTTTCTCTCCTTTGCCATGGTCTGGAAATCACCAGCTGCTGCCAGCAAAGTGGGTGCCCTTTTGATTTTTTTTCACTCATGTAGCTAGGGACTGCACATTGGACTCAGTCTACAACAGCTACTGAAAGCCAAATTACTCTATAACTCTGTTTGCCAATGGAAATAAAAGAAGCAAGTCTCCCTTTTCAAGATATATCACTTCAACCTTCTAAATCATGCATGGATTCATCTGATTGTTCATCCCAACTGGAAGCCTAGTGAAGGAATGTAGTTTTTTGAAAGGAACGCTTTAACGTGGTTGGAATGGAAATCCAACTAGACTAGAGGACTAGAGCCTAAGAGACCAATTGTGAACACTTCCTGAGAGGTGAAGGTAGCCTGAACAAGGAATCAAAAGAAGGCTATAGATTGGAGAATTTGGAGGTATGATTGATCGGTACAAGTTGCTATGGTGGTTAATTTCAATCATCCACATGATTGGCTTAAGAGTTATCTAGGGCATAAGCGAGGCACACATTTTGGGTGTGTCCATGAGGGCTCTTCCAGACAGGAGAAACGGAAGGGACAATCCCTGCCCCAATTGTGAGCAACACCATCCCATGCCCTGAATAAAAAATGGAAAAAGGAATTAGCCAGCTAAGTGCCAGAGTCCCCCCCTTGGGCTCCCTGATCCATTGTGTTGTAAGGAGTCTCAGCCACATACTCCTGTGGCCATGAACTCTGTCACATCTCCCCCACCATGATGGGCTGACCAAAACAAATCCTTCTTCCCTTCAGTTGCTTTGTATCAAGTATGTGATCACAGCATGTAAAGTCAAGAATTATGCTGGGAAATGACTCCTTGAGAGAAGAAACCTAGAAAGAAGGCAAGCTGGTGGTGAAATGATGCACTCATTTTTCAACCTTCCAAACCAGGTATATGTAGGGCCTCTAATTGGACACTGAGAATTGTTGATATACGTCTCCAGAGTGAGGTTGAGCTGGAGCTAAAGATTTGTGAGTCATTAGCATCTTTGAGCAGGTAAATAAAGTTGAGTAGAAGGATGAGATCACTCCACAAGAGTGTTACAGTAATAACATATGTATTATTTTTTCAAGTAAAGTGAAAAGCAGAATTATTAGCTTATTCCCATGACATTTGCTATCTGGTATTACTGCTATAATTTTTGTTTGTTTGTTTGTTTGTTTGTTTCAAGGTAGGGTTTCACTTTACTCCAGACTGACCTGGAATTCACTATGTTGTCTCAGGGTGGCCTCGAACTCATGGTGACCATCCTACCTCTGCCTCCTGAGTGTTGGGATTAAAGGCATGTGCCACCACACCAGGCCCAAATTATGTTTTGTTACATGGAAAAAGGGAACTTGCAGATATAACCAGTTAACCATAAGATACAGAGTACTCCCAACCTAATCTCTAAGAAAAGTGTGCTCTCTAACTGATAGAAGTGAGAGATTTGAAGACAAGAGAGACTCAACAATAGAGTTTTCTCATTGCTGAGATGAAGGGCAATACAAGAGAGTAACTTACAGAAAGTGAAAAGCGGGGCTGGAGAAATGGCTTAGTAGTTAAGGCACTTGCCCGCAAAGCCTAATGATCGGAGTTCAATTCCCCAGCATCCACATAAAGAGCCAGATGCACAAGGTGGCATATGAGTCTGGTGTTCATTTGCAGTGACTGGAGGCCCTGGCATGCCCATTCTCTCTCATAAATAAAATATTTTTTAAAAGAAAGTGAAAAGAACCCAGCCGATAGTCAACAATGACAATAACAAAAACAAACACCAAAACATCATCTCCATTCTTTATCTGTTAGGTAGCCAGGAGGCTTTATACGAACCCCACAGCCAGGCAGTTTAGATTAGATGTTAGAAAGATATGACCGATAACTGGCAACTATTGACTAGGAACCTAATGAAAACCACATTGCCTTTATATTTATTTATTTATTTGCAAGGTGAGAGATGAAAGAGAGAGAGAGAGAGGTAACAGGAGATATGCAGAGCTTCTTGAAGCCTTACAGGGCAACTTAAGAGCTCCTCTGGCTCCTGTCCTGGAGAAAATTAACAAATCTTGCAGCAGGCAAGCCATTAGGAAAAATATTGCCAAAACATTGGTTGTCCTCATAAGACTCCTTGCCCTCAGTGTGGCAAGATAGGACACTGGAAAGCTTGCTGTCCTGAGAATCAAAGGATCCCAGGATCAGAGCCCCAGATGTCCCTGGATAGAGGAAGCCTTTGGCTCCAGTTGGCTTCAAACCCAGCGATCAACATCAATGAAAGGGAGCTCTGGGTAAATCTTAATGTAGTAGAGAGGAACATAAGCTTTGTCCTTGGTAGTAGGGTTTTCAGTTGTGTACTTGCTTTGTATTCTGGACAATTGGGTGCTTGCTTTGGCAGTGCATACACTAAAGTAAGAATGATACAGAGATTAGCATGGCTCCTGTACAAGGATAGCATACAAATTCGTTAAGCATTCTATATTTTTTATGGATCAAAGACCTTAACACAAAATATGCTAGAAGAAAAACCAGGGGAAGCATGTTAAGACACAGGCATAGGTAAGGACTTTGTAAATAGGACTCCAGAAAACTGGCCTCTGACTCTTGAGCAACGGGCTTCAATGAGACTCCTGTAACCAAATGTTTCATCCTGTCTTTAAGCTGTCTGTGGAATAATTTGTTCTTTATCCATACTTTTAAAAAAATTTTTTTGTTCATTTTTATTTATTTATTTGAGTGTGACAGAGAGAGAAAGAGACACACACACACACACACAGAGCGAGAGAGAGAGAGAGAGAGAGAGAGAATGGGCGCGCCAGGGCTTCCAGCCACTGCAAACGAACTCCAGACACGTGTGTCCCCTTGTGCATCTGGCTAACGTGAGTCCTGGGGAATCAAGCCTCGAACCGGGGTCCTTAGGCTTCACAGGCAAGCGCTTAACCACTAAGCCATCTCTCCAGCCCTCCATACTATTTTTTTTTAAGGTAGGCTTTCACTGTATCCCAGGCTGGCCTGGACTTCACTATGTAGTCCCAGGGTGGCCTTGAATTTGTGGCGATCCTCCTACCGCTGCATCCCAAGTGCTGGGATTAAAGGCATGTGCCATCATGCCCAGCCTATCCATACTTTTAAAGTAATGCCTGAATGTCCTCATAACAGAGATTATCTGTAAGGTAATTTTCTTTTGTACATAGTCAGGGACACAGGTCACAACATATATGCCTACCTGCCCTCCAAGATTACAGTAGGGATTACAGAAGATGTAGTCACAGAATTCCTCTATGCCCTGCTTCAGCCTTGAATTGCTGTCTACCTCCTGAATGGTTTTAGGGTCTTTACTCTTGAAGGGTGACTGTTGTAGGTAGACAGACATTAGGCTTAGAGGTCACTGAAAGAAGGATGCCACCTTCTGTTTCCTCCAGACAGAGGTAAAGATCCTCTGGTCCTAGGAGCCTTTCAATCACTCACCTGGTCAAGAGACCACCCCACACCTACAGACATGTTAAAGAGATGGCAGGAATAGCTAGTTCCTTAATGAGGTACTGTACTGAAACCTACAAAAGCCTCTTGGTGAAGTTGCTTATAGACTCTCACAGCTGAGTCAGCCTGCTTTTCTGACTTGTAACGTTTTTATTTTCTTTTCCCTTTCTTTCTCTTCTTTTGACATTGGCAGAAATCCTACGCATGGTTGCCCTGACGCTTTGGCCTTTTTCACCTATATATTCCCAGCTCCAAGCCCCTGATCCAGCATCCCCCTCTCTCTTATTTATGTGAAGTGCTCACTCTTGGGAGTCTTTTTCTATACTTTCCTTAATCAAGTCAGCTTTTGCTCACTTCACATCTTTGTCTGCATTACTTAGTTCTTCTGCAGTATGCAACAGTAACTTGAGAGTCTCAGCCACTTGTGTCCAGCCCATCTGTGCTGAGAGAGGCCCTGCCATTCTCAAAATACTTGAACACTTTTTTTTTAGTGGGCTGGAACCTATTAACAAAAATAGGCTCTTGGGCTGGAGAGATAGCTTAGCAGTTAACATGCTTGCCTGAAAAGCCTAACAACCTGAGTTCAATTCCCCAGTACCAATGTAAAGCCAGATGCACATAGTGGCACATGCATCTGGAATTCGTTTGCAGCAGCTGGTGGCCCTAGTGTGCCCATTCTCTCTGTCTCTGTCTCTGACTCTCTCTCTCTCTCTCCTTGCAAATAAATAAATACAAATATTTTTTTAAAATCCTTCCAAGGCTCAGGGTCCATTGCGGAAGAGGTGGTGCCTGACACTACCTACACAAGACCATCATAGTAGGAGGAAAAGATCATGACATCAAAATAAAAGAGACTGATTGAGAGGAGGAGGGGTTATGATGGAGAGTGGAGTTTCAAAGGGGAAAGTGGGGGGAGGGAGGGAATTACCATGGGATAGTGTTTGCAATCATGGAAGTTGTTAATTATAAAAAAGAAAAAAAGAAAAGAAAAAAGTGGGATCTCAAATTGTCTTCAACCTTCTGCAAAATCCCACAACAATGGCCATGATCAATCACCTCTTCTGAAGGGACAATGAGTCAGACCCCCAAGTATAGCTACTGACATGCTAAGTTGAAATAAGATTCAACGACTCTCTCTTGCTTTTCGTAAGAACAGTGTTTCCTCTTGCCCAAAGCTTGATCAGGACTTCAGCTTCTAATCAGTAAATCTCTCTATTATGGGCTTTTAATCCTGCTAGTCACCCTCTAATGCCCCAATACTGGCCTTTAAAATTATTCCTCCATTTGACCTCTGTAGCAGTCAGCTTCATGTTGCTGGGATGAACTTCCAAACCAGGCACAGTTTATGGGAGGAACAGGATTTATTGAAACGTAAAGATCCAGGGGAAGTTCCATAATGGCAGAAAAAGCTGGCCTGCTTTCACAGGTCCATGCAGAGAGAAATACCACCAGCAGCACCATAAGCAAGCACACTCTAGGAATCCCAGGCAGAACTCAAGCACTCTGCATATCTTTAGGTCGGAGTTCCAGATCTGCCCCAAACACACCTTAGGGCATGACCCTAGGATCTGCCCACAGTGACACCTCTTCCAGCCAGGCAGCTGGAAATCTAAGAAGCTTTAATAAAACTGAATCTATTGGGGGACATCCATTCAAACTACCACAGCCTCCTAAGATGTCCTTAAAGCTGTAATGATCCTTTATTTCCCAGGTGAGTTAGACATTACTTTCATTCCTCTTGGAGACCTCAGTCCTTTGGAAAAATGGAACATGTTAATCAGAACCTACAATTATCTATTAAAAAGCTTTGCCAGGGGCTAGAGAGATGGCTTAGTAGTTAAGTGCTTGCCTGTGAAGCCTAAGGACCATGGTTTGAGGCTCGATTCCCCAGGGCCCACGTTAGCCAGATGCACAAGGGGGTGCACGCGTCTGGAGTTCATTTGCAGTGGCTGGAGGCCCTGGTGCGCCCATTCTCTCTCTCTATCTGCCTCTTTCTCTCTCTGTCTGTTGTTCTCAAATAAAATAAATACAAATACACAAAAAGTTATTGCAAAATAAAACTTTGCCAGGAGACGCATCTTACCTACAGAGCAATATTACCAACAGCCCTCCCTAGAGCCCACTTAAGCCTTCATTCAGACCTTGATCTATCTTTTTTTAAATATTTATTTGGGTTGGAGAGATGGTTTAAGGTGCTTGCCTGCAAAGCCAAAGGACTCAGGTTCGATACTCCAGGACCCCTGTAAGCCTGATGCACAAGGTGGCATGTGTGTCTAGAGTTCATTTGCAGTAGCTGGAGGCCCTGGTGCACGCATTCTCTCTCTTTCTCTCTCTCTCAAATAAATAAATAAAATTAAAAATATTTATTTGAAAGAAGAAGGGAAGGGAGAAAGAATGAACACACTAGGGCTTCCTGTCACTGCAAATGAACTAGAGACACATGTGTCACTTTGTGTATCTGATTTTACATGGATACTAGGGAATGACACCCAAGCCATCAGGCTTTGCAAGAAAGTGCCTTTAACCACTGAGCTACCTCTCCATCCCATTAAGCCCTCTTTAATTTTTTTTACTTATTACAGAAATAGAGAAAATGGGCATGCCAGGACCTCTTGCTACTGCAGACGTTCTCCAGACAAATGTACCACTTTGTGAATCTGGTTTTATGTACTAGGGAATAGAACCAGGCTGTTAGGAATTGCAAACAAATGTATTTAACCACTGAGCCACCTCCACAGCCCTGGTCTATGTCCTTTTGAGGTGCTTTATGGACACGTTTTTGTATTTTCAGATCTGTTCCTAGATGATGAAGTTTAAGGCAATTTACCTCGAGACTCAGAACGATCAAAGAATACGGGCACCTAGCCCATTAAGAAAATTCAACCCCGAGAACAGGTGCTAATTAAAACTTCCAGGAAGGGTCCTCAAGGCCAGCAGTTAACTCCTCTTTGGAAAGGCTCTCTTCCCATGCTTTTATCCTGTACTACAGCCATCAAAGTGCTGGGGATTGCCAGCTCGATTCACTATTCACAAGTTAAACCTTGGAAAGGAGACTCTCCTCTCTCCCAAGGAAACATTTCTTACAGAGCCTTAAGAAAGTCAACTCCTAAGTGACCTTAAATAGCTTTTCACATGAACAGATATATAAAAGTTTTACTGTTTGCTCCTTCTTCATGCTTGTCTTTGGCTCTGAGGTTCTGGCCAGCCTTTCATTTCTGCCTTGTATCCACGATAAAAATCTATATCACCTTACTGATTCACCCATGTTACAATGGTCACCAGACTCCAAGTGCTTTCCATTAGAATAATCATCTGGGGGGCTGGAGAGATGGCTTAGCAGTTAAGCACTTGCCTGTGAAGCCTAAGGACCCCGGTTCGAGGCTCGGTTCTCCAGGACCCACGTTAGCCAGATGCACAAGGGGGCGCACGCATCTGGAGTTCGTTTGCAGTGGCTGGAAGCCCTGGTGCGTCCATTCTCTCTCTCTCTCTATCTATCTGCCTCTTTCTCTGTCTGTCACTCTCAAATAAATAAATAAAAATGAACAAAAAATTAAAAAAAAAAAAGAATAATCATCTGGATTCTGCTTTTGCTCATATACAAGACTAGATAATGTCATTTGAACAAGGTTAAATGCTGTGTGTATATTACTGATAATTCTACTAGTGTTTCATTGCCTTAATCAATCTATAAAACCAGATTCAAATCATGTCAAACACCACTATCCTCTTGTTTGCAGTTGGTCCACCCTCAAATGGTCCCGTGACTAACTCCATCAGTGAGGTCCTCGTGAACATTCTCCAAGGCCTGAAACTCAGTAATAGTAGAGATCCTGAACACTTTTATAATCCCATTTCATCCAGAAGTACCTATAGGGGATCAATGCTCATCCTCTAAGTCATTTTTGCAGTCTCAACTCTTAAGGGGGCATTGTTAGGTAGCCAGTCAGCTATTAAGCTTGAAGGTCATAGGATGGACCCTTCCCTCATAGTTAACAGTTTGTAAAACCCATAGCTGTAAGTACAGGACTTTGAGTACTGGTCAAAAGAATGGGATCTGAGTTCTATCTCTGGCCAAGAGACATGACATTCTTAACTACCAAAAAGATCATAAGAGCCGGGCGTGGTGGCGCACACCTTTAATCCCAGCACTCGGGAGGCAGAGGTAGGAGGATCGCCGTGAGTTCGAGGCCATCCTGAGACTCCATAGTGAATTCCAGGTCAGCCTGGGCTAGAGTGAGACCCTACCTCGGAAAACCAAAAAAAAAGATCATAAGATTACTATCTACCTGGAGGTTTTCTGATAAACAACAAAGCCATCTTTGAATCTTAACCTAAATCATAATAAGAAGGGAGCTCAGGAGATGTCTCAGTAATGTGCTTGCTTTGCAAGCATGAGGATCTGAATTTGATCTCCAGCACTCATGTAAACAAGCTGGGCACAGCTGGGTGTGGTGGCGTACACCTTTAATCCCAGCACTCAGAGGGCAGAGGTAAGAGGATTGCTGTGAGTTCGAGACCACCCTGAGACTACATAGTGAATTCCAGGTCAGCCTGGGCTAGAGTGATACTCTACCTAGAAAAAAAAAGTTGGGCATGGTGGTGAGTGCCTATAATCCTAGCACTGGGTAGGAAAAACAAACAGATCCCAGAGTCTCACTGGCCAATGAGTCTAGCCTAATTGGCAAGTTCTAGGCCAGTGAAAGACCCCATCTCAAAACAGGTGAGCCTGAGAAGGCCTGAGTTCAATCCTCAGCACTCATGTAAAAGGCTGAGTATGACCACTCATGCCTGTAACCCCCGTCTTGTGGAGATCAGAGACAGGAGAATCACTGAGGCTCAGTAACCAACCAGTCTGACTGGTTTCAGGTTCAGTGAGGCTCCATGTCAAGCAAATAACACAGAAAAGGGGAAAAAAAGGAGGAGGATACCTATCCTCTCCACTGGCCTCTACACATGCACATGGGGCATGCACATCTGCACACACATGTATGCACCATACCACATACTTCATGATGTGCAAAGAATAGCTAGAAAACAAATAAAAGGTTAGGGGGATGATTCAGTGGTTAAAGGTGCTTTCTTGCAAAGCCTGCTGGCCTGGGTTCAATTCCCAAGTACCCATATTTACCAAGTAGTGCATATGCCTGGCATCCATTTGCAGTGTCAAGAGGTCCTGATGTGCCCATTCATATTCATTATCTGCCTCTCTCTCTCATGCATGTGAACACACACACATAAATAAGTAAAGAAAAATATTTTTAAAAGGAAAAAAAGAACAAAGAGATACCACTGTCCCTTCCCTTAACAGTTAATCCAAATGTAGGAACTCCCCCCCTTATATTTGATATTTTTTATATTTTAAGAAATAATATCAAACCAACCTAAAATGTAGGTTGGCACAATATTATCTATGGCTACTGTCTACTCTCTGTGAGAGTAATCTCTGCAATAGTTCCTTTGGCTATTGCCCACTCCCAGCCCTTGAGGGTACTCTACTATGCTCTATTTTTTTCAACACCATGCTCTGTATGGCTTAACTAAATTCTTTCAATGAATGTCACAAGTTTTGGGGAACCAAGAGAAGTCCAGAGCAAGCTACTGATAACACATTCACAATGAATTGAATTCTACCAGTAACCTGAATAAGCTTAGTAGAGGACTCTAGCTCAGAGAAAGCAACCCCAGCTGAAAGTTTGGTTTCAGCCTTGTGAGACTTCAGCAGAGGACTTAGCTCACTTGTGTCTGGACCCCTGACCCACAGAAACTGAAAGAGAATCAATCAATGTTGTTTTAAACTGCTATACTTGTGTTGAGAAATAGATCACATGTATAGCATAAGCTTAGCTAAAGGAAGAGATCTTGATAAGCAAGGAAAAGTTTTTAATGCACTAACCACTACAAAGAATTCAGGCAGGAAAAGAAAGGAGCTCACTGGTTTAAAAAATATTTTATTTATTGATTTATTCATTCATTTATTTGAGACAGAGAGAAAGAGTCAGACAGAGAGAGTAAGAGAGAATATGGGCTCACCAGAGCCTATTACTACTGCAAATGAACTCCCGATACATGTGCCACTTTGTGCATCTGGCTTTATGTGGGTATGGGGGTATCAAACCCAGGTCATCAGGTTGTGCAAGCAATCACTTTTAACTGCTGAGCCATCTCTCCAGCCCCTCACTGGATCTTTTAAAAGCCATTTCAGCGAAGTGACATGTAGAAATACCCATTGCAGCATATGGAGTAAAAGCGGAAAGAGAAAAGTGGAGGTAGGTGTTTCAGAATGTTTGCATTTAAAGAGTAGCCAAAAGGTAGGGAAGGAGCTAAAGAAGTTCATAGGACATGAAGGCCAAAGTGCTGCTGCTGCCTAGGCAGGAAGAGATAAGTTGAAGGGAAGGAATGAAGAGAGAGAGAGAGAGATTGAAGAAAAGAGCAAACGATACTCCAAAACACTGAGTAGTAGTGAGGAGATGATACAAACCAAACCAAATGGATAGAGAAACTTTAAGAGGAGAAGTTCTTCCATTTTGCTAAGAACAATGAATGGCAGGGAAATGTGATGGTTAATTTTGATTGGCAACTTGATTAGATTGCAAAGGCCCTAGGACATTAGCGAGGCACACCTTTGGGTATGTCTGTGAGGATGTTTCCAGAGGTTTGACTAAGGGGGAAAGACACACCCTGAATGTGGCAGCACCATCACCATCTCATGGGCTGGGGTCCTGTGCTGAATGAAGAGAAACTCGGCAGAGCACTGGCCTTCCTTGCTCTCTGCTTCCTGACCCACCCAGGTGGGAGCAAATTCCCTCTGCCACAAGTGTGATCAGCTCCTATCATGATGGACTGTATCCTCTCAAAATGTTAGCAAAATCAATCTTTTCTCCCTTAAATTGCTTCCTGTGACATGTTTGGTCACAATGATGAGAAGATAACTAACACAGAAGGTGTAGGTTAAGTTTGGCAGTGGGGCAGGTTATGAGCTGGGTGTGAGGAGGGAGGTGGGGGTGGAGAAGACTTGAGAAGCATGGGTTGTGTTTTTTACCAGAGACCTTAGAGAATTGGAGAAACATAGAAGGAAAACTGAAAGCACCGAGAATATAGTGGAAAGAAGACTAGGACTGGGTCACCTGGTGTGGATAGTTGCATTGATAGAGGATTGAGATGTGTCAAATGATCACAATGGAAGGATGAGAGACTGAAGTGACGAAGCATAGAATTCAAGCAACACGAAGAAAGTGGTGGAAAGGGCCCCACTGGGTTGCGGTGCATGGAGGGAGGTTATGGGTGCTAACAAGGCAGAGAAAGACAAAGCAGTGGAGGCGAGGAAGACCCCTTCCCTTCCCTGGTCCAGTTATAGCTAAAGCAACTGAGGGGACCATGTGGAAGTATAGAAGTCAGGTTCCTGAAGAATGCAGTATTTCATAGGAAGGAAGGCTGGGAGGCGGGTCAGGCTGAGGTGTGCAACAAACAAGGGTGAAAGGTCACTTGAGAAGGGAAAATACCAAATGACTCAGTGGGAGACTGGGTGGTGGGTTATCTATGTGGACATCAGAGTCACTGGGATGGTAGCAGTGATAATCGGATAGAAATGATGACAGTGATCCAGTTGCTAAACAGTACCAGGAAAAGTACAGGGTGATTGTTTTCATAAGTAGCTTTATTAGTGTATAATTCACATCTCATACAACTCACCCATTTATAGTATACGGTTCAAGAGCTGATAGCATATTCACAGGCACAGTTAATGGAAGAACTCTAAAAAGAGACCCCGGGCCTCTCTTCCATCACTCTGTCCCCCTGTCCTGTGGTCCTGGAAACCACTCATTGGCTTCCTGACTATGAATTTTCTTATTCTGGTGATTCCATGTAAGTGGAATCAAATGATATGTGGTACTTTGTACCTGGGTTCTTTCATTTCTCAGAATGTTTAAAAGATCTATCCATGTAGTAGCATATATCAATATTTCATTTAAGACCCTAATTTTAATGGATGGACAGAACCTCAAAGGAAACTAGGGGAGGATGCAAAGCCAAACACTTCCCTTGGACACCGGGTTGACTCTGGTCATTCGTACTTAGTGCTACCTTGTTATAAGTACCTCTTTCTCTTGCGAGTAAAAGCGCTTATTTCTTCGCTCCCCACCCCCCAGCAGCAAATATAACTGAAAGCCTTGCTTGTGCACAAAAACCGAGTCAGTCATTGTTGCTTCATGTTAACTGCTTGCCTAAGAAACACATTCATCTTGTAGAGGAGATAATGAGAAAAACTGGCAATGCCCTAATAAGCTCTAAATTAAGCATACATAATGTTGAACAAAATATAAGAATCAGCAAATTTTTTTCTACTTATTGATCATTAGTGTTAATGAGAAAAGCAGCAAGTAGCTTTGTTCCTGTTCACTTAGAAAGCATAAAAACAAGGTAAGCAAGCAATTAGGAAGGTTAATATGAGGATTTCGTTTTCATCCTGATAAATGGAATAATTTATTTCCTAGCCCATTGACCTCAGAAGCCCTCAGTGGCTTCTCTGGTCTCTGGCTAATTTTGAACCATGATGGTAACAAAAACCATGGAAATATGATCAGAGTCTACTAAAAGTAATAAAACTGAATGAATGCATCTATTTCCAAGAAATGTGTATTACAAACAAGCATAAAGGACTATTGTGTATAAAGGGACCCTTGGTAATGATAATGGAGTATCTTCACCGTTTGGGCAGCTATAACAGGAAACAACCTATCAGATGGCTTATACAACAAATAATGGGCTAGTATTATAGTTCAGTGGTAGAGTGTGTGCTTAGCGTGCACCGGGCCCTGGGTTCAATCCCCAGCATCAAAAGCCACAACAGCAACAAAAACAGATATTTAGGCTGGCGAGATAGCTTAGTGGTTAAGGCGTTTGCCTGCAAAGCCAAAGGATCCTGGTTTGATTCTCCAGGACCCACGTAAGCCAGATGCACAAGGGGGCATATGCGTCTGGAGTTCGTTTGCAGTGGCTGGATGCCCTGGCGCACCCATTCTCCCTCTCTCCCTCTCTCCCTCTCTCTCTGCCTCTTTCTCTCAAAAAAATAAATAAAATATTTAAAAAACTTATTTCTCATAGTGTTGAAGTCTGGGAAGGTCAAGATCAAGGTGTCAGTTGATCAGAGATCTCTTCTTGATTTGTGGGCACCTGTCTTCTCATTGCATCCTAAGAACATATAGAGAGAGGAAGCTAGCTCTGTTGAGCCTCTTTTTTTAATAAGGGCATTAATTCCATCATGAGTGCTCTACCATCAGAACCTAATTATATCCCTAAGGCCTCATTTCCAAGTATCATCACATTGCAGATTATATTGAGGTTCTAACATAAATTTTAAAGGGGCACAGGCATAGCATACAAAAATCAACCCATGAGACCAAAATTGCTGGTGAGAGGGGCTGAGGTTCTCTTAGGAGCTCAGATTATAAAGATACAGAAAAGCCTGGAAAGAGGAGATAGGAGTTCCAGATTCCAACCACAGGAACAGCACAGACCTGAAACAGTAATGAGAGATAGAAAGAGCTGAGTCTTAATAAAGATTATTTGCATGTGAAGGGTTCACTGCTGCAATGGAATCTATTTTTTCATCTTTGTTTTTAAGGTAGGCTCTTGTTCTAGCCCAGGCTGACCTGGAATTCACTATGCAGTATCAGGGTGGCCTCAAACTCTATGGTCATCCTCTTACCTCTGCCTCCTGAGTTCTGAGATCAAAGGCATGTGCCACCATGCCCAGCTTTTCTCATCTTTTTTAAAAATTTTTTTGTTTATTTTTTTGAGAGACAGACAGAAAGAAGGAGAGAGAGAGAGAGAGAGAGAGAGAGAGAGAGAGAGAGAGAGAGAATGGGCATGTCAGGGCCTCCAGCCACTGCAAACGAACTCTAGATGTGTACACCCCCTTGTGCACCTGGCTAACGTGGGTCCTGGGGAGTCAAGCCTCGAACCGGGGTCCTTAGGCTTCAGAGGCAAGCGCTTAACCGCTAAGCCATCTCTCCAGCCCCCCTTTTGTTAATTATTCATAAGCACAGAGAGATAGGAGAGAGACAAACAGGGCTGGAGAGATGGCTTAGCGGTTAAGCGCTTGCCTGTGAAGCCTAAGGACCCTGGTTCGAGGCTTGACTCCCCAGGACCCACGTTAGCCAGGTGCACAAGGGGGCGCAAGCGTCTGGAGTTCGTTTGCAGTGGCTGGAAGCCCTGGCACGCCCATTCTCTCTCCCTTTCTCTATCTGCCTCTTTCTTTCTCTGTCTGTTGCTCTCAAATAAATAAATAAAAATAACAAAAAATATTTAACAAAAGAAGAGAGACAAACAGAGAGAATTGTCATGCTAGGGCCTCCAGCTGCTGCAATGAACTTCAGATGTGTGCACTACTTTGTGTATCTGGCTTTACATGGGTACTGGAGGATCAAACCCAGATCATCAGGTGTTGCAATCCGGTTCGCATTGCTGGTAGAAATCACCCAACCAAAAGCAGCTTCTGGGAAAAAGAGGTCTATTTTGACTTATAGGATCGAGGGGAAGCTCCACAATAGCAAGGGAAAACAGTGGCATGAGCAGAGGGTGGACATCACCCCCTGGACAACATCAGGTGGACAAAGCAATAGGAGAGTGTGCCAAACACTGGCAAGGGGACACTGGCTATAACACCCATAAGCCCACCCCCAACAATATACTCCCTCTAGGAGGTGTTAATTCCCAACTTTCCATCAGCTGGGACCCTAACATTCAGAACACCTAAGTTTATGGGGGACACATGAATCAAACCACCACATTCCGACCCTGGCCCCCAAAAACTGATAAGCATATGTGATATAAAATGCAATGCATTCATCCAACTTTAAAATTCCCCATAGTTTTTTTTATCAATTCCAATGATGTTCATACATCCCCACAGTCCAAATCTTTTAACTGAGCCATAATACCAAAAAATAACCTCAAGAAACACATAATGGCGCAGAACAAACATTCACACTGCAAAAGATGGCATTAGACATAGCAAAGAAATATTCAAGCAATACATGCTTTAAACAGGGAAAACATTAAACTCTGTAGCTCCAAGTCCAACAACTCTAGCCAGTGACAAATCTCCAAGTCCAATAATTCCAAACAGCAACATATCTCTAGAATTCCAATTCCGCCCCTCCAGCTAGGCTACTCACAGTCTTGGAAAACTTCATCAGGGCGGGCAGCTCTCCTTGGCAGCCATCTCATGGTCCCAGCATCTCCACTGGGTCTCCACTGCAATCCATGGTTCATCCTCACAGCTCCATGGGTCTCCATGCAGGCATCCAGCAAACCTGCTTCACACTGCCCATGGCCATTTCCAAAATACAAGACAGTGTTGCAAACTCAATGACCCTCTCTTTCCTCCATTTCTTATACTCCACAATACCAGGTAGGGTGCCAATTTGTTAATCCAAGGGGGTAATAAAGCAGACTTTGAAGAACAGGATACTCCTTGAGCACTCAGGCCCCTTTAAAAGAGTCTACATTCTTCCTGTTGCCCCAGTGCAGGTCAGCTGGCCCAATCTCACAAAGGTTGTAATCTCTCAATTGCAGCTGAACAGGCAGCAGTTCACCCAAAGATTCTTCTTTCTGTTTCATATCCCTCTGCTCACACCAGTTCATTTCTACACAATGCAACCCTGCACAACTTCTCAGGACATGGGCATAACAGCATGTTTTGGACACAATTTGCCTGTAGCTCAGTCCAAGCAAAGCTCTTTCTCACCTTCATAAGCCAAACCTCATAGTCCATAGTTCTAACTGCATTCAGGTCTTGCAGCTCTGACCAGAATAGTCCATCAAGCTCTACTTACAGCACTGCAAGGTGTCTCTTAGGCCAAGGTTTCAAATCCTTCCACATTCCTCTTGAAAATCAGCTCCAAAAGGCCAAAGCCACACAATCAGGTGTCTAGCAGCAATCCTACTCCTCGGTACCACTTTACTGTTGCAGTCAGGTTCACATTGCTGGTAGAAATCACCCAATCAAGAGCAGCTTGTGGGAAAAAAAGAGGCTTATTTTGGCTTTCAGGCTCAAGGGGATGGCCCACGATGGCAGGGGAAAACGATGGCATGAGCAGAGGGTGGACATCACCCTGTGGCCAACACAAGGTGGACAGTAGCAACAGGAGAGTGTGCCAAACACTGGCAAGGGGAAACTGGCTATAACACCCATAAGCCCACCCTCAACAATACTCTCCCTGCAGGAGGCATTAATCCCCAAATCTCCACCAGCTGGGAACCTAGCATTCAGAACACCTAAGTTTATGGGGGACACCTGAATCAAACTACCACATCAGGCTTTTCTGGCCTTAACCACTGAGCCATCTCTCCAGCACTGTTCTGTTTGCCCAGTATCTTTTTTTTTTTTTTTTGTGAAAACAGTACTCCTATTATTTGGGAGAAACTGTGCTCTAATTCTACCACTACCATTTTCACTCCAATGTTGCAAACTAAACCAGTGACTGGTCTTTAGAAATTCAGTGTTTGGGTTGGAGGTATATAGCACAGTGGAATATGTAATTGCCCACCACAGGCGATTCCTTGTATCTCATTCTCAGCACTTCAAGATAATTAAGCAGACACACAGAGAAAACCAAACCAAACAAAACAAAATTAAAAAAAAATCTGAATGGGGGAAGGCACTCATGAAGCCCTATCCCTTGCTGAGGAACTATTGGCATTTGATGGTTGCTTGGGGAGAGGGGAGTCCCTTTCTTCAGTGGTGCAACCACTGATAAGTTGCCCATAAATAATCCTTCCCTCATGTTCACTTATGTAAACTACCCTTTTAAAACTCAGTGGACCACTGAAAAAAAACAATAAAAAGACATCAAACTGCGGCTAGTTGGGAAGAATAAAGGATTCAGTGGGAGTAGGAAAGGGGATAAGAGAGGGTAATGGGGGGTGAATATGATCAAAATTCAAACTACATTATACACATATATGAAATTGTAAAATAAAAAATTTTAAATACCTGAAAGGGTCTGGAGAGATGGCTCAGCAGTTAAAGGTGCTTGCTTGCAAAGCCTACCAGCCCAGGTTCAATTCTCCAGTACCCATATAAAAATTCAGATGAACAAAAGTGGCATGTACATCTGAAATTCATTTGGAACATCAACAGGCTCTCTCTCTCTCTCTCTTTCTCTCTCTCACTCTCTCTCCTTGCAAATAAATAAAAAACACCCAAAAGAATATAAGTCCTGCATTGGAGAGATGGTTCAATGGTTAACGAACTTGCCTGCAAAACCTAACAACCCAGGTTTGATTCCCCAGTACCCATGCAAAACCAGATTCACAAAGTAGCACATGCATCTGGAGTTTTTTTGCAGTGGCTGGAGGCCCTGGTGTGCCCATTTTCTCTCTCTCTCTCTCTCTCTCTCTTTATCTCTCTCTGCTTGCAAGTAAATAGATAAAAATATTTTTAAAAGAACATGTCTTGAGGTTTGGACAAATTATATCTAAGAATATGAAAACTATTTCAAAAAGAGATTCATAAAATCTCATCTACAATCCATGAGAAATAGAAACACTTCCTGAGGACAAATATGGGTAAATGTCTTGTCTTTTTTTTTAACTTTTTAAAATTTATTTTCAAGGAGAGAGAGAGGGGAGATAAGAGAGAGAATCGGTGCGCCAGGGCCTCTAGCCACTGCAAAAGAATTACAGATGCATGCTGCACATCTGGCTTACATGGGTACTGGGGAATTGAACCTGGGTCCTTTGGCTTTGCAGTCAAGTGCTATAACCACTAAGCCATCTCTCCAGCTCTTGTCTTTTAAATTTGGGGAGAAGGTAGATGACACAAATGTTAACCTTGGATTTCAATGTTAATTCTCTGTTATGTACTTGACAGTGGCTTGGTCTCCTTAGTACGTTTTAGGGATGAGGCTGTAGCTCAGTGATGGAGCACTTGATAGCATATGCAAGGCCCTGGGTTCAAGCACCAGTACCCCAAAATCAAATCGGCATTGTGCAAACAGAATGAGAAAACAAGTGAAGGAGGAGGGAGGGAAGAAGGGAGGGATAAAGAGAGAGATGATTCTTTTAAAAAATCAGTGTGAATTTACAAAGAGCATAACAAACAGGTTGGGTTCTTTGGTGATACATTTATTATACTAGTAGACCAAAGGAACCCGGGGACTTAGTTTCGGGATTTTCACAAGGAATTTTCAAAGCCTTTCTTGGCATTCTTGTGGAAAAGTCAGATACACTGCATAGATGCTAAGATAATTTAACAGCATAACCACTCTAGCCTTAGGATGCTGCTTAAATGGATCTATAAAGTCTGGCAAATGTTGTCAACGGTCCATATAGATCATTTCCATTTTTTTCTAGCATGGTCTTTTTCAATGCTTCTTTAAGTAAACTAGATATGGGCTAAGTGAAGTTGGTTACCAATGTATGGAGATCATGAAGTTGTAAAGTAATGCAAATAAATCAGCTAACAAGGCAAAACCTGAAATGGCATTGGCCCACCTAGTATCTTTTGGAATAAAGCAGGATTCATGCATATAAATGGTAATGACGATTAAGGTGAAATCTAACTCATGTACCATTTAATGTCCTATCTTTGCAACCAAAGTACAGGACGTAAGGAGAATACAGTAAACAGTAGCATGGGGAAAAATGAGTAGAGGAAATGAATGTCCTGACTTCAGTAACATCCAAGAGCATGCTAAGGCTTCAAAATACAGAGGGGGAACAGCAACCAAAGCAAGGTATTTCTAAGCCATTTAAATAGAAATATACTATTCTGACTGTTCTATGCTTTGATGATGAATCTTACCATACTTTGATTTATTATGTTCAGTTCTTGGAAGCATATTTCATGAGTACATAGACCAATTTCGACTCCTTCATAAGAGTCATATCATACAGTGTTATAAATCATAACATACGAGCCGCAGCCAAGATGAGGGAGGATGATTTGCTCAGGAAATGAAATATTTAGGGGCAAAAGGCTTTTAAAACTAGTATAGAAGGTAGACGTCTGTTTAGTTCCAAGACGAAAACAAGGAACTAACATTTTCAGATGAAGTAGAAGGAATACTGTTTAGTAATTAGGTGTCTGAAATTGCAGTAGGGAGAGGAATAGAAGTAGGTGAGCTCCCAGTTATTGGAGGTGTTCAAGGGAAGGCTAGCTAGCCAGAATCTTAAGAGTACTTTCAACACAAGGATTCTGAAAAGCCCACCTTAAATATGCTGCTCTCTTGGGGGTGAATAAGGGTGCACGTTTCTTTAAGCACAAAATGAAGTGTTTCATGAATTTTTATGAAACATTGGAGATAGTCCTTACAATTGGTTCCATAACACTGTTAGACACAAATGCAGTCACTTTAAGAGACCCTGATGCTTCAACCGAGGCAACTTTGAACTGTAACTTTTCTCTTTTAACTATGTGCCTTCCTGCTCCTCCTGATCCCCACTCCTGGCCCAAGCAGAACCAAACAGCCCTTGCCCCATAGAGACTTGAGGCCTTCCTTATTTTCCACTTTCCCAGCAATGCCTTCATGACTTTTCTCATGTAGCCTGTGTCCAGACACACCCTTCCCCCAGAAATTCATCAAAAAGGACACCTTTCTTGTATCTTGAATTTCTGGTCTCTCTCTTTCTCTCCCCCCACATTAGGGCCCCACCATACTGCCTATGGTATGGTGGTGCAACCCTCAGGATAAAGCTTTAATTCTTTTTATTTTGGGTTTTTCAAGGTAGGGTCTCACTCTAGGCCAAGCTGACTTAGAACTAACTGTAGCTCCAGGCTGGCCTTGAACTCATAGGGATCTTCCTACACCTCAGCCCGTGCTAGGATTAAAGGCGTGTGCTACCATCCCCGGCTATAAAGCTTTAATTCTAAAACAGCAATTCATTTCAGTGCTTCTCATCAAACCAATCTCTCCCACTGCTCTTTCTCTCAGAAGTATCTATCAAACACCTGATAGACACATTCGCACAGAGGGAGCTTATATATATTTGGTTTTTCAAGGTAGGGTCTCACTCTAGCTCAGGCTGACCTGTGATTCACTATGTAGTCTCAGGGTGGCCTCGAACTCACGGCGATTCTCCTACCTCTGCCTCTCAAGTGCTGGGATTAAAGGCGTGCACGACCATGCCTGGCTCCTCATATTTTTATATTATATTTTTACTTATGTTTGAGAGAGAAAGAGTGAGAGCAAGAGAGAGAGAGAGAGAAGCAGAGAGAGGGAGAGAATGGGTGGGCCAGGGCCTCCAGCTGCTGCAAACAAACTCCAGAAGCATGTGCCACCTTGTATATCTGGCTTACATGGTTCCTGGGGAATTTAACCTGGGTCCTTTAGCTTTGCAGGCTAGTGCCTTAACCACTAAGCCATCCCTCTAGCGTGGAGCTCCTATTTCTGAGGCTTCTCCATGTTTCTCATGAGGATGCTTCCTTATTGTATACCTCAATTATATTCATGTTTTAACCTCAAATGAAGTGGATTTCCTCTTAAAAGTCTCTCCTTAGGCCAGGGAGTAAGAATCTGTAATCCTAGAACACTAATGTAAAGAAGAGAGGCAAAGGTAGGAGAACATTGAAGCTCCCAGACTAGCAAGGTGGTGAATATAGTGCTGGATAAGACACCCTACCTCAGAAACAAGGGGGAAAGTGAAGACTGACATTGGAGGTGGTCCTCTGTCCTCCACACATGTCCCATGACCACATGCACACGTGCAGACACACACAGACACATGACTTTCCTCCAGTAGCTTTCTTTGCCCTGTGGATATCTCTTAATTTATTTTATTTATTTAATCAAGGTGGAGTCTCACTCTAGCCCAGGCTGACATCTCAGGCTGGCATCAAATTCACAATGATCATCTTACCTTTGCCTCCTGATGGTTGAGATTAAAGGCATGCACCACCATGCCTGGCTATTTTTAATTTTTATTTATTTATTTTTGAGGAGAGTAGGGGAGAGAATAGGTGTTCCAGGGCCTCATGCCTCTACAAATGAATTCCAGACACATGTACCACTTTGTGCATCTGGTTTTACATGGGTTCTGAGAAATTGAACCTAGGCCATCCGGCTTTGCAAGCAAGTGCCTTTAACTGTTCAACCATCTCTACAGCCCCATATCTCCTAATTTTAAAAGTAGAGAATTAGTGGCTGGAGAGATGGTTCAGGGGTTAATAGAGCTTGCTGACCCCAGTGCTAGAGGCTCTGATGTGCCCATTCTCTCTCTCTCTCTCTCTCTCTCCCCTGGGCATTATGATGCAAGCCTTTAATCCCAGTACTTGAGAGGCTGAGGTAGGAGGATTGCTGTGAGTTCGAGGCCATCCTGAGACTACATAATAAATTCCAGGTCAGCCTGGGCTAAGTGAGACCCTGCCTCAACCCCCCCCCCCCCAAAGTAGAGGATTGTGTCCTTTTCCTTTTTTTTTTTTTTTTTTTTTTTTGGTTTTTCGAGGTAGGGTCTCACTCTGGTCCAGGCTGACCTGGAATTAATTATGTAGTCTCAGGGTGGCCTCGAACTCACAGCAATCCTCCTACCTCAGCCTCCCAAGTGCTGGGTTTAAAGGCGTGTGCCACTACACCTGGCTGAGGATTGTGTCTTTTTACAACTACTAGAGAAGCTAAGGATGGGAAGGTGGATCATCAGGTAAGAGCATTTGCTGTGCAACCTTGAGGACCCAGTTGACATGCCCAACAATACCCACATCAAAAGTTGGGCATGACTATGCATGCCTGTGAATCCATTGCTGACGGGACTCCCTGGTCAGCCTAATTGAAAAGGAGAAAGGAGGGCTGAAGAGATGGTGTAGAGGTTAAGGTGCTTGCCTGAAAAGCCAAAGGACCCAGGTTCAACTCCCCAAGACCCACATAAGCCAGATGCACAAGGGGGTGCACGCATCTGGAGTTCGTTTGCAGTGGCTAGAGGCCCTGGCACTCCCATTCTCTCTCTCTCTCTCTCTTTCTCTCTCTCTCTGTCTGCCTATTTCTGTATCTCTCTCTCTCAAATAAATAAATAAAAATTTATAAAAAGAAAAGAAAAGGAAAAAGGAGAAAGGAGTTTGGTGTTCAGTGAGAGACCCTGCCTCAGGGAAATAAAGTGGAAGAGTGAGAAAGGGAGACACAACATTTTTCTCTGATCTCTGCATGTGCGCGCGCGCGCACACGCACGCACACACACACACACACACACACACACACAGAGCTTTACCTCCTCACCATGCATATTATTCACAGTCAGTGAAAACACCCTTTTGGTCTGTTGTTTTTCTGACAGGACCTTCACAGAGCTTGAGATAGAAACTAGAGCCTTGTTGCCCAGGCTGGGTGAGTGCCATGCGTATTATTCACAGTGAGTGAAAACACCCTTTTGGTCTGTTGTTTTCCTGACAGGACCTTCACAGAGCTTGAGATGGAACCTAGAGCCTTGTTGCCCAGGCTGGGTGAGTGCTGTACTAGTGACCTACATGCACTACTCAGGGCTGTGTGTTGGAAGGTACTTGATCTTTGCTACAAAAATCTGAAAGAGCTTTTCTGGAGGCATACACAACAGTGTGCTTTTCAAGTTAGGTTGACTCAGGTTTTAATTCTTGACTTCTCCATATAACTTGATCAGCTTGCTTTCTTTCTCAGGACCTCAGTTTCCTGATTTGTTAAGTTATTTAATAGCACATATATTCTAGAAGGTCATTCTGAAGATGAAATAAGATGAAGTTTGCCAAGAACAGATCATAAAGCTTAATTTGCAGCAGGCCTAAAATGGAATGTGAATATTATGAACTTCCTACCTTCCAACAATTCTCAACTCTCCTTAAAGTAATGCATCAAATTTAATTTCACAACACTATGATATTTGTATTTAAAATGTTTAATGCCAATTGTGCATTTATTTCTCTAATGCAACTAATTAACTGCAGCTAAAAGGTACAAACTTCATTATTAGTGTTAGGTTTGTTAAAGCATAATTGACATGATGCTAGCCAAGTCAAAGGCATGTGTTTATCAGTAGCCTAGGGCATTTTTACTACCTGTCCTTTGTATAGGTGGGAAGGTATAGTTTTCCGAAAATACCTTGCCTAGATGAAAGCAATTGCAAAGTCCCTGCCTCTGTAGTCTGCTCTAACCAAACTCGGGGCACTGTTTCCTTCCTACACATTGCAAAAATTGGCCTCCTCTGTTTGATTTGAAGTCATGAGTCTGGATCGCAGTGAGCGGTACACTCCGCTTAATGAATCATTAGTAGAACAGAGAAAAGAACAGACTCAATTACATGCTGAGTTGGTTAACCAGCCTTTTCCAGAACATTGCCCTGCTCCAACCTACGCTGAAACAGGGAGGCTTTTGTCTAGCAACTACTCCCTCGCCAGTAGTTCTGTCTGTTGAACCTAAGACCCATATTCTACATTCTTGATTGATTTTAATCTGACTTGGCAGCTTTCTTAAGTACCGTGGCCATCTGCAAGCGGGGATAATGAGAGCTTTATATAAATAGCATAGCCACTGGGCTCCCAGCCTTGTCCCCTGCTGTATGTCTTTCTTGAGCACATTGTCCATCACTCCGTCCACCCACAGGTGCTAGAGTCAGAGTGATGGCTCCTCAGGATCAGGCTCTTGGGCCTTTCTCAGAAAGTGATAAACCCAGCTGGGCATGGTGGCACACGCCTTTAATCCCAGCACTTGGGAGGCAGAGGTAGGAGGATTGCTGTGAGTTCAAGGCCACCCTGAGACTACATAGTGAATTCCAGGTCAGCCTGGGCCAGAGTGAGACCCTACATCGAAAAACCAAAAAAAAAAAAAAAAAAAAAAAAAAGAAAAAGAAAGAAAGAAAGAAAGTGATAAACCCCAGAGGTGAGGGGAAAGAGTGGGATGGGGAAATGCATAGACTGATGAATAGTCACCCCTTCTCCTGTGAAAAGTCCTAGACTAGAGGACTTCTGTAAACAGGGACCAGGTCTTTTCATTTCCTGCCCATCACACCTAACGCAGCCTAGAATATCAGTGTTGCTCTGTATTGTGTGAGTAGATAAGGAAGACTGGAAGGCCAGTCTGGATTTGTAACGTATCACAAGTGCAGATAATAGAAAAATAGGTAGTGAGGAATTCCAAGAGGTAAGAGGAAAGGAGTAGCCAGCAGAGATATACAATAAGTAGATAAATAAATAGGCCAGCACATAATAAATAGAAAATGCCAGAGCCTCCCAGGCAAAGTGGGCAAAGTGATGTTTGAGCATAGATGTGAGCGCTGTCAGTGATAGTGGTGCATTAGGTTAATCAATTTGATAAAAAGGATGAGGCAGGGCTGGAGAGATGGCTTAGTAGTTAAGTGCTTGCCTGTGAAGCCTAAGGACCCTGGTTTGAGGCTCGATTCCCCAGGACCCACGTTAGCCAGATGCACAAGGGGCGCACGCGTCTGAAGTGCGTTTGCAGTGGCTGGAGGCCCTGGTGCACCCATTCTCTCTCTCCCTCTTTCTATCTCTGTCTGTCACTCTCAAATAAATAAATGAAAATGAACAAAAATTTTTTTAAGAAAAGGATGAGGCAGGAATAAGGAGGATGGTTAGTTTGAGGCGAGTTTGGATTATAGCTTTGTGGTTACACCTGTAGATCCATGGCAGAGTGCTTACCTAACTTTACCAAGGCCCTAGGTCCTTCCCCAGCACTACCCCTAAAACACGAGGGCTGAAGTGTATACCATAGCTTTCCAGCCACACGGAACTGGGTCTAAGAGCTTGCTGGAAGGAAGCATGGCATTTCTGTTGTACGGAATTGGAAAGAAGCCAGTGTGGCTGGAGTAAGTAAGCAGAGAGGAGAGTGGTGGAGGGGAAGATGAAATAAACAGAAGACACAGATGAAAGACGCAGCACCTGTTGGCTCTAAGTGATGTCATTCCCAGGTAATGATTTATAATATTCAAAGAATGATTAGAAGCGTGCACACAGATCAGTGAGCTGTGGAAACTGGGACAGTGGGGTCACAGAAAACATCATGTGTCACTAGATCTTTTTCCTGTACTTTCACTGATGGTTGGCTGATCAAAGTGTGGGATCAAAGCATAGCAATTGGCAAGGTTTGGCATCCTGTAGACAGTATGGACAGACATGCTTTGCTTTTTTGTTTTTGTTTTTTGGCTTTATTCTTTATTTATTTTCTCATTTATCTATTTACTTATTTTGTTTATTTGGGGGGGGGGGAGTTGAGGTAGGGTCTTGCTCTAGGCCAGGGTGACCTGGAATTCACTATGTAGTCTCAGGCTGGCCTCCAACTCATATTGATCCTCCCACCTCTGCCTCCCAAGTACTAGGTTTAAAGGAATGTGCCACCATGCTGGCTATTTTTGTTATTTCTTTTTTTGAGGCAGGGTCTCTCTCTACTTCAAACTGAGCTGAAACTCTCTCTATAACCCAGGCTGTCCCTGAAGTCATGGTGATCCTCCTACCTTAGCCTCCTGAATGCTAGGATTAAAGGGATTCACCACCACATTCAACTTTTGTTCTTTTCACTTTATTCCTTTCATTGTGGAGATATATATGGCAACATTTTCCACTTTGATGACCATTTTGTGGAAACAGCATCTTTCTGTGTTGTTTAGGCTAAAACTCGAAGTCCTCCACTTTCACTACACTCAACTCACTTTAGTCACTGTTTTATTTTATTTACTTTATTTTAGACATGGAGTCCAAACTGGCTTTTAACTTGTCAGATAGTCCAAGCTGATCTTGAACTCCTGGTCCTTCTGTCTCCCCTTTCCCAATTCTGGGATTACAAGCATGTGCCATCATGCCTGGCCTCTTTTTATATTCTTGGTATTAGAAGATTATCAGATATGTGATCTGACCATGTTTTTTCCATTGTGTACTTACATTTTGTAGTGGTATCCTTTAATTCATAGATGTTTTAAAATTTGATGAAGTAAAAGATACTTGTTTTTTCCTTTGGTTGTGATTTTGGTGTCATGCTTAAAATCCAGTGTGGAGATTTACCACATATATTCTCTCCCAATATTTTTATAGTTTTAGGGTCCCTACCTCACAGGAACTCTTATGTGTTCATGGATATATGTTCATGACTATATGTTGTTTGACTTGTGGGAAGTCCTGTGGTGGTCAGTCAGGTGAATGACTCCTAGTCAGAGGAACAGCCACCTGATGGAAGCCCACTAAGGGCAGTTGGCTTCGTAAGGACTCAATCAGACCTTGTACACCATCTTCAGAGTTTCATTACATTCAAGTTTTCTTTCAGATGCAAGTTTTCTTTCACATAGCTGTATTTTTAAAAAATGGTATTTATTTATTTATCTGAGGGAGGGAGGGAGGGGGAGAGGGAGAGGGGGAGAGAGAGAGAGAGAGAGAGAGAGAGAGAGAGAGAGAGAGAATGGGTGCACCAGGGCCTGTAACCACTGCAAACAAATTCCAGATGCATCTGCCACTTTGCATCTGGCTTACTTGGGTACTGGAGAATTGAACCTGGGTCCTTAGGCTTCTCAGGCCTTAACTGCTAAGCCATCTTTCCAACCCCAGATAGCTGAATTTTAAGCAGTTTATTTTTTCCAGTATATCGGAGATCATAGAAAGCATTGTGTTTATGGGCAGGATCCAAAAAAGTAATACAGGGCTGATAATGCAGCCCTGTAGGGTGCTCTGAATCACACATAGGTAAGGAATGCTGAGACAAGATCCCAAGAAGGATCCACTTGGCTGTTTTCCCAGGCCTTGCAAGGACTGCCTGACTTGGCCTGGCATAATGATTAGACAGAGCAGGAGATGTTAACCTCTGCATAGGCTCCTCTCTTTGCTATGGGGTTTCCAATGCACTCTGATTCTTCTGCCTTCTTTTATTCCTTTAAAGAACTTCTGCCATTATATCAGGGTCACTCAATAATTCAGGATACACTCTGCCAGGTGTTGTGGCACACACCTTTAATCCCAGCACTTGGGAGGCAGAGGTAGGAAGATCGCCATGAGTTCAAGGCCACTCTGAATCTATATAGTGAATTTCAAGTCAGCCTGGGTTACAGTAAGACCCTACCTCACAAAACCAAAATAATAATAATAATAATAATAATTCAAGATAAACTTATCTTACAGTGAGTTGATTAGCAACTTTAATTCCCCTTTGTCATGGAAGGTAACATATTCATAGATTCTAGGAATTAGGACATAGATATCTTAATTTTTTTGAGCTAGGTATGGTGCCTCGTGCCTTTAATCTAAAGCTGATGTAGGAGGGTCACCTTTAGTTCAAGGCCATCATGGGCTGCAGAGTGAAGTCTGTATCATCTTGGGCTAGAGTGAGTCCCTGCTTCGGAAAATTTCTTTTGCCTGGGCGTGGTGAAGCATGCCTTTAATCCCAGCAGTTGGAAGACAGAGGTAGGTGGATCACCATGAGTTCAAGACCACCTTGAGACTGCATAGAATTCCTGATCAGCCTGGGCTAGGGTGAGACCTTACCTCCAAAAAAAAAAAAGAAGAAGAAGAACAGCTTTAATCCGGGTGTGGTGGTGCACGCCTTTAATCCCAGCACTTGGAAGGCAGAGGTAGGAGGACTGCCATGAGTTCGAGGCAACCTTGAGACTACATAGTGAATTCCAGTTCAGCCTGGACTAGCAAGACCCTACCTCGAAAAACCAAAAGAAAAAAAATTCCTTTGCATGTACATGTGTGCATGGTGTGCGTGCATGTGTGTATGTGTGTTCATTTGTGCATGTGGGTGCACATGAAGGTCAGAGGTCAGTGTTGGGTTCTGATTTGGCTAGTGTAGCTGACCACCTTCCCTCAAGAATCCCCTGCCTCCACTTCCCAAGCCCTGGCATTACAGGTCTGAACTGCAGTCTTTATACCTGTGCTTTATCTACTGGAGCGAATGCTCCAGCCCCAGGACAAAGATGTCTTGGGTAAAGGAACATTATTCTGCCTTCCCACACCTTCTTTGTCATCTTTAGGGCTTCAAGGGATTTCCAAACTGCTGAAGAGGAGTCATGGAAGGGAATTATGGGAAGGTTTTGTTTTCCATTAGTTTTCTTTCATTACAGATATGCTACTCCAGGACTTCTATGGTCTTTGATAACTTGTAACCACCTACACATTGTTCATTCCAACGTGGTGAGTCCTACTCAGCCAAATGACTTGCCAGTTGTCTTTACAAAACATTTCTTTTTAGAGAGAGTGCATGAGAGAGAGAGAGAGAGAATTGGCATACCAGGGCCTCAGCCACCGCAATTGAACTCCAGACACTTGCACCACCTAGTGGGCATGTGTGACTATGCGCTTGCCTCACCTTTGTGCATCTGGCTTTCATGGTATCTGGAGAGTCAAACATGGGTCCTTAGGCTTCACAGGCAAGTGCCTTAACTACTAAGCCATGTCTCCAGCCAATCTTTTTTGTTTGTTCGATTGTTTTTTTTTTTCTTTTTGGTTTTTCGAGGTAGGGTCTCACTCTAGCCCAGGCTGACCTGGAATTCACTATGGAGCTGCAGGGTGGCCTCGAACTCACAGCGATCCTGCTACCTCTGCCTCCCGAGTGCTGGGATTAAAGGCATGCAGCACCATGCCTGGCTTGTTTGATTGTTTTTTGAGGTACACTTTCACTCTAGCCCAGGCTAACCTGGAATTCACTATGTACTCTCAGGCTGGCCTTGAACTCACAGCAGTCCTCCTACTTCTGCCTCATGAGTGCTGGAATTAAATGATAGTCATCTTAATAAAGATGTATCCTTCCTGGAGGTGAATCCTGACTTTGCAAAACACTGTAGCATTAGGATAAGAGATATGTGCCTTGTGTTCAGCACCAGTAATTGAATCCTTGGATAAGAACAAATGCCATAAGCAATACATAACCATGAGTAAATCATGTTGGTTAAGGAAACTTAGAGGCTGAAGGCCACTGAATGCATGACATATGTCATATATGCATTGTATTTGGCCTGAACCTCCAATTCTTTTCTTTCCTGAACAAGCATTTTGGAGCAGGACATAGTTAGAAACACAAAGGTTTGGCTCCATGACAAGGACTTTTCTCAAGACTTATAGGGAAGCTAGGAGGGAGCAAGGGACACCCAGTTAGAAATGTGTTATCAGGAATTAGAAGGACTTGGGTTAATGGATAGTGGAATGGCCTTGTTGACATGAGGATCATTCAAATCCTGGATGGGAGCCACCTTGAATTTCTTCCCCATCTTTGTGTATATGTGTTTGGTATGCATGCATGTATGTAATGTATGCATGCATGTTCATATGTGTGTAGGAGCATATGTGCATACACATGTAAGCCAGAGGTCAGAGCTGGGTGTCTTCCTCAATCATTCTTCACTTCACTTTTTTTTTCTAGGTAGAGTCTCAGTCTACCCCAGCCTGACCTGGAATTCACTATGTAGTCTCAGGGTGGCCTCAAACTCATGGTGATCCTCCTACCTCTGCTGGGATTAAAGGCGTGTGCCACCATGCCCAGCTCACTTCACTTTTTGAGACAAAGGCTCTCGCTGAACCTAGAGTTCACAGATTGGAAGGAAGATCTTCCTGGCCCTGTATCCCCAGTGCTAGGATTACAGGCATTTGCCACCACACCCAGATTGTATACTGTTGCTGAAGATCTGAACTCAGGCACCTATGTTTGCAAGACAAACACTTTACCCACTGAGCCATCTCCCCATCTCTGCCACCTCAGATTTCAAACAGCTTACTCTTCTAAGCTAAAATCTTGAAGTCATTCCTATGAGTCAGCCTGTTGCTAGGTTCCCGGAGGGAGGAGCAAGGTGATCCAGTGCACCATCTGTTTCTTCTGAGAAGGCAAACTTATCAAATTTTTAGATGTCATTGGAGTGAAAGGGATACTAAATTCAGAATCATGATTTTGAAACATCACAGCAAGCCAGAAAGTTGAGCAAAACCTAACTAGATGACATTTGTGAGTTTTTTTTTCTCTCCTGTCCTGCACCACTGCTGGTTCCCCATACCTCCTCTGTCCCTCTCCGTCTCTATTCTTCTATTGCAAGTATATCTAAATACTCCGACATCTTAGGTTTGGAGTGAATGAGATTGATCACCTGTGGAAAAAACTCTTTTCTAGGCTAGTGAGTACATGCACACAAAGAGAAAGAAAGAGAGAGAGAGAGGGAGAGAGGGAGAGAGGGAGAGAGAGAGAGAGAGAGAGAGAGCGAGCAAGCACGAGAGGGAGGGAGGAAGAGAGAGAATGAACTATATAAAGGACTGAGTTTTCCTTTCAAAGAGTTATGAGAAGCTAGAAAGAATAAATGCCCACTTAAGAAAAATCAACATGAAAATAGCTGTTAGTACCCACCTCGCCATGCTAGATAAGTGCTCTACCACTGAGCTATATTCACAGTCCTTGCTATTTATTGGTGTTCTTAACTACAGCCCAGAGATTTCCCAAGTAGTAATAAATCAACCAGTGCATACACTAAAGGTGTTTGGATTTATTTCCAACCTCCCATAACAAATGAATTTTAAAATTTCAGCAACCTGTCTCTAAATCAGCAAACTCAAAGGCTACAAGCTACGGGTTACAAAACAATTTAGACTGATGTGCTGCAGCCCTCGGGGGACATGTGTAATTTGGTTAATGAATGGAGTGTGAGAGTGAGAGTGGGGGGCTTAAAAAAGTACAAATGAGGTACAAAACCTGCGACCACACTATTCCAGAGTCAACTTTTCCACTACATTTTTTTCCAGACTTCAAAATGCTCAAGTAATATTTTCATCTTCAATATCATGAGAGCTTCAGAGAACAAGCCAATTACTTTCTAAAAAATTTATGAAAAAATAAATCAGAATCCATTCAAAATTTAACTGAATATAATATTTATGAGTCCACAAATTGCAAGTGAAAAATGTAAAAAAGGTAATAAAAGTGATTTGTTTCCAATTGGGAACCTGCTCTTCCAAAGCCATATTTGCCTCCTTTTTTCCTTGGGACCTGGATAGTAGCATTTTACTTAGAGATTTTCAGATAAAGAATGTCTCTCCAGGCTTCAATTTTCACAGCTTTAGTTGATATGCAAGGATCTAACTCTTAACAAGACACAGAAGATGAATCTCTTTAAAGTGACCTTTGATTATCTACTCAGCCTGTTCAACTCTGATGTCTATTATTTATACCATTTGCTTGATGGTTTGCACTGTTCCTTCAACAGCAGATTTTCATGAGTTCTTTGTCTCAGGACAATAAAAATTTAGGCACACAAAAGATGAGGAAAGGAGAATTATTAAGAAATTTATTAAGAAAAGGGGAAAAAAGGCCCAAAGTGTCAGGGCAAACATGCTTGGTATTTGGGGACAGAATCTAAAGAGAAAGAAAGAAAAAAGGAAAAGATGACACTTTTTAAGTTAGAGTTCAGAGAAGGAGACAGGCTCTGCAGTGAGGATTTGAGAGCAACTGTCCCAAGGAAGGGGCTTCTGGGTATAGTCCATTATTTCATTAAAGGAATAACTATTCCTCTCACTTCCTTAGCATGTCTTTAGGTGAGGGGTAGTCTCTTGACCAAATGAATGATTGATAAGCTCCATTAGATTTACTTTTTTTTTTTTTTCGAGGTAGGGTCTCACTCTAGCTCAGGTTGACTGGGAATTCACTGTGTTGTCTCACAGTGGCCTCAAACTTACGGCAATCCTCCTACCTCTGCCCCCCGCCCCCCAGTGCTGGGTTAAAGGTGTGAGCCACCATGCCCGGCTTTAATTTTTTTTAATATTTTATTTTTATTTGACAGAGGAAGAAGGAGAGAGAGAGAGAGAGAGAGAGAGAGAGAGAAAGGAATGAGTGAGCCAGGGCCTCCAGCCACTGCAAATGAACTCCAGACATGTGTGCCCCCTTGTGCATCTGGCTAACGTGGGTCCTGGGGAATCGAACCTGGGTCCTTTGGCTTTGCAGGCAAAAATGCCTTAACTACTAAACCATCCATCCAGCCCTTTATTTTTTTTTTATTTGAGACAGAGAGACTAGAAGGGGGGGAGGGAGAGAGAGAATAGGTACACTAGGTAGAGTAGTTGCTACAAATGAACTGCAGACACATGTACCACCTTGTGCATCTGGCTTACGTGGGACCTGGAGAATCGAACCCGGGTCTTTATGCTTTGCAGGCAAGCACCTTAAACACTAAAGCCATCTCTCCAGCCCTAGACTTACTCTTAGGGGAGGTAATGTAATTAATACCCTGGGCCAGGGGACTTTGTTCTCTGGTGGGAACTGACTCTTCCCTTTTATTTGCTGTTTTAAATCCTATTGAGGGGCAGTTGTGATGTTTCCCGTTTTAATGTTATCTGGGAAACAAAAGGTGGTGCTCATCCTTCAGTGACCTCCAAGTCTAATGTATGATTGCCTAAAATAAGAGGAAAAAGGGAGTTGGTAAAATACCCAAGAATATCATAATTTCCATGTGTTGAAAGAAAATTCATCTAAGCATTTATAACAGACAGGAATTTAAAGTAGAAGTTAATGTTTGAAAACACAAGCAAGCATTCTGCATGATGTAGTTAAGAATGCTGTAACATAAGTTAACTGATCACTAAAAGCTTGTTCCAAACAGAAATTCCTCTCAAACATTTCTATCCAGAGAACAACAGTCTTTATAAAATACAGAATAAAGGCTGACTCATGTATCTGGCGGAGATAGCATCTTCTCAGGCAACATAGCTAATATTCACGTCACTATGGAGCTACTGGATGATTCTAAGCAGAGTTTCAAGGCTCTGTAGAAAACATCAAGTCTGTCTTCTCAAACTGAGGACTATGCATTTCAAACCGATTTTTTTTTTTTCTCTTGAAGTTGCTTGCAGGCTACCTCCACCCTTTTCCCTCCCAACAGCTGTGTTCAAACCAGCTCTGGGATTTGGGGAGCCTTGAAGGAGAAATAGGAGAAGTCTGGCTTCTCTTAGGCAGTTTCAGAAACTAAGGCTCAGGGAGAATAAGGAGATGCCACCCCACATGCCATCTCTCCTTGGCATGAATGGAACTCATGACAAGAATGCAACTTGTGTTTGATCATGACTAATCCACAAGCAGTTATAGTGCTCCTTGTTGCCCACAGCCTAGCATACTACCTAGGTGTGGGCTGACGAGTACCTGAATCTTATGAAAGAATGCATCTTCAATCAATGTGGCCTTCTTCCTATCATTCTGTCTGCCTGCCTCTCCTCACTCTGGCCACAGGGATATAGGCGAGTCTGGCCTCACCCCCCACCCAGCTTGGCTGAGTGGAGGGGAGAATATTGTATGGTTTCTGGGTCTGAATAATTCTCTGCTTGCCTCTACTTTATACCTTGGGGTAACTTCTCACCTTAATTACATGTATGTTTTTCCTCTGGCTCTAAAACTACCACATGCATATTTCCGTTATATGCCAAATCTACCACCTGGATGGCTTCTCTAGGCCTATGAGTTGTGTAACTTCTCTAAACTTGGAGTAGCCATGGGTACAACTCTCATTACTACTCATTTCTCATCTGAATTTCTTGGTCTCTGCTTTGATATTTTCCCTCTGCTATTCTTTATTTTATTTTATTTATTTCAGAGAGAGAGAGAGGGATGGGCATACCAGGGCCTCTAGCCACTGTAAACAAACTCTAAACATATGTGCCACCTTGCATAGCTGGCTTACATGGGTACTGGGAATTGAACCTGGGTCCTTTGGCTTTGCAGGCAGGCACCTTAACTACTAAGCCATCTTTCCAGCACCCCTCCCCCCATGCTACTCTTCCTTAAGTTTCCATGGTTTGCCCTCAACTTCCTTCCATGGGGAAGCACAAGGTTGATGCTATGTGTGTCTCTTCTAAATTTCCGTACATATGCACCTAAGTTCTATCTTCCATATGCTTGTGGCTGTACTCAAGTCCTTCCCTACAAACTTCAATTTCTCTTCATGAACCTTGTGAGTTATACAGTGTTTTCAACTGGAGTGTCCCTGAGCCTCTCCTTGTAGTCTTCACTTTCCTAAGGTCACAGAAGGCTCTAACTTCTCCTTAGAAGGAGTTCCCTCCCTAGATTTCTTTTTCCTTAAATTCAACCCTACAAAGGAGTTCTCTGAAGGATTAGGATTCCTGGGAGGATTAAAGCTGATCTGCTATGTAGAAACCTGGCATGAGACTGGTTAGCTCAGTCCCTATTCAGAACCAAGAAAGAAACCTCATTCTGGGTCTCTAGGTAGGTCTTTCCATTTCTGGAAACCCCCCCTTGCTACATCTTGGGCAAGAGCTTTATGAACATTCCTTCCTTCTTTTAAGTTCTAGGTCTTTCCCTTTTTTAGAAAGCCCTCTTGCCATCTCTTGGGCAAGAGCTCTGCACTCCTTCCTTCTCTAATGAAATCTTTCTTAATTTTACCCTTTGGTTGGTAGATTTCTGGTCTTTGAATTCATAAGATGAGGATCTGGAGGCCACTGACTCTGGCAATGTGTGACCATGACAGTCCAGCACACTAACTCCTGGGTTACAACACAACCAAAACATGAAAAGGGCTCTGTCCCTCTCAAAGACACCCAACTCCTGTGTCATATTGGTGCATTGTCAAGGAGACCCAGTTACCACCCCAGTCACATCCCATGCAAGGCTTCTCCCTCACAGAGCAATACCCTTCACACCAAACCCTTAAAACCTGTTCCCTCCCATTACTCAGGGTTTTGATGCCTCTTGCCCTTTCACTTAGGATCCCGCCAGTCTCTCCTGGTTTTTAAATCTTGGGCCCAAGAAAAAACAGTTTATCTTGGTCCTCTAATCTTAAGCCTTGAACTTTTCAGTTGGCATTGAATAAGCTATAAAAGATGAGGACTATTGTAGTTACCTTAACATACCTAGAACAAAAACCTGACCAGAAGCAGCTGATGGGAGGAGAAGGTTTATTTTGGCTTATAGTCTTGAGGGGAAGCTTCATGATGGTGGGGGGAAGCATGGCATGAGCAGAGGCTGGACATCACCTCTGCCCCAGCAAGTAGAAAACAGTAGCAGGAGATTAAGCCAAGCTCAGGGAAAGGGGAGCTGGCTATAATACCTGTAGGCCCACCCCCAGAAACACAAGGCTCCACCTCCAAAACTGTCACCAGCTGGGGACCAAGCATTCAGAATACATGACCTTATGGGGAACATCTGATTTAAACAACCACAAAGACACTAATCCTTACAAATATGTACATATATTGAGGTAGGGTCTTTGTTACAGTCAGGTTCGCATTGCTGGTAGAAATCACCCAACCAAGAGCAGCCTGTGGGAAAAAGAGGTTTATTTTGGCTTACAGGCTCGAGGGGAAGCTCCACGATGACAGGGGAAAACAAAGGCATGAGCAGAGGGTGGACATCACCCCCTGGCCAACGTCAGGTGGACAATAGCAACAGGAGAGTGTGCCAAACACTGGCAAGGGGACACTGGCTGTAACACCCATAAGCCCTCCCCCAACAATATACCCCCTCCAGGAGGCGTTAATTCTTAAATCTCTATCAGCTGGGAACCTAGTATTCAGAACACCTACATTTATGGGGGACACCTGAATCAAACATCACATTCTGCCCCTGGCCCCCATAAACTAATATCCATACATTATATAAAATACAATGTATTCAGTCCAACTTTATAAGTCCCCATCATTTTTATCAATTCTAACGATGTTTATACATCCCCATAGTCCAAGGTCTTTTAACTGAGCCATAATACCAAAAAAATCCCAAAACCCATAATGGCACAGAATAAACATTCACACTGCAAAAGATGGCATTGGGCATAGCAAAAAAAAAACATTTAGCCAATACAAGATTTAAAACAACCAGGGCAAACATCAAAGTCTGTAGCTTCAAGTCCAACAACTCTAGTCAGTGACAAATCTCCAAGTCTGACAATTCCAACCAACAACAAGTCTCTGGAGTTCCAATTCCACACTTCCAGCTAGGCTACTCACAGTCCTAGAAAACTTCATCAGGGCCAGCAGCTTTCCTTAGCAGCCATCTCGTGGTCCTGGCATCTCCACTAGGTCTGTACTGCAATCCACGGTTCATCCTCATGGCTCCATGAGGTCTCCATGCAGGCATCCAGCAAACCTGCTTCACACTGCCCATGGCCATTTCCAAAACACAAGACAGTGTTGCAAACGCAATGACCCTCTCTTTCCTGCATTTCTTATACTCTACAATACCAGGTAGGGTGCCAATTTGTTAATTTGGGGGGGGGGATAAAGCAGACTTTGAAGAACAGGACACTCCTTGAGCACTCAGGCCCCTTTAAAAGAGTCTACATTCTTCCTGTTGCCCCAGTGCAGGTCAGCTGACCCAATCTCACAAAGATTGTAATCTCTCAATTGCAGCTGAACAGGCAGCAGTTCACCCAAAGATTTTTCTTTCTGTGTCATATCCCTCTGCTCACACCAGTTCATTTCTACACAATGCAACCCTGAACAACTTCTCAGGACATGGGCATAACAGCAAGCTTCTCACACAAACTACTACCCCAGTCCAAGCAAAGCTCTTTCTCACCCTCATAAACCAAACCTCACAGTCCATAGTTCTTACTGCATTCAGGTCTTTCAACTCTGACCAGAATAGTCCATCAAGCTGTGCTTACAGCACTGCAAGGCATCTCTTAGGCCAGGGTTTCAAATCCTTCCACATTCCTCTTGAAAATCAGCTCCAAAGGCCAAAGCCACACAGTCAGGTGTCTAGCAGCAATCCTGCTCCTCGGTACCACTTTACTGTTGCAGTCAGGTTCGCATTGCTGGTAGAAATCACCCAATCAAGAGCAGCTTGTGGGAAATAAAAGAGGCTTATTTTGGCTTACAGGCTCGAGGGGAAGCTCCACGATGGCAAGAAGAAATGAGGGCAGGAGCAGGAGGTGGACATCACCCCCTGGCCAACATAAGGTGGACAGGAGGGACAGGAGAGTATGCCAAACACTGGCAAGGGGACACTGGCTATAACACCCATAAGCCTGCCCCCAACAATACACTCCCTCCAGGGGGTGTTAATTCCTAAATCTCCATCAGCTGGGAATCTAGCATTCATAACACCTAAGTTCATGGGGGACACCTGAATCAAACCACCACAGTCTCACTCTACTCCAGGCTGACCTGGAATTCACTATGTAGTTTCAGGGTGGCCTTAAACTCCCTGTGATCCTCCTACCTCTGTCTCCTGAGTGCTGGGATTAAAGCTATGCACCACCACACAGGGCTTCCTTACAAATATTTTTGGAGTGCTGAAGACCAACCAACTTTTTAATTTAAAATCTTCCTCAAAGAAGATGTGAATGAATTGCAGATTTTCCCCCAGACTACTGTCATCCACAGTCTAAAAACAAATGGCAAAGACAAAAAGCCCCTGCCTTCCCCCAAACTATCGAGATTTGGGGAGAGGAGGTAGCTAGCTCCGTGGTAGAATACTTATCTAGCATATGTGAGATCCTAAATTCAATTCCCAATATGGCAAAAATAAATAAAAATTGTTGAGACAGCTGATGTGGTGGTAAACACTTTTAACCTCAGCACTTGGAAGGGTGAGGTAGGAGGATCGCTGTGAATTCAATGACATCTTGGGGCTACAGAGTGAGTTCAAGGTCAGCCTGGGTAAGAGTGAGGCCTTACCTCAAAAACACAGAAAGTGTTGAAAGAGGGGCCTGGGCATGGTGCCACATGCCTTTATTCCCAATAATTCAGGTCCCAATACTTGGGAGGCCATGGTAGTAGGATTGCCATGAGATCAAGGACAACCTGAGACTATATAGTGAATTCCAATTCAGCCTGGGCTAGACTCTATCTCTTAAAACCAAAATAAATAAAATAAAATAAAAACAAATAAATAAACAAAAAGTTGAAAGGATTATATCTTTCCATTTCACAATGAAAAGGCACTAGTTAACACCAGAAAGCAGATTAATTAAGTATTTTTATAGTCTACCCCTCTGAAGTTGATACTTAAGCCTGCAGGAGTAATTAGCGTCACGATTTGGAATGCTGCTACAGTTTTAATTAATATGTGAACACGGAACCATCCTAGCAGGAATGAAGATATTCTTTTATTTTTTTAACAGAATATGCTCTCAGTAGCCATTAAAAAAATTATTTATGGGCACATGTGCCACAGTGCATATATGGAAGTCAAGGGACAACTTTGAAGTGTCTGTGCTCCACCTTCAAGACAGGGTTTCCTGCCTTGCAAACAAATTGCTAGACTGCAAACAAAGTGGCTCCACATGGCTGCTAGGCCCATGAATCTGGGTTGCAGGCTTTGCAAGCAACAGCCTTTAAAGGCTAAGCCATCTCCCCAGCCCCTGGAGTGAAGATATTCCAGAGACATTTGTGCTCCTCCCTTTGATGATCAGACTATTGAAACAAAGGATTCCAAGAAGTTGGAATTTCCCCAGGAATCTCTTGCTAGGCAAAGGAAAAGGCTGGTGTTGCAGTCAGGTTCACATAGCTGGTAGAAATCACCCAACCAAAATCAGCTTGTGGGAAAAAAGAGGTTTATTTTGGCTTACAGGCTTGAGGGGAAGCTCCATGATGGCAAGGAAAACAATGACATGAGCAGAGGGTACATATCACCCCCTGGCCAACATAAGGTGGACAATAGCAACAGGAGAGTGTGCCAAACACTGGCAAGGGGAAACTGGCTATAACACCCAGAAGTCCACCCCCAACAATGCGCTGCCTCCAGGAGGCATTAATTCTCAAATCTCCATCAGCTGAGAACCTAGCATTCAGGACACCTAAGTTTATGGGGGGATACCTGAATCAAACCACCACATTCCACCCCTGATCCCCATAAACTGATAACCTTGCATCATGTAAAATGCAATGCATTCTGTCTAACTTTAAAAGTCTCCCTCTTTCTCTCTCTCTCTCTCTATATATATGTGTGTGTGTGTGTGTGTGTGTGTGCGTGTGCGCGCACATGTGTTTGTGTGTGTGTGTGTATATATACATATATATATATATATATATATATATGTTTTTCGAGGTAGGGTTTCACTCTAGGTTGACCTGGAATTCACTCTGTATTCTCAGAGTGTCCTCAAACTCACAGTGATCCTCCTACCTCTGCCTCCCAAATGTTGGGATTAAAGGCATGCACCACCATGCCCAGCAAGTCCCCATATTTTTTTAATCAATTCTAATGATGTACATACATCCCCATAATCTAAGGTCTTTTAACTGAGCCATAATACCAAAAAATAGCCTCAAAAAACCCATAATGGCAGAGAATAAACATTCACACTGCAAAAGATGGCATTGGGCATAACAAAGAAACATTCAGCTAATACAAGATTTAAAACAACCAAGGCAAACATCAAACTCTGTGACTCCAAGTCCAACAACTCTAGCCAGTGACAAATCTCCAAGTCCAATAATTTTAACCAGCAACAAGACTCTGGAGTTCCAATTCTACCCCTCCAGCTAGGCTATTCACAGTCCTGGAAAACTTCATCTGGCCAGCAACTTTCCTTAGCGGCCATCTCATGGTCCCAGAATCTCCACTGGGTCTCCACTGCAATTCACGGATCATCCTCATGGCCCCATGGGGTCTCCATGCAGGCATCCAGCAAACCCGCTTCACACTGCCCAAGGCCATTTCCATAGCACAAGACAGTGTTGCAAACTCAATGACCCTCTCTTTTCTGCATTTCTTATACTCCACAATACCAGGTAGGGTGCCAATTTGTTAATCCAAGGGGGAATAAAACAGACTTTGAAGAATAGGACACTCCTTGAGCACTCAGGCCCCTTCAAAAGAGCCTACATTCTTCCTGTTGCCCCAGTGCAAGTCAGCTGACCCAATCTCACAAAGGTTGTAATCTCTCAATTGCAGCTGAACAGGCAGCAGTTCACCCAAAGATTCTTTTTTCTGTTTCATATCCCTCTGCTCACACCAGTTCATTTCTACACAATGCAACCCTGAACAACTTCTCAGACATGGGCATAACAGCAAGCTTCTCACACAAACTACTACCCCAGTCCAAGCAAAGCTCTTTCTCACTCTCATAAACCAAACCTCACAGTCCATAGTTCTTACTGCATTCAGGTCTTTCAACTCTGACCAGAATAGTCCATCAAGCTGTGCTTACAGCACTGCAAGGCATCTCTTAGGCCAGGGTTTCAAATCCTTCCACATTCCTCCTGAAAATCAGCTCCAAAGGCCAAAGTCACACACTCAGGTGTCTAGCAGCAATCCCCCTCCTCGGTACCACTTTACTGTTGCAGTCAGGTTCACATTGCTGGTAGAAATCACCCAACCAAGAGCAGCTTGTGGGAAAAAAAGAGGTTTTTTTGGCTTACAGGCTCCAGGGGAAGCTCCATGATGGCAGGGAAAATGATGGCATGAGCAGAGGGTACACATCACCCATGGCCAACATAAGGTGGGCCAAAGCAACAGGAGAGTGTGCCAAACACTAGCATGGGGAAACTAGCAATAATACCCTGTAAGTCCACCCCTAACAATATACTGCCTCCAGGAGGCTTTAATTCCCAAATCTCCATCAGCTGGGAATCTAGCATTCAGAACACCTAAGTTTATGGGGGACACCTGCATCAAACTACCACAGTTAACATTCTGGTGTCAGAGCCAGATGGGGAGAAAATGTACATGACTAGTCAGACCACCTTGTAGGAGAGACTGGAGTGGAGAGAATGAGGATGGACAGGGCCTCCCCCTTGCCCACAGCTGCTCAGACCTCTGGCCATGTATTTAAACTTAAATCTCATGTTTACCATTCCAAAAATAAATTTGGAGAATCACTGCACCTCTTTGTTCCTCTTCTCAATGTGGTCACATTCAATAATTCTTCCTTTCCTGCCTTTCACTGTTGATTTGTTGATGGTTGGTCAAACTTGGCTGGTTAGGGGGGCTGTTAGGGTCAAGGATCCAACCATATCTCCAGTAACAAACATGCCCATAGTATCACTATTGTCTTCAGGAATGAAAATGTTAGCTCATAGACCCAGCTCAGTTCTCTGGTCTCCCTATACACAAGCATGGAGCCTAAGTGGAGCTGTGTGTGTGTTACGAATGAGATTGCATTGAGGAAGTCTAATGTGCAGTTACCAACAAATCCAGCATGTTCCCTGGGAGCTCCACTGATTTTCAGTGTCTTTTATTCTACATACCTGCTTCCTAGTCTTCAAATTTCTTTTAGTGTTCCCAAATTCCTGCCTCTTCAGTTTACAGGCTTCTGTTAAATGAGCCAAAAGGAATGTTCCAGATGTTTTGTTATCTGGCCTTCTTCTCTCTCAGTCATGAATTAGGATCAGCACTTCTTCCTGTTTTTGCTGTTCTATTCTCTTTTTTTCCCTCCCTCAGAAAAAATTTGCCCTCTTTCTCTGTCATACTTCATCAGAAAACATCCAGCTTTGTACCACCTTTGCCATAATGTCCTTGACCTAATCCTGATCCCAAGATATGCAGATATGTAATTGCTTGCTTTAATTAACGTCAGGAGCCAAGGGATTAAGGGAAAACATTCTGGAACACGGTGACTTCATTTGTACCTGTTTTTGGTTAGCTAGACTAAGAAATCTGAGTCTGGGGACATGGGTCAGTGGGTGAAGTGCTTCCACACCAGCATATGATCTGAGTTTGAAACCCCAGTGTAAAAGTCTATGCATGTCTATAATCCCAGCATCAGGGAAGCAGAGGCAAGAGGATCCTTGACATTTATTGGCTAGCTAGTCTAATCTAGTCAGATAGCCCTGGGTTCAGCGAGAGACCCTGCCTCAAAAAGTAAGGTGGATATCAACTGAGAAAAACACTTGGCATTAATGTCTGGCCTCCTCACATGAATGCACATGTCTGCCTATACACAAACATGCTTATATACATGCCTATCCCAAACACACACATGTGAAAGAACTCATCTATATTTTCATTTTTTTCTTTTCTCAATTTTTATTAACATCTTCCATGATTATAAAAAATATCCCATGGTACTACCCTCCCTCCCCCCACTTTCCCCTTTAAAATTCCATTCTCCATCATATCCCCTCCCCATCTCAATCAATCTCTCCTTTATTTTGATGTCATGATCTTTTCTTCCTATTATGAGGGTCTTGTGTAGGTAGTGTTAGGCACTGTGAGGTCATGGATATCCAGGCCATTTTATGTCTGGAGGGAGGACGTTGTAAGGAGTCTTACCCTTCCTTTGGCTCTTACATTCTATCCACCATCTCTTCCACATTAGACCCTGAGCCTTGGAAGGTGTGATCGAGATGTTACTCAGTACCCCAGTCAGTTCTTTCCAGCACTATGATACCTTCTGAGTCATCCCAAGGTCACTGCCATAATCTATATTTTACTAAAAAAAAAAATAAAACTGAAAGTAAATATAGTGTTAGGTCAAGATGGGCTTCCCAAAATGGAGTTACCAAAGACAGGAGGATAGTGACAGACACCAGGAAGTGGATCGTACACGTTCTTTAAGAAACCACCCAGCCATTATCCCTTCCTTGCCTAATAATGCCCTCCAACCAGGTCATGATTTCCTGCCCTCCCCTCTTGTAAGTCACCTGGTTGTGGTTCTGGTGTCACACCCTGGCTATCTTAGATCTCTCCTAAAGAAACCTTTCTTTTTTTTACTTCCCCCTTTCTTACCTTCCCCCAAATGAAGAGCTCTTTATAGTGCACTGTCTGTGATCCCAAGTCGACTGTGCTCCACTCTTGAGAGTCAGTCCTGGCAGCTCGTGCTTTTCCTGAATAAAGGCTCCCATCTTTGCCTCAGAGTGGTCACTGTGGTCTTGGTCACTCCCGAACCTTACATATAGGACTAAAAGAATCATGACTACATGGCTCATATGAATTTGTTTATAAGGAAATGCTTTAATACAAATACTAGATAGCCAATGAGTAGCAAAAGGGCCTAAATTATAGAGAAAAAATTCTTAGTTGTACTAATGAGGAGACCTACTTTGTGTGAAGAAATGTGCAAGGTGGACAGCCCTGACTTGGCACAAATGGGAAAACTATAGCTTAAATCAAACTCTTCTAGTGCAGGATTATTCATTTCATTAGGGATTTGAACTCAGAGAAAGGAATGCATTTTTTGCTCATTCTTATTCTCAAAGTAATAATACCCTATCTTTGAGCCAATTTTATTTAAAATTCTCTATAGCTAAGACTGCTATAAGCTATAATACCCAGAAGATTCTTTTGTATGTTGCAAAGAAATGGCAAAATATATTACTTTTTATGATGCAACCCCAATGATCTCCCCTTTTCTATTTCATTTTTATTTAAATTGTAGCAGGACAGAAAAAAATATTGAATTCCTCTGCCATTGCTGGCCTGTGACCCATCTTAAATTGTTTTTTTCCTTGGTGAAAAATGTTTTAATGACACATATTCTTAACAGAGCATTTTACATGATGAAACATGAATGGGTTATTCATGGTAAAACTTGAAGAAAAAAAAACTGACAATGTTGCATTAATTACTTGAGCATCCTTTGTATAAACAACAGAATGATCTCTAATATTTCCTTGCATAGACTATTTTTCTCATGAAGAACTCACTAACAGAGTCCGTAGAGTGCATACAGGGAAAAATTAATCTATACTTGCCTTCATTATGATAACAGTACACATTTCTCTCAATAAATTGAAGCCATGGCATCTATCCTAAAACCCTCTTGTAGTGGTGGTGGAGATTTTTTTTTCCTTTAGTGACCAAAAGAAAAGTGCTGGTGAAAGCTCTTTGAAAGCTCCAGAGGACAATTCACCTATGAATTCGTTTCCACTGTAGTTCAATGCTTATTTAGAGCTGAGGTCTAAATGAGACACCTGGAGGTTGTTGCCATTTGGTTCCTGGAAACTAGATTTTGACATTCTGATTGGGTTGCTGAGACTTAATTGGCGAGGTGATCCTGGGAAGCCTGATGGAGAGAGCCTGAAGTATTGGGCAGGCCACAGGAGGAAGCCCCACAAAAGGAAGTTACTGACTATAACCATAGGCAAATAGAGCTAATCCATGCAGCTTCCAAACAGTCCCATGGAGGACTAGAAAGCACAGGTATTTAGCCATTGACTTCCACCTCTCACTGGTGAGGGGCTGGCCCTGGAGGTGATACATCTCATGCACTTCCTGGAAGCCCTGGGTACAGCCTGGGCAGCTCCAAAGGTGCTGGAGAAAGCCATAGGCCGACAAGTAGATAAACACGGATGATTTCCTAAGGAAAGAGCTGTCTGCTTGTGTCAGACTGCCTTCCCCAGTAGCTGCCAATGACTTCTCCTCCCCCAGGATAGGTCAAGGCACACCAAGCAAAGTATTTGGCAGGGATGCCAAGTCAGGAAGGACAGCCAGACTCATTGGCAGAGCCAAGCCCAGATCTGTGGAACTTATCTGCGCTGTCTGTCCTCGTCCTGACCTATCATAAACACGTCATATGAATGAAGAGTCCTATGTAAAATTACCTTGTTTCCTTTAATAATGAAGCCTGTTAGCAATGTAGGTTTTCACTAGCCCATGCTGTCCTCATACTGTCTCTGTAGTCCCAGGCTGGCCTCAAACTCAGGGATCTTCTTACTTCTGCCTCCCAAGTACTGGGATTAAAGGTATGTGCCACCATGCCTGGCCTCTATTAGCTAGTTTTAGATGCCATGATTGACGTACTGTCTAACCTCTGCTATTTAATAAGATGTATTGCTATGGTTTGAGAGGCAGCACACACAAGTATAATTTGTTCTAGCTCTGTTTTATTCAATTTAATTTTAATTTTATTTTTGACAATTTCATACATGAATACAATGCATTTTTATCATATCATTATCACATCCCATTACCCTCTCTTATCCCCTCCTATTCCTGTGAAACCTTTTCTTCCAAACTAAACCCCATTCTACTTTCATGTCTTTTTTTCATAAAATTTTAAAAAATTGTTTTATTTATTTATTTTATAGAGAGAGAGAGGGGGGAGAGAGAGGGAGAGAATGGGTGCACCAGGACCTTTAGCTACTGCAAACAAACTAGATACATGTGCCACCTTGTGCATCTGGTTTTATTTGGGTACTGGGGAATTGAACCTGAGTCCTTTGGCTTTGCAGGCAAGCGCCTTAACCACTAAACAATCTCTCCAGTCTTTTTCTTGACAGCTTCTGTAAGTATAGACAATAAACCATGATAATTCCCACCCCACCCTCATTCTCCTTCTCTCAAATCCACCCTCCATTGAGTGCCCTCCCCTTTCCAATTAATCTCTCTTCTACTTTGATGTCATCTTTTCCTCCTATTTCTTTAAATTTTTATTTATTTCTTTGAAGAGAGACAGAAGGAGAGAAAGAGAGATTGAATGGGCAAGCCAGGACTTCTAGCCATTGCAAATGACCTCTAGACACATGCACCACCCTGTGCATCTGGCTTACGTGGATACTGGGGAATTGAACCTGGGTCCTTAGGCTTCACAGGCAAGCACCTCAACCTCTAAGCCATCTCTCCAGTCCTTTTCCTCCTATTATGAAGGTCTTCTCTAGGTAGTATCAAGCACTATATGCTCATAAATATTAAGGTCATTTTGTATCAGAAAGATTTCATCTTAAGAAGTTCTACCTTTCCTTTGGCTCTCAACATTCTTTTTTGAAAAATTTATTATATATGTATTATTACAGGTTATACACTAGTCCCCTCACCCCAACTCATTCCCATTTCCTATCATCTTCTTCAATTTCTCTCGAGCATCTTAAAGTATTTATTTATTTATTTATTTTAGATATCCTTAACTTCCTTGGTTTGGTTTATTCCAGGATACTTTATTTTTTTGGAGGCCATTGTGAATGGGAGTGTTTCTCTGATTTAATCCTTGGTACGTTCGGTATATAGGAAGGCTACTGATTTCTGTGTGTTAATTTTGTATTCTGCTACATTGCTAAAAGTATTTATTGACTCTAACAGTTTGCTGGTAGAGTCTTTAGGGTTCCTTATGTATAGAATCTTATCATTTGCAAATAATGATAATTCGACCTCTTCCCTTCCAATTTGTATTCCTTTTATTTGTGTCTCTTGTCTTACTGCTATAGCTAAAACTTCTAATACTATATTAAATCAAAGTGGCAAGAGTGGATACCCTTGTCGTCATCGTCTTCTTCTTTTTCTTCTTCCTCTTCTTCTTCTTCTTCTTCTTCTTCTTCTTCTTCTTCTTCTTCTTCTTCTTCTTCTTCTTCTTCTTCTTCTTCTTCTTCTTCTTCTTCTTCTTCTTCTTCTTCTTCTTCTTCTTTTTCCAAGGTAGGGTCTCGCTGTAGCCAAGGTTGACCTGGAATTCACTATGTAGTCCCAGGGTGGCCTCGAACTCACAGCAATCCTCCTACCTCTGTCTCCCGAATGCTGGGATTAAAGGCATGTGCCACCATGCCCAGCTCCTTGTCTTATTCTTGATTTTAGTGGAAATACTTCAAAAAGTTTTTCCCGGGCTGGAGAGATGGCTTAATGGTTAAGGAACTTGCTATGAAAGCCAAAAGACTCAGGTTCAATTCCCCAGGACCCATGTAAGCAGATGCACATGGTGGTTAGAGTTCATTTGCAGTGGATGGAAGCCCTGGTGTTCCCATTCTCTCTCTCTCTTTCTCAAATAAATAAAAATAAAATTAAAAGAAAGTTTTTCCCCATTTAGTATTATATTGGCTATAGATTTGTCATAAATAGCCTTTATTGTGTTGAGATATGTTCCTTCTATTCCCAGTTTCTTTAGGACTTTTACCATGAAGGGATGTTGGATTTTGTCAAACGCCTTTTCTGTATCTATTGAGATGATCCTGTGATATTTGTCCTTCAGTCCATTTATATGGTGTATTACATTTACCTATTTGCTTATGTTGAACCATCCCTGCATCTCTGGGATAACACTTACCTGGTTAGGGTGAATGATCTTTTTGATATATTCTTGTATTCTGTTTGCCAGTATTGTGTTGAGAATTTTTGCATCCATGTTCATGACAGAGATTGTTGGGTAATTTTCTTTTTTGTTAATGTGTTTCTCTGATTTTTTTTAAAATCAGGGCAATGCTGGCTTCATAGAAGGAGTTTGGTAGTATTAGTTCCTTTTCTATTTTGTGGCAAAGCTTGAGAAGCATTGGTGTTAGTTCTTCTATGAAATGTTGGTAGAATTTAACAGTGAATGTATCTGCACCTGGACTTTTGGTTTGTTTGTTTGTTTGTTTGTTTGTTTGTTTGTTTGTTTGTTTTTTGAGGTAGGGTCTCACTCTAGCTCAAGCTGACCTGGAATTCACTATGTAGTCTCAGACTGACCTTGAACTCATAGCAATTCTTCTACCTTGGCCTTCTAAATGTTTGGATTAAAGATGTGCACCATCGCGCCTGGCAGTGTGACAGAAGGAATGGGCACATCAGGCCCTCTAGCCACTGCAAAAGAACTCCAGATGCATATACCACTTTCTGCATCTGACTTTATGTGGGTAGTTGGGAATCAAACTCATTTTGCTAGATTTTATGGGCAAGCACCATAACTGCTGAGCCATCTCTCTAGCCCTCTAATTTCTTTTTTTTGTTTGTTTGTTTGTTTGTTCGAGGTAGGGTTTCACTCTAGCCCAGGCTGACCTGTAATTCACTATGTAGTCTCAGGGTGGCCTTGAACTCACAGCAATCCTCCTACCTCTGCCTCCAGAGTGCTGGGATTAAAGGTGTGCACTAACACTCCCGGTTTAGCCCTGTAATTTCTTAATATAGGCACTTAATGCTATAAATTTCCCTCTTGGGACTGCCTTCATTGTATCCCATATGTTTTGGTACATTGTGTTTTCATTATCATTTGATTCTATGAATTTTTTTATTTCCTTCTGATTTCTTCAATGACCCATTCATCATTTAGTAGTGTACTGCTTACTTTTCATTGGTTTGTGTATGTTCTATAGTCTTTTCACTGTTGATTTATAGGTTAATCCCATTGTGATCAGATAGAGTATAAGGAATTATTTCAATTTTCCTATATTTGTTAAGTTTTGCTATATATCCTAATATATGGTTGTGGTAGTTTGAATGTATATCTCCTAATAGACTCAGGTGATTTTTTTTTGAGGTAGAGTCTCACTCTAGCTCAGGCTGACCTGGAATTCACTCTGTAGTCTCAGGGTGGCCTCAAATTCACAGCAATCCTCCTACCTCTGCCTCCCAAGTGCTGGGATTAAAGGCCTGTGCCACCATACCTGGCTCTCAGGTGTTTTATTAAAGCATTCCAGAAGCTCCCTGGTTGGAGAAGCTGCCACTGGGGGTGGATCTTGGGGTCTAGCCCTAAGGTGTTACTAGGGGTGGATCTGAATTCCAGACCAAGTGTATGCAGATCAGTCTAAGCTCTGGGGGTCTTGCCAACTGTGGATTTGTGTTTGCTTGTGGTGCTGGCTGTTTGGTGGTATCTCTCTGCTTAGATTTATGAATGAGAGTCAGCTTCTTCTTCCATTGATGGAACTCCCCCTTGGATGTGTGGGTTGAAAGAAGCCTTTCCTCCTGTAAACCATATGATTGAGCAAATTCTCTTCTGGGTATAACTGAAGGGAAGTGAAATCACCCTATTAGAGAGATACTTGCACTCCTGTGTTCATTGAAGCATTATTTACAGTAGCCAAGATATGGAAACTAGTTTTCATTATGGATGAATGAGTAAATAAACTGACTGACATATTATGTATACATGTAATGAATATTATTCAGCCTCATAAAAAGAGATCTTGCCATTTTAACAATGCAAATGCAACTAAAGGACATTATGCTAACTGAAGTGAGCTAGATACAGACATATATCTGCATGATGTCACTTACATGTGACAAAAAATTGAGTACACAACCACAGAAAGTAGTAGAAAGATATTAATCAGGAGCAAAGGAAAGGGAAGATGTAGGTTGAAGGGAACAGAGTTGAAATGGTATAGGATGAATTAATCTAGAGAGCAAATAATGTCTAATATGGGGGCTACAATTGATAATATAATATTGGATTATATAATTGAAATTTGCTAAGAGTATATTTTAGGAACTTTTGCTAACCATAAAAGAAAGAAAAAGGCAAGTATATGAGATTGTTGCTGTCATTTACTTGATTGTATAATTATAACTTCACATCATTACATATACATACATACATATATATATATATATATATATATATATATATATATATATATATATGTTGTGTACCTTGAATACATGAAATAGGATGATTTTTTAAAATGCTAGTCTTAAAAAGGTATGATGGTTTGAATTAGTTGTCCCTCATAAGTTCATGTGGTCTGAATGCTTGGCCCCCAGGTGGTAGCAATTTGTGAGGTGGAGTTTAGTTGAAGGAGGTGTATTTTGGGGAGTGGTGTTAGGGAGGTTATAGCCAGCTTCCCTTTGCTAGAGTTTGGCTCATTGTCCTGCTGCTGTTATCTGCCTGCTATAGTGATGTCCAGCCTCTGCTCACGCCATGCTTTCCCCTGCCATCCTGGAGCTTCCCCTTGAGACTGTAAGCCAAAATAAACTCTTTCCTCCCTTCAGATGCTTCTTCTGGTTGGGTGCTTTATCACAGTAATGAGAAAGTAACTGCAACAAAAGATAAGTATGCAACAAGATGTAGGGGATGGGGTCAAAGTACATGGAGGTAGAACTCCTAGCATTGGGCTTTTTCAATTAGGTGAACCAATTCTAACTGAGTTTCTTTTGTTTTATTTATTTATTTATTTGGGTTTTTTGAGGCTCTAGCTCAGGCTGAGCTGGAATTCACTATGTAGTCTCAGGGTGGCCTCAAACTCTGCCTCCCAAGTACTGGGATTAAAGGTATGCGCCACCACGTCCGGCTTTGTTTGATTTTTTTAACTTGTACCATGCTAGCCCAACATTTCCAAGTGGATATGGGTAGATCTAGTTCTATTTTGCACAAACAGCATAGTGAGTGATTTATATTCAGATAAGCTGGGTGATGATCACAAATATTGCTTGGCTTCTGTTCCCCCAAGAAAACACTGATGAAGAGAGTGTGACCGACCATAGGTTTCCATTCTCCAGAAATGTACAGAAGAGTCAAATTCATGACAGAAAGTAGATGATTGGCTGCCCATAGCTGGGCAGCTGGAAGATTAGTAGGTGAAGGTGTAATAGCTAAGGAACATGGGGCCATTAGTCCATTTCTGATATTATTATAAAATACTGGAGGCTAAGTAATATATAAATACAGAGGTTTATTTATCTCACTCTTTGGACACTGAAATCTCAATGTTAAGCAGTCCCATTTGATCAGCCTCTGATGTGGGCCTCATCACAGCCATCATGGAGGGAGTGCATGTGAAAAGAGTGACATAGTAAAACAGGAAGCCAGAGAGCACATAGGAGCCAGGCTCATTTGTCTATGTATTTATCATTTTTATTTTCTTATTGAAAATTTCATGCAAGTATATAATGCATATTGATCTTATCCACTTCCCCATTACTCTCTCATCCTCCTCCCACTAAACTTCTCAATTAACCCCTTTCCTACTTTATTGCCTTTTTTGGTAACCCACTGAGATCAATTAGGATTGCTTGCATGCGCATGGGGAGGAGTTATTTACTGGAGCACAAGCAAATTACCACTGGATACACCACTAAGAGCATGACTACCCTCCCACCCTGCCTCAGCAAACATTAACTGCCAATAGCTCCTCTGAGGGGAATGGGGCCTTGTGCAAACTTGCTCTTTTATAACTTGCTCTCATGGGACTGTATTGAGGCCCCATGAGAAGTGCTTCAATCTCATTAGAGGCCTCATTTCTAGGCCTAATCATCTCCCACTTGGCTACACCTCTTAAAGCCTCTGCCTCCTCCATATCACCACAATGAAGACAAAACTTCCCACACATGAGTCCTTGGAATACAAACCACATCCTAACATAAGTGATACAGTTTCTTCTTGAGATGATAAGATTATGGAAATATTTTTAAATTTTGGTGATAGTTGTCTTAGTCCATTTTTTCTGGTATAATGCAACATCACAGATGATAATTTATAAAGAACAAAAGCTTATTTAGAGAGTGAGAAGTCCAAACTCAAGGCTATAGTACGTTTGATTGATGAAAGTTTCATCTTCCAGTGGGGAGGATCATTGTGACTTTACATGGCAAAAGGTAAAGGGACAAGAGAGCCCAGATATTGTGTGAAACTTCTTTTTTAAAGGCTTTAATCCCATTAATGAGGGAGGAAATTTAACTTATGGTGTATATATATATACATATTTATGGAAGTTATCAATAAAATATTAAAAATTATAAATTATTTATTTATTTGAGAGACAGGGAGAAAGAGACAGACAGAAAGAGAATGTGTATGGTCAGGTCAGGAACTCTAGATGCATGCTCCACTTTGTGCATCTGGCTTTATTTTGGTACTGGGGAATCAAACCCAGGCTCTCAGGTCTGCAAACAAGTGTCTTTAACGGCTAAGCCATCTCTCCAGCCCCAAGAACAAGATTATTTTCTAACCCAGAGCTATTCCAAGTATGAACTCTTCACCAGCAACTACATCTCCTGGGAACTCATTAGAAATGCAAATATTTCCACAACTCATAACCCATAACCCCATGAGGAATACCCTCAGTGGAATGGGGGCAGGGAGGAGGGAAATAATGGTACCAACACATGATGTGTCCATACAAAGTTTATACTTTTTTTTTGTTTTTTCGAGGTAGGGTTTCACTCTAGTCCAGGCTGACCTGGAATTCACTATGTAATCTCAGGGTGGCCTTGAACTCACAGCGATCCTCCTACCTCTGCCTTCTGAGTGCTGGGATTAAAGGCGTGCACCACCACGCCCAGCTCAAAGTTTATACTTAATAATAATAAAAAGAAATGCAAATTCTTGGGTTTCACCCCAGATTACCAAATCAGGATCTCTTGGGCTCACTAAAGCTTGAGAAGCACTAATTTAAATCATTGTTGCTTTCAATATACCATAATTCCTTACTTACCAGTTACTCACGTGCTGTTGGACATACAGGTCAAACAAGATGTAAAAGCAGGACTGGGAATGTAACTCAGTTGGTAGAGTGCTTGCCTAGTATGCACATAGTCTTTGGTTCCATCAACAGCACCACATAAATTGGGTGTGATGGCAAGTGCCTGTAATCTCAGCACTCAAGAGATGGAGGCAGAAAGATCACGTGGTAAAGTCATTCCTTGTTATATCTGTCATATATATATATATATATATATATATATATATATATATATATATATGTCATGCTGGGATAGCACACACATAAGTTACAGCTGGATCCCTCCAGCAAACTTTTCCTTCTCATCACCTTGTGAAAAGGGACCTGCCATATTTTCTGGGACAGTGCTGGTAAGTCACAGTACCATAACCTTCACTTCACGGCATCCTGGGACATAGTTTCTCAACTGGAACCCAGTTGGGACAAAGTGCTTAAGTTCTAGCAACTGGATTCTAGTTAGAAATCCACTTCTACACACCCTTTGGGTTACATGTAGTTTACCTGTGACTGGCATTAGGATCCCAGCTGAAGTCCAACATTCAGATTCCCTTCAACAATCCTCTTCCCTGCATGGTGGGGGAGAGGGACAAGGATCTTTCCCATTTGGACTGGGAACAAAGTGTAAGTTCCAGCACAGCAACAAGTGAATTGAGACACCTTATCCAGGAAGCATAGAACATACTTCCAGGACTGAACTCCAAGCACCACAAAATAGAGGAAAGATGAGTGAGCACAAAGAAACAACAAGCCCTGTTCCAAGTACCTAGTTAACACAGGTGTAACAGGAAAGACCTGACCAAAGTGCTATTGTCAGATGGGTAAGTCTCAACTTAACATGAAAATCTAAGCCAACAGTCTCCCCATAGAAATACCAAGCCCATAGCTGAGCACACCCATGAGAGCTGCCTAAAGAAACACCAGACAAAAGATCTCAAAAGAATCATTATAAATAGGTACAAAGAACCCAGGGAAGACACAGATAAATGTGTGAATTAAATCCAAACTAAGTTCAAAAAGACCACAAACAGTTAGATGAAATGAGGAAGTCTAATCAGGATGTGAAAATATTACTCAACAAAGACAGAAATCTTGAAGAAAAACTTAACTGAAAAAGGTAGAAAAGACAAACACAAGTCAAAAAAACAGCTCCATGGAAAGCTTTACCAGTAGAATGGATCAAGTGGAAGACAGAATATCAGGCCTTGAAAACTTAGAAGAGGAATTGGATCAACTGGTCAAATCTAATGAGATGTTCAAAAAAAAACCACATGAACAGAATATGAGAGAAATGGAGACACCTTGAAGAGACAAAATGTCCAAATTATGGATATACAATGAGAATAACTTCAGGCCAACAGCATAGAAAATATTTTTAACAAAATTATAGAAGAAAATTTCCCAAATATAGAGAAAGAGTTGCCAATCTAGGTACAAGAAGCATACAGAATGCCAAAATACGGCCAGAATAAAAATTCCCCACTCAGTGAATACAGTCAAGTTGGTACCATTGTTAGCCTCCTCCCTGTCCTCCCCCCCTCCACAGGGACCCTACTTGTTGGGGTATATGGGTCATGCATTGTGGGGTTAGCCATCAGTTATAGGTAGGAGGAAATGTCTCAGTGTATCATGACCCAACGTGTGGCTCTGACATTCTTTCCAACCCTTCTTCTGCAAATTTCCCTGAGCCATGTTGGGTTCATTTTAGGCCTGCTTCAGTGATGAGGTCTTGGGAGCCTCTGTGTCTCTGGATATCTGATTTGGTAGGATTTGATTGTTCTCTGTGTCTATCTCCTTCACCCTTGTGCTGGTACCAGGTTTACCACGAAAACAGCACTCTTGCTTGTTTCCCCGATTATTTACTAAATACACTGAATAAAGAAAGAATACTGAGGCTAGAGGGATTGCTTAGTGGTTAAGGCACTTGCCTGTAAAGCCAAAGGATCCAGGTTCGATTCCCCAGGACCCACATAATCCAGATGCATAAGGTTGTGCATGTGTCTGGAATTCATTTGCAGTAGCTGAAGGCACTGGCGTGCCCATTATCCCTCTCTCTGTACCTGCCTCCTTCTCTCCTTCCCTCTCTCTCAAATAAATAAAATATTTTTATTAAAAATAAGTGTTTTTTTTTTTTTTTTTTAGTCAGTTCTGTATTCAGCAACTACAGTCAGTTTGGTACCATTATTAGGCTCATCCGTGACCTACCCCCTCCCCTTGGCCCCTCCTTGTTGAGGTATACGGGTCATGCATTGTGGAGTTAGCCCACAGTTATGGGTAAGATAAATGTCTCTGCATATCATGACCCAACATGTGACTCTGACATTCTTTCCGCCCCCTCTTCCGCAAAATTTCCCTGAGCCATGTTGGGTTCATTTTTGGTCTGCTTCAGTGATGAGGTGTTGAGGGCCTCTGAGGCTCTGGCTCTCTGATTTGGGAGGAGTTGATTTTTCTCTATGCTGATCTCCTTTCCCCTTGTGCTGGTGTCCGGTTCATCAGGAAAACAGCCCCCTTGCTTGTTTCTCGAAGTTTTCTTAGTTTCAGCCGGGGCCCTTTTGAGGTATGATGGGGTGGCTCTCTCCTTAGGGTCTACATCTATCTGAAAAAGAGAAGCAGATTCTCCAACGGAGAGTAAGTTAGCACCAGGACAAATGAGATAACCCTTACTTTTTACTTTTTTTTTTTTTATTGGGAATTTACTGGGTGTAGGCCCTCTTGTAGCCCACAATTGATAGTAGCTTGACACTGGAGAGTGGGCTTATGTTTGGATATGGTTCTGACTTGTTTCCCAGCTCCAGCTATGGGTCCCCTACCAGTGAGAGGATCAGTTAGCCAAATTGAGAGCAGTTGCTTCCCCACCATGGCTGTGTGCCACCACTGCACTTGTGTGGACATCACAATAAGTTATTTGCTGCTAAGTAGGTTAGACCATGCGTTGCTTCGATAGATATTGGTCAATTTCCCCCAGTCACCCATGTAGCACCTTCTGGCACTAGACGCGCTGACTGTCTGGGGACTGACTCTCATCCAACTTCCAGCCATGCCATTCTAATTTGCATGTCAATCACATACGGTATCTTCAGCAGTAGGGTCTTACCACTAACCTTTGGTGGGTCATCAAGTACTCTGACAGAAATCTGTCTGTCTTTTAGGAAACCTTGTAGGTCTCTCTGATCAAAAGCTCATTGTGGATGATAGCCCCATGCTGGTTCTGGGAGTTACAGGTCAGTGCCCACTAAGAAAATGAGGAAAAAGATAACTAATATACAAGAGTTAGAGATAAGAGAGAGAGAGACAGGGAGAGGGGAAGTGAGGGAGGGAAGATGTAGGAGACTAAGGTTAGTCTTAATCTTACCCTCTCCAGTGTCTTGTGGTTCAGGTGTTCCCTGTAAGGGCCTGGTGAAGGATCAGCCATTTGGTCTATCTTTTAGTGAGTAGAAGATTATGGTACCATTGCCGTTTGGGTCTAGATTTGTGTTTCCCACCCCTTTGATGCCCTCCCCTCCCTCCCCTTCCATCCTAGTGTCTAATCTAGGAGATGCTTGCTGGGTATGTAAGGTATCTTTGGTAGATTCAGGTTAGGTGCTGTAGATGAGTGAGACTATGTGGCGATTTTTTTTTCTGTGATTGGGTAAGTTCACTGAGAATGATCTGTTCCAGGTTCAACCATTTTTCCTCAAATTTCATTGTGTCATTTTTTCTTACTGCTGTATAGAATTCCATTGTGTAGATATACCACATCTTAGTTATCCATTCTTCTAGTGATGGACATCTGGGTTGATTCCAGCTCTTAGCTATTACAAATTGAGCCGCTATAAACATGGTTGAGCAAATCTCTTTAGTCTGTGGTTTGAAGGTTTTAGGGTAGATGCCCAGTAAGGGAATAACTGGGTCTGTTGGTATCTCTATACTCAGCTTTTTCAGAAGTCTCCATGTTTATTTTGTCACTTAGGCTGAGCAAAGGAAGGACTACAGTTTAAATAAAATATTTTTTTAAGGAATGAATACTGAAAGCTGTGAGAGAAACATGTCACATACAAAGGCAGACCCATCAGAATAATGGCTATTTCAATGAAATCACTAAAAGCTAGAAGGGTATGGAATGATGTATTTCAAATTTTGGGCAGCAAGTACTTTATCCACTGAGCCATCTTCCCAGCTATTTCAAGGTCATGGCTTCCAAGATAAAGTACTATACCCAGGAAAATTATCTCTGGTAATAGAAGGAGAAATAAAAAAATATTCCATGATAAGGGCTGGAGAGATGGCTTAGCGGTTAAGCACTTGTCTGTGAAGCCTAAGGACCCCGGTTCGAGGCTCAATTCCCCAGGACCAATGTTAGCCAGATGCACAAGGGGCGCACGTGTCTGGAGTTCATTTGCAGTGGCTGGAAGCCCTGGTGTACCCATTCTCTGTCTCTCTCTCTCTCTGTGTCACTCTCAAATAAATAAATAAAAATAAAATATTAAAAAAATATTCCATGATAAAAACAAGCAAAAAGAATTTATAAGCACTAAGGTAGTCCTACAGAGAATAGTAAGTGGAATATTACACATTGAAGAGAGAATAAACATACTCAAGAAGTTATAAGAGCAAATCAGTAACCAAAGCTAGAACACTTCTTAAGCAAATGAAGACCAAGAAAACACAGAACTCCACAAAGTCATCAACATAACAGGGACTAATACACAGTTTTCAACAGTAACTCTGAATATTAATGGTCTCAAAGCCCTAATCAAAAGACATACACTAACAGGCTGGATCAGAATACAACTTTTCTGGGCATGTGCTACACACCTTTAATCCCAGTACTGGGGAAGCAGAGATAGGAGGATTGCCATGAGTTCAAAGCCACCATGGACTACAACGTGAGATCCAGGTCAACCTGAGCTAGAGTAAGACCCTAGCTTGAAATCATCAAAAACAAACAAACAAACAACAACAAAAAAATATGCTTGCAGAATACAACACCTATCCTCTCACCACCTTCAAGAAACTCGCCTTGCAATCAAAGACAGAGATTGCCTTAGGATGAAAGGATGGAAAAAGATATATCAGGGGAATAGAAATAGGAAACAAGTGGATTTAACCATCTTAATATATGATAAAATAGTCTTCAATCCAAAATTAATCAGAGACATAAAGCAGGTCACTTCCTACTGATCAAAGGAGCAATTCACCAAGAAGACATTACCATTCTAAACAGATACACACCAAACACAAGTGTACCTTATTTTATAAAACAATCCCAATAAAAATTCCAGATATATTCTTCACAAAAATAGAAGAAAAAACAATTTTATAATTAATTTTGAAGCACAAAAAGCCTCTGATGGCCAAAAATGTTCTCAGCAAAAAAGAACACTGCTGGAGATATCACCATACCCAATTTCAAACTATACTATAGAACTGTAAAAACAGATGTATAGGTCAGTGGAATAGGATAGAAGATCCAGATATAAGTTCATGTAACTATAGCCATCTGAATTTGACAAAGAATATGCTGGAGAAAAGACAGCATTTTTAACAAATAGTTCTGGGAAAACTGGAGTATCTATATGCAGAAGAATGAATATAGACACTTCTCTTTCACCGTACACACACACACAAAAAAAAACTTTAAGTGGATCCAAGACCTCTGCGTAATACCTGAAATTCTGTAACTAGAGGAATACACCGGAAGAATACTCCAAGATCTAGGGATAGGAAAGGTCTATCTAAATAGGACTTCAGTACCCCAAGGAATCAAGCAATCAATAGATGGGATCTTGTAGAACTAGAAAGCTATTGTATAGCTAATGAAACCATCAACTTAGTCAACACACAAACTACAGTACAGGAGAAAATCTTTGCCAGCTATACATCTGACAGAGGTTGAGTATCTAGAATATACAAAGAACTCAAAACACTAAGCAATAAAAAATAATCAATCAACCCAGTCCAAAAATGGGTCAGGGAACTGAACAGAGAGTTCTTAAAGGAAGAAATACAAATGGCCAATAAACATTTTAAAGTGTACATCATTGGGCTGGATAAATGGCTTAGTAGTTAAAGCAATTGCCTGTGAAACCTAAGGACTTAGGTTTGATTCCCCAGGACCCACATAAGCCAGATGAACAAGGTGGTGCATGCATCTGGAGTTTGCAGTGGCTGGAGGCCCTGGCATGCACATTCTCTCTCTCTCTCTCCCTCCCTCTTTCTCTCTCTCTAAAATAAATAAAAATAAAATATAAAAATGTTTTTCAAATGTTCATCATCTTTGGTTATCAGGAAAATGCAAATTAAATCTGCTTTGGAGGCCAGAGAGATGGCTCAGTGATTAAAGGTGCTTGCTTACAAAGTGTAATGGGGGCTGGAGAGATGGCTTAGCGGTTAAGCACTTGCCTGTGAAGCCTAAGGACCCTGGTTCAAGGCTTGATTCCCCAGGACCCACATAAGCCATATGCACAATGTGCCGCATGCATCTGGAGTTTGTTTGCAGTGGCTGGAGGCCTTGGTGTACCCATTCTCTATCTATCTGCCTCTTTCTATGTCTGTCGCTCTCAAATAAACGAACAAAAAAATTTAAAATAATTTTAAAAAACTAAACAAAGTGTGATGGTTCCAGTTCTATTTCCCTATACCCTCATTAAGACAGATGGACTAAGTGGTGCATGTGTATGGAGTTGCAGTGGCTAGAGGCCCTAGTGTGCCCACACTCACTCTCTCTCCCCCCTCTCTCTCTTAAATAAATAAAATATATTTCAAAAAACAAGCTATTTGTCCAGGTTCCAGGGCTGGTTAACTCAGCTTCTATCCAGAACCTAGAAAAGGCTCCAATCTGAATCTTTGTATGGGCTTTGCCCTGTTCCTGCTTCTCATGGGCATGAGCTCTCTGTACTCTCTCCTCTTTCTTTCTTTTAAGTGTTTAAGTGTTCTGTTTATAGTCTAATACAATCTCTCTACACATTAAAAATAATGCTTTGAGATTCCATCTCACTCCATTCAGAATGGCTATCATCAAAAAATCAAATGACAACAAATTCTGGTGATGGTGTGGGGAAAGATAAAATATCCCCTGTTGGTTGGAGTGTTAACTGGTACAGTCACTATAGAAATAATTCTGGAGGTTTTTCAAAAACCTAAATGATCATATGACCCACCTATACCACTCTTGAACATACTCTGAAGACTCGAAACTTTATTATAGAGATACTTGATCAGCCATAATTGTTACAGCTCTATTCACAATAGCTAGGAAATGGAATAGAGCTAGATGCCTAATAACTGATGAATGGATTATGAAGATATGGTACATATACACAATGGAGTTTCATTTAGCTGTAAAAAATAAGCTTATGAAATTTGCAGAAAAATGAATGGGTCCAGAAAAATTATACTAAGTGAGATAATATAGGCTCAGAAAGACAAACATTGCATGTTATCTCTCATATTCAGATCCTATCTCTGAATATGTACATTTTTTTGTAAGTTGGAATAAGAGTCATAAGTAGAGGCCAGGAAGCTTGAACAAGGCTCATTGGGAGGAGAAATTGAGGAAGAATATGGGAGGGGATAGTAGACAGGTAAGATGATGCAGTTACTATTTATTGCTGGGACAAACATCTGACCAGAAGCAACATATGTAAAGAAAGGGTTTATTTAAGTCTTACAGAATCCAGGGGAAATACCTTCAGTGGTGGAAGAAGTTGGCTCACTTCCATAGATGCATAGCAGAGACACTGCCAAAGAGCCAGCAAACATGAACAACCAGAGCTCAAATTGCCTTTTATACACCTTGATTAAAGATCCACTCCAGTGACACTTCCCCAGCAGGGCTGCTGGATACTCAAGTTGAAATCTCAATCTTAATCAACAGTACTCCAGGTTATGGGAGACACACATCTACATCCAAACATAAGCACATAAGCAGAGGGACAGAATGCAGGGGGTGTAAAGATCCAAGTGGGACAGGGCAAAGGTAAGGAGGAGAAGAAGGACTAGAGGTAGGGATACACAAAAGTAAAGATGGTATGAATCAATACTTGAAGCTTAATTCTTTATTAGTTTATTAGTATACAAACATATATATGTATACACATACACACACAAATAGATAGATAGAGAGAGTTGGAGCATAATTACTCTGATGGGTTGGAGAAGGCTTTGCTCTGAAGCCCACTTTATTGCAGGTAAACCCTAGTGCCAGGGATGTATCTTTCTCCCAGTGAGTTGTTGGTCACGAAGGCCCCTGATACCTCCAAAACAATACAGGCTATTGCCAGTGCTCTTGATCATCCACCTGAACTAACTGGAAAGATCCTATTGCTGAAGACACCACATTTTGTGGTAACAGGGCACTGAGATTTCAAGCTCACACTGAGTTGGAAGTCACCTCCCTATAGGCTAGCTGCCACAGTGCTGGGAAGTGTCATGAAAGCTTCTGGAAGAGAAAAGTCATCAACAATCTTAACAAGCAGCTACACAATCAACCAGCCAGGCAAAATGTGCCCACAGGTGCAGTAGTGGAACATGAGTTATGGGGTAAACAACTGCTCTCTGATTGGATTTGAGGCCTGTTCACTGAAAGGGAATTCATGCCTGCTACTAAAAACTGAAACAAAAGCTTATGGCTTAGAAGAGCATAGGCCCTAGAAGGAAGCTACCACTGCTCTTTGGCTAAATGGATATGTGGAGCACATCAATTGACTTCTAAATGTATCTGTTTATGCCCAATTATTAATGCTATTCTCACTTTTGGTTAGCGAAGCTTCTTTTTACAGATGGTGGTAAATCCTGGGGAGACCCAAGATTCATCAAGGCGATACAAAGAAGAGAAGCCCACTGCTTAGGACTGGATGAGTTAACTCTATCACACCTGCCAGGGCTCGTGGAACACTGCAGAGGAGGTAGCAGAAAGAATATTAGTGTTTCTGTCATTACAAGCCAGAGATGCTTCTCTATGGAGATGGTAGTAGATACTAAGGAGACTCAAAACTCAACAAAGCTGGAAACAAGAGGCTGTTGAGAGCTCAATACTGGAAGAGACATCTCTGTCTCACCTTTCAAGTCTCAGAGAACATTGCAAAAGAGTGGGTGGAAAGCATGTAAGAGCCACAGGATGGGAAGGAGTATCTTGGTGCACTGTTGTCTGGACATAAACTGACTAGTACATTAATAATCTCATAGTGGCTATCATTAGCCTCACAAGACCTGCCCAATTCTGTCCATCAAAATTTTCGCATAGAGGATGGAGGAGAACAAAAAGAATGGGACATCAAAACAGAAGAAGGACTACTTGGAAAGAGGGGTGCTCCATAGAAATGGGGTGGGGGATAAAAGAGGGTAGGTAATAGGATGGGAATGTGATCAAGTTACAATATGTGTATGTATTACATTTCTCAATAATATAAAACAGAAATATACATGCAAAAGTGAAAAATTCTACATGTACTGCTCAATGGATTTTCATAAATAGAATGCCTATTATCCAGAAACAGATAGACAGACAGAAGATAGATAGATAGATAGATAGAAAGATAGATGATAGATAGATAGATAGATGATTGATAGATAGATAAACAGCAATAACTGAAGTGTGAAAAATAATACTTAGATAAAGGAATCTTAATTCTGTATTTTACATGTAATGATACACACATTCCTGGGTTTATTTTCTGTGTGTGAGTATGTGTGAGTGTGGACAAAATCATACTACAGCATGCTTGTGGAGCTCAGAAGACTTCAGATGTCAGTCCTCACCTTCCACCTTGTTTGAGGCAGGGTCTCTCAAAGTCTACTGCTGTGAGCTTACAGATGATTTATCTGTCACTGCCTCCCCTCTTGCTGTATGCCCCCTGGGATTATAGATGCTGGCACTATACAGCATTGGTTCCCCCTTCCCCGTGGGTTCCCAAAATCCTAACTCCACTACTCATGGTTGTGTGCCAAGTGGTTTATCCATCTCCCCTGCCCCGTAGCTGGACTTATTAACAAGCATTGGTTACTCCAAGTGAAAGATCATTTGCTGGAAACTGTTCAGGCAGTTAACCAGACAGCAAGTTCTTCCTTCATAACCTGCTGGAAGGAAGCCTGCCTCTATCATTTTTCTCCAGTGAAGATGCTTAAATTGGTGTGAATGCACTGAAAGGTGAGATGCACGTGGAAATTCTGAGGTAATTTTTTCATCTTGAGAACCAATTACTTGCTCCAATGCCACATTTCCAGATTCAAGGTTTGAGGACATATTATCTCCTGTGATCATGTGAAGCATTGTAACTGCAGAGCACAAATTAGAAAGGAAAAGAAAGAACATGAAAAACAATCTAAGGCTGCTTCTGAAAATATTCAGAAGTTTTCCCCTTTAGGCTGTATGCGCACAAAGCTCTGTGCATGAGACTGCTTTAATGCAGTGAGATTACACTGTCACTTTTGACTCTGGGAGACAAATTCTGACCTTGGTAAAGTAACTGTTAAGAAGGAAACAATACATGGGTGGCACTATCAACAGGAGCAGAACTCTGTGCTGGTCAAAACCATCACACGGGCTGGAGAAATGGCTTAGCGGTTAAGCGCTTGCCTGTGAAGCCTAAGGACCCTGGTTTCGAGGCTCTATTCTCCAGGACCCACGTTAGCCAGATGCACAAGGGGGCGCATGCATCTGGAGTTCGTTTGCAGTGGCTGGAAGCCCTGGCGCGCCCATTCTCTCTCTCTCTCTATCTGCCTCTTTCTGTCTCTGTCAGTCTCAAATAAATAAATAAAAAGGAACAAAAAAATTAAAAAAAAAAAAAAACCATCACACACCATCTCTGACTTCCATTGCAAATGGAGGCTGTTGGAGTTAGCTCCTTATTGCTGGAACAGAGCACCTGACCAAAAGCAGTGGATGGAAGGGAAGGTTTTATTTTGACTTACACTCTTGAGGGGAAGCTTCAGGATGGCAGGGGAAAGCATGGTGGGAGCAGAGGCTGGGCATTCCAGCAGCTCTGTCACAGCAGGTGGAAAACAGTAGCAGAGGAGTAAGCTGATCTTTGGTAAGGGGGAACTGGCTGCAACACCCCTAAGTCCACCCCCAGAAGCACACCTCCTCCAATAAGGCTCCACTTCCCAACTTGCCACCAAGTGGGGATCAACCACTCAGAAACACATGAGTTTATGGGAACATCAGATCCAAATCATCACAGATGCTGTTTGGTGAAAATTATAAATGTGTGGGACAGTGATTGAAAGACTATAATTCATGTTATGTTCAACCATGTAGCACTTTAGATCTGTGTTTATTCCTCCTGGCTAATGGAGATTTTATGCTTTTTGACTAACATCTCCTCACCTTATCTCACCACTTCCCCTAGCTTCTGGTAATCATCCTTCTATTCTGTCTCTGTAAGCTCAACCATTTTAGATTCTACATCTAATTGCAATACTGTGATGTTTGTCTTTCTGTCATGGCCTAATTCACTTCATATAACATCCTCTGGGTTCACCCACATTGTCACAAATGGCAGAGTTTCCTCATGTACTAAATCTAAATTATATTTTAATGTGTATATTTAATACTTTTTCTTATGTATTTATTGAGGTAGGGTCTCACTCTAGCCCCAGATGGCCTGGAACTCACTCTGTAGTCCCCAGCTGGCTTCAAACTCATGGTGGTCCTCCTACCTCTGCCTGCCAAGTGTTGGGATTAATGGTGTGCACCACCATGGCAGGCATACTTTTTCTTTTAAAAAATATATATTAATATTAATATTTTATTTTTATTTATTTATTTACCTGAGAGAGAGAGGGAGGGAGAATGGGCGTAACAGGGCCTCTACCCACTGCAAACTCCAGACACATGTGCCCTCCCCTGTGCATCTGGCTAACATGGGTCCTGGGGAATCAAACCTAGGTCCTTTGGCTTTGCAGGCAAGTGCCTTAATCATAAAGCCATCTCTCCAGCCCTAGAAAATATATTTTATTGACAATTTATATATGTGTATAGTACATTTTTAATCCATTCATCACTTGGTAGACACACGTTGATTTCATATCTGGGCTCTTGTGAATAATGCTGAAATGAAGGAAATCATCTTAAGTAATGATTATATATATATATATATATATATATATATATATATATATATATATGCTTCTTTTTAAAATATTTTTATTTGCAAAGAGAGAATGAGAAAGAGAATGCTGTTGCCACAAAGGAACTCCAGATGCATGCACCACTTTGTGCATCTGGCTTTATGAACACCAGTTGGCAGGCTTTGCAAGCAAGTGCCTTTAACACTCAGCCATCTCTCTAGCTCCATATATACATTTCAATGTAAGCAACTCTAAAAAATCTTACCAAAAGGAATCTACACATTTAATGGAATCCCCATCAAAATTCCAATGGCATTCTTCACGGAAAGAGAAAAAACAATACAAAAATTCATTTGGAATCACAAAAAATCTTGAATATCTAAAACAATACTGAACAACAAAAATAAGGCTTGTGGTATCACCATAATGATTTTAACCTATACTACAAAGTCATAGTAACAAAAACAGCATGGTACAGGCATAAAAGCAGACATGTAGATCAATGGAACAGAATAGAGGACCCAGATGTATGTACGGGTAGCTATAGCCACCTGACATTTGGTAAAAATGCCAAAAATACTCATTGGAGAAAAGACAGCCTCGAGCCGGGCGTGGTGGCGCACGCCTTTAATCCCAGCACTCGGGAGGCAGAGGTAGGAGGATCGCTGAGAGTTCGAGGCCACCCTGAGACTACAGAGTGAATTCCAGGTCAGCCTGATCTAGAGTGAGACCCTACCTCGAAAAACCAAAAAAAAAAAAAAGAAAAGACAGCCTCTTCAGCAAATGGTGTTGGGAAAACTGGATTCCAAAGAGTCAATGAAACAAAGATTTGGTTCTTTGAAAGGATAAACAAGATAAACCCTTAGCAAATCTGACCAAAAGAAAGAGAGAAGAGACACAAAGTAATAAAATTAGAGATGAAAAAGGTGACATCACAACAAATGTCAGAGAAATTCAAAAAATCATAGAGACATACTATAAAAGCATATACTCCACAAAGTATGAAAATCTGAAAGAAATGGATGATTTCCTTGATTTATATGACCTACCTAAATTAAATCAAGATGAGATTAATCACTTAAATAGACCTATAACAAGCATGGAGATCCAAGCAGTTATCAAAAGTCTCCCAAGTAAAAAAAGCCCAGGCCCAGATGGATTCAATGCTAAATTTTACCAGACCTTCAGGGAAGAACTAACACCATTGCTTCTTAAGCTTTTCCATTAAATAGAAAAAGAAGGAATCCTATCAAACTCCTTCTATGAAGCCAGCATCACCCTGATGCCAAAACCAGGCAAAGATAGAGGAAAAGAAAATTGCAGACCAATCTCCCTCATGAACATAGATGCAAAAATTCTCAACAAAATATTGGCAAACAGAATACAAGAATATATCAGAAAGATCATTCACCCTGACCAAGTAGGCTTTATCCCAGAGATGCAGGGATGGTTCAACATATGCAAATCAATAAATATAATACATTATATAAATGGACTGAAGGACAAAAATCACATGATCATCTCATTAGACGCAGAGAAAGCATTTGACAAAATCCAACATCCCTTCATGATAAAAGTCCTACAGAGACTGGGAATAGAAGGAACATATCTCAATATAATAAAGGCTATTTATGACAAGCCTACACCCAACATATTACTAAATGGGGAAAAACTGGAAGCTTTTCCACTAAACTCAGGAACAAGATAAGGGTGTCCACTGTCCCAACTTTATTTAATATAGTACTGGAAGTCTTAGCCATATCAATAAGTCAAGAGACACACATAAAAGGGATAAAAATTGGAAAGGAAGAGATCAAGTTATCATTATTTGCAGATGACATGATTCTATATATAAAGGACTCTAAATACACTACCAGCAAACTGTTAGAGCTGATAAACACCTACAGCCATGTAGCAGGATACAAAATAAATACACAGAAATCAGTAGCATTCCTATATGCTAACAACAAACACACACAGGAGGAAATCAGAGAATCACTCCCATTCACAATTGCATCGAAGAAAATAGAGTACCTTGGAATGAACCTAACCATGGAAGTAAAGGATCTCTACAATGAAAACTTTAAAACATTCAAGCGAGAAATTGCAGAAGACACTAGGAAGTGGAAAAACATCCCTTGTTCCTGGATTGGAAGAATCAATATTGTGAAATGGAAATCTTACCAAAAGCAATCTACACATTTAACGCAATCCCCATCAAAATTCCAAAGGCATCCTTCACAGAAATAGAAAAAGCAATTCAAAAATTCATTTGGAATCACAAAAAAACTCGAATATCTAAAATAATACTGAGCAACAAAAATAAGGCTGGTGGTATCACCATACCTGATTTTAACCTATACTACAGAGCCATAGTAACAAAAACAGCATGGTACTGGCACAAAAGCAGATATGTAGATCAATGGAACAGAATAGAGGACCCAGATATAAGTCCAGGTAGCTATAGCCACCTGATATTCGATAAAAATGCCAAAAATACTCATTGGAGAAAAGACAGCCTCTTCAGCAAATGGTGTTAGGAAAACTGGATATGTATCTGTAGAAGGATGAAAATAGATTCTTCTCTCTCTCCATGCACAAGAATTAAGTCCAAATGGATTAAAGACCTTAACATCAGATCTGAAACTCTGAAACTGCTAGAGGAAAAAGTAGAGGAAACCCTTCAACATATTGTTCTTGGCAAAGACTTTCTGAATATAACCCCAATTGCTCAGGCAATAAAACCACAGATTAACTACTGGGACCTCATGAAATTACAAAGATTTTGTACTGCAAAGGACACTGTGAATAAAGCAAAGAGGCAACCTACAGAATGGGAAAAAATCTTGCCAGCTATATATCTGAGAGAGGATTAATATCTAGGATGTACAAAGAGCTCAAAAAGTTAAATAATAAGAAATCAAACAAGCCAATTAAAAAATGGGCTATGGAGCTAAATAGATTGTTCTCAAAAGAAGAAATACGGATGGCGTATAAGCATCTAAAAAAATGTTCTACATCCCTAGTCATCAGAAAAATGCAGATTAAAACTACATTGAGATTCCATCTCACTCCTGTCAGATTGGCTACCATCATGAAAACAAATGATCATAAATGCTGGCGGGGATGTGGAAAAAGAGGAACCCTTCTACACTGTTGGTGGGAATGCAATCTGGTTCAGCCATTGTGGAAATCAGTGTGGAGGTTCCTAAAACAGCTAAAGATTGATCTACCATATGACCCAGCTATAGCACTCCTAGGTGTATATCCTAAGGACTCATCTCAGTTCCTTAGAAGTACGTGCTCAACCATGTTTATTGCCGCTCAATTCATAATAGCAGGGAAATGGAACCAGTCTAGATGTCCCTCAACTGATGAGTGGATAATGAATATATGGCACATTTATACAATGGAGTTCTACTCAGCGGTAAAGAAAAATGAAGTTATGAAATTTTCAGGAAAATGGATGGATCTGGAAAGGATGATACTAAGTGAGGTAACCCAGGCCCAGAAAGCCAAGCGCTGCATGTTCTCTCTCATATGTGGATCCTAGCTACAGATGATTGGGCTTCTGTGTGAGAAGGAAAAAACTCAGTAGCAGAGGCCAGTAAGCTAAACAAGAGATATAAAGGGAAGAGAAAGGAAGGGAAGAGGGTACTTAATAGGTTGGTATTGTACATATGTAAGTAGAATAGATTAACAGGGGTGCAAAGGCCTAAAGTGAGGTCAGGGGAAGAGATTGAGTAAAGGAAAGGTGGAGGGAGGACTAATCAAAATCTAAGAGGATATAAATAAATCATATGGAATCCTCTGGTTTTGGACAATGGAACACTCAGGAGCCATAGATCGTTGCTAGAAAATTTTCAGTGTGTGGGATGGGATACCTTCCAGTGAGTTCTTGGCCAGGGAGGTCCGTGATCCCCCCAAAACATTATAGGCAATTGCTGAGGCCCTTGGTTTCCCACCAGGAATAGATGGTAAGAATCTGTTGCTGAAGATTCCACATACTTGGGCTGCAAAGCCACTGAGAAATCCTGCTGGAACTGAACTGATAACCTCCTCCATGTAGACCAGCTGACAGAAAGCTGGAAGAAGCCATTCTACATGTAGTTCAATGGGAGAAAGAGATACCACCAGTGAAGATACTCAACAGTGGACACTGCAAGCCTTATATTTGACCAGCCAGCCCAAATGAGCCAACGGGTGCAATAGTGGCACGTCTGTGATGGTGGAAACCAACTGCCCTCCAATTGGACTGGAGGCCTGCTCCATGGGAGAGAATACATCCCTGATACTGAAAACTTAAAACAGGGGTAGTCATGAGCCCTAGGGGTATAACATCTGCTGATGTCTGGATAAATGTATACACTATGCTTATCAAACTGCCCAGTAAGCACTTCTCTTAATATTCATACCCTTATATTAATGCTACTCTCATTTTGGGTGGAGAATATTCTCTTTTCAGATGGCAGTGATCTTGGGATGACTCAGAAGGTATCATAGTGCTGGAAAGAACTGACTGGAGTACTGAGTAACATCTCGATCACACCTTCCAAGGCTCAGGGTCTAATGCAGAAGAGGTGGCGGAAAGAATGTAAGAGCCAAAGGAAGGGTAGGACTCTTTACAATGTGCTCTCTGCAGACATAAAATGGCCTGGATATCCATGACCTCATAGTGCCTAACACTACCTACACAAGACCATCATAATAGGAGGAAAAGATCATGACATCAAAATAAAAGACAGACTGACTGAAATGGGGAGGGGATATGATGGAGAATGGAATTTCAAAGGGGAAGGGGGGGAGGGAGAGTATTACCATGGGATATTTTTTATAATCATGGAAAACGTTAATAAAAACTGAGAAAAAATATTCCTCAGAAATACATAGCTGTACTGTGAAACCATTAAGAAAATAAATGAGGACTGGAGATAAAGCTCAGTGGTAGAGTGTTGCCTAGATTCAATCACAGTACCAGAGAAAGGATGAAAGAATGAGAGAAAGGCAGGAAGAGAAGAAAAGTGGGTAATAAACAAGAAGATAATGAACAAAATTCAAGACAACAGCTATTGCTGATTGTGAGTGGTATGCAATAAGGATCTTAAAACAGTAGCATCATATTTCTTCAACTGTGTAGTGGACCCAGATATTTTATTATTCTATAAACTTTATATAGGTAATACAATCTTTACAATGTACGAGGAGGTTCATGATAGGTTTGTTTTGTTTTTATAAATATTATTATTATTACTTTTGGCTTTTCAAGGTAGAGTCTGGCTCTAGTCCAGGCTGACCAGGAATACACTCTGTCATATTAGGCTGGCCTCAAACTCACAGCAATCCTCCTACGTCTGCTTCTCGAGTGCTGGGATTAAAGGCGTGTGCCACCATGCCCGGCTATTTTGATTTTTTTGAAGCAGAGTTTCACTCTAGCCCCGGCTGACCTAGGTGGAACTTACTCTGTAGCCCAGGCTGGACTCAGACTCATGATGATCTTCTTATGTCAGCCTTTTTATCAAAATTTTATTTATTTATTTGAAAGAGAGAGAGAGAATGGCATGTCAGGGCCTCTTAGCCACTGCAAAAAAACAAAAACAACAACAACAAAAAACTCCAGATGCATGCACCACCTTGTGCATCTGGCTTACGTATGCGCTGGGGAATTGAACCTGGGTCCTTAGGCTTTGCAGGCAAGTGCCTTAACTAGTAAGCCATCTCTCCAGCTCCTGATGTCAGCAGTTTGGGTACTGGGATTAAAGGTGTGCACCACCACACTTAGCTAGAAATATTATTTTGAATTTGGTTTTGTTTCATGCTTACTGATTATTTATTTTTCCTTTTTGAAAAAATATTTTGGGGGTGGAGAGATGGCTTGGTGGTTGTGGTTAAGGTGCTTGCTTGCAAGCCTGATGGCCCAGGTTTGAATCCCTAGTACCTACAATGTACCTACAGATGACCCCAGTCATCTACAATAGCAAGAGGCCTTGGCATGCCCATTCTCCCTCCCTCTCTTTTTCTACTGCTTGCAAATAATAATACATAAATAAATATATTTTATTTATTTACTTATTTGTGATGAGACAGGGAAAGGCAGACAGAAACAGAGAGAGGGAGAGAGAGAAAGAAAGAAGAAAGAGGGAAAGCAAGCAAGCCTCTGGCTACTGCAAACAACCTCCAGATGCATGCATTACTTTGTGCATGTGCCTTTATGTGGGTACTGGGGAACTGAACCAGGGCAGTTAGGATTTGCAAGCAAGCACCTTTAACCACTGAGCTATCTTCATAATCCCATGCTTACTGATTAGTGATACACCCTTTTAAACTTCTCTAGCTGTCATAGCACAGTGAACTTTTCTATTTGGTACTTCTCTAGCATATTTTTTTTTCTCATACTGTACTTTAAAAATACTTAATTAAACAAAATAATGTATATTGAAGGTGTTTTACAGTGAGGGGTGTTGCTGTGTTTCAGAAGTGGTCAGGCTTCATCCGGGCCTTGGCAAAGAGGAACTACCTAGTTTTGAAGAGCTGAAATGGATGTTAACAGTCATGTGCTCCACCCTTTCCTTTCACAGGTGTGGAAACAGACATATAGGGAAGTACCTTTGTGCATAGAAAGCACAGTGTTTTCTACATTGTCATTTTAGTTGGATTACAAATGAAAAACTTGAGTAAAAAAGTCAAAAAGGAAGGGTATTTAAGAGCGCCCCAAAGCCCTGACAATGTATGGCCATGTTTCTCTTTCTGTGCTGAGTGCTGGCTGCTAGTCTGGTTCCAGGGGCCCAGACTGAATGGTTCTGCTGTTGTTGCCCAGGCAACATCAGTCCTCTCTTCTTCCCCTCTTGACCTCAACAGGTGCTGCCTGGACACTTGGAGACCCCTGAAGGTACTGCCTGTCATGTTCTGAGGCACTTGACTGACTGTCCATTACATCCAAGGAACCCTGAGGGGCTGGCTTTGTTAAATATGATTTCATCTTTAAAGAGCTACACACATATCTCATAATGGCACCTTGCTGAAGAATTATAATCCCCTCTTTCTTCCTAACCCCCACCATGTTTTTGTAAGAAAAAGGGAAATGGAGACTTAGAAGTTAGCTTTTCCAAGGTCATGTCTTCTAAAATGAAAGAGTAGGGTTGCAATTCAGAGCTGCCTTGTTCGTAAGTATGTGTTATTTTCACCGTAACCCATTGACTGTGAACCATGTTATCTTTGTCATCTGTTTGATTCTGTTTTCACCAATTCATAGTAATTCACTTATTAGTATTTCATGGAAAATAAGGGTACCAGATTAAATACTAAGGAATACCTGAAGTGTATTTATACTAAAACTCATTTGTTATTTATTTGAAAAATTATTTAAAATTTAAATGTAACTAACATCCTTAAATTTTTTTTTTTTTGAGATGAAGTCTCACTGTGTTTCAGAGCATCATACCTTTCTTTGGCCTCGAACTCAAGGCAATCCTCCTACCCCTACCTCCTGAGTGCCGGGATTAAAGATGTGCACCACCACGCCCGGCCAAGTACACTCACTTTTAACAAATACTTGTATTATAATAGGATAGTTGTGCCTTTCATTATATTTATTAAGTAATGCTCTTCCTTTGCACTGGGAGCAGTCAGAAATAAAGTCAACTCAGGAAACAGGCAGATAGTTGGTTGAGGTAGATAGCGATCCGAGTTGGTTGAATCCTGGCGCTTTCCTATGTCCCAGCTGATGTGTGCTGTCACCCCATCTATGCTTTGAAATCACACACAGAGCTTTTGTTTGTCCTAAGAGTTGCTGGAGCTTTTGATCCTGGGGTAGAAAACAAAACAAAATAACAAAACAAAACAAAAACTTCCATTGAACAGCTGGAGGTACTGCTTTAATTTTTTGTTTTTGTTTTGTTTTAATTACTCCTGAAACTAAGGGAATTTGACCTTCAGCTGTTTGATATGCATCCCCTTTTGTCCTGTATCTGCATCCAGGCCTTTTCCCTGAAGTTGGCCATGTAGAACTTGGACCCTCAGGCATACAAAGTGTGCCCAAGCCTTTAATAACAAGTATACCAACCAGTAAAGGGAATTCTAACTTCCATTTGTAGCCTTTAATTTTTTGTATTTTATTTTTATTTATTTATTTCAGAGAGGCATATACAGATAGAGATAGAGATATATATTAGAGAGAGAGGGATATATTAGAGAAAGAGGGAGACAGAGATTGAGAGAATGGGCATGTCAGGGCCTCAAGCCACTGCAAATGAACTCCAGACACATACACCACCTTGTGCTTACATGGGTCCTGGGGAATTGAACCTGGGTCCTTTGGCTTTGCAGAGAAGCACCTTAACGTCTAAGCAATCTCTCTAGCCTGTCTTTAAAATTTTGTATCCCTATTTATCTCAGGCTCCTTAGGAAAACAATGAACAGTTATGTTTTCAGTTTATTTTTCATCAATATTCCCTGGAGATAGATAGGGGACACAAGAAAAGTGCCAACTGGTCTTGCTTGAATAAATATTAGCTACATTTTGGTGTCATGTATTCACAGAAAGAAACTTCTTTGTTAAAAAAGGCTAAAGGCAAAATATACTAAGATGATTTGAACTTTACAGCTGATACCTTACTAATATTTTTAGTTTCACACCATCTGTTTATCTGAAATTAAATTTCTAGCAAATGGTCATGCCAGGAGATGCTGTTTTTATTTTTATGTGCAGTTGAAATGCAAAATAATAAGAATCTGCTTGCATTGAAGAAATATGTTCATAAAAGTTTTCTTTTTGAATTCTAGTTGGCTGAGAAGATGACTTTGGAATCTTGTGGCAGCTGCTTTTATTTGGCTGATTTTCAGTCTGAACAGTTTAGGTTGGAGGCAGATCGTTTGTTTTACGTTTGGACCCAGTATAACAAACAAGCCTTTTGAGCTATGAGGAGGCCCCAGATACCACGGATATCTTATTCTCCCCCATTACTCTACCCTCCTAATTATTTCTTATTTCTTTGCCTGACACATGCATTGGGCCTGTAAATTAAAAGTACAAGTGGCAAATTGCATAGCACCCAGTTACTGTGTTATTTTTATTCCACTCTAAGAAAGTCACATCCTACACATTAATTGGCATTTGTTTACAGGAGGGGAAAACGATGGCTTTTGAAAATATGACTCAGTGGAAACACTTCTTGTTACACTGGCTAGCGACCAGAATCACTGCTCTAGCTCTGGGTATGATGGGTGATTCCAGTGGGAGCCTGGGACTCTTCCTGACAGAGTATTAATTAAAGTCAGCCACCTCTTGGCACTGCCTTCTCTCCAGAAGCACTTCAAACTCCTCCAGTTGCCCCTTTAATCAATAGCATGTGTTGGAACACTGCAGATGCCACCCCAATTTCAGAGGCAGCGGCAAGGCAGGATTTGAATGCATTACTTCAAAGTCAAGGTGCCTAAACCTACATTAAAGACAGTGTTAATATCTGCCATTGACATGGAATAATTGAAACTTCCCACGTAAAGTGTGAATTTCATAGGAGAAATCTTGCGTGTTTGCCTTTGCACCCCGACATTAGCACATAGTATTTAAACATATTTATTTGTCAGAGTACATATGTGTGAGTGTGTATGCAGGAACATGTCAGGGTCTCTTGCTATTGCTAGTGAACACCAGATGCATGTGCCACGTTTGTATCCAGCTTTATGTGAGTGCTGGTGAGCTGATTCCAGACTGGCATGCTTTTCCAGCAAGTACCCTCAAGTGCTGAGCCATCTACCTGGCCTGATTTTTTTTTTTTTTTTGAGGTAGGGCCTTGCTCTAGCCCAGTCTGACCTGGAATTCACTATGTGGTCTCAGGCTGGCCTCAAACTCACAGGGATCCTCCTACCTTAGCCTCCCAAGTGCTGGGATTAAAGACATGCTCCACCACACCTGGCCTCTGATATTTTATTTTATTTTATTTTATTTTATTTGAGACAAGGTCTTATGTATCCTAGACTGCCCTCTAACTCATATAGTTAAAGATAACTTTCAACTTCTGATCCTCCTGCCTCCACTTCGTGAGTGCTGGGATTAGTGTGTGTGCCATCATGTCCAGTTCTTAGCATAGATTGATTTATTTATTTATTTATTTATTTATTTATTTATTTATTTGAGAGTGACAGACAGAGAGAAAGAGGGAGAGGGAGGGAGAGAGAGAGAGAGAGAGAGAGAGAGAATGGGCATGCCAGGGCCTCCAACCACTGCAAACAAACTCCAGATGTGTGCGCTCCCTTGTGCATCTGGCTAACGTGGGTCCTGGGGAATGGAGCCTCAAACCGGGGTCCTTAGGCTTCACAGGCAAGGGCTTAACCGCTAAGCCATCTCTCCAGCCCCTTAGCATAGATTTTGTGTGTGTGCATGTGAATGTGTATGTGTGTGTGTACCATGGTCACACATGTGTAGAGGTCAGAGGACAGCCTCGGTATATTGGTCCTCACTTTCAACTTTGAGACAGAATCTCTCTTGTTTGGCCACTACTAAAGCCAGTTTAGCAGCCTTGGAGCTTTGGGACTCTCCTGACTCTGTGTCCTATTTGCCTTAAGCTCATTCGGATGTGGTGCTTTCGTCCCAGGCTTGTACAGCAAATATTTTTATTTTCATTTTTTTGCCACTGAGTCATCTCCTCAGCCCCAACATGTAGGTCTAATAAAAATAATTTTCTTCTTGTTTTTAAAACAGTCTTTTAAATTTTTATTTATTTATTTACTTGCGAGAGAGAGAGGGGGAGAAAAAGAGAGAAATTGGGTGCACCAAGGCTTCCAGCCACTGCAAATAAACTCCAAATGCATGCACCACCTTCTGCATCTGCCTTATGTGGGTTCTGGAGAATTGAACCTGGGTCCTTTGGCTTTGCAGGCGCGCACCTTAATGGCTAAGCCATCTCTCCAGCTCAAACTAATTTTCTTATTGGACAGTATGATATTAACTGTGTATTCCAACTTCTCTTGTGTATTCCAACTTCTCTTCATATTGAAAATTAAAAAACCTTGATGCATTATTTTGAACTGTAGAGGCTGGTTTTTGTAGGTAAATTTTGCTCAAACGTTTTCGCTTGTGGTTGAAAATATAGCTCAGTGGTAGAGCCCTGGCTTAGCATGAGTAAGGCCTTGGGTTTCATTCCCAGAACTTGCAGGGAAAAGTTCTTACTTAAACTCTGGGTGATTGAATCAGTATTCTTGGTACCTTCTGTGGTTCCTGGCATACAGGTGACACTAAATGCTGAATGAATAAATAAATGGATAGCAAAATACACGTATGTTATTAGGTTAATAACATGCCTAATTATCTCTTTGCTCTGTATTGTGTCTTATAACAAAATCTGACTACAGTACAATTTTTTCACATTTAAAAGCTTTTATTTTGAAAAATAAAATACAAAGTCATTAACTTGTAAATGTACATGGCAGTTTCCCAACTTCTCAGAAACAATACAAGGAATTATTTAAATAATTAAGACAATTAAAAATACCTATTTATTTGCAGCAGATAGAGGACAACAGAGAATGAATGGGTGAGCAAGGGCCTCTTGCCACTGATAATGAACTCCAGCTGCACGCACCACTTTGAGCATCTGGTTTTATGCTGGTACTGGGGAATTGAGCTGGGGCCATCAGGTTTTGCAAGTAAGTGTCTTTAATCACGGAGCAATCTCTCCAGCCCATAAACAATTGAGACATTTAATGTTATTCATAGCAATACATTTCAATAGGCACAAGTGTTCTATAAAACATTGAAACATGAATAGACAACCTATTCAAAAGTTAAACATCTCAATTTTGCTTAAAAAATAACATTTTAAACCCTCTCTTTGAAATCAAAGTTCGGAATCTGGTAAGAAAAGACAAGGACATGAGCTGTTCTAACAGAAGCAGGTGTCCTCTCTCGGGTCCTTACTAATATTTTTAGTTTCACACCATCTGTTTATCTGAAATTAAATTTCTAGCAAAATGGTCATGCCAGGAGATGCTGTTTTTATTTTTATGTGCAGTTGAATGCAAAATAATAAGAATCTGCTTGCATTGAAGAAATATGTTCATAAAAGTTTTCTTTTTGAATTCTAGTTGGCTGAGAAGATGACTTTGGAATCTTGTGGCAGCTGCTTTTATTTGGCTGATTTTCAGTCTGAACAGTTTAGGTTGGAGGCAGATCGTTTGTTTTACGTTTGGACCCAGTATAACAAACAAGCCTTTTGAGCTATGAGGAGGCCCCAGATACCACGGATATCTTATTCTCCCCCATTACTCTACCCTCCTAATTATTTCTTATTTCTTTGCCTGACACATGCATTGGGCCTGTAAATTAAAAGTACAAGTGGCAAATTGCATAGCACCCAGTTACTGTGTTATTTTTATTCCACTCTAAGAAAGTCACATCCTACACATTAATTGGATTTATTTGAGAGACAGAGAGAGAATGTGTGTGTATGGGCAGTCCAGGGCCTCTGCTACTACATTTGAACTCCAGACACATGTCCCATGTTGTGCATCTGGTTTTATGTGGGTACTGGGGAGTTGAACTGGACCTCAGCCTTTGCAAACAGGCGCCTTTAACTGCTGAGCCATCTCTCCAGCCTGATCTCCCCCAGATTTTCCAATCATCTCTTCATGGTGCAACAACGAATAGTTCCAGGGAACTTGGGGGTTGTTCTCGTCTACAGCTACGGATGTAAGACGAGCTGTTCATAGTGCGCCAACATGCACTTTTTATAACCATCCTCCAAGCACTGGTTATATACGGTCTCTGTGGAGCAGTCCCACTTGTTCAAACAGTTCCTGGAGCTGTTCAGGTCAAATTCAGCTATGGTAACTTTTCAAGAGATCATTGAATGTACTGACTCCTGGCAATCCCAGATCATCAGGAGGAATTTGGTATTGGGGAATAACCTAGAAAAGCAAGTCAAGCATTTTAGGGCCAAAGGATCTTTGTTAATGTAAATAATAGCTGGTTCCCAATGCTTGACAATGATCTCCAGTAAGAAGGCTTGCATGGCGCAATCCAGCACTTCATCAGGGTCACCACCCTCTTCTAGGCAGACCTTCTCTCTCTGTGTCTCTCTTTTTGGTTTTTCGAGATAGAGTCTTACTCTAGCCCAGGCTGACCTAGAATTCACTATGGAGTCTCAGGGTGGCCTCAAACTCACAGCGATCTTCCTACCTCTGCCTCCCAGTGCTGGGATTAAAGGTGTGTGCCACCACACCCTGCTCAGATCTTCTCTTTAAAAAAATTATATTATTATTAACACGATGTTTTGTATGCCTACATCATGTGTTGGTACCCTCTTTTCCCTTGTCCCTGCCCCCATTCTGTTGGGGCTGCTCCTCAGTGGGGTTGCAAGTATTCGCCATGGGGTTGTAATTTATGCTGTGGGAACAGTAGTCAGTTATTTTTTGGGGGAAGGAATGCCTCTGGGCATGATGTATCAACCTGTGGCTCTTACAATCTGCCCCCTCTTCCACAAAATTCCCTGAGCTGTGGTGGATGAGTTTTAAGTCTACTTCAGTGATGGGCTCTTAGGAGCCTCTGGATCTCTGCTTTGGTAGGTGTTGAGTATCCTCAGGGTCTGTCTCCTTTACCCTGGCGCTGATTATCAGGAACAGCACGAAAGCAGCACTCTTGCTTGTCTCCCCAATTCCTCTGTGGAGCCAGCTGTGCCTTGGCTGAAGTGTGAGGGGGAGTTTATCTCCTCTGGTCTCGCTATCTTCTGAAAAAGGACAGATTCTCCAACAGAGAGTGAAGTCAGCAGAATTTTCTCTTTAGTGGATCGGGACCACATTAGCTTCAGGGCCAGGATGCAAAGGATTACCCTGGCTTCTTCTCCACAGTCAGTATCGGGGTGGGAATCTAACATGGCCTTCAAGAGTGTGGTTCCACTCCCAGGCACACCTCCAACAAATATTAAATGCATATCTTTATGACAGGCAAAGGTTTTGTTGGCTTTGAAGTCCAGGCCAGATGACACAGTACTTCTTGCATTGTCCAATCTGATTGGTTGGCTATGCTACTCTATTTGGTGATGGGACTCCATGGCATGCTGGCCCAAGTAAAACACCACCATAGCACTAATCACCAGACAGGCCAGTAGTAGGTTCTGCTTCAGTTTTCCAACCATCTTGATGTGGCTGTGGCTGTCATGTTATTAAATAGATATTTCACTCAAAATTGTGTTCAAGAGATGTTCAGGCCATGGAGATTCTACTTCAGAAGAATGGTCAGCACCCGTGATGACTGATGCCTTGTCAGCATCCTGGGCTTCAGCAGCTTCTCCCACCACCCAGGCTGGGGCCATGGTCTTGTGCTCACTACCAGGCATCAGTAAGGTCTGGCTCCCACCAAGATGCAATGCAAACCTGTGACCACCTCAGCAGGAATAAAAGCACTATTTTTTTGACACAGGGTCTCCTGTAGTCCAGGCTGGCCTTAAGACCCTGACTTCTTCCTCCACTTCCAAAGTTATGGCATTATAGGTATGTGTCACCATGCCTAGCTTATGTGGTGCTTGGGATCTTATCCAAGGCTCCATCCATTCTAAATAAGCACTCCACCAATTGAGTTAGATGCCAGTATCCAAATAGCATGATTATTTAATCTAGAATTTATTTGTAAACTTAGTGAGTAGAGGAAAACTAATGCATATTAAACGCAGAAACGAAATATTTCATGTCATCCCTTTTACATCAATCCTGAAGTCTATTTATCTATATTTTAATTAATAGTAGATAGTACCCATGCTAGTAGAAGGAAACACGCATTAAAAATAGAAGGTGATGCAGGCCTGTAATCCCAGTGCTGGGGAGAAGGAGGCAGAGCTTGCTGGCCAGCTAATCTAGCTGAAACAGTGAACTCTAGGTTCAGTGAGACACTGCCTAAAAAAAAAATGGAAAGAGATTGAGAAAGAAACCCACCTTTGGACTCCACACGAATACACATATGTGACCCACATACATATGTATACCCATACCCATGCAAAAAAAGGGGGAAGAAAAGAAAAAGGTAAGGCATGAAAGAAAACCAAATCTGAGTGATCCATTTAACATCAGAGATAAACTACATAGTCTAAACAAACAGGCTGTTCATCCTCTGTTCTTTCTAGCTCACAGTCACAAGAGGTAAAAATCTAATGAGTTGTACTAGTGTTGTAGTTGAGCACAATCTTATCTTCCCGGAGGCATAAGCAGAACTGCAGACACAGTTGGAATTTCTGCCTGGCATGGCCTGATGCTGCAGTTTCCCAGCCTAGTAGCTTAGTGGCTGGAGGCTAAAAAGCCAGGTTTCCAGGGAGAGGAGGAACGTTTTCTGGGCAGGGGGCAATGTAGACTCAGGCAAGGGACATAATTAGGGTTCTCTCAAGGGAAGTGGCAGTTTTAATTCACTTGCAAACAAACGTTAGTGTATTGTGTTCTAGAAGGTTCCAGCTACCCTGGCCAGGGGCTTTGGATCTGTGCAAATGACAAAATTGGCTCTCATAGGTGGTGGGTGGAACTGAAAGGCCCTTGCTATCAATGTCCTTAGAAGCTTCACCTTTACATGCCCAAGGTGGAGAGCTCTTCTTCCTAAGACAATCACAGCTAAGGAATTAGCACTGTTTAAATGGTTTTGAACAGTCAATGGCTTCAGAGAGGCATTTCTGGTTTATGAATAAGTTACTACTCACATTCTAGAATACCATGAATTTTCCATCTTTTTCAGCTCTCCCAATCATATTTTAGTGTTTCACATTGTGCCTTAACTTCCAACATAACACTAACATCAGTAGCCAGTTGAATGTTTTATTTTTTTTAAAGCTTTTAAATTTGGAGAGCTTAACAGTGTGACAGACTAATGGAAATCCCATGTTTCCAGGGCTGAGTTGTCACCCTTTATCTTGATGATCCTGTGTGAGCTATCATGAGCAAAACAAACATATCTATCTCTACTTACCTTTTATGGTAATTTAGGCCTAATATATATATATATATATGCATATACATATATATATGTATATATATATGTATATGCATATATATACATACATACATATATATATATATGTATATATATATATATATATATATATATATATATATATATATGTATATATATATCTGGGCTGGAGAGATGGCTTAGCAGTTAAGGCGCAGGCCTGCAAAACCAAAGAATCCTGGTTTGACTCCCCAGGACCCACGTTACCCGGATGCACAAGGGGGCGCACGCATCTGGAGTTCATTTGCAGAGGCTGGAGGCCCTGGCGTACCCATTCTTTCTCTCTCTACCTGCCTACTTCTGCATCACTCTCTCTCTCTCAAATAAATAAAAATAAAAAAATCTGAAATGCATTAGAAAACGTTCTTTATAAACTGGGTGTGGTGGCAGACACCTATAATCCCATCACTGGGGGCTGAGGAGTAGAGGAATGTATGGGAAGGTGGAGATAGGATAACTTCAAGGTCATCCTTAGTTACATAGCAAGTTTGAGCCTAGCCTGAAATATATAAGATCTTGTCTCAAAATAAATAAATAAGGGCCGGGTGTGGTGGCTCATGCCTTAAATCCCAGCACTTGGGAGGTAGAGGTAGGAGGATCCTGGCCATGAGTTCAAGGCCACCCTGAGACGACATAGTGAGTTCCAGGTCAGCCTGAGCTAGAGTGAGACTCTACCTCGTAAGAAAACAAAAATAAAAAAAATACATACATAAATAAGCATATAAATAAATAAAAGTATAAATGAAAATATTAAGTTTGAAGCTCTTTGCCATCTGTGTCCTGACTATGGAAAGTCATAACTTTTTGTTATATTTTTTGTTGACCATTTCATGCATGTGTAAAATGCATCTTGAAGATATTTATTCCCATTACCCTCTCTTTTCCCCCTCCCATTCCTGCTGATCCTTTTCCTCTTCCCAGCTAGTCTTTCTACTTTCATGTCTTGCTTTCTTTTGGTGTGTCCCAGTGAGTTGAATTAGGGTTGCTTGTTGAGCATGGGTGGAGCAATTTACCAATGGCTATATCACTTAAGAAAATGTATTCACCTCCCTTCAGCAAGCATGAACTGCCAACAGCTCCTCAGGGAAGGCTGAGCTCCTCTACCATACATGACAGAATGTTGACAGGCCTAGCTGCTGTAAGCTTAGGAGGGCAACAGTCCAGAAGACAGTGGAAATAATGAGTTTTAGTTTTATTTTTAAATTTTTTATTTTTATTTGAGAGAGAGAGAGAAAGGCAGAGAGAGAGAGAGAGAGAGAGAATGGGTGCACCAGGGCCTCCAGCCACTGCCAATAAACTCCAGATGCGTGCGCCCCCTTGTGCTTCTGGCTTATGTGGGTCCTGGGGAATCAAACCAGGGTCCTTTGGCTTTGCAGGGAAAAGCCTTAACCGCCAAGCCATCCCTCCAGCCCAATAATGATTTTTAAAGTTGTTGAAACATTTGGATTTGGTGTTTGTGGGTGGTTTGTGTGTACTGTGAACAGGCCTGTTTCTTAGAGGTCTTTAGTAAATTAGGAAACTAGGTATTCATGGTCACTTTGGGCTGTAGATATTGGCAAGTTTCCCATGAGGTCTCTTCACCAATATGTATCCCTGACAGTCAAAATTTTCTGGGATCATCAAACTGGCTCTCTCCCCCATATAGTAGAGTCATCCTTCTGTCTACATGGAGAATACAGTCTTGGATAAGACAGGATGCCAAAATCTTTGGATAGCAAAATCCACAGATTCTCATGTTTCTTTTGTAAATGATATGCTGTTTACATAGAACCTATGTACGTCCTCCCATAGAGGTTGCAGCATCTCTAGTTGACTTATAATACCTATTACAGTATAAATGCTATGTAGATAGATGTGGTACTGTTTTGTTTAGGAAACAATATCAATAAAGTCTGTACATGTTCAGTATGGATGCAATTTCCACCTCCCAATACTTTTTATGTGAGATTGGTTGAATTTATAGACTGGGAATGGAGATCTGACTATATAAAATAACAGAATCTGGGCTAGGAGTGTATGCAGCTTAATGGCAGAGGCCTTATCTTGAATCTCTAGCCATACACACACAATACACACACACAAGTCTTTACCCTGTGGTGGTGACTCAAGTCTATATCCTAGAACTCAGAGGGAGGTGGGAAAATGATGAATCGAAGGCTAGTCCGGGTTGTATAGTGAGTTCAAGGCCAGCCTGGACTACATAGGGAGAACAATCTGAAAACAAAAACAAAGAAATGCCAGGCATGGTGGACGCACACCTTTAATACTGGCACTCAGAAGGCAGAAGTAGGAGGATTGTGAGTTTGAAGGCAGTCTGGGCTAGAGTGAGACCCTTTTGGAAAACCAAACAAATAAACAACAACAATGAAACAAGGAGCAGATTATGCACTTTTTTTTTGTTTGTTTGAGGTAGGGTCTCACTCTAGATCAGGCTGAGCTGGAATTCACTATGTACTCTCAGGGTGGCCTCAAACTCACGGTGATCCTCCTACCTCTGCCTCCCGAGTGCTGGGGTTAAAGGCGTGTGCCACCATGCCCGGCTTAGACTATGCGTTTTAACAAGTTCTCCAGTCAGTAAGCAGGCACAATGGTAGAAGTAGAAGAGCTTTCTCTTTTCAAAACATCTCCCGCTGGCTAGGCCTGCCATTATTTAGGGTGACCTTCACTGGTTTATGCCACTTCTGATGAAATATCCCTGGGCATGTATGGAGGTAACTCAGCAAGTTCTTTTCAATTCAAAGCCTTCACTGGATTCCACACGTTTAGACCTTTGCCACTGGACAGATGACAGCCCTGGGTGACTGGAAGTGAGGATAAGAGGACAAGTAGAGTAGACAGCACAGCATCTTTGGTGGAAGAAATTGGGCAGAATTCATAACCATGGGATCCCGGAGACAACAAGCTATGTGGCCAGGTTGGGCAGGAAGTTCCAAAATGCCAATGAGAATGGTCACAGAAATATATATTGGTAAATATGTCTTGGTGCAGAGGTTCCTAGAGCTGCTTGACAATTAGTTCTTTTTGTATGTTTTTTTAAAATATTAAAAAATAATTTATTAATTAGTTTTGTACTCAGTGAATACAGTCAAGTTGGTACCATTGTTAGGCTCGTCCATGACCTACCCCCTCCCCTTGTCCCCTCCTTGTTGAGGTATATGGGTCATGCATTGTGGAGTTAGCCCACAGTTATGGGTAAGCTAAATGTCTCTGCATATCATGACCCAATATGTGGCTCTGACATTCCACCCCCTATTCTGCAAAATCTCCAAGCCATGTTGGGTTCATTTTGGGTCTGTTTCAGTGATGAGGTGTTGGGGGCCTTTGGGTCTCTGGATCTCTGATTTGGTAGGAGTTGATTGTTCTCTGTGTCAATCTCCTTCACCCTTGTGCTGGTACCAGGTTCACCAAGAAAACAGCACCCTTGTTTGTTTTGCCAATTATTCTTAGTTTCAGCTGGGGCCCTTTTGAGGTATGATGGGGTGGCTCTCTCCTTAGGATCTGTGTCTATCTGAAAAAGAGAAGCAGATTCTCCAATGGAGAGTAAAGTTAGCACCAGATAAATGGGATAACACTTATTTGTTTTTATAGAGAATTTAATAGGTGTAGGCCCTCTTGTTGCCCACGATTGGTGGTAGCTTGATAATGGAGAGCAGGCTCATGTTTGGATATGGTTGACTTGTTTCCCAGATCCAGCTATGGGTCACGTTCCACTGAGCAGATCAGTTAGCCAAATCAAGAGCAAGCTGGCTTCCAATTCACAGTGACCATCCTGTGTCAGCCTTCGAAGTAATGAGATTAAAAGTATGCCCCACCACTCTTGGCCTGCTTGATAATTAGAATCACTTGGGGGAAGAGGGTGATTTCTTTCAAAATGCAGATTCTCTCTGGGCAGTCAATGCCAGCCTGGGACCCATGACCTTGTGTCAATGCCTCAAGTAGTTACATACACTAGAAGGATCAAATTAATGGTGAGCCTGGAGCCAGTGGCACAAGAAGGGTTATAAAGCTCTGATTTAGGATTACTGGATATTGGAGGTAATATTTGTGGTGGCCAAGAAATTTTTGCATGATCCTAGATATATGGTTATATGAAATAAGTATTCAAATCAAACATTTATTGATAATAGTTATTTTAAAATAATTCTTTTATATACATATAATTTTACCATTTATGAAAGGCAAAAGCAAGTTTGCATACTATTTTTACATGAATAATTAAACCTTGGGGCTGGGGTTGCAGCTTAGTTGCTAGGGTGCTTCTATGCACAAAGCCTAAGGTTCTGTCTTTAGTACAATTTAATCACAGACACAGGAGGTAGAGGCAGGAGGATCAGAAATGTAAGGTCATCCCCTGCTACATAGCAAGTTCAAGGTCAGGTGGGCTATATGAGAGCTTTTCTCAAAAACTTGAAAAAAAGAAAAACAGAGGCTAGGTATTTGACTCTGAGTAGAGTGCCTGCCTAGTCTGCATGAAGTTTTCATCCTCAGAATCCCATAAACAGAGCATGGTGGCTAATGTCTGCAGTCCCAGCACTGATGAGGTAGAAACAGAAGGATCAGAAGTTCCATGTCATCCTTGGCTACATAGAAGGTTTAAGACCATGTACTCGCTTCGGCAGCACATATACTAAAATTGGAACGATACAGAAGGTTTAAGACCAGCCTGGCATACATTAGGCACTACCTCAAGAAAACTGAATTTTGGCTAAATATTTGATACTACAGGAATAGTCTCTTCAGTGTTTTTCAGAGTTGATTGATGTTTTGATTTTGTAATAATCAATACTGAGAATACTGCTTCATATAAATCTGTAGTACAAAATGGCAGATGTTTGTTTAGGGTCATTTCAGAAATTGTTAGAAAGTGTATCCTGATCCCAAGCCAAAATTCACTGAACTTTTAAAAATGAAACTCAAGCCAACAACTCAAGCAGCAATTTTTTTTTGATTTTTATAATAACACATTTTATTCAGATTTTACAAAGGAGTGTGGAAAGGGGAAGGCTGGAAGGTAAGGGGAGATAAAGTGGGGAGAAGAGAAGTATACCACACGGAGCCCAAAAGCCCATGTGAGCCACGTGTGACTCAGGAGTCCATGTGACCAGATAGGGGATCTTTGGGGGGGAGCGTGGAAAGAAAAGAGAAAAGAAAGTTCAAGGAGCTCCTGCCATGTGGGGAGCTGGAGGAGATAAAGAACCCATGTGGAGAGTAAGGGTTAAGGTAGGTCTTCTGGCTGGGCCTACTAAGGCTTAGGCTGAGTCCCTTCCTTCTGGGCCTGGGCCAAGCCAGCTCAGGCACAGCCAAGGGAAAAACTCACCCATAGCTGGAAGTTCCCAAGTGATCAGAGAGCAAGAGAGCCTGCCCTCTCCTTGCAAAGGTATGTCTTTTGGTTAGGGCTAGGGACTGTCTCAGGAGGAGATTAGCTCCAGGGGCTGAAGTCAACCAACCACAGTGTTTAAATCCTGTGAGAGACCTCCCTCCCAGGAGGGGTCCTGACTCTTGTGGAAAAGCAGTTCTTTGGAACTAGGCAAGAGGTAAGAAACTTCCCTGCCCTTTTCACTCTCAGGGGTCCAATCATCCTAACTCTACCCTCCTTCATTCCGCTCTCTCATGAGAAGACACTCTAACTGCTGTTAGAGGACAAGGGAGGGGAGGTGAAGGAGGGTAGCTATAAATACAGGCAGAACCTGTTATCAGTCTTGCAAACAATATAAATCTAAACCAATTAATTTAACCTAGACATTGTCAGAAAAGGACAAGTAAGACAGTAAAAAGTCTTAGCATCCGTGTTTGGAAACATCTTTGATTGGTTCAGATACCTGTGTGAGTACCAATTACACAGAGAATACTGGAAACAGAACCACAACTTGAAATTATTTCTCTCAGATGAGGACCATGGTTGAGCATGAAGCTGTGCCCTAAAGTAGGGAATATGTCTTAAGAGTTAATTTTGTTATAAGCACAGGACTTGAGATGCCAGAAATGAGACAGTTACTTTATATACAATAGAGCAGAATCTGGTCTTTGTTGAGCCAAAACAGCTAAGCTCTAATACAACCCTTGACAAATCTGTTTTGGAAGAGAAAATACCATATGACAACCAACGTGTTTTGCTTAATCTTGATAGCAATTGATCTTAGGTAACATAGAAATTTTTATTAACATAAAACAAGTTTATGTTTTACCCATGACTTAAAATTGATAAAGCTTAGGCAAGCTGTACCAACATATTTTATCTAACAGGAAGATGAAAGTTATCGTTACTGTAATTAAATCACTTAAACCTAAGTGATTAAACCTAGTGATAACCATTCAATAGAATCAGCATAAATAAAACATAAGCTATGTTTAAAATCACAATGTCTTTAGGTATGAGTACCTCATCTTTGGAAATTAAACACTTATATGTGAACCTTTATCTTAAGACTCAGTTTCTCTGGTTAAAACCTTGATGAACAGAGGAACCTAATTTATTTTACTGAGAGTCTTAAGGCCAGTTTTTATAACCCTTAAACCTTAACAAATTAGCATCAGTGAGCTGTTAACGAGTGAGGTTTTTGCCATAAGACTCAGTTTCTGTACTGATTAAAACCTTGGCACCAGGTAAACATAGTTTAGAGTTTATCCAATTAAACGCCCTGCCCCGAGCAACTTTCGTTACCATTATGATGTCTTGTTGACATCTGCCCTTTTTTCTTTTTCTCCCTCTCTAGTCCCCATTTTTTTTCCTTGGCTTCCTGGTTATAACAAAACAGACGATGCCACCTGGTTTGAATTTATAAGAAGAATTTCTTCCTCCATGGTGTCTGGAGTTATATTAGTATGTTTTCTAATTGTCTCTTTGAGTCTCTGGAGAGAAGTAATGGACAATTCCTGTTCTCCCTGTATTATCTAAATAAGCCCAGTTTTTAAGGAGACAGGCTAGCAGAGGCTTTTGGGCTGTCTTGGAAGCCGATTGTCCCATCTGAAACAAAGTGGAGGAAAGTGAAAAGAAGAGTAAGTATAGAGTCAGGTTATGCCCAGTCCTGACTTGCATTTTCTCGAAGAAGGGGGGTATCCTTCCGGACCAGATTTGGGAGAAGAAATTAGGGCTTTACAGGAGTCCTCACCCAAATTTCCCTGTTTTCTCCCCACCCAAATGGAGACACATAGTGTAGTCCATGTGCTTCCGGAGTAAGAAGTTCCAGAACACGATATCTGTGCTCATCTTGTCTGGCCAGCATCCAAGCCCAAGCACATCCAACATTCCCCCAGCTCTGCACGTGTCTTACATCACGACATATAAGCAGTGCCGTCGGCAAGACAGGCCCAAGTGTGAAGACTTCTGCATCTACTCCTGTCTTGACAGCCTGTATGCCCTTCTGGGGGAGGGGTTTCCTGGGACCGCTTTCCCTTCTCTGCTCTGTGGGAGCCTGGGATATGGGTTCCCTCATTTGAGAATATCTCAGAATGGTCTAGGGACTAAAGGGTATTATTTTAAAGGTAATCTTTGGTTTTGTTACCTTAAATGTAGGGATCCTACCCTTTGTTGATAAGAGAGAGAGAGAGAGAGAGAGAGAGAGAGAGAGAGAGAGAGAGAAAGAGAGGAGAGAGTGTGCCATGGTTTCTAGCCACTGCAAACAAACTTAAGCCACATGTGCATCTGTTTTACGTGGGTGCTGGGGAATCGAACCTAGGTCCTTAGGCTTCCCAGGCAAGCACCTTAAACACTAAGCCATCATCTACTTGATGCCTTTTAAAAATCATATCTGTTTATACCCTGATATACATTTATAGGTAAGCCTTATGCTTATCTTATGTAAGAAGATTGTAACATGATCAAATACCTTGACCTATTTGACCACTTTGTCTAGTGAGAAATTTCATCTAACAGATGTGACTTTAGATGTTCAAAACTGAAGAACTATAAAAAGAAGCAAAGTTATATGCTGTTTGTCATTCCCTTTTCCTTGTCAGAGACAATTGGCCATTTTTTCTCAGGATAGGGTCTGGGGGACACATGGCTTAAAATTGCATGGGGTCTGAGATAAAGGGGGCACCATCTCTTTCTCCAGAGTCCAGCTTGCCATGACTTTAAATAGCATATAACAGTAAACAAGAGAAAAAGAAAATGACAGAGCAGAGAGACATTCCTTGTCTTTACTCTGAAGTTCTTTGTTTTAAATTAGGAAATTTATCTTACCCCTTTGTAATACATAAGGTGATAGTGTCTTGTCTATGTCTAACATGGTTAGACCTCCGAAGAATATGAATTACATCTGTGTTATGACTTTGTGATCCACATAGCATAGAACATCACCTGTATCTAATGTAAGTTGAATTTACATTAAGTCTATGAGCCTATATAAAACTTCTAGAGCATCCTTAAAAGTCTGTAAACAGTTTAAAAAATCTTCATTTTTAGGCATGGTGTTCATCTACATTTAGCCTGGAAATTAGCTTTCTGTTCCTTATAGAAGGAAATTAATTTCAGGCAAAATTTGGTCTTTCTAGATCTATATCCTTTCTATATATGCACACCTTCATCCACATACTTTAACATTCTGATCTAAGTTCTACTCAAAAAAAGCATTTTTAAAATTTTTTTGTTCATTTTTATTTATTTGAGAGTGACAGAGAGAGAAAGAGGCAGATAGAGACAGAATGGGACCGCCAGGGCCTCCAGCCACTGCAAACGAACTCCAGACGTGTGCGCCCCCTTGTGCATCTGGCTAACGTGGGTCCTGGGGAGTTGAGCCTCGAACGGGGGTCCTTAGGCTTCACAGGCAAGCGCTTAACTGCTAAGCCATCTCTCCAGCCCCCCAAAAAAGCATTTTTAATAAGCATTCTATGTCCAACATTGAAAAATTCCTTCCCAGTTTCTTCAATCAACTTATCCCACCCTATAATTAACCATCTTTCTTATAAAGTTATTAAGAGAAACTACACTAAAATGATTAATCTTCAAATGCCAACAATAACTTTAGGAGAGACCTGTTGGACTATTTGGATTAATAAAGAAACCAAAAGGTGTCTATAAACAACATCTTATTTGTTTAAAACCCAAACAAAAGAGAAAATATCAGACACAGTTCAAATTAAAATGATGTACTTGTTTTTACCAAGCAAATTAAAAGTTAGTTACGTGGTTTAGAAGTCAGGCTATCCTTGGTGATCCTCCTGTCTCAGCTTCCCAAGTTGCTACAATAATAGGCCTATCAAGCAGCAATTTTAAAAATCAAACATTCTAACACAATACAATCCAAAGATAGACTGTTGTATGCTTGCATGCTGAATGATGGCCATAGGAAAATAGTAAAAGTTTGTTTTCCATAATTAAACCATTGTGACAGCAATATGTAGTGCGATTCATAACATACACTAGTATTGATTCTGGGTGTTTCAGGCTGTGTTTGTTGGCGTTGCATGGGATGACAGTATACACAGTAAAAAGTGTGCATGTTGTGTGCTCAGAACCAAGGCTGCAGCAAAGATGAACAAAGCAACATGGGCAAGTGCTGCCAGAAACAACGGAAAGACTAACAGGTGGAAGGCATATGAATTTACCACGGGAACATCACAGTAAAGTGAGTACCTGATGACCCAGTGATACATAGTCACTTCATGAGTGAGGGAAGTGTGTGTTGGGGGAGTTAGAGTTAGGCTGAAATGACTTCGGGATGATTGAAGGGCTCTGAGGAAAGGACTGTAGTCTGGGACAGAGTTCACTTGGGCTGTGGGTGTGACGTCAACTCTTGTGGTCCTGCCGCGTCTATCAATCTTCTCCAGTTGATAAAGTATTTAGGAAGGGATTCATAGCCACTGAGCACCTTCTGGGGGATCATCCTTTGGATAGAGGAACTTCAGAGCAAGTCCATCCCTACATCTGCTGCTTTTGCAGTGTGACGTGTCAGCTCACCAGAATGCCATATCTTAGGTATCATTTTTTGAGTCTCAAGATCATCATCCTACTTTTCATAAAGCGGTTGCAGTCTTAGGGTTTACTTAGTGCACACTCTGGCTGCCTCAATCCTACCATTGTATGTGTGTGTGTCGGGGGGGGGTGACATTCTTTGCTGGTGACAGTTTCTAAAGAAATGTCTTAATCTGATCTGAGGTTATGACATCAATGTCCAGGTTTGAGTGGAATTGTATAAAGAAACCAGACCAGTGGATGGACAAGGTTTCCTCTTCCTTTCTCTTCTCTACTTCTGGTTTATAACCAGAAATCTAGAGGAGAGTATGCCCCCTATTCCTCTCAGGATGAGATGCAGGCTCTCTAGGGTAATTGAGAATTTCTGCCAGCTTTGGCATTAAGGCAATTTTCAAAAGTGATGGGAACAAGCACATATTGCTCCTGCCCTTGGAAACCTTATTTTGTTCCAAGAATTCCCTAGAAAGTAAATACGATAATTTAATGCAGCAAGGTAAACAGTGATAGTAGCAAGAATGGGGCACCATATGGTACATTTGAATAATTGTCAAGGTTAGCTTTTCTTTAAATGCTGCTTGTGGCTCAGTCCACCCATATTTGATTACTAGAGCTTGAAGTCATCTGGTGGTGATATGTTGGTATTACAAGGGTGTACCTGTATGTTAAATTCCTTGATTTGGGCACGTTTGGGAACCCAAATGTAACACTTGACCTTCATCTATATTTCATCTTCTACAGGTCGTTGTAGCTTCTTTTGTAACTATTGAATCTGCTACTGTCATACAGGACAGTGGTTTCCTATGCAGAGTATGCACTCTTCCCCACTATTACATTATTCATAGCAATGTGATTTATGTGTATGCTATAATGTTTATTACTTTGTACTATAGTAACCGAACATATGTAAAGATATAAATCAACACATACACATATTGAATGTTACATAATTCAAAAGTTTCCTTTCCTCACCTCAAACATGTTCAACAACTTTCCATCCTGTATATTAGCCCCTCCTACCAGCATTATGTTATTTGCTCGTTAGGTGAGAATGTCTTTATCCTTATTAACTCACGTTTACTGAACTATGTGAGATCATATGCATGTGTTCCAGTGTATACACCCAGGTGACAGGTTTCCTGCTTTTTGGAAGTTTACTAGCAATAACAGAGCTAATCATAAAGGAGGTAATATTTGTAGACAATTGCACGGATAATGGTGCTGCTGGTGTTGTTGCTGCTGCTGCTGATGATGATGGTGATGATGACAATGACCAAGAAGGAAAACATGAGTCTTACAGCTGAGATGAAAACAAAATAGGAACACAGTAGGAACTAGGCCCCTTTCTACCGATGACCTGGTCATGGGACATCTTCTCTAGCAGTGATGCCTTTTCCTGCTTATTTATTTTCACTCCAACATAGTTTCAAAATATCTTCAAATTAGCCGAAGGTTCCTAAGATAGGAACCCTGGGAGTAGCAGCCCCTCTTTTGTATTTTGGTCGTCAGCGCTCAGCAAGCTGTGAAAGTTCTGACTCATGATTCCCATATGGTGGGATTCCCTCCCGTCCCTCTAACCACATGCCTGCCCTGCCATCTGTTGCCACTCTCAAGGTTATGGAGCAAGAGTTGATACAGGGGAGGGAAAGGAAAACACCAGAAAATGAACCAAACACTTTCATGAATAAAAGAGAAGAGAAGATGCCCTTTGTGATTACAAAGCAATCTATATCTAAGACAGAAAAGTCAGAAGCTGAAACATCCACATACCAAACCGAAACAGAATAGTCGCATTCAGCATCAGTCACTGGATTTCCATATATGTTTTCTAAACCTACATCCTGTATTTATCTAGGTAGCAAGCTATGAAGCAAGATGGGATCATTACCACATAATTTTGTGACCCTTTCTAAAATATAAATTGAATCATGAACACCAGCATTTTTAATGTTTAATAACTATTTTCTATGTAAGACATTATTGCAATTACTGCATTTTATATAGAGAAATAGGTAAGACAGCTTCTGCTCCTCTCTGAATAGCATGGACTCTTTTTTGCTGTCTAATGTTTAGGTAATTTTCATATATTTTCTTTTACCACAATGCTGTGGTAAATAACCTCATAGCTAGGTCTTTGTGTATACTCATAATTTTCAAATGATTGTGCTGACTACTGTGTTCCATTGGGTCACCCTCCACTCCTCTCTGCCTTATTCCATGGACCACATCAGTGGGCTTATTTACCCCCCTGGCAGTATAAGGTTCACTCAGGACATTAGAGAAGCACAGTAGAAAATGGTACACAATATATTGTGACTCCCTCCCTGCCCCTTGTGGGATATTGTATTAGTCACTTTCCTCATTGTGGCAAGAGACATGAGAAAAACAACTTAAGGAAAGCAGGGGTTTGTTTTGGCTCACCGTGGTGGGAAGGCGTGGTGGGTAGAGTGTGAGGTCAGTGGTCACATTGTATCTGTAGTCAGGAAGCGGGGAGAGATGAATGCTTGCGTTCATCTTGCTTTTTTTTTCTTTTTGAAAGTTGTTATTAGCATATATTAATTATGTATAATAATGCGTTTCATTTAGATAATTTCATACACGTATGTAATAATTTTGATCATGCTCACCCCCATTGCCCTTTCTTATCTCCCTCTTATTCTCACTGACCCCCTTCTTCCCAGCTAGTCAACTTTGTACTTTCATGTCCATTTCTTGTTTGTTTTGTGTTGGTTTTAGTTGCTTTCTCCTTTTTTTTATTCAATCCAGGACCCCCAGCCCATCTAATGGTGCTACCCACATTTATGGTGGGTCTTCCTACCCTGGTTAACCTGATCTAGAGACTCCCTCACAGGCATGCCCAGAGGTTTGTCTCTTTAGTGATTCTAGATCCAGTCATGCTGACAATCAATAGCAACCATCCCAGTTGTCATCAATACTATTCCCATATTGATGGCTGTGGTATCTCGACAGCCTTCTCCCAGAGCTTGCTTCTCAGAGTGACAAACTCCAGGATACTACACCATTCCTTGTTAGTTCCCTTGCCCTTGACCTTCTGGAGAATTCTTTATTAACTCCTTCTTACTTCCCCCTGTGTGGAGCCATCTGTTTCTCAGCAGGACTCTGGATGATGAATCAAGTCCTATGCTTGGCATATCCTTCATCCCCCACAACTGCTCACTTGCCCTGGGAACCTGGGATAGCTTATGTAGAAAGGCCATTCTCTTTCCCAGACCCTTCCATATGCTGACAGGGACTTTTCAATCTATGACTGGCACACTCTGGTAGGGACACATAAACAGAAACTCAACAGTCTTCAGTGCTCCATCCATAGCCTTTGGCCCCAGGGATGTGCTACTCTCGGCTCTTTATCTTTTTTTTTTTTTTTTTTTTTTTGAGGCAACACGAACAGACTGCCTTTTTATGAGAGGGAGAGAGAGAGAGAGAGAGAGAGAGAGAGAGAGAGAGAATATTGGCATGTTCCAGCCTCTAGTCACTACAATTGAACTCCAGATAGGCGCACCCCTTGTGCGCATGTGTGACTTTGCCTGCTTGTGGCAATGCCCATCTGGCTTATGTGGGACCTGGAGAATTGAATATGAGTCCGTAGGCTTCACAGGCATGCACCTTAACTGCTAAGCCATCTCTCCAGCCCTCAGCTCTTTCTTTTATATTTATTTATTTATTTATTTATTATTTAACAGAGAAAGAGGGAGAGAGTTAGAGAATAGGCCTGCCAGGGCCTCCAGCCACTGCAAATGACCTCCAGACATGTGCACCCCCTTGTGCATCTGGATAATATGGATCCTGGGGACTCAAACTTGGGTCCTTTGGCATTGCAGGCAAATGTCTTAACCGTGAAGCCATCCTTCCAGCCCCCTCAGCTCTTTCTTGATGGGATGCCTTCTCTGGAGCCAGAATGAGGTGGGACTGGTTCTTTGGCCACTATGCCTGGCTCCTTTTTCTTTTCTCTTTTTTTTGTCCCCATTTTTGCTGGTGCTGGAGATTGAAGCCTGGGCCTCACGTCTGGGTTCAGTAAGAACTCTACCACTGAGCCACACTCCCATACCTTTAGGGTTCTTTCTTTACCGAGTTACACTCAAGCTTCCTGACCAACCTCACAAGGACAAGATTGAAATGAGATGAGGTACACAGAATTGATCAAGTACAGAATGTGTAACTGTGGTTGTTCAGTCCCTACTTATTCTATTACCTTTCCCTCTCCCCTTTCCCTTTGCCCTCTCTTTCTTCCCTTCTTCCTTCTTCTGTCCACTTCCCCTTTCCTGTCTCCACTCCTTCTTCTCCCTCATGTCTCCTGCCTCTCCTTTTTACTTCCACTGACTCTGGAGACTAACATATGGATATGAAGAATGAAAAAGCAAGCAAGAGACATATCAAATGGTCCCATTTTTCCTTGAAAAATGGATCCTAACAGTGTAGAGAACTATTCTCAGAAGGAAAACTTCCAGTCATAAATCGAGGCCTCCAAAGGGTTTGGTACTACTTCCCTGCTACTTTATGCACTCTCACACCCGAGCAGCAAGGCCACAGAGTTGCTGATAGTGTTCGTTATTTTCCCAGTCTTTGAACAGTCCTAACCAATGCTCCAGACTGAGGATTTGTCCCGGAGAATCCAAAGATAAACTCTTAAAGTGATTACATAATATGTCAAATGGTCTTATCTGTGGAAGGAAGCTGGCTAGCTAACATGAGTCAGCTCAGGGTTGGGAAGGTGATTTGGGACTTTAGGAAACTGCAGTGTCAGCTGATAGGGACTGTTCCAAAGATCCACAGAGAAATGTCTTGTAGGTCCTATGCACCAAAAAGCAGACTTTACCTGGTCTTGCTTTTTTTTTTTGTGGTAGGGTCTCACTCAGGTCCAGGCTGACCTGGAATTAACTATGTAGTCTCAGGGTGGCCTCAAACTCATGCCAATCCTCCTACCTCTGCCTCCCGAGTGCTGGGATTAAAGGCGTGTGCCACCATGCCTGGCTTTGCTTTGATTTTTTTTTAATTTTTATTTTTTTGGTCTAGCTTTTTTTCGAGGGGGGGGCTTCGAAGTAGGGTCTCACTCTAGCCCAGGCTGACCTGGAATTCACTATGGAGTCTCAGGGTGGCCTCGAACACATGGTAATCCTTCTACCTCTGCCTCCCGAGTGCTGGGATTAAAGGTATGCACCACTACGCCTGGCTGGTCTAGCTTTTTTTTTTTTTTTTAAGTTTTTCGAGGTAGGGTCTCACTTTGGTTCAGGCTGACCTGGAATTCACTATGTAGTCTCAGGGTGGCCTCAAACTCTCGGTGATCCTCCTACCTCTGCCTCCCGGTGCTGGGATTAAAGGCATGCGCCACCACGCCCGGCTTTGGTCTAGCTTTTTAATTCCCTTCTTTTTCTCTCTCTTTCTCTCTTCCCTCCCTCCCTCCCTCCCTCCCTCCCTCTCTCTCTCTCTCTCTCTCTCTCTTTCTCTCTTTCTCTCTTTCTCTCTTTCTCTCTTTCTCTCTTTCTCTCTTTCTCTCTTTCTCTCTTTCTCTCTTTCTCTCTTTCTCTCTTTCTCTCTTTCTCTCTTTCTCTCTTTCTCTCTTTCTCTCTTTCTCTCTTTCTTTCTTTCTTTCTTTCTTTCTTTCTTTCTTTCTTTCTTTCTTGTGTGTGTCCCAGGGTCTCTTGCCACTGCAAATGAATACCCATCTAGCTTTCCGTAGGTGGCTAGGATGTGAACCTTGGCCAGCAGGCTTGCAAGCAAGTGCCTTTAACTGCTGAACAATCTCACCAGCCCCTTTCAAGCCTTATAAATCCTTGAAGTTGTTCAAAGATAGATTGGTTCTAAGAATATTTTCTAGTGGTTACAGATTGAATCCAGGGCTTTCTGCATACTGTGGGCAAGTGATTTACCACTGAGCCACACCCCCAACTCAGTCCTGAGCTCTTTTAAGAATTTATGCAAAAACAGAATGGCAGAAAATTGATTTTTACCTTAATTTTTAGTATGTGGTATTTTATATATAAAATAATAAATGTAACATATAATAAGTACATAGGTTAAAAAGTGCTAAAATATAAATAAACACACAGGGGCTGGAATTTCAGCTCTCCTTCAATATTTCTCCTCCTTCTTACATCAAAACAATGGGTCTTAGCTGGGCATGGTGGCATACTCCTTTAATCCCAGCACTTGGGAGGCAGAGGAAGAAGGATCAAATTGAGTTCTAGGCCATCATAGAGCTACAGAGTGAGTCTCAGATCAGCCTGGGCTAGAGTGAGACCCTACCTCGAAAAAGAAAAATGGATCTTCTGAGTTTTGCATTTACCTCCTGTAAAAATAAAATATTTTTATTTAGAAAAATTTTTTTGAAGTAAGATTTCAGTCAAGCCCAAGCTAACCTAAAATTCTTTGTACCACAGGCTTGCCTTGAACTCACTGAGATCCTCCTACCTCAGCCTCCTAAGTGCTGGGATTCAAGGCATGAACTACCCCTCCAGGCAACAAAATATTCTTTAATAATTTGTTACATTTTATTTATTTTTTGTAGTTTTTTGAGGAAGGGCCTTTCTCTAGACCAGGCTGACGTGGAATTCACTATGTAGTCTCAGGGTGACCTCCAACTCATGGCCACGATCCTCCTACCTCTGCCTCCAGAGTGCTGGGATTAAAGGTGTGTGCCCCCATGCCCATCATAAAATAGCATTATAATATGTGTAATTTTTTTGTTGAAGTTTCTAACTTTCACCAATTCATCCATATTTTTTTTTGGTTGTGTTAGTGAACTTTCTGTTACCATAACAATCACTAGAGAGAATCAACTTGCAAAAAGAAGTGATTTGCTTTGGCTCGTAGGTTTAGCACTTTCAGTCCATGATTGATTGGTCCTGGTGGGAGTTCAAAGCCAAGAAAAACTAAACTGTTTAGCTCATGGTCTAGAAGCAACAGAGAAAGAGGAAAGACCTTGATTTCCAGTATTTACTTCAAGGTCACATCTTCAAAGACCTGAGCATTTCCCATCAGGTCACATATTCTAAAGGCAGCATGATCTCCCAATGTCACAACCCCGGGGAGCAAGCCTTTACCACATGACCCTTCAAGATGCACACTACAGTAGTAGTTGAAGTTCATCCCTTTTTACTCATGCTCATATATTCTATGTGGTACACATACACAGCTCATTCTTCCTTAGTCCTCTCTCTGAACAGTTTGGATATTTACCATTTCTGGGTGTTTGTATTGTTGTTTTATTAATGTAGAGGAAAAATATACTAATGAGAATTTATAATATTCCTCTGTCAATTTTTTGTAAACATTAGATTAATTTACCTAGTTTTCCTTTTTCCGTTTCATCATTCCCGTCACTAGTCTAAAAAAAAAATCTTATATGCAAGAAAAAATGATTTGCCATGGTCACAGCTGTTTGAACTACTCCAAGAATCAGTTAAAGCCTATATTGGTTCTTGTCTGAAAAAGAATGCTTTCCATTCTGATATTAGAATTAGAAAGATGCTTACTTACTTATTGGTTTATTCATTTATTTTTAACAGTATTATTTATTTATTTGGGGTGAGGCGAGAGAGTGAGAGTGAGAGAAAGAGCAAGAGCATGAGCATGCCAGGGCATCTTGCTGCTGCCAACGACAAAGTCCAGATGCATGCACCACTTTGTGTACCTGGTTTTATTTGGGTACTGAAGACTCCAATCTGGCCCAGGAGGCTTTGCAAGCAAGCACCTTTAACGGCTGAGCCATCTCCCCAGCCGTATTTTTTGTTTTTGAGACATCATGTAACCCAGGCTAGTCTAGAACTTTATGTGGCCAAGGATGACTTTGAATGCCTGATCCTCCTGGTTTCACCTCCTGGTTTCACCTCCCAAGTGTTGAGATTATGGGAATGCCCACCACACTTGGCATGGGCTTTTCTTTTTAGGTAAGTTTATGATTCAATCTCCTTCTTTTCTTTTTCTTTCTTTCTTTTTTTATGAGGTAGGGTCTCACTCTCACACAGGCTGACTTGGAATTCACTATGTAGTCTCAGGCTGGCCTTGAACTCACATGCCACCATACCTGGCCCTTTAGTTATTTTTTATTTCTTCAGTTTCTCTTTGTCTTTCTGGTTTAGTCTTTGTAGATTATATACCTCTAAGCATTTATTCATTTCTTTTAGGTTACCCAACTTGTTGAGTTATAATTGTTCACAGCAATCTCAAGATTCTTCATACTTCTGTGGCCAATTATGTCTTCTCTTTCATTTATAATTTTATTTTCCAAGATTTCTTTCTTTCTTAAGACAATATATTTTCTCTTTTTAAAAAATCTTTAGAGAGAGAGAGAGAGCATGACAGGTTATACTCTTTTATCCCCTCTTTGTAGCATCTGGATTTCTGCTTTGATAGGTTTTGATTGATAACTGTATCTGTCACCATTACCCTGGAACTGTTTGTCAGGCTAGCAGTAAGAGCAGTATTCATGTTTCCACTTCAAAAAATAGTATCATTTTTTATTTATTCAAGGAGAGAGAGAGAGAGGGAGAGAGAGAGAGAGAGACAGAGAAAGAGAAAGAGAGGGAGAGAGAGGGAGAGAGAGAGAGAGAGAGAGAGCAAGCATGGATGGAAACACCAGGGCCTCTCTTGCCATTACAAACAAACTTCAGATGCATGTGCTCCTTTGTGCATCAGTACTGGAGAATCAAACCCAGGCCAGCAGGCTTTGTAAGCAAGTGCCTTTAACCATTGAGCAATCTCTCCAGCCCCCAGACTTCTCTATTTTTCTTCATCTTTTTTTTTTTTTTGTTTGGTTGTTTGTTTGTTTTTCGAGGTAGGGTTTCACTCTAGCCCAGGCTGACCTGGAACTCACTATGGAGTCTTAGGGTGGCCTCGAACTCACGGCGATCCTCCTACCTCTGCCTCCCGAGTGCTGGGATTAAAGGTGTGCGCCACCACGCCCGGCTCTTCATCTTAATTTTATGTTTCCAAAAACAAGCCTTCATTTTATTAATCATTTTGATTGTATTTCTAGTCTCTATTTATTGTGTCTCTAATAACTATTTCTTTCATTCTGCTGACTTTAGGTTTAGTTTGTTCTTTTTCAGTTTCCTTGAGGTGTAAAGTTAGCAGAAGAGCTGTCTTTTTTCCATTGTAGGCATTCATTGCTATAAACATAATGGTGCTTTTGTCATGTTTCATAGGTTTTGATGTGTTTTGTTCCGTTTTTGCTTGTGTAAAGATACCTGTCGATTTCTCCTTTCATCCATTGATCACTCACTTTCCAATTTTCTTCTGGCTATTGATTTCTACTATCATACTATTGTAGTTGGAAGTGTTTCATGTATTTATTTATTTTTCTTTCTTTTCTTTTTTTAAAAATCTTTCCAGAGGAGAGCGCAAACACAGTCCCCCAGTACCACAAATTATGCAGTCAAGTTTTCTGCATTTGGGGTAATCACAGGGGTCAGCACATCTGGAGTGCAGTGGATAAGCCTCGCCCTGGGAAAACCACCTTCAGGATCATGTTATCCCTCCCCCCACCAGGTAAGTATATATTTCATATTTTTAATTTATTTATTTGTGTGTGGGGTGTGTGTGTGTGTGTGTGTGTGTGTGTGCATGCACGCATGCCAGGGCTTCTTGCAACTGCAACTGAACACCAGATACTTGTACCACTTATTGTGTTTGGCTTACATGGTTGGCTTGGGAAATGAACCTGGGCTGGTAGGCTTTGCAGACAAGTGCCTGTGATGAGCCATCTTCCCGGGTCCTGACAATTCAGTGACTCCTGGCATCCCTGTCATGTCCATGCATAGAGACTAGCAGGATCTCCTCTTGGTCCATAATCCCAACATGCCTGAAATGCACAGATTCTACTTGTGCCTTTTCCTGGTCTGCAAATGTAGGGGAGTCAACACTTTCCAAGAACGTGCCCTTCACCAATGAGCCATATCCCCAGCTCAAGTCAACACTTTTCAATCAGCTGCTGGGCCAAAAAGTGTTTTCTGTTTCTAAGGAGATATATACTACAACTTTTTGCCAAGCTCTGGGGGTGATCATAGACAAAGAGGCCCAGGTAATTCTACTCAATACACCTGGCATCTTTAGTCCTATTAAACAGGAGAGGCACCACCTGAAGTTCTCTACATTGTAAGATCCAGGAAGAGCATGGAATCTGCTGACATTGTGATTCTTGTGGATGTGTCAGACAAGTGGACTTGGACTCAGCTCAGCCTCCAGGTACTCCAGTGCTTGACCCAGTTTTCTCAGGTCCCCAGCATCTTGTTTTTTATTAATATTTTTATATTTATTTATTTATTTGCGAGAGATATTGAGGCAGAGGGAAAGAGAGAGAGAGAGAAAGAAAGAATGGGTGTGCACTGCAAACAAACTGTAGACGCATGCACCACCTCGTGCATCTGGCTTATGTGGGTCCTGGGGAATTGAACCGAGGTCCTTTAGCTTTCCAGGCAAGTGCCTTAACCACTAAGCCATCTCTCCAGCCCCCCAGCACCTTGTCTTGAACAAGGTGGACTGCCTCAAGCAGAAGTTAGTTCTGGAGCTCTCAGCAGCCTACACCGAAGGTGTAGTCAATGACATGAAACTCATTATGAGGCAGGTCTTCCACTCACACTCATTGCACCAGCCCTGCAATTACGTACTCAGAGAATTGGCTGGCCCCCACTTTCAGGAGATCTTCATGTCTTCAGCCCAAGGCCGGAGGATGTGAAGACACTAGGGCAGCCTGTTGCCACAGGCCCAGCCAGAGCCCTGGGAGCTCTGCAGTGGACACCGAAGAGGTCTACACCAACAGAACCCAAGAGAAGCTCCTAGAGCAGCTGCCTGAGGAGGTACCCTTCAGTGTGCAGCAGAGGAAGCCACTGGTATGGGAAGAAGGGCCAAGTGAGTACCTAGTGATCCAACAGAACCCTTGCATGCCCGAAGAATCTCATGTAAGGATCCTGATTAGTTAGAAGGGCTTTATCCTTGCCAAGATTGCATGGGAGGTAGGCCGTGGCCTCATGGATAGCTTTTTCTGTGATGTTTACTTCCACCTCTCTCTAAAGTGTCTCAAGTGATTTCCCCCTCTGCTGCCCCTCCTGGGGTATCCCAGATCAAGCTTCTGGCAGGAATCACTGACTAGAACTGCACCTGCCTAGTGAGCCTGCTAGGCCTGGTGAGATCCCTGGATGCTGGCATGCTGCTGGCCGGCCTGGCCTTGATGAGTCTGTACAGTTCCCACTCAACCATGTCTCCCATTGGAGAAATGAACCTGCCTTAGCTCAGTTTTCAGGTAGTTCCTGTGCCTTGGGCCACACCTACATAGGACTCAGGAGCTGCGCACCCCCACAGGAATAGGACCATCCTGCCTCCAGTGGCATCAAACCGAAAGTCTAACCCTGCATTCCCGGTTGTTGGCAGGAAGCTCTTCCACCTTGAAGCTGTGTAAGAACCTGAGTTTCATAAATAAGACAGCACTGTCTACCTGCTCTCCCAAGTCCTTGGTCCCTCCCACCCCATTACACTACTCAGCCTTGGATGTTAGTAAAGCTAAAAGACACAAACAAACAAGTGGAGTGTTGAAGTCTCTTGGAAGTAATGCTGTGATACTAATGAGCTATTAGATTAGACGAATCTAGATAATATTACCAGTTGTATCTCAGCCTGGAGGCTCAAGGACAGAACATGAGGAAGGGGTTAGGACATCACAAACATCTCCAACTAGAATTCCTTTAACTCTAAGCTTTCCTGTTGAAAGCTTGCTAATATAGGCAGAAGGAAGGAGCTTGACAGAATTGGTACAGGAGAGAAGAAAAACTCAATCTTGGAATCTAAGCCACTGATCAAGAGGGAAGGCTGGAGAAACCTGAGGGAAACCGGAGGATGATGTACTTTACCCGAAGAAGTGGAGGGCCCAGCAGACAAAGTGTGCACATGCCAGTTCCCTAGGGAGGAGACAGAATTAGGGTGTCCTTCCGTGCAAGTCCAGAAATTTCAAGGTGAACAGGAATATTACCTTCATTCACTCACTCGACATCTGTGTGGTAAGTGCTACAGGCTCCTGGGATTCGCACAGGAAGAAAATGTACAGCCACTTCTGCTCTTATGAAGCTCGTATTCCAGCGAGGAGGACAGACAACAAACAAAAGATACAATAAATAAATGATATAGTGTGCTAAGAAATGACACAAGCAATAGAGAAACAAAAATCTGGAACAGGATCAGGGACACTGAGTGTGGGAGGAAAAGGAGAGCCATTGGAGGATTTTGATGGAGAAAGTGACACGATCCTGCTTTAGTTACAGAAAAGTCTATCCTTTAAGTACTAGAATCTGTGGTGCAAGGGCAAGTTTAGACAAGGAGAAATATTGGGGGGGGGGCTTGGATCCTGGCAGTACCAATGAAGTAATGAAAGAAAAATCAGACTCTGGACATTTTACGGTAAAATAATCAAGGGGTCTTAATGAAAAGGATAGCAGAAAATGAGACAACCTGAGAAGGTATTAAAGGAATTTTTTTGGCTTCAGTAACTGGAAGGAAATTATTGTCATTCTCTGAGATAGGGCAGGCTGTTGATAGAGACTTTTTTTAAGGGGAAAATTAAAAAAAATGTTGACTTTTAAGGTGTCTGTCACACAGAGCTGTTGAGCATATGATTGGATTTAAGACCCTGGCATTTGGGGCTGGGAAGATGGTTCAGTTCTTAAAGGCAGTTGCTTGCAAAGCCTGGTGGCCTGGGTTTGATTCCCCAGTACCCATGTAAAACCAGATGCACAACGTGCAGCAAATTGTGCATCCATTCTCTTTGTCTCTTTCTGTCTGTCTCTCATTTAAATAAGGAAATAAATTTTATAAAGAGAGCCTGGACTTTGGCGAGAAGTCTGGACTGGAAATATAATTGGGACTAAATTCATACAAGTGGAATTTGAAGTTGCTGCAGGAAAAGATAGAGAAAAAAAAAAAAAAGAGAGATGTAGGACTGAACCTTTAGATATCCCAGGAGAAGAAGGGTCCAGCAAAGGATATTGAGAAGACAAACCACAGAAATGGGAAAACCCAAGCCAGGATAGACTCGTACACACCAAGTGGAGAACATGCACCAAGGATACAGGATTAGGCCAGCTATGGTGGCACACACCTGTATCCATCACTTGGGAGGTTGATGCTGCCTGTTCAAGGATAGCCTGGACTATATAATAGGACTGTGTCTCAAACACTCCAACACCAAAAAATTGGGAGAACGGTACAGGATGATGAATTGGGAATAGTGCTGTTGCTATGTTACAGTAAACTGATTCGGTGATGTGGTGGTTTTTAATGAACTACAGAGAGAAGTTTTAGTAGCCACGTTTCTGTCACTGTGACAAAATAACCAAGAAAGATCAAGTTAAAGGAGGAAAGGGTTCTTTTGGCTCCTTGTTTCAATCCAGGGTCACTTGGCTGTGAGGCAGAGCACCAAGGAGAGGAGGCTATAGTGGAATAAAGCTGTTCACCTCATGGTGATTGGGAAGCAAAAGGAGAGACAGGGAGGGACAAGGGTCCCAATATCCTCTTGAAGGGCATGCATCCCCTCATGACCTAACTTCCTCCTGCTAGGCCCCATTTCCCAAAAGTTTCAGGACTGCCCAATAGTAACACAAGTTGGGGAACAACCCTCCAACATGCAAGCTTTTGTGGAAACACTTCCAAGCCATTCAGGCAGGTTCACTGGAATAGTGAGGCCAAAAGCATGGCTGAAGCAGGTGTGAGGGAGAATGAAAGGAGAACTGAGGCATCAGGAGTTGAGAGCTATTTTTCTAAACATTTATTTATTTGACAGAAAAAGGGGGAGAGAGAGGGGCGGGGAGAGAGAATGGGTGCGAGGGCCTCCAGTCACTGCAAATGAACCCCAGATGTGTGTGCCCCCTTGTGCATCTGGCTAACGTGGGTCCTCAGGAATCACACCTGGGTCCTTTGACTTTCAGGCAAATGCCTTAACCGCTAAGCAATCCCTCTAGCCCAGAATTGAGAACTATTTTGCGGAAAGATTTATCTTCCAGGAAATTTACTTGGAAATACACTTTTTATTTTTTATTTTTTATTTTTTTGAGGTAGGCTCTCACTCAAGCCCAGGCTGATCTGGAACTCACTATGTAGTGCCAGGCTGGCCCTGAATTCAAAGTGATCCTCCTACCTCTGCTTCCTGAGTGCTGGGGTTAAAGGCATGTACCACCACACTTGGCTTGGAAATACATTTTTTTTAACTAAAACTTGTATTAGCATACAGTAGTTAGGTTTTATTATGGCATTTCTGTAAACATTTTTATTTATTTATTTGCAAGGAGAGAGTGTGAAAGAGAGAAAGAGAGAGAGAGAGAGAGAGAGAGAGAATATGGTCATGCCAGGGCCTCCTGCCACTGGATACCAATACCAGATGCATGGGCCACTTTGTGTATCTCTCTATATGTGGGTACCAGGGAATCAAACCCAGGCCTTCAGGCTTTGCAAACAAGTGCCTTAACTTCTCAATCATCTCTCCAGCCCTCATTATGGCATTTAAAAAATAAATTTAGTTTTGTTTCCCTTTTCCCCCTCTTTTCCCCTATGGCCTCTCTCTACAATATATCCCCTCCCTCCCACCATAGCCTTGCTTCCTCTTTCCTGTTACAAGAGTCTGTTCATCCACCCCACCCTTCCTTGGTACCATTTGCTCCCCCTTTGTGTTCTTCTACTTGGTTTCACAGCGTATATCCACTCGGACATCCCCTATTTACATACATTTAAAATAAATAAATTTCATTTTTGAAATTAAAGTGTTGACATTAAAAACCAATATTGTAAACGATATTTTTAAAATGATTCTTCTAACTCAATAATTTTAAGTTTTGTTATTTTTAAAGATAATCCATAAATTTACACTAAGGTATATAATATTTAAAAATGGGTGCACATCATAGCATAACTTCAGTGTCCAATAGAATTATAAAATGAGCCATTCAAATCAATCTTTTCAAAGACTATTGGCGAAATAGGTAACTATTACTAAAGATGGTAAGTATAAAACAAAACAGGCTGTGTTGGAGAGATGGCTCAATGGTTAAAAGTACTTGATTACAAAGCCTAACAGTCTTTGCTTCATTCCCCAGTACCCACATAAAGCCAGATGCATAAAGTGGTACATGTGTCTGAAGTTCATTTATAGCAGCAAGAGGCCCTGGAGCACCTATTCTCTCTCTTTCTCTTTCTCTCTCTGCTTACATATAAATGAAAATATAAAATTAAATAGCTTAAAAAATAAAACAGCCTATAAAACTAAGTTACAAAGTGATCTTGATTGTATGGACAAAGAAATAACATTAGGGGAGTGGCTCCTGAGGCCCTGAAGATTTATAGGCTGTTAATGGTTGTGGGGGGGGCTGGGTAGCCCCTAATTACTTGCTCATGCTCATGTAAATAATCCCTTACCAGTGCTTCTGTAAACAATGCCAATTAAAGGCTTTGGGTCACCAAAACCAACAAAGCAAACAAAACAAGCAAACAAAAATAGACAATGAAGCCGGGCGTGGTGGCGCACGCCTTTAATCCCAGCACTCGGGAGGCAGAGGTGGAGGATTGCTGTGAATTCGAGGCCATCCTGAGACTACATAGTGAATTCCAGGTCAGCCTGAGCTTGAGTGTGACCTTACCTCAAAAAAAAAAAAAAATAGACGATGAAAGGGGTCTAGTTGGGAGAGGAAGGGGATCAGCAGGAGCGGGAGGGGACAAGAGAGGGTAATGGGGTGTATATAAAATACATGCTGCATATGCATGAAAATGTCATACACCCCTTATTATGTATATGATATATGCTCATAAAAAGTCTAAAAAATAACATGTATGAACCACACTTCTCTAGGTTTTTTTTTTTTTTCTATTTATACCAAGAGTGGTGGTGAGCAGGCCTTTGGTTTCCTCTTCTGGTACTCTGAGTTTGAGGGTACCAGGATGACCTGGTTATTTTTGGTGTACTACCAAGTTTGGGGTTTTACACCACCTTATTCTCCTTTACAGGCTGAGACAGGGCACGCATCCCAGTAGTGAAACCTCGGCTTTTAAACCAGGCTATTCTGATTCTGCCCTTCATTGTCTGCCTAGCTTTAAATAATTTACCTTCTGCTTCCATTTCCTCATCCAAAACCAGGGATAAATTGTTTCAGTTATCTTTTGCTCTGCAATAGACTGCCCCTTGGTGGCTTACAAAATTAAAATTAATCTTACATACACACATCTATAATTTGGGCAAGGGTAAGTGGGGGTAACTTGTCTTTGAGCTACTATGACATTAGCTGAAGTGGCATGAAGGTTGGAGGCCTAAATTATCAAAGACACACTCATTCATTTGGCTGGTAGTTGATGCTGGCTGTTGGCTGGAGCAGTATCATGTGGTTTGTTGTTTGGGCTTCTTCATAGCGTTGGTGACTGTTTCCAGGACAAGAAAGCCAGGGTCAGCTAAGTGTCATGGCTTGTACCTGTCATCCTAGCACTTGGGAGGCTGAGACAGGAAGATCTTCATAAATCGGAGCTCAGACTGGGACACCAGGGAGTTTCAGGCTAGTTTGGAATATTGAGTGAGATACTGTCTCAGAAAGCTGAGAGAGAAGGAAGGAAGGGAGGGAGACAGGAAGGGAAGGGGAGGGAGGAGCAAGAAGGATCATCTTGGAAACTTTAAGAGTGTCTGGCTTCAGCCCCTATAAATTGTGATTTCATTAGTGTGAAGCTGATTGAGCTCCAGTATTGTTGTGGCCAGTGCTAAGAAGTACCATTCTCATGGAGAACACACTCAACAGGCTATGTGGCTTTGAAGCTGACCACTGCCATCAGTGACTTTAAGTTTTCATCTGTTGGGTTCTAGAAGGTCTAGTCATGTCATGTGATGTCTGGAGGGCTTTCAAAGAAATAAGATTTGAAAAATGGCCAAGACAGTAGAATAAATATTATTTCTAAGTAGCTCTGCAGCTACTCTCCAACTACTTGGGATTGACAGTGGTTTGGTCCAGAGCCTGAGGATTTCCTGAGGATTATCTGGCCTAGTGGAAAGGCTGAGTTTAAGAGCTGGGACTCCTAGTTGTCCAGTCATTGAGATGGCAATTAGATGAGTCAAGTGTCGAATGAACTCTTCCACCCTTCCTGCAGGATTTACCTCTGCACCTTAGAAAGTCTGTTTTATGACTTGATCAGCAGCTTAAAGGATCAGGTATGGATGAATATTAGCCAGAGCTCACCTGAGGTACTCCCAGTAGACCCACAAAGAATTAAGGTCTTGTTACTTTTTAACCTGACACAAGATGTCACCATTGCTCCTGTGCTTTTAGCAATGACAGATAAAGTTATATAGCAATGAGTCTAACTCCATGATTGTACACATCTTCCTCCCCCTCACAAAGAGAAGAGTGAGTACAGTCTGTCCATGAGGTTCATTAATCGATAGTCCATCCATTCCATCCATTCAGATGAAGAGATTTATTGTACAAGCATTTATTTAATTTTTTCACTCATGTCAGCTATGGATCAAAATTAATGACTCTGTGAACACTTCAAAGAAACTTTGATGGAGGCGACTGTGAAACAAGACCAGCTGACACTTTCCTAGGACAGTTGGAAGCTTGCACTTCATGATTTTGCTTGGCTTTACAACTGCTACAATGATGAAGTGATCTCTTGGCACCATGCTTAGTTTTGAGAAAAGGCTGCGGATACATTAGCCCAGTGTACCAATGGTTTAGAAGTGGAGTGATCGTTGGAGCACTGAAATATCACTGGAAGTGCTGCCAAGATGAAGAAAGCTCTATTTAGAGCATTTCTTTCACTCACAGGAAGGAATACTTTGCATAATTGCTTGGGGATGGGAATCGTGAATTTATCGTTGAGTGAAGTGTGGGATTTGAATGGTAGGGTTGCATTCCCGGGAATGTTAAGTGAGGCTAGATCTTCCAAGGATCCATATGCTTTGCCATTCCCATATACTATCTTGCCTCACTCTATATAATGAGCCTTGTCTAAGGCATATCTGTTCGAGTGCCAAATTCTTACTCTGCTACAGATTTTCACACCACAATATCAATATCAATTGACTTAGGGTTATGGGATCATTCTATAATGATTATATATGTAGGGGAAAACACCCTCAAAACAATAGGATTTCAGAGGTTAATAGTGAACGGACATTGCATATGTATTGTTAGTGAAGAAGATATTTGGACATGAACTGTCCCCCCAAAAGACTTATGTGTTCCAAACTTAGTACTCAGCTGGTGGTGCTAATTGAGAGGTAACTGGATTATGAGGAATACAACTTCATCAGTGGATTAATCCTTTGATTAATTCTAGATGAATGGATTATTAGAAGATGGGGTCTAGTTGGTGAAAGTAGCTTACTGGAGGATTAATCCTTTGATGAATTAATAGCCAGATGTACCATTAGGAGGTGGGGCTGGTTGGACGAAGTAGGTCACTGGAGGCATGATTTTAAAGGGTTGACCTTGTCCTTCACCTCTTCCTTTGCTTCTATCTCTCTCTTTCCCTCTGTCTCTCTCTTTACTGGCTGTCATGAACTGAAAAGCTATGCTTCACTCTATCTTCTTCCAAACCCTTGGTCAGGATGCTGTGCCACACCAGAAGGCCTATAGCAATGAGCCTTTTAACCATGGACCAAAGGCTCTAGAACTGGGGGCCAAAAGAAATCCTTCTTTAATTAAATTATTTTCTCAAGTAAATTGTTTTCTCAAGCATTTTGACACAGCAATGTTGAGGGATGAACTTAGTATTATTAAATTCTACCTTCTAGTCCATCAAGATTAAGATGAATCTTAAGGGGCTGGAGAGTTTGCAAAACCTGCTAGCCCAGGTTCAACTCCCCAGATACCCATGTAAAGCTGGGTGGGTATTTGAAGCAGCAAGAGACCCTGGCGCCCCCTTTTTAAAAAAAGATGTAACTAAACCCCTGGAAGGAAGCATATAGCACATTTCAATTAGATAAATTGACAGATGTTTTTAAACAAAATGACTTTTTTCACAGGTGTGAGGAGAGTGTAAGGAAACTGAAAAGGAGAATGCAGTACTCAGGAATAGGTTTGTTGAAGTGTTACTATAGCTTTTAGGATCAATAGGAGTCATGACCATCACTGGAGGGATGTAGTAGGCATGTGTGGTGCGAGCTAGTTAAGAGAGGGAGCAGCAGCACCAACACCCTGATCAAAATATTCTCTTTATTTTTTTCCCAATTCAACTGATTTGTGTGTGCCATCACGCCTAATTTTGTTTGTGCATGTGTGTTCGTGTGTGTGTGTGTGTGTGTGTGTGTGTGTGTGTGTGTGTATTCATGCATGCCATGGTACACGTGTGAGGATCAGTGACAACTTTGGGATGTTGGTCCTCTCCTTCCACCTTAGATGAGGCACAGTCTTATTGTTTGCTGCTGGAAAGGCCAGACTAGCTGGCTTGTGAGCTTAGAATTCTCTTGATCCACCTCCCATTACTGTATAGGTGCATTGGGATTACAGATGTGCATACTGCCACTTCCAGTTTTATGTAGGTTCTGGGGATCTGAACTCTGGTGGTCAGGCTTGTGCAGCAAGTGCTTTAACTACTGAGCCATCTCCCCAGCCCCACTACACATGATTTTATATGGCGATGGGGATTCAATCCCTGGCTTCATGCAGTAACTGAGCTACCTCCCCAGCATGTTTTCTTTTTCTTTTTTAATATGTATATATTTTACTATTTTATTTATTTATTTATAAGAGAGAAAGATAAAATGGGTGTGCCAGGACATCCAGCCACTGCATAGGAACTCCAGACACATGTGCCTCCTTGTGTATCTGGCTTATGTGGGTCCTGGGGAAACGAACCTGGGTCCTTAGGCTTCGCAGGCAAATGCCATAACTGCTAGGCCATTTCCCCAGTCCCTTTTTTTCTCTTTTTTTTTAAAAGAGCCACACTTTATTCAACTTTTATGAAGCTCAGAGATAAACTGGTTTTATTTGGAAGACAAAATGATAACAATGTATATAATGTGCTTGACATATTCCTGGGCTCAGTAAATCAGTTTATTAGCAAAGGCTCAATTAAAGCTTGGTCTAATGGGATCAATGTGCACATGGGTGAGGGTTGCCAATGGAAGGACCTCATTATGAGATGATTAAGGATGGCTACGATGTTTCACTGGGGGTCTTCACATGTTAACATTACCAGTTTTTAGGGTGAGTTATTTGTCTCCCAATTGCAACAAATGGTGAACAAGGACAGTTGAAAAGATTTATTGAAAGTGAGAGCAAAGCAAAGCTCTCTGTGAAGGAGAGAGGTGCTGGAAAAATGGGTGGTCAGCCACTATTCTGGAACGGGGTTTTGTATGATAAGAAGCACTTTTACTGGTTGGTACCTATATGCAAATTAGGCATTGATTTGTATGGACTTTATTAGAAAAGTTTAAATGGATTGATTGGTTGGTGAGTCAGGGATAAGAGCACAGACTATGTGGTGGTTTGAATAGAACAGATGGCCCCCAATATATTCAGTTGTTTGTTTATAGTTTGTATCTGCAGCCACCTGGCTGGAGTCAGTGCCATTGTGTGGATCTTAAGGTGTGGTGGTGGGTTTCAGATTTCAATCTAAAGATATGCAAAGTGTGCCTAGCTGGAGTTCCTGAAGTGTGGTGTGTGGCTTTTGACCTTTAGGCTTGTACTTCTCTCTCTCTGCTTGGTCCTGTGAAGGCAGGCCAGCTTCTTCTGCCATTATGGAACTTCCCCTGGATCTGTAAGCTTCAATAAACCCCTTCCTCCATAACTGTGCCTGGTCTGGAAGTTCATCTCAGCGAACCTGAAGCTGTCTGCTACAGACTCAAAATGGTCTGCCAGTGGGAAAGAGGCTGGCCAAAAATTCCTAGAAGGAGAAAGAACTGGGAAATAAAGAGAACAGCAGGGCTGTCTCTGATCACCACCTTGATGAGTCAAGTTGAGGGTGGATTGACTTTTGTATTCTTTTGGGTCCCTGTCCCTAACTAGCCACCTGCAAAAGAAGGCTACCTTGCTCCCAACATCTACCTTTAGCATCATTCTCTTATCCTGAAAGTAAAGGAGTGGCTACTGGTATTCTCGCAGCCAAGAGGGGGAAGGGACTGGAAAGATAACATTTGGGAAATGTAATAGTGAATTAATTCTTCTGTGCTTGCCCTTAGCCATGGTTTTGTCTTGGTCTTCTGCTCCTCACCCTTCATAGGTACCTGCTGCCTTTGATTCCATAAGCATCCCAAGGAGTATGTCTCCTGAATTGACTTTTTCTTGTCGCTGTTACTCGACCCTGAATTCTTTTGCTTTTATTTATTTATTTATTTTTAATGTATAATTTTTAAAAATTTTTTCTTCATTATTTATTTATTTATTTATTTGAGAGCAACAGACACAGAGAAAGAGGCAGATAGAGAGAGAGAGGGAATGGGCACGCCAGGGCTTCCAGCCATTGCAAACGGAACTCCAGATGCGTGCGCCCCCTTGTGCATCTGGCTAACGTGGGTCCTGGGGAATCGAGCCTCGAACCGGGGTCCTTAGGCTTCACAGGCAAGCGCTTAACCGCTAAGCCATCTCTCCAGCCCTATTTTTAATGTATAATTTTTATTGACAACTTCTATACTTACAGACAATAAACTATGATAATTCCCTCCCCTCTCCCACTTTCCCCTTCACAACTCCCCTCTCCATCATATCCCCTCCCTATCTCCATTAGTTTCTCTTTTAATTTGATGTCATTATCTTTTTCTCCTATTATGAGAGTCTTGTGAAGTTATTGCTAGGCACTGCGAGGTCATGGATATTGAGGTCAATTTCTGTCTGGACAGTTGCATTGTAAGGAGTCATACCCTTCCTTTGGCTCTTACATTCTTTCTGCCGCCTCTTCCCCGATTTTATTTTTTAAGGAAGAAGAGTTTGTTTTAGCTTACAGTTCCAGGTTACAGTCTGTCATGGCAAGGAAGGCATAGGAGCTGATAACCCTGAATTCTTAAGTTTTGTCTTTATGTTGAGTCACTCCCCTTCAACTACATAGCTTTCTAGCTATCATTATTTTATGGTCACATTTCATTTGCTGTCATCTACTAACTCATTCATTTTTTGTTTTTACTTTGTTTTTGGTTTATTTTGAGACAAGTTCTTACTAAGTTACCCAGGCTGGCCTTGAACTTAACATTCTCCTGCCTTAGTGTTCCTAGTTGCAGGGATGGAAGGCCTGTGCCATCAGTCATAGTTTTATATTTCCTTTTCTTTTTTCCTTTTTTTTTTAATTTTTTGGCTTTTCGAGGTAGGGTCTCACTCTGGCTCAGGCTGACCTGGAATTCACTAGGTAGTCTCAGGGTGGCCTCAAACTCACGGCCACGGTCCTCCTACCTCTGCCTCTCGAGTGCTGGGATTTAAGGCGTGCACCACCACGCCCAGCTATATTTCATTTTTTGACCTTATGGGCTTTATAATTTTTTTGCCATATTTCATCCAAAATCTTCCAATTTGCCTTTTTTAAATATACATACAATTGCATGGGTGTTCAGGAAGAAATGCAAGTAGTTCAAAGTGGTTCATCTTTTCAGGGTCTCTCTTCCCCAAGCAATCACCTGCTGCAGATTTTAGGGAGCCCCATTTCCTCCTTATAAACTTACTTTTTAGCTGTGATGACTCTTCCTCACAGGCTCATTACACCCATCACCTCACATATTCCCATTCCACTTTATAGCTAGTTTCTTGATTACTGAGAAGATTGGAGATTTACAAGATTAAGGTGGAAATGATTGAATTTCCATTCTATTTATAGAAATGTAGTGACTTATCACCCAAGGTATAAACAGAACAATGAGTGTTGACAAGACTGCATAACCATGGACACCCTGCAATTATTCCTGAATCCTACATCTGTATCTGAAAGTCAACAAATGGGCTCTTGTTGCTAACTCATAAATTTTCTAATGAAAATATACCTCCCATCATGATTCTTTTTTAAAAAAATATTTTATTTATTTATTAGAGAGGGAGAGAGAGAGAGAGAGAGAAAGTGAGAATGGGCATGCTAGGGCCTCTAGCCACTGAAAACAAACTCCAGATGCATGTGCCCTTGTGCATCTGGCTTACATGGGTCCTGGGGGGATTGAACCAGAGTCCTCAGGCTTCGCAGGCAAATGCCTTTATTGCTAAGCCATTTCCCCAGCCCTATAATTCTTTTAAAAATAAGTTTTTAGAGCCAGGCATGGTGGTATACACCTTTAATCCCAGCACTAGGCAGGCAGAGGTACTAGGATTGCAGTGAGTTTGAGGCCACCTTGAGACTACATAGTGAATTCCAGGTCAGCCTGAGCTAGAATGAGACCCTACCTCAAAAAAAAAGAAAAAAAAAAGAGAGAGAGGAGTTTTTAGGGCTCAGCAGTTAAGGTACTTGCCTGCAAAGCCTAAGGACTCATGTTCAACTCTCTAGGTCCCATGTAAGCCAGATGCACAAGGTGATAAAAAGTGCTCAAGGTTGCACATGGGCATAGGGGGCACACATATATGGAGTTTGATTGCAGTGGCTGGAGGCCCTGGCATGCCAATTCTCTCTCTGTCTCTCTCACTCTCACATAAAAAAGTTTTGTTGACAATGTTTGTACATAGAGACAATATGCCATGATCATAAGGCTTTGGGTGGGGCACCACACACCCTAAGGGACAGTTAGAGGATCTGGTTGTCATAATACTTACTCTTGGATAAATACTCTGAGCTGTCTTTCATTGAAAGTGTACATTGTTTAATTAAATTTCAGAATCTATCTGTATTTGGTTCCACTCAGTCTACTTGAATACTCTCATAGCAGGCAAACCCAACACCTAGGGTCACTTTTGTAGATACTCTGAGAGTCTTGAGAGCCACACCTAACGCCTTAAGCTCCTACCCTGAAGTTATATAACATCAGATTGACTGATACATCTAATAATACCCAGCTAACTAGAAAATCCAATCATTAAATAATCCAGGATGCAAAAATATATACATTATAACACAAGAAACACCAAAAATCAAGACAATATAAACCCACCAAAAAGTATGAATGCATCAGAAATGACCTCCAGTGAGAACGAGTTAGAGGAAATGCATGAGAAAGATTTCAAAAGAATGATTATAAATATGTTTAAAGAAGTCAAAGAAGAAATCAAAGGAATGAAAGAGTAAATCAAAGGAATCAAAGAAAACACAGGACACCAATTTAATGAAATAAAGAGGTCAATACTAGACATAAATAAGGAAATAGAAATAATAAAGAAAAACCAGTCAGAATTACTAGCAATAAAGAACACAGTTAATGAAATAAAAAACTCTGTAGAAAATCTCACCAGTAGAATGGATGAAGGAAAGGACAGAATAGCTAAGCTAGAAGACCAGGTGGCAGATCTAATACAGTCCAACAAAGAGAAAGACAAACTAATAGAAAAGTATGAGTGGGAATTTCAAGATATTCGGGACACTATGAAAAGGTCAAATATAAGTATTCAGGGCATAGTAGAAGGAGAAGAATTTCACTCCAAAGGCATAGTAGGTGTCTTCAACAAAATCATAGAAGAAAACTTCCCCCAAATCGGGAAAGAGGTGCCAACGCAGATACAGGAATCCTTTAAAACACCAGCCAGACAAAACCTGGAAAGAACCTCTCCTCGCCATATTATAATCAAACTACCAAACATACAAAGCAAAGAAAAAATATTGAAAGCAGTCAGAGAGAAAAATCAAGTTACCTACAAAGGCAAGCCTATCAGGATTACAGCAGATTACTCAACACAAACTTTAAAAGCCAGAAGGGCGTGGAGTGATGTATTCCAAGTCCTGAAAGATAACAACTGTCAACCAAGGTTACTTTATCCTGCAAAACTATCCATTCAAATAGACGGAGAAATAAGGACATTCCACGACAAAAGCAAGCTAAAGGAGTATTTGAAGACAAAACCAGCTCTACAGAAAATACTTGAAAGAATCCTCCATGCTGAAGAAAAAGAAAAGCACACATATAAAAATAATTTTATTTAGTTATGAGAGAGAGAGAGAGAGAGAGAGAGGCAGATATATATATATATAGAGAGAGAGAAAAGACACACCAGGGCCTCTAGACACTGCAAATGAACTCCAAACACACACGTCACCTTGTGCATCTGGGTTACATGGGTACTGGGGAAGCGAACCTAGGTCCTTAAATTTCGTAGTCAAGTGCCTTAACCACTAAACCATCTCTCCAGCCCTGATTCTTACATTATTTTTGCCACCTCTTCTGCAATGGTTCCTTGAGACTTGGAGGGTGGGATAGAGATGTCTAAATTCTATTGTCACTTCTTTTCAGCACTTTAGTGAGGTTTGAGTCTCCCCAGTGGTCACCAACATCTGAAAAGAGAAGCTTATTTTGAGTGTGAAGCTGGTTCCCTCTTTGCATTATGACTTCATGAGTTGGGATCCATCTTTCAAGTTCAAATTCACCTGATAGGTTCCTTGTATGCCAATACACCAATAATTTGGGGTGTGCCTGGATCCTTTTCCTATGAATTTGAAGAATGAAATCATAGACCAGAGGATAAGATTCAGAAAGATTTTATTATAGCTTAAAACTTTAGGAGGAGGAAGAGAATGGGGGTTTAAGCCTAGAACATAAAAGAAGGAAGCAGGCTGGAGAGATGGCTTAGCAGTTAAGGCACTTGCCTGCAAAGCCAAAGGACCCAGGACCCACATAATCCAGATGCAAAAGGGAGCACACGCATCTGGAGTTCATTTGCAGTGGCTGGAGGCCCTGGCGTGTCCATTCTCTCTTTCTCTCTCTCTCTCTCTCAAATAAATAAAGTAAATTTTTAAAAAGGCGGAGCTCTTGCCCAGCAAGGCAAGAGGGGGTTTGAGAACCCCAATGCAAGAAGGTCCAAAGCTCTTGCCCAAGGAGGTAGGAGGGGATTTGAGAAGCCCACCTTGAGACTCAGTTCTGTTTATTTTATTTTATTTTTTTGTGGGGAGTGGCTATATGAGACAGATCAGGTTTATAGGTTACTGCAGAGAAAGACCAGATTTTACAGCTTTTCCAGTAATCTTCATTAAGGATCAGAGTTTCTATCATCTAGGAAGGATGCAAGCTTAATCTAGAAATCTTTCCCACTTAAAAATTCACTTTTGGGGTTCTGTTACCCTGACTGTCTAGCCAATTTCTGTCTTCTGTCCCAGCAATATACACTGCAGAGGGCTGAGTCAATCACTTTTTCCTGGATAATGGCTGGTGAGAAGAATAATAATGGTGATGATGATGATGTATCAAAAATTAAGTCCTCCAACAGAGCAGTCTGGAAAGCAGCCAACACCAGACCTGCCTGCTATCTGTGGTCTTTCTGCTTCATCCAACTTAGGTATAATATTTGGGAAAATACCTACAGAAAACATTGATCCACAGCTTTGCATGCTTCAGGTTGGTTTTTAAAGTTTATGAATTCTAGGACAGCTCTTTTCAGGATAATTAACACTATATTACCAGCTTGGTTAATTTGACAGACTGGTTGATCACTCAGCAATTCACTTAATTTCACAGTCCATTCCCTCATTTGTAATATAGTACACCACAGGCATTTCAAATATAAGTTAAAAATATTTGTCTGAACTTATTTAAAATGCATATTTTTCTTAAATAATTTCTTTCCTCTGAGGTTCTAACATCCTCTGAATAAGCCATCCATCTCTTATAATGATCCATTAGAATATAGCTAAAAAAGGGCTGGGAAGATTGCTCAGTGGTTAAAGGCACTTGCTTGAATATAGCTAAAGCCTATCATATCACTAAATTTCAAACAACCAAAATACAGCTCTTAAAAAGTATTCTGGAATGTTTTTCTGGTGCCAGGAGGGAGATTTGAATTATTCATTTTGTTAAAATCACTGTTTTTTAAATTCCAGTATTCTTCTTCCTTTTTATAATTCCCACCTTTCTATATAATGTATGCATAATATTTAGTATGTTGAGTCAATACTGCAATACAAAATGAAGTCTCCAATATTCTTAGGTTTACTTTAAAAATTAGTACAAAACTGGGCTAGGGATGTAGCTCAGTTGGTGGAGTGCTTGCCTAGCATGCCAAAAGCCATGAGATCTATATCCACAGTACTTCATAAAATTGATTGTGATGGAGTATGCCGTGTAATCCCAGCTCTCAGTGGATGCAGAAGGATCAAAGTTCAAGGTCATCCTCAGCTACATAGCTACATAGGAAGTTTGAGGCCAGCCTGAGCTACATAAGACCTGTCTCAAAATAAAATAAACAAATAGAAAAATATACACAAGGATAAAAAAGTAAAAGCGTATAAACTTATAGGCATGGAGAGGTATAGTCCCTGATGATTCTTTTTGTTGTTGTTGTTGTTGTTGTTATTGTTCATTTTATTTATTTATTTATTTGAGAGTGACAGACAGAGCGAGAAAGAGGCAGAGAGAGAGAGACACAGAGAGAAGGGCATGCCAGGGCCTCCAGCCACTGCAAACGAACTCCAGACGCGTGCGCCCCCTTGTGCATCTGGCTCACGTGGGTCCTGGGGAATCAAGCCTCGAACTGGGATCCTTAGGTTTCACAGGCAAGCGCTTAACCGCTAAGCCATCTCTCCAGCCCCCCTGACGATTCTTAATGCAGAATCACATTGAATTTGATTTCCATGAGGTTTTAACATTTATTTCCTGGATCAACTGATAACAATGTAGAGTGGTGACAGTTATTTTAAGGAAGGAAGTTAATTTAAGTTATTTTAGAAGGGGGTAGTATTCACTGGGGAGTGATGAACCAGTAGCTCAAAGTACCAAAGAGCAAAGGAAGTGTGTGATGGGCATGATGGTTCACACCTGTAATCCTAGCACTCTATAAGCATAGACAGGAGGATCATTGAGAGAGAGAGAGAGAGAGAGAGAGAGAGAGAGAGAGAGAGAAGAAGAAGAAGAAGAAGAAGAAGAAGAAGAAGGAGAAGAAGAGAGGAGGAGGAGGAGGAGGAGGAGGAGGAGAAGGAAGAGGAGAAAGAAAGAAGGAAAGAAAGAAAGAAGGAAAGAAAGAAAGAAAGAAAGAAAGAAAGAAAGAAAGAAAGAAAGAAAGAAAGAAAGAAGGAAAGAAAGAGAAAGACAGATCCTCTTGGAAATCTGTGCTTACATTTTGATGGACCTGTGAGTAAGCACATCTGAACAAGGGTGCCTCTTGCCCTTTCACTTGGGAACTTGTATCCATTTCTGGTTCTCCTCTCCTAGGATTATGGGTTACTCGGGTGAATGCTCCTACAGTTCCCTTTTGAGCTTTCACTAACAGTTGCTCTCAGCATCATTTGCCTTTTCTATCAAAGAATAAAAGATAATGTTCCTTATCTTGATTACCCTGTGTTCTGTATTTTAAAAAAATCACTCCAGAAAATGCTTAGCTTCAAAACCACTGGCTAATGTGAAAATCACAAGACGTGTTTTTATGAAAGAAAATGCGAAAATGGACAAAGGTATTCAGAATAGATCCTTTATTCTCAGTGATATTCTCTTAGCAAAAAGATACATGTTTTTTTATCCAAGGAAAAATGTGTCATAATTTTACCACAAAAGCCTATATTCTAATTGAACCAGACAGGCTATATCCCCAGAATTGTCATTCCTTTAGAGATTTGCAATAAATCTTAATGATATATGCAAATACAATAATCTAATGGCCCATTATAAAAGAAATGACTGCCCATTACAATTTATTTTCAGCAATTTATGTGATTTCTTACCTCCTGCTAGTAAAGACTTTCAGAAGACGGAGTACTTGATTTACTTTTTATTTTTTATTTTATTTTATTTTTTGAGTCAAGCCCAATAGTCTGGTCTTTTTTATGAGAGAAAGAGAGAGGGAGAATTGGCATGCCAAGGCCAGCAGCCGCTGCAATCGAACTCCAAATGCATATGCCACCTTGTGTGCATGTGCTACTTTGTGCATGTGTCACCTTAACTGTCTGGCTTACATGGGATCTAGGGATTCAAACATGGGTTCTTAGGCTTCACAGACAAGCACCTTAACTGTGAAGCCATTTCTCAAGCCATTTTTGTTATTTTTTTAAAAACCTTTAAATTTTCATTTGTTTATTTGTGTGTGTGTGTGCTTATGTATGGGTACCCATGTGCCAAAGCACGTATGTCACATGCACATGTAGAGGTCAGAAGACCTGTCTGTACCCCATGTTCTTTGAGACAGGGTTTCTTGCCACTGCAGAGAGTCTGGCTTGTTAGTTTCAGATTCTCTTGGCTCTTCCTCCCATTAACTTAGGGTGCTGGGATCTCAGATGAATGTACCACTTTGTGTCTAACTTTATGTGGGTGCTGGGGAAATCAAACCTGGGTCAGTATGCTTTAAAAACTGGTGTGTTTAACCACTGAACCATCTCCCCAGCCTCTGGTTTTGTTTTCATAACAACACATATCAGAGTGAAAGGAAGACAAGACAAGGTATTGTTCTTTTTTTGTTCCTGTATTAAATTTTTTATAGACTTCTATAACCTAATTCTGGCTTAATTCTGAGCTCTTTATTTGAAAACCACCCAAAAGTAGCTATGTGTAGGTGGTTTTCTTTTTACCCTCCTCAGTGGAACTATCTTTAAACACTAAATGCAGAAAAACAGGGGAGTAGATAATACCAGGTCAGAGAAGAAAAATGCCTTTTGAATGTGTTTCTGTCTTTGAAGAAATCAATGGTACCCTCCCTCCTTTGTGACTCTAGACTATTGAGCCATCTTCCAACTGAGAAATCTTAATTCTCTCTTGCTAGATATGGCTTGTTGTGCATATTGAACAAAAGAGTTTGTGAATCACAAATCATACTGAAATTCTTGGACAGAATCCATGACTTACTCATCCATGCAATCTCTAGACTTAGCACATGGGGACTCCAGTTGAGCTCAGTTTCTCAAATTGAATCCAATAAGGCAAACCAACTGCCCAAACTCTTATCATTAATTTTAACCTTCAATGCCTGGGTAAACATAAGACAAACAAGATAGTTCAATTGTCAGGAAGTAACAGATACCCACTCAAAGGGGCTTGGGGACCACATATAAAAATTCACTGAATTTTGTGTTGGTGCCAGCTCCAAGTTCCTTTCTTTCTTCTTCCTTTCTCTTGCTCTCTCTCTCTCTCCTTCTCTCTCTCTCTCTCTTCTTTCTTATTTTTCTAGTTTGTTTTGGGGAAGTTTGTTTTGTTTTGAGACAGAGTCTCACAGTCCTGCCTGAAACTTGCTATGTAATGCAGGCTGGCATCGAACTCTCAGCAGTCCTCCTGCATCTGCCTCCTGAATGCTGAGATTATAACCTTGTACCACCATGTCCAGCTCACTTCCAAATTTTTATAAGACAGAAATGGGTTTACTCATATTCATTTTTTTCTCTGTGTGTAAGGCAATAGTTGAGGGCCAGAGGGCAGGTTAGGTAATTATAAATGTGGCTTTGGGGACTAACTACTATTGGCTGGGATAACAGTTCTCAGAGAAGGGAGGTGATGAGCTGGGAAGATAGCCTAGATAATGCAGTTTTTTTTAAAGGAGGTATTTATTATTGCTCAGAAAGAAAAGTAGAAAATAAAGAGGTATATACATGAGGCAACCAATAAACAATATTTGCAAATTTATGGATGGCAATTGAGCTGGATCAATGGTTCTCATAAATATTCATTTATCTGGTAGCACAGGAAGAAAACCTCATCAGTCTTTTTTAATTAAAACTTTCCTTTCAGAACCAAGCTCAAGAAATGGCTGTGACAAAGAATACATGCCCAGCATTTATTCTTCTCGCCTATGAAAACAGTTGGGACCATTTTTATGCACAGCTAAATGAATACATTTCCCAGCCTCCTATGTAGCAAGATGTCACCAAATGAATTTTATGCTGAAATTGTCTGCAAACAGTGGGACTTCCCAGGAACAGTTTTTTTTTTTTTTTTTTTTTTTTTGTTTTCAAAAAGCTTTACACAGCTGGCAAATATCCCTTGTGTGCTCCAATCCTGAGCCTTTATCCTGGCTGGAGGACACACATGATGCATAGATCTCCAGCACCCATTTTGGAACATAAAGTGACCTTGAACATGGTAGTTATGCTCTAAGAATGGTGGAATATAAATATGGGAGGCACCTGGCTCCAGGATGACCCCACAGAGCCACCATACTATAAACACTTCTCTACATACTTACACGAGAGGAAAATTACCCTCTCTCTGGATTAAACCATGTTTATCTACTGTCTGCATAGCTAGTAACTGAATATAGGCCAGGACCAGTAAAGGCGTTTCTGTTTTATGGGGAGCCTTATATTGACTGATGGTGACTGATTAAAAAAAAATCAAGGGTGTGGTGACTCTCACCGGTAATTCCAGTACTCAAGAGGTTGAGGTAAAAAGGATTGCAATGAGGGCTGGAGAGATGGCTTCAGAGGTTAAGGGGTTCGACCCTGGCGTGCCCATTCTCTCTCTTTTTCTCTTTCTCTCTCTGCTTGCAAATGAGTAAATAAATAAATTTTAGAAAAAGGATTGCAATGAGTTTCAGGCCATCCTCAGCTACTGAGTGAGTTCTGGGTCAGCCTGGGCTAGAGTGAGACCTTGCTTCAAATAAACAAAAACAAAATTCAAGGGTTGAGGTTATTACTCAGTTGTAGAACATGTTCTCAGCATGTATAAGGTCCTGGGTTCAATCCCCACGGTGCCCCCTAATATGTTCATGGAATGGTCTATCATTGAGACTAGCTTGTTCTGGTCCTGTGTTTCCACAGTGCTTCAGTATATTTTTTGAAGGGTGGGTGGTTGAGCCAGGTACTCCCTCTGCAGCTTAGACTGGTATTAAATTCATGGCAATCCCTCCTTTTGAGTGCTGGGATTACAGGTATGAGCCACAATACCTAATGCCAAAGACTGTTAAGATAAAATGAAAGGTTGGGGCTATAGCTCAGTTGGGAGGCTGCTTTGTCTACCAGACATGAAGCCCTGGATTGGATCATCAGCACTGTGTCAAATGTGTGTAGTGGCATACTCCTGTAATCTCAGCACTTTAGAAGTGACGGCAGAAGGATCAGAAATTCAATTTCATCCTCTGCTACATAGTGAGTTCAACACCAGCCTGGGATACATGAGTCCTTGTCACAAAACAAACAAACCACGTATTGTAAATTTTCAGTGGAGACATTTGGCAGTGTGCTTTGTGATAAAGCCTGAGAAAATAAGAATGAGAGGTGAGATAACATTATCCCTCATATACTAGGTCATAATATGGTTGAGAACATGAGGACACAAAGAAGGGCTCTGCCCCACAAAGCGTTCAGGGAATGAGGCCTTTTTTAACATGTCAGAGGAAAGAGGGTTGAGATTTACATGGAAAGGTTTGGTTCTTGCAGTTTTTCTTGTTTTGAGACAGGGTCTCATGTAATTCAGAGGAACCTCAAACTTGTTATATAGCTGAAGGTGACCTTGTATTTCTGATTCTTCTGCCTCTACCTTTTAAGTGCTGGGATTACAGTTGTGGGCCACCGTGCTTGGCTCCATGGGAGTTTTTTTTACGGATCAAGCTCCAAAATAAGGTGCATTAGTTATGCCTGCATTCTTTCAGCCAGGGACCTATCACATGCGAGACTGGGAAAGACAGTCTTTTGGGGAACCAAGAAGAAATGGAAACGGGTTTAGGGCATAGTCCATTCCTGCCACAGCCACTTAAGAGAGGAAATTAAGGAACCATGTGGCTCTGATTTTCTCAATCAGACTAGTTGCATTTTCCAGTGACAGTTCTATACAGTCCTTTTTTTCCTTATCAATACTCTGGCTGTGTCACTTCATTAAAAAGTGTCCATTTCAAAGGGGATTTAGGATATAATAAAGTATTTCATGGTAGTTAAACTGTCTTAACATCAGTTAATTTACTGGGAGATTTGTTATGCCATCAAGTATTTCCAGACTACTTTGAACAGATTGCAAAGCTGCCTGATCAAAATACTCATTTCTTATTTATAGGCAGATTATGGTTCAGATCCAGATGTTGAACTGAGGAGCAGGTAGTGAATTTTATCTTGTGTTTCATAGGCATGTCATGAGAAGACAAATTGTATTTCCTTTTTAAATGCACAGCTAGATGACAAACTTTGGCCATGAATTGGACCTTGACTAAAAATACATGTAGGATATAGTTGAATTTCCATGAATTACCACACAACAAGGATATCTTCTAAACTCAAAATAAACTCTTTTTATGACAATAGTTCTCTATATTAAAAACCACACAATGATATATATTTTATTTCTAGTAGTACATTAAATCAAATCAAACTTCTATTTTGAGTATTATTATTCAGGGTTATTTTCTGTTATTAGCTATTGGGTAATTTCTGGTACTTGCAGTATCCCTGTTAATTCAGATTGTAACTATGGTCTGATACCACACAAAGCCAGAATATGATTCAAGATGACATTTGTGAAAGGACAGTAGAGTAAAAAAAGTATCTTTTTTTTGTTTTTTTCAGGTAGGGTCTCACTCTAGCCCAGGCTGACCTAGAATTTACTACGTAGTCTCAAGGTAGCCTAGAACTCATAGAGATCCTCCTACCTCTGCCTGCACAGTGCTGGGATTAAAGGCTTGTGCCACCATGCCCAGTTTAAAGGACCATCATTTTTAGTTTTGTTTCATAGTACTTGCAGTTAAAGAAATTCTTTGCCAGTAACACTGTGAATTCAGTACTTTAAATTCAGAAAGGATCTTAAAGGTCAACTAATACAACCTTTTTATTTCACAGCTGACAGGACTGAATCTCAGAAAAGTTGATGGTTACACAGCTAATTAGGTAAATATGGAAGGCTAGAATCTCAGTCTATCCATCCATTAATCCATCCACATATCGAACAAACATTACTGGGTATCCACTCTACAGACAATTGATATTGAAGACACAATGATCAACAAAACAATTGTGGTTTCTTCTCTCCCAGAAGAGAGAAACATCAGTATTAACATATACACCATGGAAGACAACTATGCTATGCTTTAAAAAATTATTAATTTGAGAGACAGAGACAAAGAAGACAGACAGACTGAGTATGAGTGCACCAGGGCCTCCTGCCACTGCAAAGGAACTCCAGACTCAGGCACCACGTTGAGCATCTGGCTTTATGTGAGTACTGGGGAATCAAAGTGTGGCTATCAGGCTTTGTAAGTAAGCACCTTCAACTTCTGAGCCATGTCCAAGAACAATGCTATGTTCTGAGAGCAGGTAGCAGTTGACCTTGCTTGGTTGGTAAGGATGGTGAAAAAGACTTATTTTAGGTCAGCATAAAGTCCAAAATGTCAGCTGGAAGGTGAAGTTTGAGATAAAGAGAAAAAGACTACATCGTGGAAAGCCATGTACCATGAAAGAGGTAAGAATAAGACATATGGCAAATCTTCAATAGGGCAATGGGGCCAGAATGCATTGCAAGTGATTTCCCAAGGGGTTGAAAGTAGACAAGGGCTGCTAACAAAGACCGTCACTTATCTCAGTTGCTTGAGGTAAGGGTGTAAAGTTGGAACTTGAGCAGCCATTTGGCTGTAATGAAGGGGCCCGCCTTGGGACCAGTATGGAAGCCTAAGGATAGGACAATACCAAGGAAAATCACCATAATAAACAAGACCCTTGGTGGGACTGCATTAGTTATGAAATCAAGTCTTTCCTGAAACAAAAAATGAATAACATAGGTCTCTTAGTAGTGGTTCTAATAATTTGACTTAACTTAAACTGGACTTTTTAAAATTATGTGCAACCAAACAGGAGAGAGGCAACTGCTGTGTCCTTAAATGGGAAGTTAGCCATGAAGTTAGTAAATAATGAATACTTGCTGAATGAAATGCTCTTTTCTGTCACTATGGGGATATGTGGAACACCTTCTGTATTGATTTCAATGATATTTATCCCTAAAGCCTACATTAACCTCCTTTACTGTGAGGAACATTACCTTTGTGTTGTTGCTGTTGGTATTTTTTTTATTTTCATTTTTTAAGATAAGATACGGTCTCACGTAGCCCAGGTTGACCTTGAGCTCACAGTGTATCCAGGTTATCTTAAAGTTTCCTCTTCCTGCCTCCACATCTGGAATACTGGGATTACAGGTGTCCCCCACCACCATGCCTGGCTCAGCATCATCTTTCTGTTTCTGGCTACAAGTTTATTCAACACAAAATGATCTCCATCGACATTACTGCAGTGAAACACATCCAAGACCAAACGCAGCTCTCAACTGGAATTCAGTTTCTGTCGCAACCCCAGCCTCAGCTTTATTGCCAGCACCAGGTGGACATAATGCTTCCTCTGTAGGTAGTTCTGTAGAATTCCCCCCTCTTCTGAGTCCCACAGAACACTCACCACGCAGAACTTTGAGTCTCGGGCTGCCGGTCTCAGGGTGGACTCAATGCAGGGTAGCAGGTATGATCTCAGGAAGCAGGTGGAGGTAATCTTGGATGTACTAGATAAGCTCATTGGTGATGTGCCAGCAGAAATTTCTCCAAACTGGACCTTCACAAGCCTTGAGACGAGAGATTGCTTGGCTTTCAGGACAAGAAAGCTGGGTATATTCTTCCTGCACACGCTGGGTGCAGGGACATGTGAACATCATTCTTGACTACTGTCACTTTCTTCTTAAAAAGTAGTCCATACATAGCAACCTGTACCAATGTCACACACAAAGCAGGGTCTGAGGCCTAGGGCAAAACCAACATCAGACTAGGTGACCCCACAACCTTAGGGATACTCCCGGCTTCGCCTGCCACCACTTTGCATTGGGCCTCATGTGTGTGTGCGTTGGGCAACTTATCCCTGGCAGAGAGATTTTGCAGGCAAGCACCTTTAACCACTGAGCTATCTCCCTTAGTTCTTCAACATCCACTTTTAAAATGGCTCTCCAATTCCTATTGAGCCATCTAGAGTATGAATCAATCTGCCCTTGGATTTTAATGTTAGGGCTTCAACTGTGTATTTTTCTGTCTTGTAACTTTTAATGAATTATTTTTCAACTTTGGGATGCCTGTAATCCAACTAACAGTGGACTTGTTGAAAAGAGAAAATTATCTCAAATATACTGGGTGTGCATGTGGGGAAAAGTTGTATATAATGTACTACTTAAGATAGGTGTTCAGTGGTTATCACATGAACAAAATGGAATTAAAAGTTCAGAAGGAACTTGGAGATAATCAGAAAAGCTTCACCTGCCAGGATGGTGGCTGACTCCTGAAATCCCAGCACCCAGAAATTGGAGGCAGGAAGATCATGAGTTCAAGGCCCTGAGTGGTGAGGTGAGGCCAGGCTGGGCTACATGACACCTTACTTCAAGCCAACAAATGAACAAACAAACCAAAAGAAAAGTTTCTACTAAAAGTCTCTCAAACTGGGCACCCACTGAACTTGTCCCCAGTGACATCACAAGTTGGCTAAGAATCTGAGGCTGAGATAGCTGCTCCCATAAGAAGCAGCTAGAGGAGAAGGGGAGATGGCAGAGAGCTTAAAGGTGCAGGCTTGCAAGTTGGCCAGACCGACTTCAATTCCCCAGCACCCATGAAAGGCAAGTCAGAAACACCCATCTGTGGAACACCAATCTGTAATGCAGTGTGCCTATGATCGTGGGAGGCGGAGCCAGAAGAATCCATAAGCTAACGGGCCAGCTACACTTGCAGACAAGTGGAGAGGGATGGGCTGGAGAGATGGCTCAGAGGTAAGAAGCACTTGCTTGCAAAGCCTGCTGGCCTGGGTTCGGTTCCCCAGTACCACATAAAGCCAGCTGCACAAAGTGGCACATGCACCTGGAGTTTCATTGCGGTGGCAGGAGCCCCTGGCAAGCCCATTCCCTCTCTCTGTTCTTCTTCCTCTTCTCTCTCTATCTGCTTCAAATCAACAAATGCATGTTTGTTAAAAGGCAGTTCGGGGTGTGGAGGGGCCTAGGTCAATGTGGTGAGAGAAAGCAAATCCCACTGTGTCAGTCCTGTGGCAGTAAACATCAGTGTCAGGGGTTCCTGACAAAGACTGGGAACCCCAGCTGGTTCCTACTGCATCGCTCGCTTGTGCACGCGTGCTTTCTTCTCCTTGACCTCGGGCTCTAGGGCTGTTCCCAGCGACTCGAAGGTCGTGTTCCCATGGAAGCGGTGCTCCCTGTGACAAAGCCCGCTCTCAGCAACAAGCTGCTCCCTCGGGGGGCCCAGGTTGAGGCCGGTCTTATCCACCCACCATGCACTCTTCCAGAGCCTGCTCTCCTGTCTGCTACGCAGAGATGCTTCATTCCTAATGGGCTTCCTTCGTACTGTTTGAGGTGCAGGTGGCCGAATTTAGGGCCTTGCGCACAGTAGGCAAGTGCTCTGCTAACGGGATGCATCTCCAGCCCTGGTTTTCCTTTTTTTTTTTTTTGAGACACTTTTGATAAATCACCCAAGATGGCCTTGAATTTGCACTCCTCCTACCTGAGCCTTCTGAATAGCCCGGATTACAATCGTATTTGTTATTTTGTTTCTTTCCTCCTCAGCTCCTTGTTCTCAGCTACACCCCCGGTCTCTGGACCTTGTCACACATCCAGACAGAGGGAGAAAGAGACAGAGAGCTATTAACTCTGTGTATGAAAATGGCAAGCTATGGAGTTTTGGAAGGATTCAAGATGGTAGATTAGGCCAGGAGAGTAGCTCCTACCCTTAGTCCCAGCAGGTGGGAGACTGAGGCAGGAGGATCCCAGGTTGGAGGCCACTCTGGGCTCCAGAGCATGTTCCAGGCCTGCCTGGGCTAAGTAAATAACAAGACCTTGTCTCACAACCCAACCAAACCCACCCCACCGCACTCAGATGGCAGATGAGAGGTCACCAGCACATGAGGCTCCTGTGTGCACTGGAGTCCAAGGACTGCAGAGCAGCTATTGGCAGAAGCGGCTGAGGGAGGGGAGCTGATGCTCACTACTGCTCAGAACCTGGAGAAACCCAGCGAGCATGACAGTGGACCAGAAGGCGAGGAAGAGGGCCCTGACGCACATATGTGTGGCACACAGCTCATCTGGCTTTACAACACTGCTGAGGAAACACAGCTTCTGCTCCTGGGCAATCTGCATCCATCACGTGCCCACTGCCTCAGCTTCTGTCTACCTTGACACCAGTTTGTTCCTTGGGACGTGCAGCTGAAGACTATGTTGCTGGAGCCCAGTGAGAGACAGGGAATGGAGCCACCAGGCTTCCCCTTTAAGGGCTGGGGGCTAGGGCGGGCCTTCTGCGTGCACCTATCAGCTGGAGATGATCAGGAGCCTGAGCAGACCCTGTGTTTACTCTTGACCTCAGAATGCCTGGGTTGTGGAGGTGCATGCTCCCCTCCCCCACTCCCACCCTGATCCCAGTAGAAATGGCCTCCACACCAGACCAGTGGGTGTCACAAAGGGGCCAGGAGCCCAGCCTTGGGAGGGCAGTTGAGCAGTTCTCTCCTGAGTGAATTTCTGCCAGGGGAACTTGCTGCCTGCAAACCACTAGTGGGTAGGACGACTGAGAGGCCCTCCACCGGGCTCCACTGAGGTTTTCAAAACAATTCTGTTAAGAATTTTCAAACATGTACATAACGTATTTTGAACACAATCTACTCCATTTATCTTTTTGCATCTTCCTCCCCATCCCCTATACTCTTTGATTTTAATATTTATTCATTTACTTATTATTTTCTTGTGAAGGAGGGAGGGGGAGAGAGAGAGAGAGGGAGAGAGAGAAAGAGAGAGAGAGAGTGAGAGAGCGAGCGAATGGGTACTCCAGGGTCTCCTGCCACTGCAAACTAACTCCAGACACATTTGCCTCTTTGTGCATCCTGCTTTATGTTGGTACAGGGGATTGAACCTGGGCCCTCAGGCTTTGCAAGGAAGCACCTTTAGCCCCTGGGCCACATTGTTCACCCCATGATTTTAATTATATATATAGCTGGGTTAAAGGCACTTGCTTGCAAAGCCCCCTGGTCTGAGTTCAGTTCCCCAGTACCCATGTAAAGCCAGATGCAAAATGTAGTGCATGTATTTGGAGTTTGTTTGCAGTGGCAAAAGGCACTAATGTGACCATTCTTTCTCTCAAATAAATAAAATATTAAAAATAAACATATATTTTTATTTGTGTCCGTGTGTGTGTGTATGAGTGTGTGTGTGTGCGCGCACGCACGCGTGCCCATGCCAGGGTCTGTTATCACTTTAACAAATGTCTGGTTTTATGTGGGTTACTAGGGAAGTGAACCCAGGCTAGCCGACTTTGCAACCAAGTGTCTTTAACCACTGAGTCATCTCCCCAGACCCTCCATTTACTATTTTTTTTAAGTTTAGAGAGACCTCCTTAGATTAAGACAAGGAAGAGGAGAGTATGAAGGCCTCCTGCCCATGAGAATGCAGGAAAGTGTTAAATCCAATTTAGCAACCCAAATTGGGGCATTTATAGGTTCTGAATAGGGCCTGAGCTAACAAGCCCTGCTGCCAAGTTATGGGGGCTGAACTTCCCTGCCACAATGCCAGCTTCAGATTTAATCCTTCTGGAATCACAATTCTAGGAAAGGGTCCACTTATCTTTTTAATAAAAGAATAAAGACCCTATGTTTCAAAGCCTAAAATTTATATTATGTGCTACCTCAATCTTTGGTAAAGTTGGCAGGACCTTGAATGGCATAAGGGCAAGTTGGCCACTGTCTCTGCCACTAGTTAGTCACTCAATAAAGCCATGCACTTTATCAGATGAACCCTGCACAGTTCCTGCTAATCTCTCAGTAGAGGGTGTTAGTAACTTGGTACAAACCTTATCTTCAAGCATGCTTTTTTTTCTGCTTTATTCTTTTTAATTTGGAGTTTAATATATGAACATATTGCAAATTGGTTGTATTCCCATCAGGATATCCTCTTATGTCCCCTCTTCCTGGCCCCCACTCCCCTGAGGGCCCTCGTCAGTGGGGTTTCAGTAATTACTGTGGGGTCTTTTTATAGATGGTGGTAAACACCTGGGAGGCCAAAGAGCCATTAGAATGACAAGAAGAGAAACTGAATGCCTATCACTAGAGGAGTCATCTTTTTATTTTTTGAGGCAGGGTCTCATTTTAGCCCAAGCTGACTTGGAACTCACTCTGTAACCCAGTTTGCTATAGAACTCAAGATTATCCTCCTACCTCAGCCTCCCCAGTGTGGGATCATAGGAGTGAGCCACCACACACAGCTTAAGCCTTTAGCTCTTTTCTTCTGCTTGATCTAACCTGTTAATGTTGCCTTCAATGGAAGCTTTTGTTTGATTTATTGAACCTTTTATTTCCAAAACTTCTGTTTAGTTCTTTGTCAGAATCTCTATCTGGGTATTGCGTTTCATTATCTTCCCAAATCCATTCAGCTGTTTATTTGCATTCTCTTTGAATTCTTTGATCATTTTGTCATTCTTCTGAATCCTTCTTTCCTTATGTCGTTTTAAAGTTTTTATTTATTTATTTGTACTGGGGGAGGGATCTCTCGACATTGTAAATGTATGGCCATATAGCTTTACATAGGTGGTTGATGACTTGAACCCTGGGACATCAGGCTTTGAGAGCAAGGGCTTTTAACCATTGAGCTATCTCCTGAGTTTCTTGGCTTTGTTTTTGAGACCAAGTCTTATGTAGCACAGGCTGGCCCCGTAAACCTCCTGCCTGCACCCCGCCAGTGCTGGGGTCACAGTCATACACCACTACACCAGCTTCTTTTGACTTCTTTGCTCAGAATTTCATCCACTTCAGTATATTAAAAGCCAGTTATTAGAGATTTATGAAAATTTGGAGGAGTCTTGTTGGCTTATTTTTCATATTTCTGGTGTTACTATGTATCTATTTGTATCTGTTTGGATGGATAGCTTCCACTCTTATGTGAGGACCTTCTGAGGGAACAGCCTTCCCTTGACAATGTGCCCTGGGATGGTGGTCAGTAGAATACCAACTGGATTTTGTAGTGGCTCAGGCAGGTGTGTTATGGACAGCAGATGTAGTCTTGAAGGTTGTGGTCGTTTCAATGCGTGTCCCCCAATAGACTCAGGTGCTTGTAACTTGGATTCCCAGCTGCGTGGCTGGACAGCGTGTCACTGGGGGCAGATCCTGGGGTCCAGTGTTAAGGTGTGTTTGGGAGTGGATCTGAGTTCCAGCTCAAAGGTATGTGAAACAGTCTGAGTTCTGTGTGGGTCCCTTCTTCTTGCTAGTTCCCTGCTGCCTGTGCCTGCTTGCTTGTGGTGCTGGCCGTGTGGTTGTGTCTGTCTATGATAAGGTCCCTTATAGTTGTAACCAGTATTCAGTTTGTGATGCCTGTCACCTCAGGAGCCAGTGAGCACAGACAGGAATTGAATCTTAAAACTGTGCTTTATTCAGAGGGCTAGCAATCTGAGAAGACAGTGGATCAACATCTTTTAAACATCTGTTTCTCATCTTATCTTCAGTCAGCAGAATATGCAGGGTGAAGGGGGAGTAGTCAGGGACTCTGGAGCTCAGTCTTCCCTCTGGTCAGGTGGTTGGTCACATTGTTAAGACTTGTACTCTTCCCCCATGCTGTGGCTGTTTGAAATGCTGGGTCTAGATGATGTCTCAGGTATCCACCTTGTACTCCTCCAGGGTCATCTGGGCTGGGGCAGGTTAAGTCAGAACAAACAGTTAACAATGTGCACATGCTAAGCTACTGATAACATGTGCATGCACATGCCCTGTACAATGTGGAGTACAAGTGTGTCTTTCTACAGAATATGAAAGTGTTTATCCACCTCTTCTGTTCCCTATCACTTGTCATTGCTATGGGAGTAAATAACTAGAAGTAGGTCTTCAGGACACTTCCCACCCCCCTAGCCATGCCAGGTGATCAGCTCTACTTCTATTTAATGTCTTCTTAAAACTGAGACAGGCTCTCACTGTGTAGCCCAGGCTAGCCTTGGATTTTCTAGCCCATGCTGACTTCAAACTCACATTCTGCCTGCCTCAGCTTCCTAGCTGCCAGGATGACAGGTGTGAGTGGCCAACCATGCTATACTGGTGAAGTTGAAGTCTGCCAAAATTGTGCTGGGTCATGGGCGGAGTAAGGTGTGATTTCTCTTAGCTAAGCTAGGCACACAGCTCAGAAGTAAAGCATCTGCCTAATATGCTCAACATGTCAGGCTCCATCCCAGCGCCACATAGAAAGAGAAAAACAAACAACAACAACCAGAAGAAGGAAAAGGAAACAGTAAGAAACAGACACGAAGTAAAAACAATAATAATTATTACACTGACAACAGGAATGGCAGGGGCAAAAATAATATAAACTAGCCAAAAAGTTTAAATATGGATTATTCCCAGCACTCAGGAGGCAGAGGTAGGAGGATCACCATGAGTTCAAGGCCACCTTGAGACTCCATAGTGAATTTCAGGTCAGCCTGAGCTAGAGTGAAACCCTACCTCAAAAAAAAGTTTAAATATGGTAAAGTGGGGTTAAGTTCAGTGGTGGGGTGCATGCCTAGCATAAAGCCCTAGGGTTCAATCCCCAGTACAAGAAAGTAAAAAGTCAAAAGAAGAGAAGAAAAGAGGGAGATGAATAGAAAAGAAGAATTAGAAAATTCAAAGAGAGGGCTGGAGAGATGGCTTCACAGTTAAAGGCACATGCTTACAAAATCTAACAGCCTGGGCTCGATTCACCCAGTGCAGTGGCAGGAGGCCTTTCTCTTTCTCCTTTCTCTCTCTCCCTATCCTTCTCTTTTAAATGAAGAAATATTGTTTTCTTAAAAACAGCATAAGTTAGAGAATCTTTTTTAAAAAAAGGAAAAATCAGAAAACTCAAAAAGAGAAGAGTAAAAAGGAGGAAAAGGTTGGAACATGAAAGCAATCACAAAGAAGCTGGCATTGCATATACCTGCAATCCCAGCACTCATGAGACTGAGGCTAGAGGATAAGTTTGAGGCCAGACTAAGCTAACTTAGTGGCACCCTGTCTCCAAAAAGTAACGAAATCCAAAGAAAAAAATGTGTAGGGCCGGGGAGATAGCTCAGAGGTAGAGTACTTGCCTGGCAAACAGGAGGCCCTGCATTCAATCCCCAACACCAAAATAAATTAAAGAAAAATAAAAATAAATTTACTAGTTGAATATTAAAAGAGGAAGAAAACAAAATAAAGAAAAAAATACTTAGGGGCTGGAGAGGTGGCTCAGCGGTTAAAGGCATTTGCTTGCAAAGCCTGATGGTCTGGGTTTGATTCCCCAGTACCCACGTAAAGTCAGAGCACAAAGTGGACCATTTGTCTGGAGCTTGTTTGCAGTGGTAAGAGAGTGCTGGTGGGCCCATCTCACTCTCTCTGTCTCCTTGCAAATAAAAATATTTTAAAAAAGAAAAAAATAAGCCAGGCCTGGTGGTGCACGCCTTTAATCCCAGCACTTGGGAGGCAGAGGTAGGAGGATCACCATGAGTTCGAGGCCACCCTGAGACTACATAGTGAATTCCAGGTCAGCCTGGGCTAGAGTGAGACCCTACCTCGAAAAATAAAAAAAAAAAAGAAAGAAAAAGAAAAAAATGATTAAATATATATACTTATTTATGAACAAAATAGGAATTACTACAAAAAAGAAAATGAAACTTGGCAAGGTAGTGGTATGTAATTCCATGAAGTGGAAGGTGGGGGCTTATGAAACAGGAATACCTCAAGTTCAGGGCCTGACTCCATAACTTAGGGAGACCTCTCTAAAAAGAGAAACAAGAGAAGGGCTGGGGATGTAGTTCCATGGTCAAGGGTATGTCTAATATGTTCCATTTGGGTTCAATTCACAGTGAGACCAAAATCATCGTAACACCAGCTGGGAGTGGTGGAATCGTGGCTCATTCCTGTACTCCCGGCATTGAGGAGGCATGCAGGAGAAGGACTCCAAGTTTGAGGCCAGCCTGGGCTACACAGCAAGCTCTAGACCAGCCCTAGGTATAAGAAACAAAACAACAGAAAATTCTACCACCACCACCAATAAAAATCAAGAATGTAAAGCCGGGCATGGTGGTGCACGCCTTAAATCTCAGCACCCAGGAGACAGAGGTGGGAGTATCATCGTGAGTTCGAGGCCACCCTGAGACTACCTAGTGAAGCAATAGAGCTTCTTTTTTAAAAAAATATTTTTGATATTTTATTTATTCATTAGAGAGAGAGAGGCAGATAGAGAGAAAATGGGCATACTAGGGCCTCTAGCCAATGCAAATGACCCCCAGACACATGTACTACCTTGTGCATCTGGCTTACATGGTTTCTGGGGAATTGAACCTGGGTCCTTAGGCTTTGCAGGCAAGCACCTTAACCACTAAGACATCTTTCCAGCCCCCAGGGAGCTTCTTAATTCTCCCAGCTCTGGGAGCACAGATACATGTGTCACTTTGCATCCAGCTTTATGCCCTGCTGGGGAATTGAACTCAAGCCAACAGGCTTGCAAGCAAACATGTCTAACTTCTGAGCCAAATCCCAAGCTCTCTGTCTTTTTTTAGACAAGGTCTCCTGTAGCCCAGATTCAAACTCCTTATGTAGTTGAGGATGACCTGGAAGTTCTGATCCTTCTACCTCCAACTCCTGGGTGCTGGAAATACAGGTTAACGTGATGCTGGGGATTGAACCCAGGGTTTTATGCATGCTAAGCAGCTATTCTACCCACTGAGGAATGTCAGCAAGCCTGACATTTCATGTTTTAAATCTAATTCAGTTGGCAAAGTCTACACTGCTCTGTGCTATTGGATAGAGTTGTCTTGTGGAGCATTTCTCTGAAGTACACGAGTTATATTAAGTTCTTCACCACTGGATGCTTTGATGTTGAAATACGCTTGTGCCCATTTTATCCAACACCTCTCATGCCATAATCAGTTATGAATACCTTTTGGGTTTAGTTTCAAACTGTTTGATGAGTTTGATCTTAACTCATCTGTGTCAATTATCTGCTCATAAAATGTATTTTAATGAGGATATGTGACAATGGAAAGTCAGTAATGAAAGGGTATCATGGACAGGAACATTACCTCAGCTCTCAGTATCCTTTTCCTTGAATATTTTTTATCCTCAAGCAATAACTTGAAAGAATATGAGTAAAGATCAATTTTATACACACACACACACACACACACACACACACACATTCTAGATTAGCTGGCCAGGGAGCTTCCCGATTCTTCTGACTTCAGGATGATCAAAGATATATGTGTCACTTTGCATCCAGCTTTTATATATATCTGGAGAGAAAGATTGAGGTAGGGTGTCATGTAGCTCAGGCTTGCCTTGAACCCTCTGTATAGCTGAGGATGCTTTCAACTTCTAATCCTCCTGCCTCCCCTTCCCAAAAGCTAGGATAGCAGACATGTGCCACCATGCCTAGCTGAGTAAAGATGTTTCTTGATATGACTATTCATTTAATAATCTCAGGCTTTTGGTAAAAAAGGAAAATGGCTGTTAACCATGACCCTCTGTCAAAGAAGGTCCATTGTGGACCTTTACCTCTGGTTTGAAAAAAAACAACAACAATGGAATGAGCTTGTTGTGGCGTCTCCCAGTTGTAATCCCAGCACTTAAGAGTTTGAGCTAGATGGATCACTATGTGTTTGACGCCACCCTGGGCTACATAGTGTTAGGCCAGTTTGGTCTACAATGTTGAGACCCTGTCTCAGCCCCACTTCACCCCCCTGAAAATGCTATAGTTTAGATATAATTTAGTGTTCCCTCAAGAGTTTGTGAGTTGACCTATAATTCCATTGTGAGGTAGTAAGAGGGTAGAAATTAACCTATTCTGTTTAGACATGGGACCTTTAGGAAGTGATTAGAGTTAGACAGGTTATTCTGGTTCAATCCCCCATGATTGAATCCTGGTATCTTTATTACAAGAGGAAGAGGCCAGAAAGATAGACTCATGTTGTCTGTGCCTTGCCATATGGAACTCTGTGAGCAAGGAAGTCATGGTTAAAGGTGACTTTCAATCAGAGCCATAGACTGGAATAAACCTCATTTCTTTTTTTTTTTTTTTTTTTTTTTGAGGTAGGGTCTCACTCTAGCTCAGGCTGTCCTGGAATTCACTTTGCAGTCTCAGGGTGGCCTCAAACTCATGGTGATCCTCCTACCTCTTAAACCTCATTTCTTGAAAAGTAACCTGCTTTTGGCTGAAGAGATGACTAAGTGGTGAAAATTATTTGCTTGAGAGTTCAATTCTCCAGTACCCAAGTAAAGCCAGATGCAAAGTGGCTCATGCTTCTGTGATGCCAATGCACCTTATAGCAATGGGAGGTTGGTCCAGGAGAATCTGGAAGCTAATGGGACAGCCAGACTGGCACATACATACTGGCAAAAACAAGGGACACTCTGTCTCAAAAAGAGGGCAAAAGGAAGGATGGAAAGATGGCTTAGCAGTTAAGCCAGATGCACAAAGTGGTACATGCATCTGGAGTTCGTTTGCAGTGGCTACTGGCCCTGGCATGCCCATTCTCTCTCTAATAAAAAATTAATAAATAAAAATATTTAAAAAGAGGGCAAAAGGAGAGGACAAACACCCAAGGTTGTCCTCTTACTTCTGCATGTATACACACTCAAACAACAAAAACTATTTTTGAAGTAGGATGCTTCAAGTAATTTATTATATTAACAACAAACAAACTAATGCAGATGGTGATCTCTGGAGAGAGGAGGAGGATTGCCAAATAGATTGAGTTTGAACCTATGACTTTCAAAATTTCTATTTCAGGGGCTGGAGGGATGGCTTAGCACTTAAGGCAGTTGCCTGCAAAGCCAAAGAACCCAAGTTCCATTCCCCAGGACCCACGTAAGCCAGATGCACAAGGGGGTGCATGCATTTGGAGTTTGTTTGCAGTGGCTAGAGACCCTGGCGAGCCCATTCTCTCTGTCTCTCTGACGCTGTCAAATAAATAAATAATAAAAATTTCTATTTCATTTATTTTTAAAACAGAAAACATATCACACAGTTCGAAAAAATTTTTAAGATTTCTTCTCTCATCCTGCAGGTACTTAGTTCCCTTTCCCAAAGGCAACTAGTGTTGTCAGTTTCTTGGTCATGCTTTCAGAGGTGTTATGAATATTCAAACAGAAGCATATAAATATTTCCCAAGATCTTTGAAAATTCAGTGGCAAGTGAAGAAGTTAGATAACCCTATGCATTTGTTTCCTTAAGGTGTTGTAATAAATGGCCACAAACCGTGTGGCTTAAATCAAATATCCACTGAGTCCTGGTAGCTCTGGAGTTTCTTAGGAAGAGCCCTTCACCATTGCTTCCTAGTTTCTGGAGGAGTGAAAGGCTTTGAAGGGAATTGCACCTAGCTTATGAACTTAGTTCAATATGAAATGGGCTTTTGACACTGTACCTGTATGCTGCCCATATTTATCTAAGCCAGCCTTAGAATCATCAGTATGTACTGATGTGGGCTTGCTGTGTTCAGTGTGCTTTTGGAGCAACAAGGGATGGGGGCTGTCAATCATCTTCAAAAATCCCAGAACTGAAATAAAGATTGGTTGATGTCTTTAATAGAGAAATGTTGCTGGGACCTCTGACGTTAGAGATGAGAGAACTCAAAGACATCTTTATTGGCGCTCTGGGTAAGAGAAGGGGAAATGCAGACTAAGGTTAATTCCTTTCAGCCATGGTGAGGTCATGGTGCTTCGTCCAAGACCCGCTGGGAGCTATATCATGTGATTGTAGTAGATTCACTAATGCCCACCCAGAATCCCCTTAAAGGTCTGTGATCCCACACCCTCCAGTGAGTGTTGCCTGTCAACAGCTCATGGCTGTCTCTTTGGAATATCGCCCTCAATACAAGGGGAGTCTCTTCTTCTATGAAGTTATGTTCCCCCATTCCCTGAATGGCTGGGGCCAATGATGGACTGATCACAGTAGTACAAAATGCTGGCCTTCTGCTCTCATATAGGACTATTTCCTCCTGTGGAATTTGTACTGCAGATTTCCTCATTGTATCAGACTGAAGCTGAGCTCTCTGTGAGAGCCCTTCCCCTGCCCTGGCCCCATCCATGCATTCTGTTTCCTTCACTCAATCGCATGTGCATGAAACCTCAAACCTAAGACAGTTGTTAACTTCTTCATTCGTAGTTTCATGATTACTAACGGTTAGTACTTTTGGTTTATACTTTCCTTTGAAGATAAAGGAAGGTAATGAGGGCTAGGATTTGGGCAAAGTAAATCTCAGGGAATGAAGCAGGAATGGGAGTGAGTATTGGCAGCAATGACCGTGCTGTAAACAAGCTGTAAAGAGGAAGCAAAGCAAAAGCCTCAGGGTTTACTGACAAGAGGGGTGGCATTTGAGCCATTGTTACTTGGGAGCAGGAGTACTTGACCTCATCTTATCTGCTGGGCTGTTGGCACATTGGTTTCCATTTGCTGCTGTAGCATATTAGAGTTCTGGCTGTCACAGGCCACAGTGAGTTTGCATTCCTTCTGGATGCCAGAGGGGAGAACGCATGCCATTGCCTTCCCCTCCTCTACAAACACTTCCTGTATCCCTTGCTTCGTGATCCTTTCCTCATTCTTCAAAGCCAGAAATGTGGCATCTTCCCATTCCTGTCTTTGTTCCTCTGTGTCATCACACCTTCTTCTCTCTGGCTCCCCTTGTATCCCTTTTTTTTTTTTTTTTTTTTTTACAATTTTATTTATTTATTTGATAGAGAGAAAGAGGGAAAGAGAGAGAGAAAGACAGAAAGAGGGACAGAGAGAGAATGGGCATGCCAGGGCCTCCAGCCACTGCAAACGAACTCCAGACGTATGTGCCCCCTTGTGCATCTGGCTAACGTGGGTCCTGGGGAGAATCGAACCTGGGTCCTTTGGCTTTGTGGGCAAATGCCTTAACCGCTAAGCCATCTCTCCAGCCCTTGTGTCCCGTTTATAAGGAGCCTTGTGAATTCTTTGTCGTCACCCAGTAATCCAGATAATCTCCTAATTTCAATTCCCTTAATAATATCTACAAAATCCCTTTGCCTTGTAAGGGTCATAGTGACAGGCTGATGGTATTAGGCTATGGTATATTTCTGGGACTGGGGTAGATATTACTTACCCTGCTATGGTTGAGGAAGCCTGGGTGTAAAAGTTATACTTGTCTTTCAACATGTGTCTTAATGTTCATGGGCTAGAACCAATTTTTTCTCTGAGCTAACAATCTGAAGACTTGCCTCACAATGTTGTCCATACTTGCTTCTCACTGTTTTTACTTCCGTTTTTGTTGGGACAGTCTTGCTATGTGCCCCAGGCTGACTTTAAACTCATGATCCTCCTGCTTCAGCCTCTTGAGTGCTGGGATTATAGGTTTGTGCCACCACAGCTGGCTCCCTTCATTCCTTTTCTTTTTATTTTTTGAGAGGCTAGGTCTTATGTAGCCCAGGCTGACCTCAAACTGGCTATTTAACCAAAGATGATCTTGAACTCCTGAACCTCTTGTCTTCATCTCTTAAATGCTGGCATTCACCACCATGGCCAGCTTTTTCTTATTCTTTTGTTAGTCTGTGCCAGGAATTGGAGCTGGACTAAGAAAGGTTCTTCTCTTGTTACTGAGACCAAGAGTCTGTGTCTCAAGGTGCCAGAGAACTCAGGAAGTACATGATGCATATGGCTGTGTCCATGCATAGACAAAGCTTTCTCCTGGAATGATCTGAAAGGGTAGAACCATGAGTGACATCCACACTAGGTCTATCTAATGCTAAATCCTTGACTATATCTTTTGGAAACTCACCAAAGAATAGGAGGAAATAACTCTTTTCTGGTCACCAAGTGTGTTTATGTACAGTATTCTCTCTCTCTCTCTCTTTTGGTTTTTCGAGGTAGGGTCTCACTCTAGCTCAGGCTGACCTGGAATTCACTATGTCATCTCAGGGTGGCCTCGAACTCACAGTGATCCTCCTACCTCTGTCTCCCAAGTGCTGGGATTAAAGGCGTGCACCACCACGCCCAGCTATTCTCATTTTTTAAAACCACTAATGAAGAAGGGGAGTCAGGAAAAAAAATCACTATAAACCCTTCTTCAACCTTACTCTCTTAAGTCTCTGATTTGTCATGATGCCTCTTTATAATCCTTTCAACATCAAAATCAAGTTCAGGGATCTAGATACATCTGTAGTCCATGGAAATGAATCCTAGAACCACAGTCTAGTAAGACACTCAAATATGGTAGCATTGCTTTCTCTTTCTGCTTAATAAAAATTCATTTATGGACAGCAGCTCATGATTAATGCCATCTAAGGGAGGAATTGGTGTCAGAGGGTGCTGTCATTTTATACAGTAATTTTTCCTTTGCATTCTTCAAATTACTGTCAAAGGTCATTGAGAGTGAATTTAGCTAGCTATTATTTTGCTCAGTAAAGTTTATCTAGTTGAAAAACGTCCTGTTTTCTATCTGTGCATTGCTGTTCTGATATGAGAGAAACTATATAGGGTCTTCTGCCCCTGATCCCTAAAGTTCATGGTTTTGAGTTTTCTCTTTCATTATCCTCTTTCTCTCTCTTCCTCTCCCTGACCACTCCACCACCACATCTCCTATTCAGGTTTGTCATCTATTCTATTACTTATGCTCTATATCCTAGTGTTTCTTACCTGAGCAGGTTAGTCATGCATGAAAGCTGGAAAGATAGACATATATATATATATATATATATATATATATATATATATATATATGAGAGAGAGAGAAAATCTTAAGTCATCTGAAGGTTTTGTATTGGTTGCCATCTAATTTCTAAAAACCCACTAGCTATTTTCTCCAATTGACATTGTTTTGAGCCATATTGTTTATGAAAATTCATTGTTCCTAATATAGAAAAAATATATTGATTAAAGGTCAAAGCCATGCACACTACCTAGTTGATTTTCATTATCTGAGATGAGGAACTGTGAACTTGATAAATACTGGGCACCACTGACGTGCTGCAGGAAACCAAGTAGCTGCTTCCAAGATATTTCTTCAGTGTTCAATCTTTCTGGCTGACTGTAACAATTTTGTACAGGGCAAAAATATCCTTTCTTAATATGTTTCCTTCAATCTCCAAGAATATAAATGAGTTGATGATTAGGGCTATGGAGCACACAGGCATCCATATCACTCTAATAGGTTTCTGAGATTTGAGCTATTTATTCTGCCAGCTCAATGTTTTCTCAATGCCAAGAAGAAATTTAGCAAGATTGGAAATTCTATGTTGTTCTTCACCCACGCATTGCTGTGGAAAGGATTGAATAGATCCAATCTGCAGCCAATTTTTCTTAAGTAATAATAATTTTTTACAAAGAACATAAAAGCCATACCACCAGGCTCATGGCTGTAATCTCAGCACTCAAGAGGCTGAGGCAGGAATTTGAGGCAAGCCTGGGCTACAGACTGAGTTCCAGGCTAGCCTGGGTGACAGTGTGAGATCCTGTCTCAAAAAAAGAAAGAAAGAAAGAGAAAAGGGGAAAAGGTTCTGTGCTAATTCTATGGCTTAGTCCCTCTGTAATGTCAGAGAGAAGGCCCTGGCGCTGGTGAACACTGCTGTGGCCTACTAGAAGCCTTGACTGATTAGGTACTATGCAAAGGTTCAGCTGGCTCTTCCAGCCATTGAGGAGATCCCTATAATTTTTCAGACCTGAAAAAAAAATATATCTACAGTGTTCCAACTTGTAGCTTTAAACAGCTCACAGTTAAGGAAGCTATTCTGAATGGTTTGGTGGCCTCTGAAATGTTGTGATTTTATCTTTTATTTTATTTTACTTTTGTTTTTTGAGACAGGATCTCATGTAATTCAGGTTGTTCTTGAACTCACTATGTAGCTGAGGCTGATCTGAAACTCCTCCTGGTCTTCCCAAGTCTTGGGATTGCAGACATGAACCGTCACACTTAGATGTGATTTTATATCAGAGAGATTATAAGCAAAGGTAGATTATTGCCTATAATGTTTGAAAACCATTCTTTAACATCTGATTATACTTGATTTATTTTTTATATGTTCTTGGATCATGCATGATCAGGCTGCTAACTGGATAAAATAAGATATCAAAAAAGGAAAATTAAAAGACACTTTCCTACTATAAGGAGCAATAATGTGCTATTAGGAGGAATAATATTTCAGAACTTGAATAAGCTATGGAACAGACGTTTTAAAAAGCAGTAGATAGGACTGGAGGGATGGCTAAGTGGTAAAAGGTGTTTGTTTGATGGCCCAGTTTTGATTTCCCAATACCCACATAAAGCCAGATGTACAAAGTAGCACATGCATCTGGAGTTTGTGTAGTGGCAGGAGGCCCTGGCATGTCCACATACATTCTCTTTAAATAAATAAATAAATAGCAGTAGAGAAAGGATTTTACAGGTAAATTTGAATTGATTGAAATTTTGTTTAGGACAGCATATTAGGGTTCTCTATAGGAAGAGAACTGATAGAATGAATTTGTATTATAAAGGGAATTTATTGGATGAGTTTACAGGATACCAGCTGGTCAGTCCAACAGTAGCTTTGAGGAACCCAATAGCTGCTCAGTCCACAAGGATGGATCCCTCAGCAGTCCCAGTCTGGCACTAAAGTTTGGGGGAATTCCTGGAGAGCCACTGATCTTTTCAGTCCATGCTGGGAGGCTAGTGAAATTTCATTCCAATGTCCAGGAAGGGTAGCCAAAACAAGGTAGGTGCATACATGATGAGCAGCACAGGCAGCCAGGTGAAAAGTGCACCCATCAGTGAGTAGCATGGGCAGCCAGGCAAAACAGGGCTATGTTCTTTTGGAGCATGTGCATGCACACACACACACACACACACACACACACACACACACACACACACATTCCACCTCCAGTAGGGCTATCTACTTCTTCAGCTAACCCTTACTGGAAATACCATCTACCCAAGAAGCATGCCTGTTACTTGATTTTTTTTAGAAGTCGTTTTTTTAAAAAAATATTTTTATTTATTTGCAAGGAGAGAGAGAGAGAGAGAGAGAGAGAGAGAGAGAGAGAGAGAGAGAGAGAATGGTATGCCAGGGCCTCTAGCCACTGTAAACAAACTCCAGATGCATGTGCCACTTATGTATATCTGGCTTTACATGGGTACTGGGGAATTGAACCTGGGTCATTAGGCTTTGCAGGCAAGCTCCTTAACTGCTGAGCCATCTCTCCAGCCCTGTTACTTGATTTTTAATCTGATCAAGTTGTCAACAGAGCTTTACAGATAGTAAAAGGTGTGAAACAAATAGAAAATATAGGGATTGAAGAGATTGCTCAGTGGTTAAAGGTGCTTGCTTGCAAATAGAAAATATTTTTTCTCTTGAGAGCCACTGACATAAGGGAAATATTCTGACTGAAAATTTACAAATAATAATGCAAAGCTTCTTTATAAAAGAAAAATGCAGGCTAGAGAGATGGCTTAGTGGTTAAGGCACTCGCCTGTGAAGCCTAAGGACCCAGGTTCAATTCCCTAGTACCCAAAAAAGCTAGATGCATAAGGTTCATCTGGAGTTTGTTTGTAGTGGCTAGAGGCCCTGGCATGCCTGTTCTCTCTCTCTCACTCGCTCTCGTTCTCTCACACTCTCTCTCTCTTTTTCTTTCTCTCTCTCTCTGTAATAAATAAAATAAAGTACCTAAATATATTTTAAAAATCAGGGCTGGAGAGATGGCTCAGCTGTTAAAGGTAGTTGCTTGCAAAGCCTGACAGCCTGGGTTTGGTTTTCCAGTGCCACGTAAAGCCAGGTGCACAAAGTAGTGCATATTCTGGAGTTTGTTTGCAGCAGCAGGAGGCCCTGTGTCCCCATGCTCTCGTTTTTCCCCCTCTCCCTCGGTGGCCCTCTCTGCTTGCCAATAAATAAAAAAAATATTTTTTAAAACCCCAGAGACTTCTGGATAAGATGGTGGAATGGAGCCTTCCCAAAGAAACCTGGGGCAGGGGAAAGAGGTAAGACAACATCTAATATGCTTTCTAAAAATCCTTTTTTTTTTTTTTTTTGCAAATGATTCACAAGGAACTGACTAAGCCAGGTTAGACCTCTGAAGAGAGGCAGGAGGGTGCTATTGGCAATCAGGAAGGACTGAAGATTGGGCTTCAGCAGGGAAGCTTTTTTCCTTGCCCTGCCCTAAGTGGGAAGGGATGATCTCCACTCATACCCTGCAAGATCAAAATGACCTGAAGGAGAGAAAAATGGTGATCAGGCTAGCAGCTCCACTTTGCCCCCAGACAGCACTTTATGGCCTCTCTTCCCTCATGTGTCACTCAAGATTACAGGAAGCCAAGGGATCCCATTCACCATGGTCCTGTGTAGCATCTGATCAAACTTCCCACTGACATAAGCAGCTGAGACAAGCCAAAGAGGCAACCAGATTTGCCGCTCTTGAGACAGATAATCCAAGCAAGGAAATAATCCAAAATGCAAAAGTCTCATCTCAGTAATAGAAGAAACACAAAAAGTCAAGGCAACATGACCCCTCAAAAATCATGAATCCTATACTACTGACCTCCAGTGAGACTAAATTTGATAAAATGTAGACAGCAAATTCAAAAGAATTATTATAAGTATATTCCCCAAAAAATCAAAGAAGAAAACAAACTCCTCAGGAAATCTCATGAGAACAGAAGAAATCAACCTAACAAACTAAGGAGGCTAATACAAGATATAAATAGGGAAAAAGAAATAATGAAGAAAAAACAATTTGAAATATTAGAAATGAAAAATGTAGTAAATCAAATAAAAATACTCTGTAGAAAGTCTCACCAATAGAATAAATCAAGGAGAGGATAGAATATCTGAGCTTGAAGCAAAGTGGAGGATTTGGAGTATGGGAGCAAGGGGAAAGATGAATTAATAAGAGGCAGAAACATCAGATAAGCAAGAAAGCATCCATTAACATGGATGGGGGCCCCTAAAAGTGGGAAACTCAAGTGAGGAGTGGATTTGGGTGGTTTAAGTATGTTGGGGTCGTCTCTACCTATAATTGAAAGTGTCTTTGGCTAACCGGCTGTCTGTTGAAAGTTTAGTGGTAACTTAGAATTCTATTGGAAGAATAAGGGCTGAAAGAACAGGTGAGCTTGACCTGCAAGAAGAGAAGAATGCAGAGAAGCACTGGAAGCAGAAGGCAGCTGGGACTGAGCCATCCCAGCAACGATTCTGGCCGAACTCCCAGAGCCTTGGTGGACTTTCAGAAACCACTCCAGCCCCAGCCAACTGTGCAGTTTGTCAGTCTCCAGATCAACTATGCAGCTTCAAAGTTCCTTAATTCTACAGTTCCCAAAAGTGAGGAATTATATTCCCTCAATATGAGTGGGACTTTCAACATATTTGGGACACTGAAGAGATCAAGTCTAAGAATTCCAGGTATAGTAGAAGAAGAATTTCAATCTAAGGGATAGTATTTCCAACAAAATCACAGAAGAAATTTCCCATTAATTAGGGAAGAGATGATACAGATAAAGGAAACATTTAGAACACCAAACAGACAAGAACAGAAAAGAACCTTTCCTCACCATATTATAATTAAACTACTAAATACACAGACCAAGATAAAAAATATATCAAATGCAGAAGTAGATAATAAGACCCTTGCTGAAGATACCACATGGTTTGGTTGCAGGACACTAAGAAATCAAGGCAGAACCAAGATGGAATTTTCCTGTTGACTGGTACTCATACTGCTACAAAGTGCCATGAAGTCTGCTGGGGGAGAAAAGTCATGGGTGATTTTAACCAGCAGTGTACTTTGCAAAGATACACAACTGGTCACCTAGGCAAGATGTTCCCACTAGTGCAGTAGTGGCATGACTGTTACGGGAATAACCAACTGCTTTCTAACTGGATTTGAGGTCTACTCCACGGGAGGAAATTCATGCCTTATAATGAAAACATGGCCAAAAGCCTATGGTTGGTAAGGTCACAAGCTCTAGAGTAGTTTGGCTACATGGATATATTATGCCCACCAAATTGCCCTCTAGATACTTATGTTTATGCCTATATGTCAGTGCTGCTCTCACTTTTGGTTATGGAGGTTTCTCTTATTATTTTTTTTATTTTTCATTTTTTATTTTTTTAAAAAATTATTTATTTATTTATTCATTTGAAAGTGACAGACAGAGAGAGAAAGAGGCAGATAGAGAGAGAGAAAGAATGGGCGCGGCAGGGCCTCCAGCCACTGCAAACGAACTCCAGATGTGTGCGCCCTCTTATGCATCTGGCTAACGTGGGTCTTGGGGAATTGAGCCTCGAACCGAGGTCCTTAGGCTTCACAGGCAAGCGCTTAACCGCTAAGCCATCTCTCCAGCCCGGTTTCTCTTTTTAGATGGTGACTACAGAGGAGACTCAAAACTTGCACCGTGCTGAGAAGTGAAGGCTGTGTGTTCAGCACTTACTGATGCATCTCTGACACACCCTTTAATGGCTCAGGGACTATAGTGGAAGAGGTGACAGAAAGAATGTAAGTCAAAGGATGGGGAGGAGTGTTTTGGAGTGCTCTCTTCCAAACACAAAGTAGTCATTGCATTCGTGACCTTACAGCAGCTGCTGTTACCTGCACAAGATCTGCATAATATTGGGCCTATCAAAAGGTTGTCATGAGCAGAGCATGGTGGCACACGCCTTTAATCCCAGCTCTTGGGAGGCAAAGGTAGGAGGATCACTGTGAGTTCAAGGCCACCCTGAGAATACAGAGTGAATTCCAGGTCAGCCTGGGCCAGAGTGAGACCCTACCTCGAAAAACCAAAAAAGAAAAAAAAAAGGCTGTCATGGTTGATGGAGGAGGGGGAAAAGATATCAAAATAGAAGAGTAAATGGTAGGAAAGAAGTGGGGCTTCATTGGAGGGAGGCAGGGAGCACTGCTGAAGGAGACTGGTGGGAGGGGATTATGTACATTTTTAATAGAGATTTTTAGTTTAATCAAAACAATAAAAAAGGATAAAAGAGTAAAAAACCAAAAACAGGAATAATAACTGTATTATTCAATATAGCATGAATAATAATCACTTGCCAACCTTTCAACTTCTTCCAAAAGAGCAAGTGTACACCTATAATCCTAGCACTTGGGAGTTCAAAACAGGAGGATTGCTGCTAGTGGAAGTACATCCTGGTCTCTATTATGAATTCTAGGCTACACAGGGCTACATAGTAAAACCCTGTCTCAAAAAAGAGAGGATGGGCTGGAAGGATGGCTTAGCGGTCAAGGCACTTGCCTGTGAAGCCTATGGACCCAGGTTCAATTCGCTAGTACCCACATAAACCAGATGCACAAAATGATGCATGTGTCTACAATTCATTGCAGTGGCTCGAGGCCCTTAAGACCTTTCATCGTAAAAATATTTTTATTTATTTATGAGAGACAGCGAGAGCGCGCACATGCCAAGGAGTCTTGTCATTGCAAATCAACTCCAGACACGTGTCACTTTGAGCATCTGGCTTTACATGGGTACTGGGTATTGAAATTGGGTCAGCAGGGTTGCAAGCAAGCACATTTAACTACAGAGTCATCTCCCAGCCCAGGACATTTCATCTTAATTATAATATATTTTCTTACTTCTTCCTTCCCCGAAAAGATAGGCTATTCAGCTTGAGATGCGCCATTATCCTTTCTGTCCACTTGAAAATGTCTTCTCTGTTTCAGAATCCTGTTCTATTTTTTTCATCCTCCTATTATTCTTCCCCCCTCTTTGAGGAAGGGTCTCACTATAACCCAAGATGACTTGAATCTCACTCTGTAGCCCAGGTTGACCTTGAATTCACAGTGATCTTCCTACCTTAGTGTTGCAGTCAGGTTTGCATTGCTGCCAGAAATCACCTGACCAAGAGCAGCTTTTGGGGAAAAAAGGGTTTATTTTGGCTTACAGATTCAAGATAAAGCTCCGTGATGGCAAGGGGAAATGACAGCATGAGCAGAAGGTGGACATCACCTCCTCACTGACATAAGATGGACATTAGCAGCAGGAGAGTGTGCCAAACACTGGCAAGGGGAAACTGGCTATAATACCCATAAGCCTGACCCCAACAGTACACTGCCTCCAGGAGGTGTTAATTCCCAAATCTCCATCAGCTGGGAACCTAGCATTCAGAATGCCTAAGTTTATGGGGGACACCTGAATCAAACCACCACACTAAGTCTCCCGAGTGTTGGGATTATAGGCTTGAACCACCACACCAATTTATTGGATTGTTTTGGCAGAAAAAAAACATTTTTTTTCCTTATAAAGGTAAGTCTTCATCTGAGTATTTGGTCACATCTGTCTTCTCCAGAATCATGTCCTATTAATTTTGACCAGGTTTACACTACCAGACATGGATTCCCGCCTATTAAGTGGGCCTCAAATCCAACCAGAAATTAAATCACACCCACAACAGTCATACCACTATTGCACCAGTGGACACATTATGCCTGGAAGGAGAGTAGTATAGCATGCTGGGTAAAACTGTTGATGACAAATCTCCCCCAACTACCTGTATAGCAACTTCTGGCACTATGTAAACTAGTCATTTTCCAGCTCATTCTCAGCTGGATTTCAGCTTGCAAGCGAAGTGTGCAGTCTTCATCAACAGGGTTTTACAGCTCTGATAGGCAACTAAGAGCAGTGGTAATAGCCTATATTGTTTTAGGGGCTTCAAGGACTTTCCTGGGAGGTAGGACAGTCCTGCACTGGGATTTTCATTTAAAAACCTTATGGTTTGTGGGAGTGGCTTCTTCCATGCTCACAGGTACCTGGGTTTAAACTTAATTTTTTTTAATTATTTGTTTGCAAGGAAAGAGAGAGAGAGAGAGAGAAGAGAGAGAGAGAAGAGAGAGAGAGAGAGAGAGAGAGAGAGAGAGAGAGAGAGAGAGAGAGAGAAGAGAGAGAGAGAGAGAGAGAGAGAGAGAAGAGAGAGAAGAGAGAGAGAGAGAAGAGAGAGAGAGAAGAGAGAGAGAGAGAAGAGAGAGAGAGAAGAGAAGAGAATGGGTACTCTAGAGCCTCCAGCCACTGCAAACAAACTCCAGATGCTTGTACCAGTTTGTGCATCTGGCTTTACATGGGTTCTGGGGCATGAAACCTAGGCCATCAGGCTTTCAAGCAAGCATCCTTAACCACTGAGCAATCTCTCTAGCCCTCATTTAAATTTTCTAACCATTGTTTTAACATTTACAAGTACAATCAGTTGGAGGATTTTTCTCACTCACTTTATTGTGCCTCATCTGTGCCTTAATCATAAAGTCCCCAATAACTACACAGGTGTACCTAATCCTTGTACCTTGTGTGGAGTCACTTCCCATCCTTGCTCCGTTAGGGATGCTTGCATATCATTAAGATGCTTGTCTAAATCTGTAAAACATCCAGAGATTACCTTAGCATCATCTATTAAATGAAACTTTTTTTTTTTTTTTTTTTTTTTTTTTTTTTTTTTTTTTGCAAAAGGTGAGCAGATCTCCGAAGGCTCACTATTCTATCCCAAACAAGCGCCAGTTGATCTCAGGAGTCAGCAGCCAAGGGAACACTAACAATTTTTTTAGTAAGATTCCATCATTTGTACCAACTGGTTCCTGAAAAGATCAGTGTTGGGGCTGGGGAGATGACTCTCCAGTTAAAAGCATTTGCTTGGAAAACCTGCCAGTCTAGGGTTCAGTTCCCTAGTAGATGCAAAATGGCACGTGTCTGCTATTTATTTTATTTTCAGAAGCAAGAGATTCTGACATGCACACACACACATCTGTATGCAAATGAACACATTTTTTAAAACGTTTCTTTCATATATTGACATATATATGTATATATATTTCAATGTTGGGTACAGGAGCATGGATGAGAATCACAGCTTTAGCTAGCTCCCCGTTGTCTACAGTCATTTTCCATGAGCTAGCTCTTCTCTTCACCCTGGGGGGAGGGGAGGGGCTGCCACAAGGTTGCCGCATCTCCCCATCTCCAGCAGCTTTATTAGCACTGGGACTGGCCCTCAGTTGTTCTGACCTGCCTATGGCCATGAGGGCCATGTGCTCAGTTGCTATGCCTGAATGGCTCCCTGGGTTTGGAAGTCTTCAGGCCTGATCTGAGGCCAGCTGCTGCCTCAATATTTGCCACATCTGGCTGCTGAGAGGACCCTGGCTGGGCAAATTCTACCCACAGTATACGTTTTCTTTGCAGAAGGGAAGTAAATGGAGCTTACGGGAGGTTGGGTGGAGGGTAACTTCCCACTTGTGGGGCAAGCTTAGTCTTTTCCCCTGCACCACACTCTGCATTTATACCTTTTTAAATTGAGAGAGAGTGAGAGTGAGCATGGGCGCACCAGGGCCTATCACCACTGCAAACGAACTCCACATGCATGCGCCACTTTGTGCATCTGGTTTTACATGGGTACTGAGGAATTGAACTCAGTCCATCAGGATTTACAAACAAATGCCTTTAACAACCACTGAGCCATCTCATCAACTCCCCCATTTATACTTTTATTAAATATATGCCCAGGCTTTAAAGCCTTCCAGATGGTCATAAGCACTGTCCACTTTTTTTTTTCTTAGAAACTCTGGCTCAACACAAATCTTGCCTCATTTACTTTCAAGTGACTCAGACAGGCTCCTTAGCCTGCTATTTCTTTTTCTCATCTTCTCTCGTCTATTTTAGCGCTTTATGAACCTGACTTACATGCCAGTCTAAATCAGTAAGATCTTTCAGAGTCTCTCCTATCATGGGGCTTAACAAGCCCACTAAAAATCCATGCCAATCCGAGATCCCAGCTGAATCAAACTCTTTCTTAAGTCTCCTGCTAACATAACCTTATCTGGCTTAGTGAACTAGACATCAAACACCACCTCGCTCATGCTCAGTCCCCACAGTAATGCCCATCTTTCCTCTATCGTCCTCTACTGTTTGGTATTCATGGGGACTTCAGCTGGTGATAACCCAGTGTTCCTAATGGCTCGTATAAGACAGTCCATCTGGAACTGATTTCTCTCATATTGTCTCAGATTATGCAGCCTTTGCCTTAAGGAACTATGAGCGATTGCATTACACAGTTTCTCTGCTTCCACAGCCCTCAAACTGATCCCCACAAGACCTATAACCTCACAAACAAGGCTATGAGAAACTCGCTCATTTCTTGTTTAAAAGTAAGATGGTTAGAATCACAACTTGGGACATTATGCACAGAGACATTGCCTCTCCCCATAACTGACTGCTGCCCCCATAATGTATGACCCACAGTCCATGTGGGGTTGACCTGCATCCCCAATGAGGAGGGCCTCTTTGGAAAAAGGGCAGGGAGGAGAGAAAGGATGCACCAACATGTATTATTTACATACTAAGTATGTCCATACCTAATAAAAATAAATTTTAAAAAATAGTCTTTCCCAATTCAAACAGTTCAAAGGCAGGATATTCCCTGATTGTCAACGTTCTTGTACTGGGCCATTATTAAGGCCCCCGTCTGTATACTGTACCATGGATTTTCCCTTCCTCTGATTAAAGGTTGGAACTGAGAGGTATCTCCTCTCACTTCTATCTCAGTCCTTCCTCACTGTCCAATATTTTCCATGGGGATCTCAAGAAGGACTCTTTAGCATAGATCTAATTTGTACTATTTCCCTTGTGCATCCTACCCACACCCCCCCCCCCATCCATAAGAAACAGCAAGCTAGCGCCTCCATTACTTTTCCTCCCACTCTTCCTACCAGTTCAGAAGCTAGTGCAGAGGACAGCATCCACATACCGCTCACCTGTATGTAACTTCTATCTTATGTAGGAAAGTTCTTTCCGGGCCTTTAGCTCAGCCTCGGCTGCAAGTCTTATTGCCCAGAGAAAGGGCCATGACACTAATATTACAGCCTACTTAGGAGCTCATCGCATAGGTGCTACTTGCTGGGATTGTAACATAGATTGTAGTCAAATATTTGGGGGTATTCACCTGGTGCTCTGCATTTATCAGAAAGACTTGTCATTTCAGACCACAATGAGGGCAATGGCCATCTTGTAATCTTACCCCTTGAGAATCCACTTTAAGACAGAGCAGCCTTAGTTGCATGCCTCCTCACCCATTGCAGAGACAATGCAACTGCTATTGTAGCAAGAAGGCATGGCATTCCATGCCACACAGGGGAGGAGAGCTGTATTGGGGTTGCCTCTATGGATGTTCCATTCGCAGACTACTTAGTTTCAGGTGAGTGTCCCATCATGCACAGCAGAGACCATGTAAGTGCTCCTGCCACACTCATCTTTGGATCTGTCCTGCCTCATGTTGGGTGACAAGTGTTATGTGAGATGAACAAATGTCTTTTTGCCTCAGAAAGAGTACCAATGACAGATCAAAGAAACAAGTCCATTAGTGTTTCCATTTGTTTGTTTTTGTTTTTGTTTGCTTGTTTTGGTTTTTTCCAGGTAGGGTTTCACTGTAGCTCAGGCTGACCTGGAATTCACTATGTAGTCTCTGGGTGACCTCGAACTCATGGAGATCCTCCTACCTCTGCCTCCCGAGTGCTGGGATTAAAGGTGCATGCCACCATGCCCTGCTCAAGTCCACTAGGCTTGTTTGGTAAGCCCTGAGTTCCATTAGGGTTATTTACACAAGCATAGGTGAGATGATTTTAATAGAAATATGGGAAATGCTAGCCAGGCATGGTGGCACATGCCTTTAATCCCAGCACTCGGGAGGCAGAGGTAGGAGGATCACTGTGAGTTCGAGGCCACCCTGAGACTACATAGTGAATTTCAGGTCAGCCTGGGCTAGAGTGAGACCCTACCTCAACCCCCCCCCAAAAAGAAGAAGTATGGCAAATGTATAAGTGGCTATACAACTAAGAAAAGGTTGCTCTCCCCACAACTATTAAGTGCCTATATATCCCCTGGAAGAGGCAAGGTCTTGTGAGCCCCTCCTATGTGGCAACCAATAATTTCCTATATATTCTCAGGGAGGGAAATAGCCTTTTGACCTACCCCCCAGCAACTTGTTAACTGCCTATAAATTCTCAGCAAGGCAGGGTCACCTGAGCTCCTCTACCCCTCCACAATGGAATGCCAGTGGGCCTTATTTTGTATACTTTTTTTGGTAGTAATCTCAGTTGTTGGGAGGTAAAGAGGGCAATGGCCATGTCATGCCCAGAAGAAAGCCTTCCTTCCATACTTTCAGTCACTATCTTTATAGGAAGAAATAGATCCCCCATATCTTGGGTAGACACTCAAAAGACATAAAGAATTTCATTGAAATAAGATAGCATTAGTGAACCAAAACAACACAACCCCTTTTACACAACTGGTTAGATTATTCATAATGATAACTAGATCAAATAGTCTATTTTTATCTCTCTCTGTGGGTGCTGCAGATAGAATGTAAGGTCTTGTGCATGCTAGATAAGTGCTCTTCCACTGTGCTACGTTCTATTCTTATTTATTTATTTGTTTATGATTTAATTCATTTTGAGACAAGGTCTTACTAAATTGTCCAGGGTAGCATCAATCTTCTAGTCCTCCTGTCTGAGCCTCTTGAGTGGCTGGGATTACATGCTATACCACTATGTTTTTATATTATTTGTCACTTTATTGTCCTTAGCAGGCATGTTGTTAATGGAAATTGTTAATCAAATTTTAAAATGGCTGAGAGGAAGAGACAGTGGAGTGTTCAGCACTAAGTAAGAAATCTCTATACACCTTCCAAGGCTTAGGGACTATTGCAGAAGAAGTGGTAGAAAGAATGTCAGACTCAAAGAAAGGGGAGGAGTGCTGTCTTCCGGACACAAGTGGCCATGACATTCAAGATCTCATAGTGGATGACCCTGCCTACGCTAGACTGTCATAATATGAGGGCCAAAAATTGCAACATCGCAATAGAAGAAAGACTAGTTGGCAAAAAAGAAGGGGTTTAGTGAAGGGGATATAAAGAAGGGGAACAAAGGAGGGTGGTGGGAGGGATTATGATCAGAGTACTTTGTGTATTTGATGGAGGTTGTCAACAAAATGTTAAAGTTTTAAATTGTTACCTCAAGTTCACAACAGCTAATAATTCTCTTTTGTTTGTTTTAGTTTGAGACATGGACTTACTATGTAATCCAGGTTGTTTTGAACTCATGGTGATCCTCCTACCTCAGACTCCCAAGTGCTGGGATTACAGGCATATGTTTGATATACTTCCAATGTTTTTCAAGGATAATAAGTCTGGGTAAGGGAGGTAAACATTTTCTTCTTATAGCAATGTGGCTCATAATTAATTGATCAGCTTTTGTCAGTGAGATATCTTTGATTCTGCTAACTGAAAATGAGACCATTTTCATTAAAATAGAATAAAGGCTATTTAACCTGTTTAGTCTCTGCTTAAGGACCAAATATTACTCAAGTGACTGTATAGGAACAATTAATCAAAAAATTAACCAATTGATACTTTTAATGATCTTCTGTCCACACGGATTAAAGAAACTGATTAAAGAGATTGGCTTTTCCCAAAGCAGAGAATCTATTTCAGTGATGTTTAGGAAAGGAAGAGAGCCATAAGATAAGAGGAACCATGTCATCATCATCATCCACGCATAAGGCTTTCACATAATTATTATTACTGCATAGAAGTCCCAAAAGATCTATTTTTCATTCCCATTCAGTAGGCTTCAGTACTGTAAGATGTGAGGCAATTCATGCAGTGTAAGTGGTAGGACCAAGATTCAGTACAAACATTTGGGGTCTGAATCCTATTCTTGCCCTAGCATTCTTTGCTGTATCATTTGGCTTCATAATCTGATTAGTATCAGAAGAAAAATATGAGCAATGATAGAATATAAAAAGTGAGTAGACAAGTACTCCCAGCTTTGAAAGTTGTTATGGTTTTTCTTAAATTGGAAACACATGAAACTTTTGGAGTTAATGGATCAGTAACAGTATTTGAGTTGAGTGACTGGACGCTGTGAAGTAATCTTTAGCGAATAGTTATGGTTTGGGGAACTACAGAGTCCCCATCAAAGAGTGTATCATTACGGAAGACCATCATCTCTCAGTAGCTGCAGAGATTTGTTCCATGCCCCTGGTGTATACCCAAATTTATGGATGCCCCATACCTTATATAAAATGGTATTACACTTGCATACAAAACATATCTTCCCCTATACTTAAAACCATCTCTAGATGAACTACATCTGTTTGGAGTATATAGCTCTATTATATTGTTTAAAGAATAATGGCAAGAATAAAGGTCTTGACATCCTCAGTACAGACACATATTTTTAAATTATTTTTGACCAATAGTTGGCTGAATCTGTAGGTTCACAGCACATGAACACAAAGGGCTGACTGTTTTTAATTAGATAGTTTCAGATGAGCTTGGGCACATGCAGGGTGGTGTGGCAGTAGACAGTGGATAGTTTTAGAAATAAGAAATCTGGGTTGGACAGATTGCTAAGTGAGTAAAGGTGCTTGCTTGCAAAGCCTAAAAGCCCGGGATCAATTCTCCAGTACTCACGTAAAGCCAGACGCACAAAGTAGTGCATGTGTTTGGAATTTGTTTGCAGAGGCAGGAGGCCCTGGTGAACCCATTCATCCTCTCTCTCTCTCTCTCTGTCAAATAAATATTCAAAATAGAAATTATCCTCAAGTCACTTATTTTCCTGTTGCAGTGCTACGTGTGTTTATCTTGTTCAGCAGCAGCAAAAAGTCCTGTGCCAGGGTTGTGATGTCACCGTGACATGATGTAGTGGAGAGAGGACTGCTGCTGGGCCTCGCCTGTTAATAAATTTACAGCGTGGACATCAACACAGAGACAACATATTGAAAATGCTGAAATCAAGAGTTGGCAAACTTTTGTTTTCTGCAAAGGGCCAGATAAATATTTTAGACTTTGCAAGTCACATGGTTTGTGTCGCAGCTTGTCAGCTTTGCTGTTTTTGTGTTAAAGCAGTCACACACAATGCAGAAACTAATGGGTATGGCTGTGAGCCAGGGAGACTCTATTTATAGACACTGAAATTTAAATTACACATCATTTTCACATCTCAAGAAATATTATTCTGCTTTAATGTTTTTCCAACCATTTAAAAATGTTCTGAAAAAAAAAAAAAAACAACTTCCCACAGAGGCCCCACAAGCCCTAGTAGCACGCAGGATATGGCCTTGGGCGACGCTGTGCCAGGAACAAGGAGCCCAAGGCATGGGGGCAAAAGGATTTTTCAGACAAGAATTGCTACTAAAGTTTTTTTTTTTTGTATGTTTGTTTACTTGAGAGGGACGGACAGAGAGAGAAAGAGGCAGAGAGAGAGAGAGAGAGAGAGAGAGAGAGAGAGAGAGAGAGAGAGAATGGGTGTGCCAGGGCCTCCAGCCACTGCAAACAAACTCCAGACACGTGCACCTCCTTGTGCATCTGGCTAACGTGGGTCCTGGGGAACTGAGCCTCGAACCGGGGTCCTTAGGCTTCATAGACAAGCGCTTAACTGCTAAGCCATCTCTCCAGGCCAATGCTAAAGTTTTAAGGAAGAATATACACTGTGTAACTGAAAACAAATGCCGAGAGAGAGAGAGAGAGAGAGAGAGAGAGAGGGAATCAGGCCTTGAGAGGGAACCAGGCTCTTTTCTAGCAGTTAAGTTTCTTGCTGTAATCTTCTGGGACATTTGTATGGAGTTGTGTTTGAATACATAAGAGGCAGGGAGCTCACCATTTTTTCAGTAACATTTTTTAGAACTGACTGTTTTAATTTTCTATTTTTATTGTTTATTTGCATATGAATATGTATGGGGGCATGCACATGCTATGGCACATATGTGGAGGTCAGAGAATAAAGTGGGGGGGGTTCTCCTCTCCTTCCACCTTCTTGAGACAGAGGCTTTCTTGCCACCACTGCTTGCAAATTCCTGGATTCTCCCAACTCTGCTTAGCATTGCTGTGGGCGAATAGGGATTACTGAGACTTGCAATACTTGGCATCCAGCTTTACCCAAGTGCTTAGAAAGATCTAACTGGGTCACTGGCAGGCTTGCAAGCAAGTGCCTTTTAACCACTGAGCCACCTCCTCAGCCCCTACTTAGTCAATTCTAAACACTCTTCCTCTGTCCTTTCTGAGAGTGACCATTTGTGGTGAGGCATCAGGGGTCGTTAGAAATAAAGATGTCATTGTTTGTCTAGGGCATAAGACGTCCCTGAGTCAATTTCAAACATCAGGGTCTAACTGCTGAGAGTGCGGGATGCTTCATTTTGTGTTCAGCCATTTTGTCTCTTATACCCCCCTCCCAGATCAGCAAAGTGAAATCACCGCAAAATGAACTGGTTTAGAACTGAGGAGTGCTGGGGGGCTTGATTGGTGTTGCCCTGTCATGGAATCATAGGGTGTAAAAGAATTGAACCACATTTGCAGGAGGGAGGGTGTGGTGGTTGTAGGAGGTTCGAGACTGGATTGTGACATTTCTTAGAATCCAGAAGGTTTGGTGGTGGGAGACAGGTGTCAGTATTGATGACAATTGTTGATATCCCTGAAACAATACCATCTGGAGGCTAATGGCCTGTAATCTGCACAACAGTTGTACCAGAAAATTAAGCAAGCAAGGGCCAAAGGCAGAAAGCAGAACTAAACCAACAAGAAAGGGACTACAGCATCCAAGAAAGGCCATATCTACTCTCACCACTTAAAAGTTAATGCGGTGAACTCGTGGAGGGGGTATGTGTTTAGCTATTGTGTGAAACTTTTTCCCTGGGGAGACACGAACACATGCTGATTCACCCCAGATGGCAGACCAAAGCATGATTATACCAAAACCAGTTTTGGTGAATCTATAAGTTTAATAGGGTTACTTACAGAGCAAGGTGAGGGGTTATCTACAGGAATGTGAAACCCCAGAAGCAGCGACACCATGAAGTCTCATCTCAGCATGGATGATGACCCCTGTCCTCCATGGTCGCTCAGATGGAGCTCTCTGTCCTTTGATCTTTCACCTTGTATGTATCCTGTCTCCCCTTGAGATCCTGAAACTTCACGTATCATCGCGTACAGTCGGCACAGGGGGCAAGAACTCAGGTTGGGGTCTGATGATGCCCTTCCTTCTATTGGGGAATGTCAGCAGTGAGTTTCTTTTTAGTTGTCCTGGTTGTTTTTGATGAACTAGCAATAGTTATTTACTGCTTTCAATGCAGAGGAATTTTCTGTTTTTTTTTTTTTTTTTTTTTTTTTTTTCCAGGTAGGGTTTCACTCTAGTCTAGGCTGACCTGGAATTCACTCTGTGTTCTCAGGGTGGCCTCGAGCTCACAGCGATCCTCCTACCTCTGCCTCGCAAGTGCTGGGATTAAAGGCGTGCGCCACTACCCCTGGCTTCCAAAACTTTTTGTTGACAACTTCCATAAACATAAACAAATATACCATGATCATAATCCCTCACATCACCATCCTTTTTCCCCCTCCCAAATGCCCCTCCACTAAATCCTTTCTTTCCAACTAGTCTCATACTCCTATCTTGATGTTATCATTTCTTTCCCTCCTATTATGCAGGTCTTATGTAGGTCACATCAGTCACTGTGAGGCCATGAACTCCATAGCCACTTTGTGTCTGGAAGACAGTATTGGGAGCACTCCTCCCCTTCTTTTGCCTCTTACATTCTTTCTCCCACCTCTTCTGCTATGGTTACAGAGGAATTTTGCAGACAATAGCTATGTGACAAGAAGGGACTGAAAATGTAGAGCAACATAACATTTTTGCTAAATCAGGAGTGGGTGGGGGTGGTTAGGAAGATGGCTCAGCAGTAAAGGGGCTTACTTTCAAACCTTGCTGACTGGCTTCAATTCGCAAGCCACCCATGTAAGTCAGATGCAAAATGTGGTGCAAGCATCTACTGTTCATTTGCAGTGGCATGAGGTCCTGCACCCCCCAAACACACAAATTAAAAAAAAATACTAAAAGGGATAAAGGGGATCAACTATGACAACATGTATCTAAACAATGATTGAAAACCTGACAGTAGAAGAAAGAACAGAGCAGCTGGCCTGGAATTGAAGGAAAAGTCTTACCCATTAGGGAAGAGGAGAGCAGGAAGATAAGAAAGAGCCTGTTGCACTTTGGGGGGCAGAAGATTTGGGTTTTTATCACTTTTGGAAGGTTCTATGAGGCAAGAGAGAATCAAGATAGGAGAAAGATTTAGATGTGATCATTTCGTATCAGTTGTCCAATGATGTCCTGGGTTCCTCTGAGGTCTGAGAATCATAAGCAAATTTAAGGGATATGTTTTGAAGACTGGAGAAAATTACAGATAGTGTAGATCAAGCCTGAGGATAAGTGTGACAACCTAGATGTAATTTAATAATAGAGGAAATGTTAGAGATGTATTTTTATTTACTCAGAACCAGATTAGTTTTGACAGAACATCTTGAAATGATTTAAAAGTATTATTTATTTATTTGCATGTATACAGAGGTACATGCCACAGCTTGCTTACGTGTGCAGGTCAGAGGACAACGTCAAGATGCCCATGCTACACCTTCTTTGAGACAAGGTCTCTTGCTACTGCAAATGAATTGCGAGAAGACTAGCTGGCCTGCCTCTCATTATTGTAGGCACATGTGTTAGGATCATAGATGCATGCACTACTTTGGGTGGGTGCTAGGAAATTGAACCTGGGCCAACAGGCTTTGCAAGCAAATGCCTTTCCCTGCTGAGCCATCTTTCCAGCCCTTGAAATAATTTTTTTATTGTGGCAGGTAAGAAAGTATTTGGTAGGTAAGGTAAGCTTAAGTGTTATCAAAGTATTTCCAATTAGGATAATTCCAGAATTAGGAGCTAGGTATCATGGGTTTATAGATTCACTTATCTGACATTGGCCCTAGGTGGCCTCTTTGAAGAAAATGTGGAAACCCTTGATTGGTTTATTACTCCAGTTAGACTTTCCGTATTTCATTTTTTAAAGATTTGTTTTTATTTATTAATGAGAGAGAGAGAGAGAGAAAGAGAGAGAGAATGGGCATGGCAGGGCCTCTCTAGCCACTGCAAACAAACTCCAGACGCATGTGCCACCATATGCATCTGGCTTATGTGGGATCTGGAGAATTGAACCTGGGTCCTTTGGCTTTGCAGGCAAGTGCCTTAACCACTAAGTCATCCCTCCATCCTTCTGTGTTTCATTTTGAGTGATTTTAGAAAGTAAGGGTTTATCCTGGACAGGTGAACATAGTAATTCACTAGAGTTTGACAACCACTGCAGTACTTAATAAATCCTGGTAAGATTTTCAAATGGGGTAAATGAATTACTGTCCTTGTAGGGCCTTTAGAGTATCAGATCCCCAGTTAAACCAGGCCAGGATGAGAATCCTGGTTGGGGCTAGTAGAATTTTATTTTGTAATATTATTAAGTATTTCTGGTCATATTTTCATATTTGGTGTTTATAACCACATAGGTGGTCAAAAAGTAACCTCTTTTGGTTATGATCATTTGAGGTGACTTAGGGACTTGAGAGAAGCAGCTTGGCTCCTTCATCTTTCCTCTACTAATTGTGCCATTTGCTGGAACAGGCCAAGGTCTTGTTGACCATGTGGCTTCCTTTGGCAGCATTGAGGATATTCCCCTCTGTGTTGATTCTCCTCTGGGGTCTCCATGATCTCTTTGATCAAGAGGACAGGTGAGAGAGCCAGGTATGGTGGCACACTCTCTCTCTGCTTGCAAGTAAATAATGAGTAAAATATTAAAAATACTTATTATTTATTTTACAGAGAAGGAGAGAGAGAGGGAGAATGGGCATGGGCATGCCAGGACCTCCAGGTGTTGCAAACAAACTTCAGACACATGTGCCACTTTGAGCCTCTGGCTTTACATGGGTACTGGGGAATTGAACCTCGGCTTTCAGGCTTTGAACTCCTGAGCTATCTCTCCAACCCTTTTAGTTTCTTTATTTGTGTGTGTGTGTGTGTGTGTGTGTGTGTGTGTATGCATGTGCTTATGGATGCAGGTCCACATGTGCCGTAGTATGCATGTGGAAGTCAGAGGACAGATTTTGGATTGTCTACCTCATTTGAGGTAGGGTTTCTCACTTTGGACTCTCTGCTGTTCTGTGTTGAGCTCACCACAAGCTTCTGGGAAATTCTCCTGTCTCCACCTCCTATCTTGCCATCAGCTTTAGCATTCTGGGAACACAGAAGTCCCTTACAGGGCTCTTTATGTGGGGCCTGGTGATCACACTTGGGTACTTCAGTTTGACTGGCAAGTGTTTTATCCACTGAGCCATCTCCCCATTTCTGTAATTTGGACTGTGATAAAAGCATGGACATAGGGCACAACTGATCATTTTTGTCTTTCAAAAAACAGATCTAGCTAGAGGCTGGTATTAAGGCTTAAGTTGTCAGTTATGAGTCACATCTCTATCTACATTGTCTGATGACATTGTTTGTATAAGGCCAAGTTAATCTCTCTCACTGTGTCTTTTCAAATTTAAAATAACCAATTTGTTAGATTTGTTTAAGTCTAATGAATCAAAAAGAATTTGAATTAAGCTTACACGTAATCTCATTGGCTTATAGGCCAATTTGAATTAAACCATATTTGGGGGAAAGTTTATCATGTCAACATACCATATAACATATATTAAAGTTGGCACACAGAAACATATACTGAAAACAAAATATAAGATCATGAAGATGGGCACAGTTGCTCATGTTTCTCTGTACTTTGGAGGTTGAGGTAGGAGGACCACAGTGAGGTCCAGGCCTGCCTGGGCTACAGAGTGAGTTCTGGGCCAGAGTAGGCTAGAGTGATACCCTGTTTCAAGAAACTAAAAAAAAATCATGGACACAGGGGCCAGGGGGAGGGGGTAGGACATGGACGAGGCTAACAATGGTGCCACCTTGACTGTATTCACTGAGTACAAAACTAATTAATAAAAATAAGAATAAAAATTGCTGGGCGTGGTGGCACACACCTTTAATCCAAGCACTCAGGAGGCAGAGGTAGGAGGATCACTGTGAGTTCAAGGCCACCCTGAGACTACAGAGTGAATTCCAAATCAGCCTGGGCTAGAGTGAGACCCTACCTTGAAAAACCAAATAAATAAATAAATAAAATAAAATAAAATAAAATAAAAAAGAAAGCAACCAGTGAAGACAGAGGAATTCAAGCAAGAATCAACAATACATATTGTGGATTATTCAGAGTCAAGACAGTAGGGTCTAGCACTCACTGGCAAAAGGAGGTCACAGGGTGGTTCCAGCAATTTTGGCTGAGAGCTCTGTGTTCTAACAGACCAACCCTCATGGAGGTAACTTATACATACATCATGCGAAGCAGATGGGACCAAGTTCTGTATTGTACTGTGTGTATGCATGCATAATATAACTAATATTTGAATACCTTAAATGACACATTCATATATACTAATGCTAAAATAAATGAACTTTTTAATTAGGAAAAAAAGAAATTCAAAGGATATATACATAATCACATAGAATCAGATTAGACTCAGAAACAAGATAGAAAATTTGTGTCAGGAAGACATTGTGTTACAATGTTGTGGGGTTGGAGTTTGTTGTTTCAAGAATATGGACAGAAGATGGGCAAGCAAGCAAAAAAGGTTTATTGAGAAGATAAAGTAAAAAGCTTCCTGTGGTAGGGAGGCATCCCGAAGGGATTGCCAGAACACTCTGGACCAGAGGTTTTGGAAGTTTTTATATCTTAAGAATAAGCCTTATTGTTTGCTTCCATATGAAAGTTAGGCATCATCTGGCTAGTCAATTTAAATGTATATGGGGGACCCTAATTGATCAAAGAATCAGGTGAAGGCAAAAATTAAGTCCAAAACATTTTTATAGCTGCTCAATTCATAATAGCTAAGAACTGGAATCAACCCAGATGTCCATCATTAGATGAATGGGTAATCAAGATGTGGTATATCTACATGATGGAATTCTACACAGCAGTAAGGAAAAATGACACAATGAAATTTCAATAAAAATGGTCCAACTTGGAACAGATCATTCTCAGTGAACTCACCCAATCACAGAAAGACATTCTTCACATAGTCTCACTCATCTGTGGCTCCTAACCTGAATCTGCCTGAGATGCTGACATACCTAATAGGCATCTCAAGAACTGGACCATAGGGAGGGTGGGGCAGGAGAGGAGGGTAAGGGTAGGAGGCACAAAAATGGACCCAAATAGTACTGGTACCATAAAATTCTAGATCCTGAAAGAATGACTAAAAGTTGTACCTTCATCAGGTCCTTAGAGGGAACACTTGTATCAAAGGGCCCTGGAGAGGGTATGATGAAGACTAATCTTAATCTTCTCTTCTCTTCTCTCTCTCTCTTTCTCCCTCCCTCCCTCTCTCTCTCTCTCTCTCTCTCTCTTCTCTCTTTCTCTTGTATATTACCTATCTTTTTTTTTTTCTTCTTTTCCCTTGGTGCTGGCTTGTAACTCCCAGTACCAGGATGCAGTTAACATCCACAATGAGCTGTTGATCAGAGCGACCTACAAGGTTTCCCTAAAGAAGACATACTTCTGTCAGAGCACTTGGTTACCCACCAAAGGTTAATGGTAAAACTCTACTGCTGAAGACACCATATGCTGTTGGTACAGAACATGGAGTGACCTGGTTGGAATCTGGAAGAGGATCAGTCCCCAGACAGTTAGCTTGTCTAGTGCCAGAAGGTGCTACATGAGCAACTGGGGGAAAATGGCCAACATCTGTCAAAGCAACTCATGGTCTAAACTACTCAGCAGCAAACAACCTGATGTGATGCTCACCCAAGTGCAATAGTGGTACACAGCCATGGTGGGAAACCAACTGCTCTTGATTTGGCTATCTGATCCCCTCAGTGGAAAGTAACTGATAGCTGGAACTGGGAAACAAGTCAGAACCATATTCAAAAAATGAGCCCACTCTCCAATATCAAGCTTCTATCAATATTGGGTTACAAGAGGGCCTACACATATTAAATTCTCTCTAAACTAATAATGGTTATCTTGTGCTGACTTCACTCTCCATTGTAGAATTGGCTTCTCTTATTCAGATGGATGCAGAACCTGAGGAGAGATTCTGCCCATCACACCTTACCAGGGCCCCAGCTGGAGCCATAGAGTAATTGGGGAAATGAGCAAGAGTGCTGTTTTCTTGGTGAACCTGGTACTAGCACAAGGGTGAAGGAGATAGACACAGAGAACACTCAACTCCTACCAAACCAGAGATCCAGAGACACAGAGGCTCCCAAGACCTCACCACTGAAGTAGACCTAAAACGAACCCAACATGGCTCAGGGAAATTCATGGAAGAGGGGGCGGAAAGATTGTTAGAGCCACAAGTTGGGACGTTATGCACAGAGACATTGCCTCTTCCCCATAACTGATGTCTACCCCCACAATGCACAACCCACATTCCCCAATGAGGAGGGTCCCTTCGGAGCGGGTAGAACAGGGAGGAGGCTAACAATGGTACCAGCACGGCAGTATGTACACACTGAGTATGTACATAACTAGTAAAGAAAAAAAAAAAGAATCAGGTGAAGGGGCATAGAATCAGAAAAGGAACACCAAAGTAAAAGCTTACCGAAGTTCTCAAGGAGGAGGAAGAACCAGGAAGCAAAAAAGAACAATGGGCTGCTGTCCAGTCGACATCTGATGAGTCAGAGCTTTTTAAACTCCGGTTTCCTGGCTGTCTGTTCTTTGGCCTTCCACCAGTTTGCAGAATTCATTATAAAATCTTTGTGCTCTCAGAGTTGGCTACTGGCTCTACCAAGGCACATTGCTCTTTTGTCCTTTCCTATCTGCACCCTAACCTAGCTTCCTACAAAATGAGAGTAGTTGCTCCTAATCTCTTGAGTGCTGAGATTAAGGCAATGAACCACCAAGCCTGGCTTTGAGTCTCTATCAATACACCTTATCTTAAGTATCAAGAAAGGCCTAGTGAAGACAAAACATCCAATATGACACTTGTTATGTGTACACTTAGGTTAAAGAATTTAAGCCAGGGGCTGGAGAGATGGCTTAGCAGTTAAGCGCTTGCCTGTGAAGCCTAAGGACCCTGGTTCGAGGCTCGATTCCCCAGGACCCATGCAAACCAGGTGCACAGGGGGGCGCACGCATCTGGAGTTCATTTGCAGTGGCTGGAGGCCCTGGCACGCCCATTCTCTATCTCTCCCTCTTTCTCTGTCTGTCGCTCTGAAATAAATAAATAAAAATAAACAAAATTAAAAAAAAAAGAATTTAAGCCAGTTGGCATTCATAGGAAATGATCAAGCAAGTAGAGACCTAGTTTGTGTGCTGGGGAGAGACTTGATGGCATTAAGGTCTGGGGATCAGATTTAGGCCAATTTTTAGTACCTTTTTTTTTTTGAGGTAGGGTCTCACTCTAGCTCAGGATGACCTGGAACTCACTCTAGTCCCAGGTAGCAATGCTGCTACCTGTGCCTCCCAATTGCTGAGATTAAAGGCATGCACCACCACACAGGCCTTGAGGCCAATTTTTGTGAATATATCCAAGAGGGTGTATCAGATGGGATAGATAATGCAAGATCCATTTGTATCCTTCTTGAAGCGTACTGTTTGCCTCAAAGGTGTCCCTTGGTGACAACTAACCTTCCTGTTGTCAGGAGTGACATCCAGTATTACCACACTGACTGGCAAGATGTGCCTTTATCTGTATGTCCTTTTTTTTTATAAGACGTACTTTGCATTTTATTTTATTTTATTTTATTTATTTGAGAGTGACAGACAGAGAGAAATAGAGAGAGAGAGAGAGAATGGGAATGCAGGGCCTCCAGCCACTGCAAACGAACTCCAGATGCGTGAGCCCCCTTGTGCATCTGGCTAACGTGGGTCCTGGGGAATCGAGCCTCGAACCGGGGTTCTTAGGCTTCACAGGCAAGCGCCTAACCGCTAAGCCATCTCTCCAGCCCCCAACTGGACAAATTTAACTCCACAATAAAACCAAGTTTCACCTCCCTGAACTGGAAGAAGGTTCCAGAGAGAAAAAGGCAGAGAGAAAGAGAGAGAGAGTAAGAAAGTATAAGTGTACCAGGGCCTTCTACCACTGCAAATGAACTCCAGGTGCCTGTGCCACTTTCCTTATCTGGCTTTGTGTGGGTACTAGGGAATCGAACCCAGGGCCATCAGGCTTTGCAAGCAAGTGCCTTTAAACTGCTGAGCCATCTCTCCAGCCCAGGAAGGGTCCTTTTTAATCAAGGGCATACAGATGGGCTGGAGAGGTGGCTTAGTGGTTAAGCGCTGGCCTGTGAAGCCTAAGGACCCTGGTTCGAGGCTCGATTCCCCAGGACCCACGTTAGCCAGATGCACAAGGGGGCGCATGCATCTGGAGTTCGTTTGCAGTGCCTGGAGGCCCTGGCGCACCCATTCTCTCTCTCTCTCTCTCTGCCTCTCTCTTTCTCTGTCTGTTGCTCTCAAATAAGTAAATAAAAATCAACAAAAAAATTAAAAAAAAAATTTGTCCAGTTGGTCAGGCTGTACCAACCTGAAAGAGGGACTCACAAACTGAAATTAGCCTCAATTCAGTTGTGAGAGAAAGGCAGACTCACTTTCCAGGAGAAAGTGAAACTTGGCTACCTGAAGTTCTCCCACATCAGGAAATCTGGCCTGGAAGAAAAATGGCAGGTGCCACAAATATTGTCAGCCTCGTGTTCTGTTCCTTGCTACTCTGAAGAGAGGAGGTATGTGCTGGCACAAGAAATTAAGTGAGGGGAGAGTGGGAAGGAGTCCTCACGGTATGTATGGATTCATCTTGGACAAACCTTTGCTGTCACTGTGCCACATGCTAAAAGTGGACCTTCACCCTTGCAGACTACTGGGCCATTGTCCTTTGTCCATTTCTTTCAGATTTTACCAAAGAATAGCCTTGACCAAGGTTGAGAGGTGATAAATAGGAAGTAAGGCTGTCCATAAGGAGCAGAATACAGTCTGTTTCCTGATGGGCTACTGTGCCCAGAGTCAAAGCCCAGAGGCCTTTGGGTCTCACTGGAGAGCAGCTCTAGCCAGAGATCTTTAGTTACCTATAGACCCCTTGGCCAACCATAACAAACACCAGAGGATCTTGTTGTCTTTCTAGGTTGTAGTTGGATGACCCCCACCCCCTAACCAGATTAGTACAGAATAGGTAGTAAAGGATTAGAATTTGATGGGGAAGAGATAAAGGCTTGATTGGGGGTAGGTGGAGGAAGACAGGAATACAAAAATGCACATGACTTCAGGTTTAGAAGGGGAGAGAGGAGAAAGCTGGTTCTCTGTGTAGTCTGGCATCCCTTCCCAGCACAGTAATGAGCTATGCCCATTGCCCTAAGGAATTGTTGTTCTGAAAGATTCACTCAAAATGACTCACCAGCTTGAACAAAGCTGGGGAAGATTTCTTGCCTTTTATTCAAAGGGAGTAATCGGCCCACCTGTGTCTCTTAAATTAAGATTTCCAGAGCTCAGGCCTTAAGCCTCTTAACATGGTTTACTTCTTACACCTTTTATCAGCACAGAAGAATAGCTGCTTTTCTCATCTTTTCTTGTAAAACCCTGTTCCAAACACATAAGTTACTTTATCCACATGATGTTTCAAGGCTATTTCAGGCCTACAATCACAAAGACACAAAAGGAATAATTGCCATTATAGACAAATAAATTTGATAGTTCTACTGTTGTGGGTAGTATTTGACAAGACACAGATAGTCTGGATTGCAGTGTCAAAAGCTGATTTGAATGTCTTGTTTGCCCTCCTCACTTTTTCTTTTGCTTTTTTTCCTGAGAACTAAGTTACGTATAGTGAAATCAATTGTTTTGCGTGTCTTGAACTATGAGATTTGGCAAATGCATGTAAGCGCCATGCCTTTCTTTTCTTTGTATTCCTTCTTTCCTTTCCTTTCCTTCTTTCCTTTCTCTCTCTCTTTCTTTTTCTTGCTTTTGAGTCAGGGACTCACCTGGCCCACGTTGATGGCGCACTTACTCTGTAGCCCAGGGTGGCCTTGAACTCATGGTGATCCTCCTACCTCAGCTTCCCCAGACCTGGGATTAAAGAAGTGATCCATCACACCCACCTGGCATGGTAGGCAAGCAATCCATAACTGAACCATATCTCTAAATCCACCTTAAAAATATTTTATTGATGTATATTAGTTGTACGTAGTGATGGGTTTCATACAAGTAGGCCATGACCTGTAAGCGTAATAACTTCCCACCTTTTCCTCCTCCCTCCTCTTTCTCACTTTTCCCCTTCCTTTCTCCAGATTAGTATCCCCTCTACTTTTACAGTTAAAAAAAAAAAAACAGGGACTCATACTGTAGAGTAATTATGTAGCCCAGGCTGGCCTTAACTCATGGAGATCCTCCTCCCTCAGCCCCTCAAGTGTGGTTATTATAGGTGTGAGCCCCCCTGCTGGTCCCTCCTGCCCATTTCTAATTATCCTCTCTTCTAATCCCACCTCCTGGTAAACACTGATATAGTTTCTGGTATTATAATTTTGCTGTTTCCAAAATGTCATGTAAATAGCATCAGACCATATGTAGCCTTTTTGGTTTGGCTTTTTTTTTTTAAAATGGTTTGGCTTCTTTTAAAATGTTGGCTTTTTTGTTGTTGTTTTCAAGGCAGGGTATCATTGTAGCTCAGGTTTACCTGGAACTCACTCTGTAGTTTCAGGCTGACATGGAACTCAGCGATCCTCCTACCTCAGCCTCCCAAGGGCTGTAATTAAAGGCGTGTGCTACCACACCCTGGTTAGTTTTGCTTTTTTAAAACCCAGTGTAATGTCTTTACAATTCATCAATGTGGTTGCATTTATCAATAGTTTGTCCCGTATCATTGCCAAGGAGCATTTCATTGTATGGGCACACCACATTTTGTTTATAGATTCTCTAATGGAAGATATGGGGACTGTTCCCAGTTTTTGCTGATTATGAATAAGGCCAATATAAACATTCATGGCTGGTTTTTATGTGCTTATGTTTGTATTGCCATGGGTAATAAATGAGATTACTGAATTGTATAAGAAACTACTAAAGCCGGGTGTGGTGGCGCACGCCTTTAATCCCAGCACTCGGAAGGCAGAGGTAGGAGGATCGCCGTGAGTTCGAGGCCACCCTGAAACTCCATAGTGAATTCCAGGTCAGCCTGGGCTAGAGTGAGACCCTACCTCGAAAAACCAAAAAAAAAAAAAAAAAAAAAAAAAAAAAGAAACTACCAAGGGATGGAGAGATGGCTCAGTAGTTAAAAGTGCTTGTTTGCAAAGCCTGACAGCCTGGGTTCAATTCCCCAGTACTCCCATAAAGCCAGATGTGCCCATTCTTCCTCTCTCTCTCTGTCTCTCATAAATATACATATTTAAAAGAAACTACCAAAGTGGGTTTGGGATATCTGCCACAATCAAGTTCAAGAGCAAATCTGGAACCATCTCCTCTCTTCCTGACCAAGGAAGAAGAAATTCCAAGTTTATTATCATTATTCCAAATTTATTATTATTAAACTGTCATCTTGTTAAGACAGGACTCCTGACATCACTTATTTTTATGCCGAAGACAATGGTAAACAGGCTTAGAGACTTATAGTTCATAACAAGGCTTGTAATTTTTAAAAGAAAGAGGAAGCCTAAAGTCTGGAAGGATGCATGCTGTTTAAATTCAGTCCTCATTATGTCAGTGCATACCCATGTGATAAATCCAGAATGGCTGAGTATATTTTAGCAAAATTATAGGCCAATTATTTTGACATCCTACGGGAAGTGGATGAATTGTGAAATATATGTTATAATATATAGGGTAGCTTGTTAACAAGACATTTTTTGCTAGAAAATACCTTAGCAGAGATATCATCCATCAGCTAGCTCATTTCCAGCTCTGTTCTCTTCTCTTGACTACAGGCACGTTTAATAGTGAGTCAGAGCAGGGAGCAAGCATTGTGAATATGGGTAGAGGCTTGTGTTAGCAGAAATAGTTGAACTGTAGCTCATGGTGCCATTTTGTAGGTTTGTAAACAGAAGATCCTGGAGTTTTCATTATTTGCATAAAGTCAGGTGGGAGGCAAAATTGGACTAGACCCCTATATCTATTTCATGTTTGTACTCTAACCATTCCACCCACCTTTCACTACCCTCCCCTTTCAGATTTAACATAATCTAGCACCCTCAGAAGAGTGACCAAGGGCACATGAGGCTGTGAGAGTCTTGAAACCATGTAAAAAGAGAGATGGCAATGTTCAGGGTGAAAGGTATATTTTTAGCTAATGCCTAGGTGAAAAAATTGAAGTGGACAAAAATGAAATCTCCCAAGGCTTCTACTATCACTATCAGTGACTCCAGGTGACTAGGGACAGTGTTTCTATTCAGAAATGCATGCTGTCGGCAAAGTGTCAGTGTGTCAATGTTGTGAGAGCATCAGGAGTTTATTGATTTGCTGGGTGACATATGAGGAAGCACTTCACCCGTATGGGCCTGAGTAGATTATTTCTCAGACTCATACATGTTTCTAAAATTCCATACTTTCTTCCTTGGGCTCACAGTGCAGATGAGAAAATTCTAAACCAGGTGACTGGTAGGAGGTCAGAGAATGTTTGGTCCTTATTTGTAGAGTTTAAGTACTGCCAAGATTCTCAGTTCTCATTACTAATAGGAGAGTGCAGACAAGCTGAATTAATGAGCATAATAAACTTGTAAGAATTTTAAATGACACTTTCTCTGTTGGCCTCTCTAAAGTGTCATAGACCATGCCGGCAGCCATTGTAGCCAGGCTGGTCCTTAACTGTGGCCACATCTGTAAGAATCATATTTGGTGCTATATTTTGTAGCACTAGTGATTAAACCTGGGGCCTCTTGAGCTATATCCTCAGCCCTCTTTTTACTTTTTCCAAGACCTCACTAAATAAACAAGCCTGACCTTGAACTCATGATTGTACCGCCTCAGCCTCCGGAGAGTAGCTGGGATTACAGACCTGCACTACCAGGCCCAAATGGGCCTTGTAAATTTATTTGTTAAGCCATCAGACCCAGCTGCTTATGTCACAACCAGCTGAGGATTCCACTTGCTGGTTGCCTTGGAGGCCTTGCTGCTGACCCCGCCCATGTCTCACCAGTGGCCACCCAGTCTGCAGTGACCACCGGCCAGGCAGGGTGCAGGCAGCACGCTACCGCTGAAGAGCTGCTGGGGTTGGGGGTGGGGGAATCCCCATGCCCGTGAACTTTGAGTCCAGCCAACCTCTGGGGTCAATGAGGACTGAGCATACCATCCTAGATTCGCTGAGGATCCTGAATCGAGAGCACAGCAACTTCTGGACTAGAGCGAACTGAAACTGGACCATGGACCACAGCACGGGGCCACCTGTCTACTAACAATGAAACAGATGGAGGAGCCTCTTGACCTAAGGCTCTGCTTGAGCAATCAGAGGAGGTCAGGCTCCAGGCTGCCGCCACCTCCTGGCTGCCGCCTGCTCCCATCACCTCGTGAGCCTACCCTTCGCCACGGCCAACTCTATGCCCACCAGCTACATCGATGAAGACTTCTACTGTAGCATATGCCAGCAAGTGTTCAAGACTCCTAAAGAATATCTGCCTGCCAAAACGTCTTCTGTACAAAATGCTTCCTGACAGCAATGAAAGAGAGTTGAGTCCATTGCCCCTTGTGACCGTGGAGCCTTGACCAGAAGGGAGAGAGCTTATCCAGAAAGGGCCTTTGATTTGGAAAACTTTTTCTGGTAGCTGCAGATGCTGTGTCCAATGGGTTGAAATGTATCGCGTGAGGCAACACTGTAAGTCCTATAAGAAATATCAGGATGAATTTGGAGTTTCTTCCACTCTTGCAAACTTTCAAGTCCCTCAAGTTTCTGTGGCAAACAGAAATGGAAGCTTCTACATGGAATAACAGTGCAGAAAGTTCATCTTCTCAAGAGAATAAGAATGCTTCTGGGCAAGCCACCTTTGGCTGCCCCTGTGTCAAGAAACAAATTTGTTATTGGAACACTGCAATAATTGCCATCAACTCCACGTGGTTCCTGTAGCATGTCCTATTTGTGCGTCTTTTCCTTAGTTTGATCCTAATCAAGTCACCAGAAATCTTGTTGCTCATCTAAATCAGTGGCATCAGTTTGATTATAGAGATTTTGTGAATCTTCAATTAGATGAGGAAACTTAGTACCAAATTGCAACTGAAGAATCCTTTCATGTAAACTAGGGTGTAGACATCGCTGCATCTTTGTACCGGCAAGTGTCACTTTTAAGGGTCATTTTAGATAGCGTCACCAGTTCAATAAGTTAATGTGTAAAAATAAAAGTAATCAGTCTACTGTTTTAGTTTTTATTGAAAAAAATGTGTGGGTAACTTTAAAACTTTGTCCTTGACAAGTCTAAAATGAGATAGGGTATTACTTTAGAAGTGTAAAAAGGATTATATTTTACTAGCGTGGTGAAAATGGAATTCCTTTTTACTTTGTTTTTTGTTACATATTCTCAAATTTTTCATTATTAGGTTGCTTTTGAAATTAGGTACAGTTCCATTTAGTGTATACAGGTAAGTCAGTAGCAAATACTGAAAGAAGTGTTTATTGAGCTTTATAGAACAATTAAATGTATTACATATGACAGGAAAGTAGAAGGGGGACTACTAGTGGGAAATGAGGAGGAGGAGAGGAAGTGGAGAAGGATGGAGGAGGAGAGAGTGGTGGGAAGGAGGGAGAAAGAGGGAAGGAGGAGAAAGGATAAGGGAGGTGGGATGGTGAGGAAGAAGAAGGCATTAGAAGGAGGAGGCAAGTGGGAAAAGAGAGGAGAGATGAGGGAGGAGGGACAGGGAGAAGAAATGGAAGGGATTAGGGACAGGGGAGGGAGGAAGAGGGATGAGAGGGTGGAGAGAAGGAGGAGGAGGGCTAGGAGGGAGAACAAGAACGTGGGACAGAGGAACAAGGATGAGAGGAGGAATAAGAAGGAGGGAGAATGAAAAAGGCATAAGAGGGAGGACCGATGGGGGAGGGATGAGGGATGAGAAGGGAGGAAGAAGGGAAGGATAGGGAGGGCAGAGAAAGAAGAATAGGAACAAGGAGGGACAGGCAAGAGGGAAGAAGGAAGAGGGATGGGAGGGAAGAGAGCAAGTAGAGCGGAAAGAGGATGAATAGGAGGAAGGAAGAACAGGAAGTAGAGAGGGAAGAGGAGGAATGGGAGGGAAGGAGGGACAAGAGAAAGGAGGGGCTGAGAGGAAAGATGGGGAGGCAATACAGGGAAGAGGGTAGTATGGGGTGTTGAGAAAAGTCCAGTAGTACATAAGTATGAATATGTCATAATGAAAACCATTATTCTGTATGCTAGCTAAAAAAAAACAAGAAAAAAAGTCACAACTTGTAAACCTTAAAAAGTCACACAAGTAACCAACTTTTATGGGTCAACTAGCTGACAGACAGATCCCTGTAACACTTTTCTTTCTATGATCTGATGAGTGAGTAAAAAAAAAAAAAAAAAAAAAAAAAGAACCTGGTCACTGGAGAAACAAAACTACCCAGAATTGCTATGTGGGAGACTCAACAGGTTGTGCCCCTCCCTTGCACTGTCTTAACCACAAGACCTGTAGTGACCTCTGAGAATGTGGCTTACACCAGAGGCTTCACACATCTCACTTGCAATGTACAAGGAGTGTGAGGCCTACACATTCTGCGTGTTGGCTTAATCAAGTAGAACATCTTGATTGTAGAGAGATGGGCTGCTGTGGGTCAAGAACCAAGGTTAGCTTGGTCTGCCTTTAGCCATTTCCTATCTGCCTTTGTATCTGGCCTACCAGCCTCATAATAAAGCATGTTTTTCAGGGTTACCTGGATCCAGCTTCTGAGGCTGTGGCCATATTTGGTTCAAAATAAGCTAGCTTCTTATTTCCTTAACAATAAATAAATACACACCAGCTTAGCAGATCTTAAGTGAAATCATGAAATTTTACATCGTGAAATTTTACTTCTGTGTCTACCTGTGCTATTCAACTCACTCAAGATACAGATCATCTTAGCACCCTCTTCAAGGTTGACCACTGTCCTGACTTCTGTCACCCTAGAAGAGTCCTGCCTATCTTTGAACTTCATATAAGTAAAATCAAATAGTAGGTATTCCTGTCACACTTCCCTCGCTCAGTGCTATGGGGCTCATCCCTGTTGCATGTCAGGGCTAGGGTTGCAGCTAAGTGGACAGAATGCTTGCCTACCATGCATGAAGCCCTAGGTTTGATCCATTGTAGGAGAAGCACAGCCAGGGGGGCCCTGGGACGAGGCCCTGAGATTACAGCACATGCGCTACTGGTACTTCCCCTGTGAGCCAACCTAAACCCTGCCTAAACACCCGGACACCGCCCACGCAGAAGACAAGCCAATGAAAAAGGGACAACACAATGCCAAACAAGGAAAGGACCATTGGGAAGAGGGGAAGGGGTATATAGAGATGTCTGTTTTCCCCAATAAATGAGTCTGCTTTCAGCTTCTCACCTGACTCCTGGAGCCTGTGTCATTGACTCTGCGCCTTCTTACCCCCACCCCAAGGGCTATTCGGGGGTGGGGGGGGATCCAGCAACAATCCTTAGCACTCCCTAAATAGGTGGCATATGTTGGAGGTGTGTTCTTTTCCACTGCTATACCACATGCCATGATATGACTTTCCGATATTTTATTTGTCCTTCCTACTGCACATAGATATTTAGGGTATTTTTTTCCCTTCTCATTTTTGTGTCACTATGAATGAGATGGCTATACCTGTGTATGGAACTGAGATTCAAACTCTTGCATTCTGGGGATGAGAACTCTTTGTTTTTAATTTTATTTTTTATTTATTTGAGAGAGATATATAGAGAGAAGTAGAGAGAGGGGAGAGAGAATGAGCATGCCAGAACCTCTAGCGACTGTAAAAGATCTCCAGACATGTGCGCCACTTTGTGCATCTGGCTTATGTGGGTACCGGAGAATCAAACCTGGGTCCTTAGGCTTCACAGGAAAGTTACTTAACTGCTAAGCCATCTTTCCAGCTCCTGTATAGGTTCGTGAATGGAAGGGTCCCCTTTAACAAAATGCAGACTAACACAAGAAAATAACAATAGAAGTTTATTAGCAGGACCCAAGCAAGGTTCCTCCCTAGAATGAGTGGTTTTCAAAGAAGAAATTTTTGGGGGGAGGGGGTAGTTTATGGTAGGGTCTTACTATAGTCCAAGCTGACCTGCAATTAGTCTCAGGCTGGCCTCGAACTCAGCAACCCTGCTACCTCAGCCTTCTGGGTGTTGGGATCAAAGGTGTGCTCCACCATGCCCAAGATTTTTTTTTTTTTTTTTGGTTTTACAAGGTAGGGTTTTGCTGTAGCCTGGCCTGACCTGGAATTTATTATGTAGTCTCAGGGTGGCCTTGAACTCATAGTGAGTCTCCTACCTCTGCCTCCCAAGTGCTAGACTTACACCACCACACCTGGCTTCAGAGAAGAAATTTTGAATTCCAGCTTATATAGATACCATCTTCAACAAAACACATGTCATTTTTAGGAAAGTGACAAGGCAAAGGAAATGCTATCTCACAGGAGACCCTTGGACATGTCTGGAGGCATTTTTGGTTGGGACAGTGATTAGAAGCTGGGATATTGCTAAACATCCTACAGTGTTCAGAAAACTTATAGCAAAGAAGGAATTCATCTTACAATAACAGCCATGTGGAGAAACTCTTAAGTAGTATGGAAATAAAAATACAATCCAAACATTTTTTTGCTTAATTCCATGCAGAATTTGCCCATAGTTCTTAGATAAAGTCCATATTCTTAGAACCCTCACTCCCATCCCTAGCTCTAGTCTACTGCTCTGGTCTCATTTTCCTCCCACTTATCTATCCTGGCCCAGCCACACAGGTAAATTTCCTCCATTTGCTGTGGTCACTGCCTGACAAGCTCTGCTTTGATAATTTGTTCCTTCCTTGCCCTTTGCTGACTGTTCTGGGACTTGACTGTCAGAGCCTTGTAAAAGTCTTGAGAAGTTGTGCTTGCTGTCAAGTGACTGGCTCGGTAAGACATGGCCACTGGATCCTCAAATGTCATAGCACATGTTTATAGTGGGTCCTTCTTTTGTGGTATTTAATATAGAGCAGGCCCTTCAGCAATTGCAAAGGATTCCATGCAGAAGGTTGCAATTTTCAAACAGTCTTGCCTAGAGATAGAAAATGGGAGGCCAAATCGGTGAGTCAGTTCTTCAGACTAGTCTCTGAGTACTAGGGGGCAAAAACACTGTAAATTAGTTGCCGATATTTATAGATTCAGAAAATGATCATGGACATCAGGATATTGTTAATCTCAGGTCTGGGAATGTGGTTCAATGGGAGTTACTTGCCTAGCAGGCACAAGGCCCTGGGGTTGATCCCTGGCAATAGAAAGAAAGTAGTAAAGGAAGAAAAAAAGAAGGGAAGAATGAAAGAATGAAAGAAAGAAAGAAAGAAAGAAAGAAAGAAGGAAAGAAGGAAGGAAGGAAGGAAGGAAGGAAGGAAGGAAGGAAAGAGAGGAAAGGAAATAAGGAAGTTAGTTGGGGCCACACCTCAGCCAATAGAATGTTTGCCTTACCTGTATGAGGCCCTGGGTTCAGGCCCCAGCACCACATCAAACTGAGTGTGGTGATGCTTGCCTGTAATTCCAGCTCTCAGGATGTGGAGGCAGGAGAATCAAAAAGAACAAGGTCATCCTTAGCTACTCAGTGAGGCCAACTTGAGCTACAGGAAACTTTCAAAAAAAGAAAAGAAAGAATGAAAGATAGATTGTTCATTGCTTTCAATGAAAAATCAGACAGCACACATTTCTTCCTGTGGTAATCTTTAATAAGCGCTGACCCAGGCTCGCTTCCCAATGAGGTCCCCACAATCCTACCTACTCTGCCACAGCGAGCCCCTGCTAACCATACTTAGGAGGATCTGAATAGGCTAGATCCTGCTTTCACGTCTTCCTCTTCTTGCTCTGTGTCTCCCTTCTGACTGGGGTCAATTTCCTGGGCCCTATTAATGAAGACACTCTGTACCTTGGTGTCCCCTTAAAGCAAACAGGAGATTGGCTTGAGACTGGAAAAGGCATTTGCTCTGCAATCTCAACTCAGATGTGCATGCCTGCAGAGGACAGCCTGAGCAGCGCTTTCAAAACTGCTGTGATCTCATGGTGACAGTTTCATGCCCAGTGACTATGTAGCTTTAAATGGAATTTCAAGAAGCCCAACTTTCTTAACTTCCCTGACTTCTAAATTCTAAGTTGTAAATTTCAAAGTGCTGCTTTCATGGGATGGTGGGAGAGTACTACATGGGCCTTCGGGCAGTGCTTCATTGTCATGGCGCCCTGGAGTAACTTCAGTTGGGACTTATCATGGTTAGCAATAGCCTGGCTTTGAGGCAATAATGGTCTTGCTCTGAGTCCGAAATGGCTCAGAACGACCACCCATTCTAAAGTGGTTGCACATTTTGCAGCTGTGTTTCTTTTTTTTAAATGTTTTTGTTGTTGTTGTTTATTTTTGTTTATTTGAGAACGACAGACAGAGAGAGAAACAGGGAGAGAGAGAGAGAGAGAGGGAGGGATAGAGAGAGAGAGAATGGGCGTGCCAGGGCCTCCAGCCACTGCAAATGAACTCCAGATGCGTGCACCCCCTTGTGCATCTGGCTAACGTGGGTCCTGGGGAATCGAGCCTTGAACCGGGGTCCTTAGGCTTCACAGGCAAGCGCTTAACCACCAAGCAATCTCTCCAGCCCAGTAGCTGTGTTTCTTAAGATTACCTCTTTCTGATGAAATTAAGGTCCTTCTTGTAGGCATCAGCAGCCTTGCTCTGAGCCCAGAGTGCACTGAGGCAAAACAGCCTTATTTTGAGGTTAGAATGGCTCAGCACAGCTCCTCCCCCATTCTTTTTTTTTTTAATTTTTTGTTTATTTTTATTTATTTGAGAGCAACAGACAGAGAGAGAGAAGCAGATACAGAGAGAGAGAATGGGCGCGCCAGGGCCTCCAGCCACTGCAAACGAACTCCAGACGCGTGTGCCCCCTTGTGCATCTGGCTAACGTGGGTCCTGGAGAATCAAGCCTCGAACCGGGGTCCTCAGGCTTCACAGGCAAGCGCTTAACCGCTAAGCCATCTCTCCAGCCCATCATCCCCCATTCTTGAATGGTATCCACATTACCCCCTTACAGATCAGCAAGGTCCAATCACTGAAAAAGGCTGAATATCATCTTCTTACAACAGTTTCAGAGTGGAGTAGGAGCACGGTTAGGGGCTTTGCTTGGCACTGCTGACCTATCATAGAGTTATGGGACTGAAGGCCACAAAAGGCTTGCCAGGCACTTTAGAAAAGGGAGGAGAGGCTGTCATAGCAGGCCAGAGGTCAGATGGTGAACATCAGGTTGGAAGATTCTGGGTGTAGGGAGGCAGGCACAGACATTGATGATAATGGTGGACGTTTCTGAGACAGCACTGTCTGGAGTTTCAAGATCTGTAATTGAGGAGATTCCAATTTTCCAAGAGGTTAAGTAAAGCAAGGGTTGAAGACACAGAGAAGACTTGAAAATGAGAAAAGAAGGGGCTATGAGAATTCAAATCTATCTGGAAAAGCTACCTAGGAGATGTCTCAGCTAGGAACTTGGCATGCTATTTCTATTTAGACCCTTGAGTTGCTTTCTGTAAATGTCTGGGATGACAAGGTGAGAAATATCTCAAAGATAAGGGAGGGTTGTCAGGAGGCAGCACAGTAGGAGAGTCATGTTCTGAAACTTGAAATAGTTTATAGGTTAACCAGGACAGGAAAGCTGTCACTATCAGGAGAAAAATTACCCTAAGATGGGAATTACATGTAATGTGGCAATGTCTCCCTTTTAGAGGGGTTTGGATGTGTTAGTCCCATCAAGGGCAAAAGAAGTGCTTTTCTGGGAGAAGTGCTGGTTCCTTAAGACAGAGAACTATGAACAAAATAATGATGAGTACCACCACCACATTAGTTCATCTATATAGCAAGTTGGAGTCTGTTAAGTTAGAAAAGTATGGGCAAGTGTTATAGCACGGATATCACAGAGCCATTTCAGTAGGGCAGGTATAACCACAGTGATCCTTAGGCTGCAAGAGAGACACCATCAAACAGCCAGCAAAACCAAAAAGCATGAAAGTCCAGAGCTCCAAACTGTTCTTCACACTCCTTAGGGCTGGACTCAGATCCACCCCCAGTGATATGCCGCCTGTAGTAGGGATCTGCCTGCTAGGGGCTGAAGTTGCAAGCCCAATTTTACTCAAACGCTCGAGTCCATGGGGCCATACATCCAAACTATCCCATTGAAATTGCCACAAGAGCCCTCTGATGCTGAGGTAAAACAATAAAGCTGGGGATTATAGTAATGCAAGGTGGATGATATCCTCAGTGCAGGAATAGTTTAACAAGTCTTCCTGGTCTCTGGATCTAACAAGAGGCCTGCCTGGAGGAACGGCCTATTGTAAAAGACTTCAAAAGGGCTGAGGTAGGTTGTAGACTTGGAAATAATGTGAAATCTTAAAAGTGCAATTGGGAGACCAGTGGGCCAAGACTGTTCAATCTTAAGTGTGAACTTACTGAGAGATCTGTGACTCTTCTTTAAAAAAATATCTATATATTTATGTTGGGGGGGGTGAGTAGGGATGCATCGGCTCCTCTTGCTGCTGCAAACAAACTCCAGACACATACATACACAAAGGGCCACCTTGTGCATCTGTATTTATGTGGGTACTAGGAAACTGAACCCTTGCCAGCAGGCATTGCAAGCAAGCTCCTTTAACTGCCAAGCCATCTCCCCAGTCTGAGAGATCTCTTGCTGGTTGTGCTGGTAAATGTTGGTAGACAATTGCTTAAGAGGGGGAGACAGGAAGATCACAGGAGATCTATTAAGGGTTAAATTGGCCCTTTCTATATTTCTAGATGATTGAAGGTGCCAGGCTTGTGGAGATAATAATTTTGAGAGCCTTACTTCCTGAGTGATATTGGAGATGAAAGCCAGGCCATTATCAGATGGTAGAAACCAAGGGAATAATATGTTCTGTGAGGACAATGATTATCTGAGATCATTTCTTTTCTAGTTGGGAATGCCTCTATTCTTCTGATGTAGGTAACTACTGGAACTAATAGGTATTTAAGTCCCTGGCATGGAGGTATGTGAGTAAAATGTATTTGTCAGTCTCTTCCCCCAGCATTGTTCTCCTATACAGAACAGGCTGGAAAAGGGGTTGGGGTCTTAGGTCTCCTTTATGATTGGCCTGGCAGAAAGGGAAGGGGCTTGTGACTTGTAGGAGGAATGAAAGGATTTATTTTGAGGCCAGGTAAAGTATAGGCAGTGTAAGTTGAGTGTCAGGATGAGTGTAACAGACACAGTTGTGATGGTGAGTTTTATCATGAATAATTGAAGAGACATTGAAGAGGGGCTGGAGTTTCATTTAACCAGAGCCAGAAAAAAATTAGTTTTGACAGAAGAATGGGATTTTTGTGGCAGTTAAGAAAAGATTTGCCTGATGAGGCACAGGAAAAGGGGAGCATATCTTATAATGATATCTCCCATTTTGGATAACTAAAATAAGTGTAAGTCCTCTATTTGGTTATTTCTTTCAAGGGGACTTTCTTGCCTCTTATTTGATGGAAAGGGGCATTATTAATTAGTAATTCCCTGGAGCTTGACACCCATCGGAGTACAGTCTCTTTTAAATTGCCCGAGGCTGGCCATCTGAGTAACTCCTTGTATATCTTTGGAAGCACCAAATTTCCCTTTGCTGGACCAGGTCAGGATGAAAATTGTGGCCAGTGACCAGTAGAATTTTGTTTTGGGGTTGATATTAATCACCTTTTTTTCAGTTATACTTTATTGTCGGGTGTTCAACCCATGAAGTTGACAAAAAATTAACTTTTTGAAGTCAGTCAAGACTGCTTGTGATCTACTCTTGGGAGGATCCTCTTTGTTTCTTTAGTTTTTCTGCTCCCAGTTGTGCCATCTATAGGGATGGGACAGGGACTTGTTGGCCACACAGCTTTCTTTGCAAACGTAGAGGACATGCCCCTTTAATTAGTTTCTTTTTTGTTGGATGTGCACTGGTTAGAGTTGAACTTCCAGGGCTGGGGAGATGGCTCAATGGTTAAAAGCATTTGATTTCAAAGTCTGCCAGCTCAGGTTCACTCCCTCAGTGTAGCCAGATTGCCAAAGTGGTGCATGTGTTTGGAGTTCATTTGCAGCATCAAGAGGCTCTGGCATGCCCATAGTCTGTTTCTCTCTCTCTAAAAATCATAAATAAGGGCTGGAGAGATGGCCTAGCGGTTAAGGCGCTTGCCTGTGAAGCCTAAGAATCCTTGTTTGGATCTCTACGTCCCAGGTAGCCAGATGCAAAAGTGACACAAGCATGCAATGTTGCACATGCACACAAGGTGGCTCACGTGTCTGGAGTTCATTCACAGCAGCTGAAAGGCATTGGAGTGCCTCTTGTTTTTCTCTCTCTCTCTCCCTCTCAACTCGCCTTCTTTCTCTCTCTGTCTCTCAAAAATAAAGTGTTTTAAGAAATAAATAAAAATAGAGATGGAAGCCGGGCGTGGTGGCGCATGCCTTTAATCCCAGCACTCGGGAGGCAGAGGGAGGAGGATCGCTGTGAGTTCGAGGCCACCCTGAGACTCCATAGTGAATTCCAGGTCAGCCTGGGCTAGAGTGAGACCCTACCTTGAAAAAATAAAGAAAAGAAAAGATGAAGAGAACAAGCAACTTACCACAGTAATAGGGTCATTTTAGAGGGGCCCCATCGTCTCTGGGTCCTGGCTTACCTTAGCAGGTAAGAGCCAAAATATTGATTGTTTCTTTTTTGTCCTTCTATTCTCATTGGCTTTGGCTCCTGTGCTTTAGCTATATTTAACATCCAGAACTCTTTTATGAGATTTTAGTTTTATCTTTTGTGTTACATTTTGTTGCAGCTTAGAAGAAAACAAATGGACCAGTAAATAAATCTTGACTTTGTTAAGATTCAAGTTTTTAGTTCAAAGCTTTACAAATTTAGAAGAAAACATGAGTAATTATGTTGCATGTATGATCTTTATTATTTAAGTTAGTTCTTGTAAATGTTACCAAGAGCAAATAAATATCTTTTTTAACTTGTGTGTGTGTATGTGTATGAGAGAGAGAGAGAGGGAGAGAGAGAGAAGAGAAGGGGCACAACAGGACCTCCTGCCACATAAAATGAACTCAAGATGCATGTGACACTTTTTGCATCTGGGTTTATATGGGCATGGGGGAATTGAACCCAGGCTCTCAGGCTTTGCAAGCCAGCACCTTTAACCACCGAGCAGCCTCTTCTTCCCAGATCATTATCTTAAGAGAACCTCACTGTTTTAAACAGAGGACTAGATCCTAGTTTTACATGAGTGTACTGAATTTTGATTTAAGAATTAAAAAGTATTTTATTTCATTTATTTTCAAGGAGAGAGAGAGAGAGAGAGAGAGAGAGAGAGAGAGAGAGAATGGGCATGCCAGGGCCTCTTCTTGCGACTGCAAATGAACTGCAGATGTATATGCCACTTTGTGCATCTGACTGTTACATGGGTATTAGAGAATCGAATCCATAGGCCATCAGGCTTTTCAGGCAAATGCCTTTAACAGCTGAGCCATATCTCCAGCCCAAGTTTAGGAATTTTGATAACCTATAATCATCATACATATCCCATCCTTGAGTCTTAACCTGCATAAGCCTTTTATAATTTACTTAGACATTCTGTGAAGTGTGTAAGTTTTCTGATTTTGCATTCATTTTCCCTTTCAATCAATCTTTTTATCTTAGGAGAAAAAAATCTTATTTTACTATACTAAAATCCTTTCTTATCCAAAAAAGTGTCCCTCTTTCCTTTTTAACCTTATGTTGTGGAATGCTGTCATCCAGACATGTCATGGGCATTGACCACTGGAACTCCCAGCAGCTGTGGTTACTTACGGGAGGACCTGCAGAAGACTGGGCCCCAACATGGAGTGTGGAGAGGCGCATAGGTCCCACACTTCCCCAAGGATATAAAGGCAGTTAATTGTTGCTAGGGGGAAGGAGCTCACAAGTTTCCAGCCTTCACTGAGGATATATAGGCAATTAACAGTTGCTGGGGTGGGGGAGATTTATAAGGCCACATCTCTCCTTGAGGATATATAGCCAGTTAACAGTTGCTGGGAGACAGAGAGCTATTTTCGTCACTGTTTAGCCATTGGGATACATTGCCCATACTCCTGTAAAAACCCATTATCAGGGCTGGGGAGGTGGCTCAGAAGTTAAAGGCGCTTGCTTATAAGCTTTCTGTCTTGACTTAGATTCCTCAGCACTCACATGGAGCCCACATATGTGATCCCAGTGTACCTAAGGCAATGGGAGGCACAACCAAGAGAATCCAGAAGCTCCTGGGCCAGCTAGACTGGCATACAACCAAGTGGGGTGGGGGCAAGGAAGATCCTGTCTCAAACAAGTTGTAAGGACAGGAAAAATACCCCAAAGTTATCCTCAGACCTCCTCATGTGTGTGGTGGCGCGCACACGCACACGCACACGCACGCACACACACACACACACACGCTTAAAAAAAAAAAAACCTTACCCATGCTCTTTTAAATGACCCTAAGTTCAACTCACTGGTTCACCATCACCACACTAGAACTAAGTGTGACAGTTACTACTGTCTGTTCTTGGTGCCCTGCCTGAGGTGAGTTACATTTGTGTCCCCAGAAAGAGTTCACAGAATACCTTCCTTACCAAAACCATATCTCCTGTTTACATCCTCACTTACTTTCTTCTCTCCTACTGACTGGGTCCTTTTTACTTTATTCTCTTCCTTAATATCATAAGACAGAGCAACATAATGAATTCATTAACTTCTTAAAGGAGAGTTGATTCTAAATTGCATTTGTGACATAATTTAACAATCTAAGATAACCTGTTCACATAGTGTTAGGCTGTAACGTTCTTGGCTGCTGCTGGTCTTAGGCAGACATTGCTGCTCAGATTTTTTTTTTTTTTTTTAGGTAGGCTCTCACTCTAGCCCAGGCTTACCTGGGACTGTAGCCCCAGGCTGGCCTCAAACTCATGGCAATCATCCCACTTTAGCCTCCAGAGTGCTGAGACTAAAGGCATGCACCACTACACCTCACAGCTGTTCATATCATTTCAAGAAGATTTTTTTTAACACATTTTCTTGGTTTCACGTGAACTTGAGAATTACAGAATGTTACATTTTAGCAAGAGCTGGCCAAGATAACAAAGCTTCCAACGACCCTGGCCAGAAAACTACCTTCTACAAGCAAGAAAAGGCAGGGCACAAAATATACAGGGAGCCAAAAATTCATGTATTCAGTGTGTAACTGCAGTTTTAGGTGCCAAAGACATCTGATCTTCTGAAGAACTGGGGGAAATACTATATATATTTTTGTTTTCTGGAGGACCAAGGAGAAGAAAAGAATAAGAGAGAGAATTCCAAAATACAGGCTGAACAGGAAAGTTCAAGAAACTGAACAGGGGACAAGTGATAGAAAGCTAGATCCAGAGCCTTGCAATTGGGGCAGGTCAAACATGGGGCCATTTAGCTGGATGGTGCTGAAGTCCCCTTTAGCCACTTCCCAAAGGAGAAGGATGCTCTCTGCAGGAGAGGGGATGGCTTTTCATTGATCCTCAAGCTCCCTATATGAAGTTCCTGAGCAAGTGCTTGAGGGAGACGGCTTAAGTGGGGAGGAGGGCTGCTGAGCAGACGTCTGCAGTGGAGAGGAAGGAGGAGCGAGGGTGCGAGAGAGAGAAAAAGAGAGAGAGAAGAGGGGGAGATGGGAGCAGAGTTGCCAAGATAGTGGCAGGTGACAAAATAACCACGAGAAGCAGCTTATGGAAGACAAGGGTTTGCTTCCAGCTTCCAGTTTCGAGGAGAAGCTTCGTCATGACAGAGCAGACACAGAATGAACAGACAGCAGGGCTCAGCCTCTCTGCAGTGGCAGGGCAGAAGTGGAGGGAGTGAGCTCACTGTGGCAAGTTCAAAGGCGCCTCTAGCAAATACCTCCTCAAGCAAGGCTCTACCTCCTCCAGAATGGGGTTAAGTATGAGACTCATTCGCTGGGGGATATTTTACTTCTTTATTTTTGTTTTTGGTTTTTCTTTTTTTTAAAATAATTTAATTTTTATTGACAACTTCCATAATTGTAAACAATATCCCATGGTAATGTCCTCCCTCCCCCCCCCCCGCTTTCCCTTTTGCAGCTCCATTCTCCATCACATCCCCTCCCTGTCTTAATCAGTCTCTTTCATTGTGATATCATGATGTTTTCCTCCTATTATGATGCTCTTGTGTAGGAAGCGTCAGGCACTGTGAGGTCATGGATATCCAGGCCACTTTGTGTCTGGGGGGAGCACGTTGTAAGGAGTCCTACTCTTCCTTCGGCTCTTACGTTCTTTCCCCACCTCTTTCGCAATGGACCCTGAGCCTTGGAAGGTGTGATAGAGATATTTCAGTGCTGAGCACTCTGGTCACTTCTTTTCAGCACCAATATACCTTCTGAGTCATTAGGGGGCATTTTACATTCAAAGCACCACACAAAGAACAGGTCATTTAAGATGTTGTCTGAGACTGAGTTTAGGGAAGACAGGCTCGTGTAAGAGAACCTTGTAAGGCACATATGACATCCTGCTTTCAGTGGGAGGTCTGAGGATCAAATTTAAAGTTAAATGAATTTTTAGGAGTGAGTCAGTAAGGATAGAGGGTGCAAGACCTTTGGTGGGCCCCATCAGAGGTGTAATGCTCACCCAAGAGGTGTCCCTAGAGGGCAGCAGACCTTCCTTTCACTTAACTGAGACATCCCCCCCCAAAACAAGACCTTTCTGATTCATGGAGTTGAAACCCAGTTTCATGTTGGAGCCAAAGCCACCTGCATAGGCAGATTGGGCCAACTTTGAATGTCTACTCACAAAATTGGCCGCAAATCAGCTGTAAGTAAAAAGGGTCAGACAGGAGAGGAGAGATGGAAGATGGAGTCCTCACAATATGTGCAGACTGGGCTGGAGAGACTGCTTAGTGGTAAGCGCTTGCCTGCGAAGCCTAAGGACCCTGTTTCGAGGCTCTAAACCTGTGTGATGAGTAGTTGAAGGGATGAGTGTTCATACAGTATTCACTTATAATTTCTTCTTCAAATAACAGCCTTTTAAAAAATCCACGTATTAACCAGTATTTATTTTAGTATCTTATATCTTATAGGCCAGGGGTTGGCAAATGATGGTCTGCAAACCAAATAGTGTCCAATATCTGTTTTTGTAAATAATTTATATATTTATATACCTATATTCATTGTACATAATAATAAGTTTCATTATGATGTTTATATACATGTATATACGTACTTTGATCATATTCACTCCTCCATACCTACTCCTTTTTCCCTCTATACCCTTCCTTTCTCTTCCCAAATAGTGCCCCTTCTTTCATTGATACATACATATATATATATATATATATATATATATATATATATATATATAATTTTTATATAGAAACAAAATATTTCTTTTGCAGAGCCTGCATGTAAGAGAAAATATGCAACATTTGTCTTTTTGCATCTGGCTTATTTTACTTAGCATGATGATTTCCAGTTCCTTTGAAACACATTCATGCCTATACTATATATAGCCTGTGGCTGGTTTTGGACTACAAACAGTAAAATTGAGTAATTGCAGTATATATGGCCTGTAAAGCCAAACACATTTACTTTTGGCACATTATAAAGCCAGGCTATCCTTTTGGGGAACCAAAAAAAGGTCCAATTTTAAATGAACAATCAAAGAAAATTGATTGCATCGTCATATCATTTCCAGAACCAAAACTACTTTTCAGCCTGGCCCCAAAACCTACTGAAATCTAGAACTCATTTCATTTACAGATCTTATTTTCCCACTTGACATTTCCTACGTCATTTGTGAAAAGCCTTTATTCCAGCCAAACCAGTTTTCCTCACTGGTTTAATAAAGGAGTCTCATGCGTAGCCCCATATCTGAGCCTTTAATAGCATTAGTTCCATTAATGATGAATTTATGTTGAAATATTTGCATTTTTGGTTTGTTTTTGGATAGTTTTAAAGGTGTTTTTGAAGGGAAGTAGTATTGCCCCTCTATGACAGATAAAGATTAGAAGAATGGAGAGCACTAGAATAACTCACCCAACTTACAGTTTGGGCAATAGCTTCAAAGCGAATTCTGTCTGACCACAAACCCCAGGTACCATCGTCAGGTCTCACTGCTTCCTTGGCTGCCAATGGTCCTGTTCTCTGGAATTCTCTGTCTCCGAGACTTCCAGTTACAGCTATGGCCTACTACTCCTGCAAGGTCTTGTCCTCTGTGAAGCCCTTTCCACCTTTCTGAGCACTGGAGTCAAACTCTGTCTTGTCCATTGCACCGATGCGTTGTGACTCCATTAACGTTTGACTTGTGATTGTGTTCTCAATGCAGTCAATGCAGTGCCTTATGTAGAGCATACACTCCAGGGTTTGCAGATCAGATGGGGTACAAGGAAATGTAGGAGCTCTGGATGCAGTGGAAAAGGGGCCGGGGAGAGGGCTTAGTGGTTAAGGGTGCTTGTTTGAAAAGCCTGCCAGCAGGATTTGATTCCCCAGTATCCAGGTAAAGCCAGGTGCATGAACTTCAGTGGTACATGAATCTGGGGCTAGTTAATTTGCAAGGGCAAAGAGACCCTGTCACATACATGTTCTCTCTCTTTCTCAAATAAGTAAATAAAAATACAGTAGTTTAAGGGCTGAAGAGATGGCTTAACAGTTAAGGTGCTTGCCTGAAAAGCCAAAAGACCAAGGTTCAATTCCCCAAGGATCCATGTAAGCCAGATGCACAAGGTGGTGCATGTGTCTGGAGTTTGTTTGCAGTGACTGAAGGTCCTGACTTGCCCATTTTCTCTCTCTCTTTTTCTCTCTTAAATAAATTAAATATATAAAAACTTAAAAATATAGTAGCTTAAGGCTTAAAAATAGGAACAAAAAGAAAGGTAAATTAGATATAGAAAGAATAATGAGAGATGGCTCTATACCCTGGTCCTTATTCTCAGGCATCTCATGGGAAAAGGAAAAGAATTAAAACTTGTTAAGAGGCAAACATGACATTCTGGAGAGTGTTTAAAACTAGAAATACTAGAAGATGCTAAGGGCTTCATATGTTGGAAGGACTATAGGAAATCATGCAAATCTCTTCTGAGAATATGGGGTAGTGGTTAAAAAGAGGTCAAAGTCTTAAATATTCTCATAATTTTCATACATAAGACTTTGCAAGCATTTATCTGCTCCCATATTCAGTATTTCCATGAAGCCTGACCAGGCTTGGTTATTTAACTCAACCTTGTCTTGCTTACTAAAGGTTCTGGATACAATGAGTAAATTAGGTGGGACCGTCTCCCTTAGGAAGTTGATAGTGTGACTTAAATAATAAGGCCACTAAGTGTGAACTGAATTTCCTGCACGTGTGTTGAAAATTTCACAAGAGTTACCTTTCATAATGGTGGAAATTTGGCATGTTACAGGTCCTGAACAAAATCATCTTGAACTATCTTTAACTCTGTTAGTAGTCATTCATTGCCCCCATCTATGTTTGACCTAACATCCTTATTTCTGTTTGGCAAATCATATATATATATATATATATATATATATATATATATATATATTTTTTTTTTTTTCGAGGTAGGGTCTCACTCTGGTTCAGGCTGACCTAGAATTCGCTATGTAGTCTCAGGGTGGCCTTGAACTCATGGTGATCCTCCAACCTCTGCCTCCCGAGTGCTGGGATTAAAGGCGTGCACCACCACGCCTGGCTTTTTTGGTATGTTTTAATAGACCACTAGTTCCTACCTATACAAAGGCTATAAATGTCATCAGATAGCATCTGAGACCTATATTAGAAATTTTATGGTTTTTCTGTAACCCACTCATCTGATGTTTCCACCAATGTATTTGAAAAGTGCCTTGACTTATGATTTTCTTTTTCTCTGTAACTATAAAAACTTCATGAAACTGTTATCACATTGGACCATGGAATTTGGAGTACCCTAATTCTGTGTTCCTGGGCCATGGTCACTCATATTTGGCTCCAGAATAAACTCTGTCTTATTCCCTCTGAAGTGAGAGCTCTGTTTTTACATTGACATAGGACAGAAGTGTGATTTTGACTAGTTCCTGGGAGAGGAGCTAAAGGAGACCAAATATTTACCTGGAAAATAGCAGATTTGGTTTTTCGAAGGATGAATATTTTTATGAGATTTTGAAGCATGTCGTTTTGTAGGAGGGGGAGCAGGCTGTGGGTTTAGACAACATGTTGCCAGGGGTGAGGATTTCTTTTTCCTCCTAATGTGTAAAATTCAACACTGTATTTTTCCAACAGAGAAAGGCTTCCAAGGCCTGCACTTTCCAACTCAAACTCCAATGAAATTTGGATTTCGGGGTGGAACACACATTTTGAGAGTCAGGGTGGTAGGAGTGGATGTGGGAAAGAGGAAGAGACAGGAAATTCCATTTCTTGCACAGCATGCTAGCTTGAGGATGCTTCTCCAGACCAGCTTAGCAGCAACTGCCTTAAATTGACCGTGATTTTATCCTTGCCTCTCTTTGTAAAGGTTTCTTTTTCAGAAAATTTAAGCCAACAGCTTCCAAACTGTCATTTACAATTTACAGAAGGACAGAGAGTAGAATAGTTGTCAGCAAGCAGCATAATTATGTGCCAGGAAATGACATGGCAGATAGTCTAGCCTGGCAAGTGCTGGACGGCTCCTTCCCTATCTTTTCACTTCAGCAGGAGCAGAACTGGAATATCAGCTGATCTTTGTGCAGCTTATTGTCTAGCTGCAGGGCTAATTTGCAAGGAATACTTGGTCTGGAGATCCGAACGAGAGGAGAAATTTATTTGTTTTAAATTTATTTGTTTTAAGCAAAGCAATGGGAGAACAGGAACCTGAAAATGGAATGTTCATGTTATACTGAGTTGTACTGTTTGTGCTATGTTGCTCTATTAGGTAACATTAGATTTTATGTTGTGTTATGAAATGGTATTATGCAACTCAGTGAATTTTTCCCCTTTGGTATTTTAAACTTTTATTGACAACCTCCATACATATATGCAATATGTTATGATCATAATCCCCTCCCACCTCTCTTCTTGTTCCCCATCCACTCACTGAATCCCGTCTTCTTTTCCCGTTCTATTTTGATATATCATTTCCCCCTTCTTTTGGCTCTTCCAGTCCTTCTGCCATCTCTCCTACCTGATTCTTGGTCCCTGATTCTTGGAGCGTGCAACAGAGATGTCTCAGTGCTGAACACTCCACAGCACCTTGGTGAGCTTTGAGTTACCCAAGTAGGCATTGCCACCTGAAAAGAGAAGTTTCTCTAACCAAAAGTGAGAACAGCATTAATATGTGGACATAACTACTTAGAGAGCAGTTTGATGGACATAATACACTCGTTTAGACAAACAACAGTCATTGTTTCCCCCTTAAAGTTTATGACCTTCCCAGCCATAAGCTTTTAATACAAGCCATGAATTCCATCCTGGGGAGTGGGCCTCAAATCTAATCATTGAGCAGTTGTTTTCCCCCCAAACAGACATGTCACCATCACATCAATTGGTTCATTTGGCCTGGTTGGCCAACCATAAAGTTTGCAGGGGGGCTGGAGAGATGGCATAGCGCTTAAGGCTCTTGCCCGCAAAGCCTAAGGACCCATGTTCGACTCTCCAGATCCCACATAAGCCAGATGCACAAAGGTGAGGCAACCACAAGGTTGCACATGCCCACTAGGTGGCACAAGCATCTGGAGTTTGATTGCAGTGGCTGAGGCCCTGGCACACCAATTCTCTCTCTTTCTCTAGAATAAAATAAAAATAAATTTAAAAGAGCTTGCAAGATCCACTGCTGGTTAAGACCATTGATGACTTCTCTCCCCCAAAAGGTTGTATTTGTCTTTCCAGCATTCTGACAGCTAGTTAATAGGGCAGAAGCTTCCAGCTCAGCTCCAGCTGATCTGCAACCCAAGCATGGCATGTCTTCAGCAATAGGGTCTTACCATATGCTTGTGGTGGGCAACCAAAAGTCTTGGCAATAGCTTGTAATGTTTTAGGGACATCAGAAGACTCCCTGACCAAAATCTCACTGGAACTGAAACTTTTTTGTAACAATCTATGGCTTTGGGGTGCAGCACTATCCATCTCCACAGGGTAATAATGCCCAAACTCTTTTTTTTAAACATATATATTGGCTGGGTGTAGTGACTCACACCTTTAATCTCAGTACTTGGGAGGCAGGGGTAGGCAGGTCACTGTGAGTTTGAGAACAGCCCAGGACTACGTAGTGAACTCCAACTCAGCTTGGGCTAGAGTGAGACTCTACCTTAAAAAAAACGATATATATATATATATATATATATATATATATATATACACACACACATATATATATATGAAAAGAAGTATGCTTTTGTATGGCTTATTTGAAACATCTTTTATTTTGATTAACCCTCATCCCAACCCCAGCTCTTCTTCATCTCCTTCCCCTAACCTCACTTAGATCATTCCGTCACCAGTATACTGCTAGCAGCTTTACTTACATATCTACTATTCTTTCCCATTAAGGCCCCCCTCCTCCCTTCCTCATGGCCCCTTTATGGCCTCTTGCCTCTACTACTGACTCTTCCTCCCACTCACATACGAATCTAAACATTTGAAGCTAGGATTTGTATATGACGGAGAACATGCAATATTTGCCTTTCAGATTCAAGGTTACCTCACTTTTCCAGATCCATCCATTTCCCTGCAAATTTCATTTACTTTATAGCCAAATAAAAATCCATTGTGTATTGTACCACATATTCATTATCCATTCAGCAGCCCTTTGACTTTTTAAAATAGCCCAGGCTGGCCTTTATTTAACATGCTTTCTAGCCAAGAATGACATTGAACTCCTGACCCTTTTGACTCCACTTACCAAATACTAGGATTACAGGTGTGCACTACCACACCCAACAGTTCAGTGGTTCTTAAAATGAGGCTTCTGGGGTAGTGTAGCTGCATCATTTAGGCATTTAGGCACTTGTCAGAAATAAAAATTTGGGGCTGGGTATAAGTCAGTAGCTGAGCACTTGCCCAGTATGTGCAAGAAGGCCCTGAGCTTACTCTCTAGAACTACACAAAGTTATATATATATATATATATATATATATATATATATATATATATATATATATGTATATACATATATATACATATATATATATATATATATATATATATATATACATGTATATAATATATACACACATTTTGTGTGTGTGTGTGTGTATTTTTTATTTTGATCCATCCAAGACCTGCTCTGGGACTTCATCCAAGCAATATAAATTTTGATAATCTTCTAGGTAATTCAGATCCATGCTTCCTTTGAGAAGTGCTGGTGTGTAATAGATGGCAAGTAAAAGCTGTCTTCTTTTCAGTTACAAAAACAGCTGCAAAACAAAAAGTTCCAAGGCAGGCTGTTGTCCAGGCCTCCTGCCTGACCTCTAGGGAGCCAGACTCTTTCTAGCATCTTGGTCTGCTGCTTTTCCGATGTGGCTTTTGTTCTCACAGTTGAAAGATGGCTGTTATACTACAGGCATTATTTCCATCTCTCAGAGAAGGAAGGACAAAGAGCTTGTCCTATTTTTCATTCAGATAAAATAGCTGTCCAGGGATGTCTGTCTTTGTCTCATGGCCCAAACCATGTGATATGGCCAACTCTAACAACAGTGGAAGTTAATTCAACTTTAGCCTTTCAATCTTTATGCCAGAGAAGATCAAGTGAGAAGGATGGATTTAAGAATAGCTTAGTATCTTCTCCAACTTGGCATTTGTACTTGATGATATTTGTGTTTTCATTTCCTTTTTCTTGTTTTCTTTGTTTTGTTTTAGGACAAGGTTTTATGTAGCCCAAGTTGGCTTTGAACTCACTATGTACCTGAAGCTGACCTTGAACTTCTGGTTCTCCTGTATCTACTACCTATGTGCTAAGATTAAAAGTCTGCATCCCCATGCCCAGTTTTCCTTTGTCATATTGAGACAGGGTCTCACTATATATCCAAAACTGGTCTGAAACTCACTGCGTAGCTCAGGCTTGCCTTGAACTCACTAAAATCCTTCTGCCTCAGCATCCAAACTGCTGGGATGATAGAAATGAATTAGTATTCCTGCTTTCTTGATTTTTGGTTGGAAATATTGGTAGATCATTATGGAAAAAGTCATCATGCTAATATTTAATAAGTAAATAAGATCAACACATTCTCATCCCCTTTCCACTTTAATTCTAAAAGCTAATTCACCAAAGAAAACTTAAGTTTTATGTCTAAATAGTTATGTTAGGTTAAGTGTTCAGCTGGGTATTGACTTCTTTTTTTAATTTCAAGGTAGGGTATTGCTCTAGCCCAGTCTGTCCAGGAACTCACTATGTAGTCTAAGGGTGGCCTTGAACTCATGGTGATTCTCCTACCTCTGCCTCCCAAGTGCTGGGACTAAAGGTGTGCACCACCACGCCCAGCTTGATTTCTTGAGATTTAATGGAAGATTTTTAAAGCAATGTAAAACAAAGAAAAATAAATGATGTGAACTACTACACAAGTGCACATATATGGGTAATGATGATGGAGTGCCTGGAAATTTGAATATTTTCTAATATGCAACTATTATTTCTTTAAATATAAATAATACTTAGAATTAGGCTCCAAGGCTAATTTATTTTATTTCCTTCATTGTAATGCATAGGTCATAATAATAATTGACTTATTTATAATAAGAATTGTTTCCAAATTAGCCTGGCAATGTTAAATCTATTTATGTCTCATAGTCGTATTTATTTTTCAACAAAGCTATCCCTCTTATATTTTAAATGGCAAATTTGCCCATGTTCTTTTCAAAACTATTACTCATTTTGAAATAATGCAATCCAAGTATGCAAGCTATTGTAAAGTTACCGAAGTTGCCATGGTAATTATCTCGCTGGTAGGAAAAAAGCTTTGGGCCAGAGAAGATCAATATGACCAGGGGGCAAGAACTTACCTATGTCAGAATGAGGGTCAAAACAGAGATGGCCAGGCACTGGCAGAATGTGTGCCTTTTCTTTTTTCAGGTGCCAAAGTTCTGCTGTTTAACTTTTTAGATTTTTGATTTTGGAAACAAGGTGTCATTCTGTAGCCCAGCTCTGGATTACAAGCTTGAGCTACCATGCTTGACCCAAGTTCTGCTTTTTCAATCTCCATAGGTCCTTGGTTGGAAAAGACATCTATAACAAAAGACATATTAGGGGGGCTGAGGAGATAGTTCAGTCAGTATAATGTTTGCCTTATAAGCAGGAGTACCTGAGTTTGAGTCAAAGAGCTCATGTAGAAAAGCCAGACAAGGTAGTACACACCTGTCATCCCAGTGCTGGGGAAGAGACAGACAGACCCAAGGGTCTCTCTGTCTCTCTCTTTCTCTCCTAAAAACCTGGTGGACAGTATTCTTAAGCAATGATACTCAAGGTTATGCTCTCTCCTCCACACACAAACACACACACATGTGCACTCACACATACACATAAACATGCACATGCATAAACACACATGCATTCAACAGGGGCTGTGGAGACAGCTCCAGACAGTAAAATGCTTGCTTTGCAATCACGAGGCCTTGAGGTTGATCCCTAGTGTTCATGTAGAATGTCAGATGTGATGGGGCACACGCATAATCTGCCGTTTTAAGTCTTGCCTGGACATAAAAGGTGATCAACTGTACCTGTGTAGTTGAATATGACAGACACTAGGGACATGAGGATGCTGAGCACTTGAGATGTGACTAGGTGTGAAATATGCATCAAATTTTGAAAAATTCATATAATGTTATAAAATGTCTTATAATTTTATTAATTATATGATGAAATGATATTTGGGATATATAAGAGCAAATGAAATATATTAAAATTAATTTCACCTGCTTCTTGTTACCATTTTCTTTCTTTCTTTCTTTCTTTCTTTTTATTTTTACTTTTTGTTTCTTTCAAGGTAGGGCCTCTAGCCCAGGCTGATCTGGAACTAACTCTGTAGTCCCAGGCTGGCCTTGAACTCACAGCATTCCTCCTACCTCTGCCTCCTCCTAAGTGCTAGGATTAAAAGCATGTGCCACCACTCCCAGCAACATTTTATTTCTTTATTTTTAGATTTTTATATTACTCTATTTATTTATTTGCAAGCAGAGAGAGATATAGAGAAAGGAGACAGACAGAGAGAATGGGCATGCCAGGGCCTGTAGCCACTGCAAATGAACTCCAGATGCATGCGCCCCCTTGTGCATCTGGCTTACGTGGGTACTGGGGAATCAAACCTGGGTCCTTTAGCTTCACAGACAAACACCTTAACTACTAAGCCATCTCTCCAGCCATATTTCTTTAAAAAATACTTTTTGCTTATTTGCTGCTACAAACAAACTACAGATGGATGCACCACCTTGCACATCTGGCTTCATGTGCGTATTGGAGAGTTGAATCAAGGTTGGCAGGCTTTGCTCACCATCACCCCAGAGGGAGTGATCCAAGACAAAACAAGACAGAAACTAGTCTTTATGACTCAGATTTTCAATATTACCTTCCAACATTTCAGAATGACTTTACTGGTTACTCAGGTCAGTCCTATTCAGTGTGAGAGGGGCTGTACAAGGGCATGAAGTGGGGCAGTGATTACTGGGTGCTCATTTAGGAGTCTGGTTGTCTGTCACTTTCTCAAGTGTGGATGTCAAACTAGTATTTAGGAAGGAAAGAAGAATTTTTTTAAGGAATTTAGAATCTTATCCTTCTTTTCTTTTTTTTTTTTTTTGAGGTAGAATCTCATTCTAGCCCAGGCTGACCTGGACTTCACCATGTAGTCTCAGGGTGGCCTTGAACTCACAGTGATCTCCTACCTGAGTGCTGGGATTAAAGTCATGTGCCACCACACCCGGCAATATTTTCTTTTTAAAAAATATTTATTTTATTTTATTTATTTGCAAGCAGAGACAGAGGAGAGAGAGAGCGAGAGAGAGGGAGAGGGGGAGAGAGAGAGAGAGAGAGGGAGGGAGTGAGAGAGAGAGAGAGAGCATGCCAGTGACTCCAGCCACTGCAAAAGAATGCCAGATGTATGTGCCACCTTAAGTATCTGGCTTTACGTGGATACTGGGGAATCAAGCCTGGGTCATTAGGCTTTACAGGTAAATGCCTTAACCACTGAGCAATCTATCCAGCCCCTCTTATTCTTATTTTCATTTTCCTTATTTAATGTCAATTCCATTTAAATCAGCTTTTTCACTTTCTTTCACTTTCTCCTTTTTCTTGATTTATAAAGCATGAAGTTGTCAAAATGATGAAAGAGATAAATTTTAGATATTTGATCATGCTGATTGTCTAGAAATGTTTTTAATAGTCACTGTAGGTTACCTATCTCAACAGACATGCACACACTGTTACAAAATAAAATAAAATGAGCATGTGTGCTGAGTTTAAAGTGAAGACTGACTTCCAGCAGAGATGATGGTGCACTTCTGTAATCCCAGTATTCAGAAACCTGATACAGGAAGATTAGGAGTTCAAGACCAGCTTTGTCTACATGACACCCTGCCTCAAAAAGAAAGATTTCTGTCTTCCAAGCCTAGAATCATTACCTTCACTTTATACGTAGCCTTTCCTAAAGATAGATATTTCTTTTGTCAAAATTTTAGTGTGATTGAGCCAACATTAAGCATGCAGAAAATGTTTCGTTTTTCAATCTTTTTATCATCTTCTATTCTGAAATTTCCCTATGGCTCAATGAAATTAATGCTGTTAATGTTTTCCATCCCTACCAGAACACTACTGTCAGGCACTTTTATAATATTTTTTTAAGGGAATGATGTATGAAAACCTGGCTATAATTGGCTAAATGGAGACATTAGAAAATCAAATACCTTTTTGCTTTTGAAAGGGCTGCTTCCATGGGGCAATATAAGCTTTGAAAAGTGGGTGCAATTTTATGAAATTGGTGGCTAGTTATGCATTAAAATCTAGCACGTGTGCATGTTATTTCAAACTGAGAGCTTGAAAGTAATGCTCCTTAGTTAGAGGTGCATTGTTTTAAACAAAACTCCAAAAATAATTATTTCTGAGCCATTGTCCTATATTTAAATGAAACTCACAAGAACTTGACAAATAAATTTAGAACATAAAATTTAAAAGTTGTCAGGACCTATTTAATATATTTAAAGAGATTCAAATTAAATAAATGGTAGTCACCATCATTAAGCCTCATTTCAGAGTCTTTTATGGGAGGTCTCTCTCTCTCTCTTTTTGTGTCTGGTATAACCAGTGAAAACTGCAATTCCCCAGGGTCCTGCATAGGATCGTTTTTAAAATATTCATTCTGTGGTGTCACTTAGGATATAACCTCTGTCTTTATTTATCTCCCTTAACACATTTCAACTTGGTCTAGAAGAGCATTTACATGGTAGTACTCTATTGGCAGTACTAATTTTTTTTTTTTTAGTTTTGATTGGCATATAATGATTGTACATAGTATTGGGTTTCATAAGCACATTTCCATTGAGCTATATAATGTACTTTGTTCTCTGTCTTATGCCTCTCCCTTTCCCATTCTCTCCTCTCATTAGTCTTCTTCATGATTTTATGTATCTATATAAAATCTAGGATCCACAATTGAGAGAAAGCATTGATATTTGTCTTCTTGAGCATGTATTAATTTTCTTAGTATGATAATCTCTATTTGCATCCACTTTCCTGTGAACAACATAATTTAAAAACTAAATACCAAGAAATCAAACAACCCATTAATCAATGGGCTCATGAAATGGACAAACAGTTCTCAAAAGATGAAGTACTCCGAATGAATCATTTTCACTTTGAGAGCTTCATAGCCGTGCACTCCTCTGGGCTACAGGATGAAGGAGTGGGCATCATTTTCAGAAGATCACAGCCAGAAGGTCAGTTGTTAGCACCCAATGTCCCTATGTCTCAGCAGTGGATTCATCCATCCATTCCTTGATTGGGGTCTGCCAATTGCTGGAGAACAGTATCTTCTTGTGCTTTTGCCCAAGCAGGCTGATAGGATGAAATGGGGTCTCAGAGGAAATCAGAGTTCTTGCCTTTGAACCTTCAATTCTTGTATATTCAGTGTTCCCAGCCTGCCCAAAAGTTCAGCTGCTCTGTTGGGGCCAAGTGAAAAGATGTGGAGGATCAGGTAGTGTCCAGGGCTTGTCTGCTCACCTCTATTACCTTCCTTAAGACTTCTGCTGGATTAATGTTTCTTTCACATGGTAGGACTAAGTAGATTTGCTCCCAGAGCTATTTATTGACAGTCACCTGTGTCATCTACCACTGGGGTAACTGCTAGAGAATAAAACCAATATAGAACACTCAACTAGCATGTGCAAGACCCTGAGAACAACCCCACCACTATGAAACAAGCAAATAAACTGAGGACCAAAATCCACCCAGAAGAAGGAAGGGACTCATTTCTGGGTGCCTGCCATATAGCTCTTACATTTGTTGATGAAAAATATCAAAATAAATAAACACCCTTCTCTTCTGTATTTAAATAAGCTTTGATTGTGTTTTTCATTAGTTAGCAGTTGAAAAAACAATCTCCATAGATTTCACAAATAAATTTAAAAATTTTTATTTATGTATTTATAATAATAATAATGATTTTGGTAACAGAGCCATTCTATGTAGCCGAGATTGCTGTTTTTTTTTGTTTTTTTTTTGTTTTGTTTTTTCGAGGTAGGGTCTCACTCTAGCCCAGACTGACCTGGAATTCACTATGTAGTCTCAGGGTGGCCTTGAACTCTTGGCGATCCTCCTACCTCTGCCTCCTGAGTGCTGGGATTAAAGGCATGCGCCACCACGCCCGGCTTCCAGATTGGTCTTAAACTTATGGCAACCCCCCTGCCTTTGCCTCCTGAGTGCTGGGATTGATTGTAGGCATGCTGCAAGTTCAGTTCTTCAGCAGGGCTTTAAAAAAATAAGAAATTATTTTTATTTTTATTTTTTTATTTGAGAGAGAGAGAAAGAGAGAGAGAGAAAGAATGGGTATGCCAGGGCCTCCAGCCACTGCATACGAACTCCAGATGCACGCACCACCTTGTGCATCTGGCTTACGTGGGTCCTGGGGAATTGAACCTGGGTCCTTTGGCTTCATAGGCAAGTGCCTTAACTTTCAGCAGGGAGTTTTGGGGTGCTACAAGAGACTAGACATAAGATCATGCATACATATTGGTAAGATAATAAGAAGGGCTTGGGCAGCAAAGCAGTGGAGCGAGCAAGAGTGATATCACAAGGTTTGGATTGGCCCTGCAGCTGCATTAAGACTGAGGGAATGCTAGTGAATGAAATGCTTTCAGGCAATATTGACTAGGAGAAACACTTTTTCCTTGTTAAGGGAATCTCGAGAATGCTGTCTGGTCAGGAGAAATGAGAGCTGTGAAGGACCAGTTGCTTGGCTCAGCTTCGTGATGGGAGTTGCCAGGTGGGGATTGGTAAGAGAGGAGAAGCATTTGCCCTATGACTTTTTCCTATATCTTATTCTCCTATGACTTTAGACACAAAGTCTAGTGAGTGTGACCTCCCAGACCAGATAGGGATTTAAGAATTACATTAGAATAAATGGAAATTTTAAATTCTTAGCCTGGTTTTGGGATCCTGGAACAACATTCCTTAGTTTATGAGTTCTAGCCACATGCTACAGCCAGTGGGGATCTTGGAGAAAACATAAGGAAAGTATCCATACCTGTGAGTGGGGGCATGCATGTGTGCATGCCACAGTAGAATTATCTCTAATGTGCTTTTTTCATATTTTTATTTGTTTATTGGAGAGAAAGGGAGAGAGAAAGAGGAGAAAGAGAGGCAGATAGAGAGAGAGAATGGGCATGCCAGGGCCTCCAACTGCTGCAAATGAACTCCAGACACATGTGCCACCTTGTTTATCTGGTTTATGTGGGTCCTGGGGAATTGAACCTGGGTCCTTTGTCTTTTCAGGCAAGTGCCTTAACTGCTAAGCCATCTCTCCAGCCCTAGAATGTACTTTTAATTATTAGTCCCTTGGTCTGTTGGCAGGAGGATTGTCATGAGAGAGAGAGAGAGAGAGAAAGAGAGAGAGATATTGATTTCTGGGATCTTGCTTTATACACAGGGCAGTGTTTCACAGAAGCAGTGGAGAAAGTGCCTTCATCCCCTGTGAGACACAAACACTCAATGTTTAAATGCAGATAATCCACAAATATTAATCCTTCCATTCCTGCTTCATCTTTGAAGAAAATGTAACAACTATCTCTCCCTAGCCCCACTTCGATCTATAACACAGTCCTTTTGTGACTCTTTCCTCCTTAAGAGTCACTCCTACGCTTGGGGAAAACAGGAGAAATGAGAGGATAGATGGAGATAAAATTCAAGAAAACTCTCCTCCAGGCCATTGAAAGAAAAGAAGATTTTTAATAAGACTTTCAAATAATGGAAGTTTTGACAAAACAGGAAATCAGAGAACCCTTGGGGGAGACAAGGGAAAGTGAGTCATTGGCTAAGTACACTTCACAGCAGCCAGTGCAGGCGGAGAAGCAGCAGCAGGCAGAGCGTCACATTTTCTGGCTAGCTCACAGGCATAGCGCTCAGAGGAGCATAAAGCTGGGGTTAGGAGCTGGGGAGAAGGCTCAGTGGGTAAAGCCCTTGCCGCACAAGTTTGAGAACCAGAGTTTGGATCTCCAGTGTCCATGTCAATGCTGGGTGGGCAGGCGGGGCTGTCCACTTGTAATGCCAGCACTGGGGAGGTGGAGACAGAGTATCCCTAGGGAGAGCTGGCTAGTAGAATCCGTGAGCTCTGGGTTCAAGTGGGAGACCCTGTGTCCGTAAATAAAGCCAGAGTGATTGAGGAAGACACTCAACATCAATCTCTGGCTTCCATGTACATGCACACATTTGCATTCACACACATGGGAACACACATAGACACATGTATGCATACCATACACACACACAAAAACAAAATCCTGGGATTCTTTCTTTCTTTTTCCTTTAAAACAAAACCTTATTTATTTATTTATTTTTATTGACAACTTCCATAATTGTAAACAATATCCCATGGCAATGCCCTCCCTCCCCCCACTTTCCTCTTTGAAACTCCACTCTCCATAATATCCCCTCCCTATCTCAATCAGTCTCTCTTTTATTTTGTTGTCATCAGCTTTTCCTCCTATTACAATGATCTTGTGTACGTAGTGTCAGGCACTGTGAGGTCATGGATATCCAGGCCATTTTGTGTCTGGAGGGAGCACGTTGTAAGGAGTCCTATCCTTCCTTTGGCTCTTACATTCTTTCCACCACCTCTTCCACAATGGACCCTGACCCTTGGAAGGTGTGATAGAGATATTGCAGTGCTTAGCACTCCTGTCACTTCTTTCCAGCACCATGATGCCTTCTGAGTCATCCCAAGGTCGCTGCCATCTGAAAAGAGAAGGTTCTCTACCAAAAGTAAGAGTAGCATTAATATTTTTATTTTTATTTTTATTTATTTATTTGCAGGAGAAAGGGGGGAGAGATAGAGATAGATAGATAAATAGATAGATAGAGAGAGAGAGAGAGAATGGTCATGCCAGGGCCTCTTCTCATTGCATATTTATTCCACACATGCATCACTTTCTGCATCTGGCTTTATCGGGGTACTGGGGAATTGAACCTGGACCAGCAGGCTTTGTAAGCAACTGCTTTTAACTGTTGAGCCATCTCCTCAGCCCCCTCTTTTTTAATTGAAATTTTTGTTAGCTTACAAAAAATTAGGTTCATTATGGTATTTTCATACTACTTTCTGGTTTCCTTTCCCTTCTTCCTTTGTCCCCTCCTCCTAACAGCATACTTTCTACTTTCATACTACATGAAACCTTGCTTTTGTGCCTGACAGAAGCAACAGGTTCATAGACCAGAATATATTCATATATAAAAAAGATTCAGTGTTTGTGTTCCACCTAAAAATGTGATGTGAATTACTCTGGAAAATCATGTGTTGAAAACTATGCATCTAATCAATCCAGTGTCATTCAGGAAACAAGACCTGTTATTAGGCTAAGGCAGTGGTCGGCTGCTCATTTTCCTGGTCAAGACCTCGAGGCGTGGCAATTTAAAGTTGAGCTCTGAAGCAAGCAGCCTTTTCGCCTTGGAAACCTTTTTTTCCTCTACGGTTGTTAGGTCCTCCAGTCCTGTTCAAGCACTGTGCATAATAGCTTCTTGTGAGGAAATGACATTTAGAGCTCTCTCGATCTGTCAGCATAATACCAACATTTTAAAAATCACATGTTATGTTAGTGAGGCTCTCTCTTCCCTTAAGTCTTAAATTTTGTGCTTCCCAGCCTGAAAATATATTCAAGGAATGATTTAGAAGTGACGCTAGCGTTTCGGTAATTATTTCTGGCTTAGCAGCATTAATTTTCCATGTTAAAAATAGCTTCTTTAATGGACAAAATGCAACATATAAAATAGCTATGAATAAAGAGTTTCCTCATCATATGTCCTTTCCCCCAAGCCTTCCTTCCCAAATAGGTTACTATGGGTGACAGAAGATAATTACTCTATGAGATTATTTTGCATTTTCTCTTTCTTTCAAATGCCTGGAAAGTAGTAATGCTTAATAAGTAACTGTTAAATACTTGAATGAATTAACGAGTTCCTGATGAATCAGACCTGCCTAATTGTTTTATATTGAACTCCAGGTCAATATTAAAGTTTTGTGCTTGTTGGCAGAAAAAATCTCTTTAAATTAGTTTGAAGGTATATTAATATTTCTATGTAAATTTGAAAAAAAAAATTTATTGTGAAAAATTTCAAGTAGAAAAGTTGAAAATCTCACCTAGGTACTACCACATATATATTACCCTATCTGTCTTATTTTATGGCACATTGCAAAGTAAATTGAAGACATCTGTCACTCCTTCTATCAAGTAGGTTGAGTTTTAGCTAATGGTTTTCTTTGGATGTAAAATTTATATACAATTGATAGATATTGTTGAGAGGAGAATCAGCAGAAGTACAGCAGGCTGCTTCAGTGAGAGACAGCTGAGACAACATGGTCTTCTAGAATTAAAGCTTTATGCCGGGCATGGTGGCGCACACCTTTAATCCCAGCACTCAGGAGGCAGAGGTAGGAGGATCACTGTGAGTTTGAGGCCACCCTGAGACTCCATAGTGAATTCCAGGTCAGCCTGGGCTAGAGTGAGACCCTACCTCGAAAAACCAAAAAAAAAAAAAAAAAAAAAAAAAAGAATTAAAGCTTTATTAAAAGAGCACCATACCAAGGTGGCATAATGGGATTCAAACCCAGAGAGGGGGCTACAGAGATCCGAAGATCAAAGACAGGTGGTCCCCTTTGAGAAGTTTTACTGCCCATGTGACTCAGCCTCTATATAAGAGAAGTCAGGGGGCTGGAGAGAAGGCTTAGCAAAGCCTAAGGACCCATGTTCTACTCTCCTAATCCCACCTTAGCCAGATGCACAAAGGTGAAGCAGGTGCAAGTTTGCACATGCCCACTAAGTGGCACAAGTATCTGGAGTTCAATTGCAGTGGCTGAGGCCCTGGCATGCCAATTCTCTCTCTCTCTCTTTAAAAAAGAGAGAAGTCAGGGGTCAATGGAGAGTGGGAGATAAAGAAGGTCTTTTGTCCCTCAAGGGTTCTCAAGGGGAGAGGCCATTCTGCACCTATTTACTGCAGGGATGTTGAGTCATGGAAGCATGCAGGCAAGAAAAGTAAAGTTATAGTTCAAGGTTACCTCAGCTTGGGCAGCAAGAGGGAATGGGATTTTCTTATGTTAATAAGAAATTATTGTACCTTTTGCTAAAGATGTCCAATATTACAGTCACAATACATGAGAGTTTTAATTGCCCCAATTCTTTGTTTGCATCCTGTGCTATCAAGTCTTTTTAATTTCAACCATATTGATGAATGTATATTTCATTGACTTATTATTATTTTTTTGAAATTTCCATTTCCCTGAGTACTAATGATGTTGAATGTTTTTCACATTGCCTTTGGGCCACAGATATATGTTATTCATAAAGAATCTATGCAAATATTTACATATATATGCTTTATTATTAAATGTTAGGACTTTTAACAATTGTTTATTTGCAAAGAGAGAGAGAGAGAGGAGACTGGGCATGGCAGGGCCTCTAGCCACTGCAAACAAACTCCAGACACAGGTTTCACTTTGTGCATCTGGCTTTACATAGGTACTCGCAAATCAAATTCAGGTCCTTAGGCTTTTTAGGCAAGCACCTTAACCGCTGATCCATCTCTTCAGCCCGTGTAAGGACTTTTTTGAGATAGCATCTCAGTAGCCCAGATTGGCATCAAACTTGCTATGTAGCTAAGACTGGCATTTAACTCCTGATTCCTTGCCTCAGCCTGCAGAGTGCAAGAATTCCAGGTGTATGCCACCACACCTAGCTAGTTCTTTGCATATTCTGGAGGCCAATTCTCCCTCAGGTACATATTTTCTGGAGCTTTGAGGTTTTCATGTTTTATTGACATCTAGAATCTATTTTAAATGATTTATATATGGTATGAGATAGGGACTCACGTTTTTGTCCCCTTTTTGTACTGATATCCAATTACTCAAGCTTAGTTAGAAATATTTATTTTTTTAAAATCAAATGACTATAAAATCATTTATAGCAGCTCATTTTGTAATAGCTAAGAGCTGGAATCAACCCAGATGTCCATCACTAGATGAATGGATAACTAAGATATGGTATGTCTACACAATGGAATTCTATACAGCAGTAAGAAAAAAAGACACAATGAAATTTGAAGAAAAATGGTTGAACCTGGAACAGATCATTCTCAGTGAACTTACTCAATCACAGAAAGATAATTGCTGCATAGTCTCACTCATCTACAGCACCTAACCTGAATCTACCCAAGATACCAACATACCCAGCAAGTGATCTTGAGGACTGGACAAAAGGGTGGGTGGGAAGGGAGGGTCGGGAAGGGGAGGGGGATGGGGGACACAAATCTGGACCCAAATGGCAATGGCACCATAAAATTCTACATCCTAAAAGGCAGACCAAATGGTTGAACCTTCACCAGGCCCTTAGGGGGAACACCTGAGTCACAAGGCACTGGAGAGGATACAATGAAGACTGACCTTAATCTCCTACAGCTTCTCTCCCTCTCTCTCTCTTTCTCTCTCTCTCTCTCTCTAACTCTTTTATATTACTTATTATTACCTTCATTATCATTACTTTTTTTTCCTTCTCTTTGTGGGCCCTGACCTGTAACTCCCAGTACTAGCAGGTGGCTATCATCCGCAATGAGCTTTTGATCAGAGAGACCTACAAGGTTTCCTAAAAGCATGACAGATTTCTGTCAGAGTACTTGATGACCCACCAAAGGTTAGTGGTAAGACCCTACTGCTGAAGACACCATATGAAGTTGACATGTAACATGGAGTAACATGGCTGGAAGCTAGAAGAGATTCAGTCCCCAGACAGTCAATGTGTCTAGTGCCAGAAGCTACCACATGGGCGACTGGGGAAAATGACCAATATCTGTCAAATAAACTCATGGTCTAACCTACTTAACAGAAAATAGCCTGTTGTGATGCTCACACAAGTGCAATAGTGGCACACAGCCATGGTGGGAAACCAACTGCTCTTGATTTGGCTAACTGATCCCCTCAGTGGAGCAGGACCCATAGATGGAGCTGGGAAACAAGTCAGAAAGTCAGAACCATTTCCAAAAATGAGCCTGCTCTCCATTATCAAGCTACCACCAATCGTGTGCTCAAGAGGGCCTACACCTATTAAATTCTCTGTAAAAACATAAGGGTTTTCCCATCTATCTGGTGCTAACTTTACTCCCCATTGGAGAATCTGCTTCTGTTTTTAAGATAGACTCAGATCCTAAGGAGAGAACCACCCCATCATACCTCAAAAGGGCCCCGGCTGAAACTATGAATAATTGGTGAAACAAGCAAGGGTGCTGTTTTCATGGTGAACCTGATACCAGCATAAGAGTGAAGGATATCAACACAGAGAACAATCAACTCCTACCAAATCAGATATTCAGAGACACAGAGGCTCCCAATACCTTATCACTGAAGCAGACCTAAAATGAACCCAGCATGGCTCAGGGAAATTTGTGGAAGAGGGGGTGGAAAGAATGTCAGAGCCACACATTAAGTCATGATACACAAAGACATTTCCTCCTACCCATAACTGAGGGCTAACTCCACAATGTATGACCCATATACCTCAACAAGGAGGGGCCAGAGGGAGGAGGAAGGACAGGGAAGAGGCTAACAATGGTACCAACTTGACTGTATTCACTGAGTACAGAACTAATTAATAAAAAATATCAGAGGGGTCAATTTCTAGACTATTGTGTTACATCAATATATTGCTAATTATTATACCAACATTAAACTGTAATAGTAAGTCATAAAGTTGAATAAGTTCCCAACTTTTTTCCTTTTTCAGAAAGTTGATATTATCTTTATACATCCCTTGCTTTTATTCATGTCATTTTAGACTTAGCTTATCAATTTCTTTGTTGTGGTTGTTGTTGTTTTGAGACAATTACACTTATGATTTTCCAATGTACTATTGGCCATTTAACTATTTTTTTTGTCTCTGTAGCATAGGCTAAGTAGTGTCACTAAGCAGTCCAGGTTGAGCTTGAGTTTGTAGCAATCCTTCTGCCTCAGCCTCTTCAGTGCTGGGATTACAGATATGAGCTACCATGACTGTTTTAGCTTGTCAGCCTCTAAAAAGGCTATGCAGAGTAGTATTGGAATTGCATTTGTCTCTATAGATCAATTTCAGGAGAATTGATATTTTTATAGCTGAATCTTCTCTCTATGAAATAGCATATCGTGCTTCTTATTTGGACATTCCTTTATTTCCCTCAATAATGCTTTATATTTTTTAGTGTATAGGCTTCAGAAGTCTGTTTCTACATACTATTTCTTTTGAGTTAAAGGTATGCATATTATGTTGTATGTAACAGGACATACAACATGTATAGCACATGGTACGGGTTATATATTCTTTGTCACACATTATGCACTCTATTGTGAAATATGTTAGAATTATTCCATGGTTGTAATGCTAAGAGAGAGAAACCAATTTTTAAATTTTATTTTCCTATAGTTTGTAACCCTAATTGATTTTTTATGTAACTCTGCATGCATTCATCAGTTCTAACATTTGTTTTGTAGATGCTTCTTGCTTTTGTACATAAATAATCATGCCATCAGCAAAACAGATCTTTTCTCAATCGTTTTTTCCTTTTGCTCCTTTTGTTTTGCCTTATTGCAGTGGTCAGGACCTCCTGTACAATACTAAATGGAAGTAATGGTTGTGGGCAACCTTGCCTTTTAATAGTCTTAAGAAGAAAGCATTCAGACTCTCACCATTAAATGTGACCTTAGCTTCACCCTCTTAAAAGATGTCCTTTATCAAGTTGAAGAATTTTGCTTTTTAAGAGGGCTGTGGAGGTACAACATCTGCAGCTCCAGCTCTGGAAAGGATGAGGCAGAAGGATAGTGAGAAATTTGAGGCAATCTTGGGCTATAATAGTGGAACCCTGTCTAAGAAAAAGATTATACATTTGCCTTTTACTGCCAATTTGCTGAGAGTTTATGGGCGCTCAAATATTTTTCTGCATCTATTTGTGTTACCATATAGTTTACTGCTTTGTTCTGATATAAACATTGATCATTAATGTTAAACAACCCTTTGTCCCTGAGATAAATCTATTTGCCTGAAATGCATCATCCTTTTGTTATATTGTTGAATGCAATTTGTTAAGGTTTTGTTAAGCGCTAATTTTCATCTATGATTGTGAAGGCTGTGGATTTGTAAACATTTTTTTTTCTCAGACTGCCTTTTGCCACATTGCAGAATTAGGGTGATGCTGATAATACACAATGGATTGGGTGGCATTTTCTTATCCTTTATTTTATGAGTAAGTTTTGGTAAGATTGCTGTGAATTTTTTTTTTTTTTGGAAAAAAACATGATAGAATCCTCAAGTGAAACTGAGTCTGGAGTTTCCTTCTTGGAATTTTATGAGCAGTTTGAAACTATGAATGCAGTTTATCTAAGATATAGCAGCTTACTGGCTCCCATATGCTACATACAATCTATCAGCAAATCCCATAGGGTGACTTTTGTGGTTTAAATGTGAAATGTCCCCTATAGGCTTATGTATTTAAAACCTGGTCCCCGGCTGGTGACACTGTTTGGGAAGGATGTGGAACTTTTAGGAGGTGGATCCTTGCTAGAGGAAGTGGGTCACTGGGGGCAGGCCTTGAGGGTTTATAACCCAGTCCGGCTTCCTGTTTCTCCTCTATTTCTTGAATTATGAATACAATGTGGCCAGCTCTTCTGTCATGCCTTCTCTGCTATGAAACTCCCCGGAGAATCTGTGAGCTAAAAATAAATGCTATCCTTCCTTATGTTGCTTCTGGTTAGATATTTGTTTACAGCCACAAAATGGTAACTTCAAAATGTATCTGAAATCTTTGGTCTTCTTATCACCTTTATTGGTTACCATCTTAGAAAATAACACCACAGTCCCCGTTTGAATTCTTGTGGCAACAACCTTTTTTTTTTTTTTAAACTTCTGCTCTTCCTGTTAATTCTGATTCTGAGTACAGTAGCAAGTGTGCCCTTTACTGAAAGCTAGATTGTGTCCCTACATAGGACCCTCGCCAAGAGTAACAATAAAGAAATAATCTTGGCAGTAGCCTATGGGGTTCAGCATGGTGTAGCATTGCTCTGACCCCAGCCCTTCCTCTTCTCCTCTCCACCTTATTCCATACTTGCCTCCTTGCTGTTCCCAGGGCAGGCCAAGCATTCTTTGCCCTAGCGCCTTTACATGGGATTTCCCTTACTTAGCACAGTCCCCTCAAATATCTAAGGGCCTCACTCCTTTATCTCTTTCAGAATTCACAGAATCATCCCTAAACACCCTACTTAAAATTCCAAATACACTTTTGTGTTTCCTTTGCATTCCCCCCCCCCTTTTTTTCTTTTCCTTTTCTTTTTCTTTAGTTTTCCCAGGCAGGGTCTCACTCTAGCCCATGCTGGCCTCGAACTCACAGTGATCCTCCGACCTTTGCCTCCCAAGTGCTGGGTTTAAGCTGGCCACCACGCTCCATCATTTTAACTTTTTATCTAGTCTCTGCACTTAGAACTTTGTAATGTACTATAGGCCATTTACTTGCTTTGTCTCTCATCTAGACAAGTTTCACAAGAACATGGCTTTTTGTTCATGTTATTCGCCACTGCCTCTGAGAATCTAAACAATGCTTGGCAAATACAAACCAGTCAATAAATATTTATGAAAAGGAAGAATGAACTGTGCACCCAGAACTAGATAATATTCTCAAGACAGAAAAATGTCTATGGTAAGGTTTCCAGAACCATGATGTACCTTTGCACTGATATTCTGCATTTGAGAAAGGAAGGCATTTGTTTGGTTTTGCTTTGTTTTGTTGGCCTTGATCTTCCAAAAATGAGTAACATAAGACAGTAACTTCATACCCCTTTCTGGCAATAGTCTCATGGGGTGTACCCCCATCTTTGAAGGTATTTTACAACAGCTGGCAGAACTGACAGGTGGGGCTGCTAAATGAAAACTGTTATCAACCCAATGATCCGTTTCTATGCTCTTCATTACAGTGCAAACCAACTTGAGTTCTAGGCTTGTCATTTAACAAAACTGTGAATATCACAGGAAAGACAGAAGTTCTTTGGGATGATGGTGATACGGATAGGTGAACTTTGTACACACAGATGTTTTAAACTATCCTTTTGGTTAGGATCCTTGAAGCCTTCACATGCTGGGGCAAGACAGTACGATTTTGAGAATCCTGAGAGATCTGTCTTCCCTTGAAACATGGAAATACTTGTGAAAGGAGAGGCAGGAAGGAAGATGAGGTAAAGTGCCTGCTGTGGGTTGATTGTATTTGTATGTGTCCTTCCAGAATTCAAGTGTGGGAGCTCCAACCTCAAGGTAATGACATTAAGGTGTGGTGCCTTTGTGAAGTAGCTAGTGCTCTCTTAGAAGGTTGAAAGGAATAGTCAAATGCTATGTTCTGTAGCAGTAACTTCCTCGTTGTTGGGTCAAAACAGAACAGAAGCTGCTTATGCTTGGGAAGGGTTTATTTTGGGTTACAGTCTGGAGGGGAAGTTTCATCCTGGCCTGAAAAGCATAGGAGAGCAGACAATTGAGTGTCCTATCATTCCACAGCAGCAGGAAGTAAATACTCCAGGTGAGCTAGCTCTGAACACTCAGTGGGCTGTGCTAATAAGCCTCAATATCAGCCCCTAGTGACACACGTCCTCCAGCAAGGCTCCACCTCCAAAAGGCCCCACAACTTTCTCAAGCTGCCAATAGTGGGAGACCAAGTATTCAGAACACATGAAGCTATGGGGGCTGTTTTCCATTCAAACCATCACATTTGCCTTTCATCTCTTCTGCCAGGAGAGGACACAACATTCAGTCTCCTCCCCCTCTGCTATTTGAGGGTGCAGCAGAAGAAGCTGCATGAGGAACAAGCCCTCACAGGCACTGAATCTGCCAAGCTCCAGACCTTTACCCAGCCTTAGCTATTTTGTTTTAGTAGCACAAATTTATTAAGACAATGCACATCTCAGGCAGATCACTTTTAAGAGAGAGTGCATGTGTGTACAAATTGAAATGAAATTGATTTCTCAAAACTATGTACCATTTCAACTTATGCCTACATACCCATTAAAAAGCTTTTAAAAGTATGACCAGGGCTGGAGAGATAGCTTGGGGCACTTGCCTGCAAAGCCAAAGGACTTAGGTTCAATTCCCCAGTACCCACATAAAGTCAGAAGCACTGGGTGGCACATGTGTCTGGCTAGAGTCTCTGGTGTGCCCATTTTCTCTGTCTCTATCTGCCTCTCTCTGAAATAAATAAACAAAATAAATTGTTTTTACAAAAAGTTTGGCCACAGTTTGAAGATTGCTGCCATAGTTTTAACTCCAATTTCTGAAACTTTGATCTTCTTAATTCTCTTGGTAAATGTCAATTTAGAGAAGAGGAAAGGCTATTTTTAGTATGAATTTTTAATAACTCTAAGCTGCCCTAAGATTTTTTAAAAATCTGAAATGGTGGAAGAGCCTAAGGTTAGAGATGCTTGTAAAATATGTCTACATGTGTGACATATCTCTACCTAGTGAGTTACTTTGTCCCCTCAAAGGGTCTTCTTTGGGATACAGCATGTTCATTATGTTGGATGGAAAATTACAGCTTCCTCAAAGTGCTCTGTAACCCAGAGTACAGAGAAATTTCAAAAGAATTTTATTGTAAACTTCTAAATCAAAGCTCCCCTTTCTTTCAAAATTTATCTGGAAACTTTCCATGTATACTTAAAAAGAGATTCATATTATGCTGTTCTCTGTAGCTATATTTTTCTTGTTAACTCATTGCATTAGCTACCTATTTCTTAGAATTATACTAAAACTTTTTTGGTCTAAAACAGCACATATTTATCATTCTATAGTTTTCTGAGCAATAGAAATTCAGAAGAGGAAAAAAGAAATTCAAAAGGGGCTTAATTGGATTTTTTTTTGTTTGATGAAGCCTTGTTGTTCCTTTCCCAGGAGGATTTCAAGTTCCTGGGCTCATGTGATCCTTCCCTCCTGAGCCTCCAGAGAAGACAGGGATATAGACATTTTCCAGGTTTGGCTTTCTTAATTTTCAAAAGTGATTTGCTTTACATTGATTTGAAAATGTCTGCCAATACGATATAAGATCTCACATCAAAGAGAAAAAGAGATAGTTTTGTTCTAAGCCAAATTTGAGTGTCCATAGCCCAGAAACACTGACTCAGGTTGCCCTGACTGACATGCTCCAATATAAAAGCTGTTACTAGAGCTTCCTATAGTGATAGAACAAAAGAAAGTCATGAATCAAAGTAGTTACCAAGCACATTGATACGTTGGTGGAGACAGCAAATAGATGGATTGTAGCAAAGAAAGAAAACCACTGCTATAGGTCTCAGATGTTACCCAACGACGTTCTGTTGGCTTGGTAGCAACTAGTGATCTAAGGTGATCCAGTTAAAAGGTTTTTACCTGATATTTGAAGGGATGTTAAGTCATATAGAGAAGTGGGTAATAAATTTCTATTAAAAGTATTAAAAGGTTAGAAAGATGGCTTAGTGGTTAATGTACTTGCCTACAAAACCTAAGGACCAAGGTTAGATTCCCTAGTACCCATGTAAAGCCAGATGTACAAGGTCTTGCATGTAACTGGAGTTTGCAGTGGCTAGAGGCCCTGAGGCACCCATTCTCTCTCTCCCTTTCTCTCTCTCTCTCTCTCTCTCTCTCTCTCTCTCTCAAACAAATAAAATATATAAAAAATTAAAGGTACTAAAGATAGCCCAAGATAATTTTAGCTTTGGATTTGTAATATTCTACAAGGCAGTCAAACTGATTAGAATCACATACTTTAATCAGTTCAGCTGCCTTGTAGAATCTTCAACATAGCTGTGACTGTTTATTGGAAACTTCATTTCACAGTTCCTCCTGTTGACAGGTATCACGTTTTATGTATGTGGAGGACATGTGCTGTTTCATGACCCAGGAATCTAGGAAGGCTCATTCCTAATATCTGATAAAGATGAGGCTGGTTTGGAAAGAGAACAATCTTCAGGAAGTAGTTATTACAGTCATCAAGGAAGAAATCCCTGGATCATATTAGATCTACTAGCCATCGTGATCTCGGTCTAAGGTTTTTCTTTTTCTGTCCTCTGCATCTGACATAATAATTACATGGACATACAGTAGGAATCTTATACCTAAAGTTAAATGAATCAAGAATACAGTATGGCCTAAGGAAATAAAAGCAGCAGATGAGGGAAAGCAAGAATTTTATTAGGGTTTTATCCTCTGTGAGGGAGACCAGCCCCATAGCAGTACCCTGTAGGGGTCCAGCACCACTAGTGAGAGCTGTGTATATCTGCCTTCTTTTCAGACGCAACATGCAGAGGCCAAGGATGACCTGCCTGCCGACATATGCCACCTCCTAACAATATCAACTTTGTCAAAAATCTATGCATGCTTGGGCCACCAGATTTTTTGTTTGCTTTTTGAGGTAGAGACTCACTCTAGCCCAGGCTGACCTGGAATTCACTATGTAGTCTCAGGGTGGCCTCAAACTCATGGCGATCCTCCTACCTCTGCCTCCCGAGTGCTGGCATTAAAGGTGTGCGCCACCATGCCTGGCTTCTGGGCCACCAGAGTTTTAAAAATAATTTACTTATTTTTCTCATTTTGATACTTTCTTACATGTATCTAATGTACTTTGATTTTATCCCCCTTCAATTTCTCTTATAACCCTCCTCTCCCCTTCCTTCTTCTTCCCTATTAATCCCCATTTTATTCTCATGCCTTTAAAAAAAAAAAACTCATTGTATTCAGTTAGGATTGCTTTCATGATCATGGGTGGAAGGTTATTTACCATCTAGTGGGAATCTTACAAAGGGCCACACTGCTGATATCTTATATTTATGGATGTTGTAAAAAAGTTTTTTTTTAAAGTTCCACCTTCCACCACCTGTGCATATGGCTTAAATAGGTGCTGGGTAACTGATCCTGGGTCCTTAGGTTTCACAGGCAAGAGCCTTAACTACTAAGCCATCTCTCCAGCCCTTGAGCTAGATTTTGAGTTGACTTTGAATATGGTGTGAGGTATTGATTAAACACCTCACCCCTTTGGTTGCTATTATATGGATAACTGATTGATCCCACTTGTAGAGGGGGCATCTTAATTGAATGATCTTTACATTTTTGTTGTAAGTCATTGATCACCTATATAAGTTGTCTCTTGATATCTGTTGGAAATTGGTTCTGGGACATCTTGGACACTCCAGTCCCCTTAAGTCACCTAACCAAATCCATGGATATGAACCTGTAGATATGGGAGGCTGACTGTATATAGAGAGAAGTCTCTACTGGGGTCCACTTATCAATTTGTATGTATTTACTATCAATACCATGCTGTTTTGATGACTGCAGTTGTATAATAAATCTTGAATTCAGGAAAGTAAAAAAAAAAACTTCCACTTTCTAGATTAACAGAGATTCCTCTTATGTATTCCAAAAGGAACTGCATTTGGTGATCTTTTGGCTTTAGATCCAAATTCCTAGCACCAAAAACAACTAAACTTTCTCCTTATAAAAAAGGGAAAAAATATTAATGGGTGAGATCAATGGTATTATTCTATTTCTATTCATATAGGAAATTCTAAGATACCAGCAGCCATTAGCTTCCATTACCTATTCTTGGAGGTGTGGGATCTCATGTATCCTTCCTCCATTGAAGGTGATATATTTACAGGTTCAGTCTTGTTCAGGAAACCACAGCTGCTGTGAGTTCATGAGTGTAATAACTATTTTGTATCCAGAAGACAACATTTCACAGACTCCTTCTTCATCTTACTGTTCTACTCTTTCCACCCTCTGTTCTTTGAGGATTCCTGAGCCTAGGAGGGGGTGGTTTAAATGTCTCTTAGGTTACATTTTAAAAAGTAACATTATCATTATGTCCTATTGTTTTTAAACATTAATCCTTTTCTAAAGTATTTTTAAATGTTTTTATGTATTTAGTTATTTATTTATTTGATAGAAACAGACAGATGGGAGCACTTCTTGCCACTGCAAATGAACTCCAGATACAAGTGCCACTTTGTGTATCTGGCTTTACTTGAGTATTGGGAAATCAAACTTGGGGTATAGGGCTTTGCAAACAAGTAACTTTAATGGCTGAGCCATCTCTCCAGTCCAAAAGTATAATTTTAAAAATTTTATCTAGCAAATTTGTCTGTTTTCAAATTCTTTTGCCTCTAGCATTTGGCGAATTTTTATAAAAATGTCATGAATGTTGTTGCCATTGAAGACTGATTATGGTTTGTAATTTAAATAAAACAATCAACCCAAGATTTTTGGATATTCCTAGTAAGAATTAAAAGAGTTCACTCCCAGGTCTGAGTTCTTTGCAGGATCAGTGTGTGGGCAGGTGTGGAGGTCTGGAGTGAGTAGGTCTGACACATTTCTGGACTCTTCCTACCACCCTGGTTAGAGTTCCTTGCATGGTCAGTATGTAGGCAGGTGTAGCGGTCTGGAGTCCAGCCCCATTTCTGGGCTCTTCCCACCTCCTGGGTCTGAGTTCCTTGCAGGGATAGTGTGTGGACAGACATGGCAGTCTATGTTGCCTGCACTTGTCTGTGTCCTGGAGGACACAGCACAAAGTAGGCCATATCCTTGTTCCCTTCCTGGTAGGTCCCACTGTGCCTTGCTCAGGGAGGCCTGGCTGCTGTGTGAACTGTGGAATAAGGCCTTTTGCTCTGGTATCTTGACTGGTTACTAGGTACCAACATCCCTGTTCACCTGATTCAGAGGGTGAATGGGCCAAAGGACAAAAATGTGCTTCCTTCTCAATAAAATAAAGAGTTTTCCTAAAATGGGTAGATAACAATGCAAAAAAGCCAACAAAGGTCAGAAAATGGAGAGATCTCCACCAAGGATACCTAGTCCTACTACAGAAGCCTCCAGTGAAATCATAGAGGAAATCAACAGAAATTCATTCCCAAAATGAAAACACAACAACCAATGAGACCTTGATTTAAAAAAATCACTGAACTTGAAGCAAACTATCAGAGAACCAACAATTGTATCAATGGAATTGAAAAGAATTGTCTCCTAGAGCATTCAGCCTTTGACAGTACGCTTAACTTGATTGAAGAAAATGTTAGAACCCTCCAAAGAGATATGAATAAATTGAATGTAAGTCAAGCAATTGAAGACCTCAACAACTGGTTGATTAAGCTTAATGAAGACTTGATCAAATGCAAGAATGAGCTACAGGAAGCATCAAGAAAATCAGAATTTGAATTGAAATCATGCCTCAAAGAAGAGATGGACATGATACAAAATAACACAACAGAAAACAAAAATCAAATAGAATTTATAAAAACCTCTCTAGAACCACTCATTAACAGAGGCACTCATGTGGAAGAGAGAACCTCTGACCTGGAAGATAAGATAGAAGAAATTGATCTGGAGGCCAAAAACTTTGCTAAGTTCAAAAAATCAAGTGGACAGAATATGAGGAAACTGTGGGATACTCTAAAATGACAAAAAATCCGGATCATGAGTATACCAGAAGGAGAGGAAATCCAGACCAGAGGCATAGAAAATATCCTCAACAAAATTATTGAAGACAATTTTCTGAATCTTGCAAAAGAGAGGCCCATCCATATACAAGAAGCCCACAGAACACCAAACAGGCAGGACCAAAGAAGAAACTCTCCAAAACACATCATAGTTAAAACTCTTAACAATGAAAACAAAGAGAGTGTGTTAAAAGCAGCAGGAGAGAAGCAATTTGCAACATAGAAAGGCAATCCCATCAGAATCACATCAGATTGCTCAATGGAAACCCTGAAAGCCAGAAGGGCCTGGAATGGAATACTTCAAAGTCTGAAAAACTATGGCTTTCAACCCAAGATACTTTACCCATCAAAAGTATCCCTCATAATAGATGGTGAAAGAAAAAGTTTCCATGAAAAATTTCAACTGTATGATTATATGAACACAAAGCTAAACCTACAGAGAATGCTTGAGGGAATACTCCACACAGAACAGTCAAACACCAATCTCAAGAGCCAACAAGAAGATCACAATAACCAAAATAAACCAGGCTCAAAACAGTACATAACACAAGTAAGCACACAACCCCATAAAACACCTCATCATGGCAGGGATTAATTCAAACCTCACAGTAGTAAAGTTAGATATTAATGGTCTTCACTCACCCATCAAAAGACAAAGGTTATCTGGATGGATCAAAAAACTAGACCCTTCTATCTGCTGTCTTCAAGAAACCCACCTCACCACTGAAGATAGACACCTCCTGAAGGTGAAAAGTTGGAAAATGATATTCCAAGCAAATGGAAATAAAAAGTGGGTGTTGCCATATTAATATCTGATAAAATAGACTTTAAACCAAAAGTAATCAAAAAGTTCAAGGAAGTCTACTTCTTACTCATCAAGGGAATGATCCAAATTGAGCACCAAACACAGGGGCACCACAGTTTATAAAACAAAATCTACTTGACAGTAAAACAGAAATAAACACACCAACACCACCATAGTTGGAGACTACAATGCTCCACTATCATCAATAGACAGATCATCCAATCAGAAAGTCTATAGGGAAATAATAGAAATCAACAACATCATAGAACAACTATACCTAATGGATATCTACAGAACTTCCCACCCTAACTCTACAGAATACACATTCTTCTCAGCAGCCCATGGAACCTTCTCCAAAATTAACAATATATTAGGCCATAAGGCATGCCTCCATAAGGTCAGGAAAATTGAAATAACTTCTGCATCATGTCAGATCACAATGCTTTAAAGCTAGAAATTAACAAGAGACACATCAAGAATTCCACCAACTCCTGCAGACTAAACAACACACTTTTAAACAATGACTGGGTCATGTAAGAAATCAAAAAAGAAATTGTAAATTTCCTAGATTTAAATGATAATGAAAACACAAACTACCAAAATTTATGGGACTTAATGAAAGCAGTCATAAGGGGAAAATTGATCGGCCTAAATGCCTTCATTACAAAGACAGAGATATCACAAATTAATAACCTGACTGTCCACCTAAAGGCACTGGAAAAATAAGTAGAATCCAACCCAAAGAGCTCCAAATTGAAAGAAATAATCAAGATTAGAGCAGAAATCAATGAATTGGAAACTAAGAAAACAATTTTTAAAAAATTTATGAACCAAAGAGCTGGTTCTGTGAAAAAATAAATAAGATTGACAAACCCCTGGCCAACATGACCAAGCAAAAAAAGGAGAAGTTTCAAATTAACAAGATCAGAAATGAAAAGGGAGAGATCACTACAGACATCAATGAAATTGGAAGAATCATCAGGGCATATTTCTAAAACCTCTATTCCATAAAATTTAAAAATGTAGAAGAAATAGATGAATTCCTAGACACTTACCACCTACCAAAATGAAACTCAGAGCAGATTAATCTCCTAAACAAACCTATCACATCCATGGAGATTGAAAAGTTAATCAAGAACATCCCCCAAAAGAAAATTCCAGGACCAGATGGCTTCTCAGCTGAATTCTATCAAACCTTAATAAAAGAATTGAAACCAGTTTTTCTCAAACTGTTCTGCATAGTCAGAGGCCAGGGAATCCTCCCTGACTCTTTTTTGAAATATATATCTTATTTTTTATTATTAAGTATGTACATACTTTGTATGCAAACATCATATGTTGGTACCATCCTTTACCTCCTCCCTGCTCCTTTTCTGAAGAGGCCTTCCTCATTGGAAGCTAGCATCACCATTACACCAAAACCAGACAGAGATGCAACAAGGAAAGAAAACTATAGGCCTATATCCCTAATGAACTTAGATACAAAGATACTGAAAAAAATCCTTGCAAACCACATTCAACAACACATCTAAAGCATTATCCACCTTGATCAAGTAGGCTTCATCCCAGAGATGCAGGGATGATTTATCATACAGAAATCAATCAACGTAATACACTGCATAAATAAACTGAACCATAAGAACCACATGATCATCTCAATTGATAAAGGGAAGGCCTTTGACAAAATACAACACAACTTCATGATCAAAGCACTGGAAAGAATAGGCGTGGAGGGTCTATATCTCAACACAATAAAGGCTATATATAAAGCTCCTAAAGCCCAAATAATACTTAGTGGGGAAAAACTCAAGGAGTTCCTACTTCAATCTGGAACAAGACAGGGGTGCCCACTCTCACCACTGCTCTTCAACATAGTACTAGAATTACTAGCCCAAGCAATGAGATAGGAGAAAGAAATAAAAGGGATTCAAATTGGAAAGGAAGAAATCAAGTTAGTCCTATTTGCAGATGACATGATGCTATATATAAGTGACCTGAAAGTCTCCATCCCAAAACTTCTAAAGATGATAAATTCCTTCAGCAAAGTGGCAGGATACAAAATCAATGCACAAAAATCAGAAGCTTGCCTATATGCAAAGGACAGATATACAAAGAAAGAAATCAGGGAAGCTTCCCATTTTCAATAGCAACAAAAATAAATAAATACCATGGAATAACACTAACAAAGGATGTAAAAGAACTATATAATGAAAACATAAAAACACTCAAGAAACAAAACAAGTAGGACTTGTCAAGATGGAAGGACTTCCCATGCTCCTGGATATCTAGCATTAATATTGTGAAAATGGCAATTCTACCAAAAGCAATATATGACTTAACTCAATACCAATAAAATACCAGCATCATTCTTCACAGAGATTGAAAAAATGATCTCAAAGTTCATATGAAATGACAGAAGGCCTCGGGTATCCAAGCATATCCTCAGCAAAAGAAACACCTCTGGTGGTATCACCATACCTGATCTAAAGCTATATTACAAAGCCATAGTGAACTGCTGTGGAAATAAATTTGGAGACTCCTGAAAAGGATGAATATAGAGTTACCAACAGACCCTGTTATTCCCTTACTTGTTGTTTATGCTAAAAGCTCCTCATCTCAGTTCAGAAATATTTGCTCAACCATGTTTATTGCTGCTCAATTCATAATAGCTAAAAACTGGAATCAACTCAGGTGCCCATAATTGGATGAATGGATAACCAAGATGTGGTATGTCTACATGATGGAATTCTACTCAGCAGTAAGAAAAAAAATGACACATTGAAATTTGTAGAAAAATGGTCAAACTTGGAACAGATCATTCTAAGTGAACTCACCCAATCACAGAAAGACTATCATTGCATGGTCTCACTCATCTGCAGTTCCTAACCTGGATCAGCCCAAGGTGCTGACATAACTGAATAGCATCATGAGGTTTGGGCAATAGGAATGGCAGGGCTTGGGGGAAGGGAAAGGGTGAGGGGGCACAAAACTGAACCCAAATTGAACTGGTACCACAGAATCCTATATCCTGGAAGTCAGACTAAAGGGTGGAACCCTCAAGAGGACCTTAGAGGGAGCACCTGAATCAAAGGGCCCGGAGAGAGTGAGGTGAAACCTAACCTAACCTCAAATTTCTCCTGTTTCTTTTTTTTTACTCTGGCTTTTTCTTTTTTTTTCTTTTCCCTTGGCACTGGCCTGTAATTCCGTGTACCAGGATGTGGTCTACATCCACAATGAGCTGTTGATCAGAGAGACCTATTAGCTCTCCCAAAGCAAATAAGACAGACTTCTGTCAGAGCCCTTGAATACCACCAGAGGTTAATGGTAAGACCCTACTGCTGAAGACACCAAATGCTACTGCCATGGACCATGGAGAGACCTGGTTGGAATCCGGAGGAGATCCAGTCCTTAGACAATTAGACCATCTAGTGCCAGAAGGCACTACATGAGCTACCAGGGGAAAGTGGCCAGCATCTGTCCAAGTGACTCAAAGTATAAGCGACTCAGGAACAAACAACTTGACATAATGCTCACACAAGTGCAGTAGTGGCTCACAGCTATGGGGGGTAGCCAACTGCTCTTGGATTGGCTGACAGATATGCTCAGTGGAAAGGAAACTATATTTAAAACTGGGAAACATGTCAGAATCATATCCAGATAATGATTCTGCTTTCCATTGTCAAACTTCCACTAACCTTAGGCTGTAGGAGTGTCTAAACCCTTTTAATTCTCTCTAAATTAGTAATGGTCATCCCATTTAACTGGCACTAACTTCACTCCTGTTAGAGAATCTGATTTTTTTTTTTCATATGGGAACTGGATCTGAGGAGATAAATGACTCAATGCACTCCACCTAGGCCCCAGCTGAAACCACAGAGGAATTGTGGAAATGAGCAAGAATGCTGATTTCTTAGTTAAGTTGATATCAGCACAATGATGATGGAGAACGATACTCAACACCTACCAAACCAGAGATCCAGATGCTCATAAGTGCCCATCACTGAAGTAGACTTAAAATGCTCCCAGTATGGCTCAGGGAATTTTGTGGAAGAGGGGGAGGAAAGATTGTTAGAGCTACAGGTTGGGACATTTTGCACAGAGACATTGCCTCCCACCCTATAATTCATGACCCACAATTCCCATGGGGTTGACCTGCATCCCCAGTGAGGAAGGCCTCTTCAGAAAATGTGCAGGTAGGAGGGAAAGGATGGTACCAACATGTGCTGTTTGCATACAAAATATGTCCATATCTAATAATATAAATAAATTAATTAATTTAAAAAAGGTGTTCAAGTTATTCTAAGGTACAAAGATATCTGAGTATTCCTTAGTGCTTTCTAATGTCTTTCAGGCTTGATGGTAATTTGTACATTATTTTGATTTCAATTTATCAAGTGGTTCCTGTATATTCTTGCTTGCATGATTGGTAGGTATGGTTAGGTCTGATATTGTGTGGCATCTAGCCATGTTTACAAGACCAGTGGTCACCAGGAGAGGTTATGCTGGGGCAGCAACAACTACAGCTATAACATATTGACCTTATATCTAGAAATTGTGGTATCTTAATATTTCCTATATCAATAGAAAAAGAATAGAAAATACCATTGATCTGACCTAGTTAATATTCTTCCTTTTTTTAAGTAGAAAGTTTAGTTTTTTGGGGTTCTAGGAATATGGATCTGAAGTCAAAAGATCCCCCAAATAAAGGTCATTTTGGAGGATATAAAAGGGATCTCTGCCAGGTGTGGTGGTTCATGCCTTTAATCCCAGTGCTTGGGAAGTAGAGGTAGGAGGATTGCTGTGAATTCAAGGCCAGCCAAAGACTACATAGTTAACTCCAGGTCAGCCTAGGCTAGAGCGAGACCCTACCTCAAAAAAGGGGTGGGTCTCTGTCAATCAAGAAAGTGGAATTTTTTAAAACTTTTTTTTGACAACTTCCATAAATATAAACAATATATCATGATCATAATCCCCTGTCAGCAACCCCCCTTTCTCCCTCCCTCATCCACTTTCCATTGAATCCCCTCTTTCCAACTAGTCTCTCTTCTATTTTGATGTCATCACTTTTTTCCTTCTGTTATGCAGGTCTTGTGTTGGTAGCACCAGCCACTGTGAGGTCATGAATATCAAGGCTACTTTGTGTTTGGATGGCAGTATTATAAGCACTCCTCCTCTTCCTTTGGATGTTACATTCTTTCCTCCATCTCTTCTGCAATGGTCCCTGAGCCTTGGAGGGTTTGATAGAGATGTCTAACTTAGTGCTGAACACTCCACTGTAACTTCTTAGCACTTTGGTCAGTTTTGAGTCGCCCCAGTCATCATGGACATCTGAAAACAGAAGGTTCTCTAATCAAAATAGAGAGTAGTATTAGTATACGGGCATAAACATAAGTGTTTAGAGGGCATTTTAGTGGGCATAATATATCCATTTAGCCATATAACAGTAGTAGTTTTCCCCCAGGGCTTATGCCCTCCCATGCCATAGGCTTTTGATTAGGTTTTCAGTACCAGGCAGGAATTCTTTCCTATGAAGCAGGCCTCAAGTCCAATCAGAGAGCACTTGGTTTCCCCCATAATAGACATGCCACCGTTTCACCAGTTGGTATATTTGGTCTGGCTGGCCAGCCATAAAGCTTGCAGGATTCACTGCTGCTTAAGACTGTTGATGACTTTTCTCCCCTAACAAGCTGCATAACTCTTTCTAGCATCCAGGCAGGAGGCTTCCAGCTCAGCTCCAGCTTGATTTTTCAGTGACCTGCATCCCAAGCATGTGAAGTCTTCAGTAATAAGGTCTTATCATATATTTCTTGTGGGTAACCACGAACCTTGGCAGTAGACTATAGTATTTTAGGGGCATGAGGGGTATCCTTGGCCAGCAACTCTCTGGAAGGTATCCTACTCCTGGCACCAGCCTTGGAATGATTCTTTATTTTTTATGTACGCGTGCGCGTGTGTGTGTGTGCATGCACACACACATGCCACAGCACAAGTATGGGGGGCAGCAGTCAGTCCTCTCCTTCCATCTTGTTGTTTTGCTGCTGGATGGATCAATCTCTTTGGTTCCATGAGCTCCAGGATTCTCCTGACTCTTCCTCCCATTGCTGTAGGTGTGTTGGGATTACAGACATATGTGACACTTTGCCTGCAGCTTTATGTGGGTGCTGAGGATTGAAGCTGAGTTGGGAGGCTTGCAAGCAAGCACCTTTAACTGCTGAACCATCTCCCCGCTCCTGGAATGTTTGTTTCTAATAGAATTTTTCCTACTGTTATGGCTGTGGTTTTCTGAGAAGCAAAGTCTTTAACCCAATGGAAGGACATACACATTTATCATTACAACATATTTACATCCATCTGTGTAGGAATTTGGATCATTGCTAGATTTTTTTTCTTTTGTTCTCTCTCTTTCCATTATTTTTAATTCTTTTTTTTCTTTATTAGTTAGTTTTGTATTCAGCAAATACAGTCAGTTTGGTACCATTATTAGGCTCATCCGTGACCTACCCCCTCCCCTTGGCCCCTCCTTGTTGAGGTATACGGGTCATGCATTGTGGAGTTAGCCCACAGTTATGTGTAAGCTAAATGTCTCTGCATATCATGACCCAACATGTGAATCTGACATTCTTTCTGCCCCCTCTTCCGCAAAATTAGATTTTAAATAATTCATTTAGTAAAGGAATATCCATAAAATCCTTGTTCTCTAAGCCATTATTCATGTGTAAATGTATTTGCACATGTGTATGTATGGGCGTGCCAGGGCGTCTTGCTGCTGTAAATGAATGTCAGATTTGTACCACTTTTTGCATCTACCTTTATGTGGGTGGTTTAAGAATTGAACCTAGGCTGGTAGACTTTGCAAGCAAGTCCCTTTTACCACTGAGCCATCTTCTCAGCCTCTTGTGTATAAATGTAAAAATCTTGTAAAGATAAAGTTGAGTTTTATTTTTATCAATGAATTCAATTGTGACCTAAAGAATTTCTAATAGCTTTTCATTATACCAAATTTAATTACATGCATATTATCTTTTTGTTGTTGTTGTTTTTTGAGGTAAGGTCTCACTTTAGCCCAGGCTAACCTGAATTTCACTCTGTAGTCCCAGGCTGGCCTCAAACTCACAGCCATCCCCAAGTGCTGAGATGAGAGGCATGTGCCATCATATCTGGTCATATTATCTTTAAATTTTATCTTTTACAAACCTTTTAATGACATACTTTAGCCTTTTAATTTTGTTCTCATCTTTTCTATTTTGGAAAAAGTCCTTTAGGGCAAAATCTCATTTTACCATACAAAATCTTTTCTTATCTAAAAGTATTTCCTGTTTTATTAATGTCCTTTACCAAAAATGTATTCCATATCTGTTACTTTTCATATTTCTCTTATATACTTACTTAGTGATTCCTTGGTGTCATATTCTTCATTACAAAATTTCTAAATTAAAAAGTCATTTTGCAAATGGGATAGATCTTAGATATAGAAGTACCAATAGGAGTGTGTTTGGCTAAGAAATGTCAAACCCTAGTGAATTTTGACTATTTTTTAGCAGGGTCATTATTTCACTGGACCTTCAAACCAGTTATTCAAAGATCATAAAGGCAATGAAAATTCCAGTAGATTTAGATGTCTGTTCAGTAAAGTAAGTTCCATAATCTCTGTAATTTAACAGGAATGCCTCATGTTGGAATCATTTTCACTAAGAGAAATTTTCTTACTGTGAAGATAGTGGCTTTCTAATAAGGGAAGGCTTCAACCAGTGTAAACATAGAAAAGCAGTATTAAAACATATTTATGTCCTGTGTGGAGGCATTTTGATAAAAATCTAATCACTGAGTTTCAAATGGTTCATTTAGGTAAGGTATAAAATATGAAATCTTTGTTCTTTAAGATATTTGTCTTGTGCAAATGGACCACCTTCTTGTTAAATAGAAAGCTAGGTTTTAGTTTTATATCAATGCATTAAATTTTGTCCTAAAGGAATTTTTAACAAGGATTCATTATAGCAAACTTAATTATGTATATTAACTTTATTTTTTATCTTTTATACACCTTTATATGACATACCTTGACATTTTAGGGGTTTTTTGTTTGTTTTGTTTTGTTTTCATTTTGTTTTTGACACAGGGTCTCATTGCAGCTAAGACTGACCTATAATTCACTCTAATCCAGGCTGGCCTCAAACTCATGGTAATCCTACCTTAGTCTCCTAAGTGCTAAGATGTCATTTTCTTTTTGTTCTCACCTTTCCATTTTATTTTGGAAAATGCTTTAGGATAAAATTTTATGTTACATAAATCTCTTTCTCATTTAAAATCATTTCCTTTTTCCTTCAACCTCTTTTACTAAAAATATATTCCATAACTTTCATGTTTTATACTTGATGGCTCCTGTTTCATTTTCTTTACAAAATTTCTGAATTTAGGAAAATTATTATCTTGACAAAACAACCATATGTTTTAATAAGGACCCACATAGTTGCATATAAAACATAGAAAGCATGGGCACTATATATTTAAAATCTAATACTAGGGGCTGGGAATATGAGTGGTCAAAGGCACTTGCTTACAAAGTTTGCTTGCCTGGATTCACTTCCCAAGCCAACCACAAAATGCCAGATGTAAGCACAAGGGTCTAGCATTCCTTTGCAGTGTAAATAGGCCCTGCCCCAATAAATAAATGATTTAAAAAAATAATGATAATAATAGAGATAAACCATGTTAACAGGCCTATGGATAGGAAATGTTAAAGGCTCTTGCTTGCAAAGCCTGATGGACCCATCTGATACCTCAGTACCCACCTAAAGCCAGATGGTCAAACTGGCATGGGCATTGGGAGTTTGTTTGCAGCAGCAGGAGGCTCTGGCATGCCCATTCATTCTCTCTTTTTTTTCTCCCTCTCTGCTTGCAGATAAATACATGTTTTGGGGTTTTTAAACTATTTTTTAATTTTTATTTATTTTTATTTTCTTTATTTGAGAGTGATAGACAGAGGGAGAAAGAGGCAGATAGATAGAGAGAGAATGGGCATGCCAGGGCCTCCAGCCATTGCCAACAAACTCCAAATGCATGTGCCACCTTGTGCATCTGGCTTACATGGGTCCTGGGGAATCTAGCCTCTAACCGAGGTCCTTAGGCTTCACAGGCAAGCGCTTAACCACTAAGCCATCTCTCCAGGCCGTGTTTTTGGTTTTTGAGGTGGGTCTCACTCTAGCCCAGGCTGACCTGTAATTCACTATGAGTCTCAGGCTGGCCTCGAACTCACAGTGATCCTCCTACTTCTGCCTCCAGAGTGTTGGGATTCAAGGCATGCACCACCATACCTAATAAAAATATTTTTTAAAAATATAAATTAAGTAACTGGTTATATTTGTTAAGTACTATGAATTAAAAGGAATTTGGACTAACTTTCTGAGCACTTACATGCTTATAAAGCAATCTGAGTCAGAACCTTTTGGGTACAACATTATCATGTACATATAATACATAGCATGTACATAAACACTTCATGGAGAAACATATACTGATAGACTAAGATTATAGAACCTTCTTGGTAAAATTTAGTTTCAAGACAAAGCTAACCAAACATCAATTCAAGAAGGAGTGTGTCTAAACTTACAACAGAATGAAGTTAATTATGCTCACCTGCTTTTGGTCAATTCTAAAACCTTTTGTTAGTAAGGTTGTCTTAAGTAACTCTCATTGTTACTTAGATTTTAAAATGTGCTTCTTTCATATGTTTTATTTAGTAATTAGCCAGTTTGACAATTAACTCTTATATGTTTGGATTTTAGGTAGAATGGGCTTTCAATATCAGTCTTAAATAACTTGATTTGAAGTTATATCATAAAGAAAAAATCCAGATATTCAACTCTTCAGTATATATTTGAAGGGCTGTAAGTCAACACACCACAGAAATACTTGCTTGTTTAATGCTATACTATTGACAATAGCCAGGGAATGAAACCAGCCCAGATGTCCATTAACAGCAGAATGGACAATGAAAATGTGGTACATAACACAATGGAAATTTATTCCACTATAAAGAAAAATGAGATTATAACACTTTCAGGGAAATAGATAGAACTGCAAATCATTATGTGAAGCAAAAATAAGCCCTATTCAGAGAGATAAATTTGACATGTTTTCTATTATATGTAGTACCTACATCTATATGAATATGTACATGTATGCATACCTATGTGTGTGTATGTGTATAGATCATGAAAGTATAATGAGGATCATGAGGAGGAAAAGATCTTAAGGCTCTTGGGAAGTAGAGAGGGGAATGGGATATATGTGATATGAAAGAGAAGTGGGGACTATGGGAAAGAAGGAACCAGACAGAGCCTGGTAGTGGACATGATGAGAGTAGCAGAAGAGGTCAAATCGAACAAAGTATAATGACACACATATATGAAAATTTCATAATGAAATCTATTATTTTATATGCTAACTTAAATAATAAAATATCCTAAATAGTTAGACTACGAGGTAGATCCTATATATAATAGTCTCACGAATATCAAATCATAGACACAAGTCAACAACTAGACAGGCAAAAAAAAATTATACACAATCACATGAAATCAACAGTTATCTTTAACATATACTAAAGGAACATACACACAATTATGTTAGAGTCTACTTTTAGTGAAAACAAGTGGAAAACTTACATCTATATGTCTTTTATTTATTTATTTTGGTTTTTTGAGGTAGGGTCTCACTCTAGCCCAGGCTGACCTGGAATTCACTCTGTAGTCTCAGGGTGGCCTGGAACTCACTGTGATCCTCCTACCTCTGCCTCCCGAGTGCTGGGATTAAAGGCATGTGCCACCACGCCCAGCTCCTATATGTCTTTTAGATATAAGAGGGGCTCAGGTAATGCCAGTAAGTTCAAATGGTGGGCCTAGTAAAAGTCCAAAAGGTCGTAGACTTAGGTTTTATAGACTTAGGATTTAAGAATTAATCAACAAATAGAAATTTCTAATAAAAGCTAGAAAGTATTGTTTCATAGGTCAATAGGGCGATATGAGATTCGTTATGAAATCCCAGAGGGTCTTGATATGACTTAGGAAACATCATACTGAAAGGGCTAGCCCAGTTTTTGTCCAGGGTATATAAATGGTATCCAATCTCTTCTTCCTCTAGGCCTTACCTTAAAAGAGGCCATAGCAATCCTTTCTTCAATATACAATTTTATCCCATTTAGGGATCACTAGAGAAGATAGTCGAAAGAGGGAGTGATAAAGAAGAAAGAGGCAAGGCCAGAGAAAGACAGATAAGAGTAGGGGACTGAGAAAAGTTAGATTCTTCAGAATTTATCTTTAATTCTGACACAACCTGTAATTATTTTTAAGTTCTGAGTTTTAATCTTTTTTAAAAAATGATAGTTTTGTAACTGTCATTTAAAAATATTTTATTTATTTATTTGAGAGAGAAGGAAAGATGGAGGGAAGGAGAGAGAGAGAAGAGAGACAGAGAGAGAAGGGGTATGCCAAGGCTTCCTATCACTGCAAACAAATTCCAGATGCATGCACCACCCTGTGAATCTGGTTCTACATGGGTACTGGAAAATTGAACCCAGGCCATCAGGTTTTGCATGCAAGTGGCTTAAATCACTAAGCAATCTCCCCAGCCCCTGACTCTCATTTTTAAAAATATATTTATTTTATTTTATTTATTTGAGAGAGAAAGAAGTAGAGAGTGAGAGAGAGAATGGGTGTTCCAGGGGCTATAGCCACTGTAAATGAACTCCAGATACATGTGTCCCCCTTGAGAATCGAACTGGGATCCTTTGGCTTTGCAGGCAAGCTCCTTAACCACTAAGCCATCTCTCCAGCCCTCATTTTTTTAAAAATAAACTAACATTTTTATCTTTTTTCTCTTAGATGTTTTTAAATTTAAATTAAAATAGGCGGTCCATTTGTCATCTTTAGTTAGATCACCTACAACTTCTAGTATGCAAAACAAAACAGTTTGAGATTATTAAACATTCTCTATTTTAAAAATGCTTGTGTGCTGGATTACTATTATTATGATACATAAAAGCAGATGGAGTACCAAATGACATTTTTTTTCCCAAAACATTTCCTCTTCCCTTCAATTTATGTTTCTCACTGTTAATTTCTTTCCTGAAAACTGCAACCTTCCATACCAGTTGGTAGCATTTGCTTTTCAGAACGCAATTATGTGCTTTTTCTGGGAGTAGCTCCCTGGATTCTCACCTTGAGATTGCTTTCCTCCACTGGGTCTTAGGTTTATTCTGCACATTTCTAGGAAGATGATGTGGTTCAAGGCACTGAGTGATCACCCGTTATGTTTACCTTGTTGGCAAGCTAAGAAGTTTCTTTCCAATACTAGAATGGATTATGCTTTCTTGAGCTTCCTATGAGATGGGTGCATATCCCTGGAGTTCTCTCGATACCTCCATCCTGTCAGGCTGAAAGGATCGAGTATTTCTTATCTTTGGCATCTTTATTACTAGCCATTCATAGACACTCTAAACTAAAAGGGGCAATTTTTCAATAAACACAAGAGGAGACAGAAAAAACACATAGACAGTGGAGGAATGCCAGGAGAAAAGGGCTAAATGCTATCAAACATATGCTCAGACAATGTTCTGAAACAAACGAATGCTCTGAAGCAAATAATATATGTAATTACAAGCTCCAGACTTACAAAAAGATGGATCATTGGCCAAACCAAAGGGTAGATATGGGCCCTAGAAAGGCACAAAAGGCCTGTGCTGGTACTTGGTACCTCTCTTGGTAACAGTGACAGGGGAGCCTTCTTACGGTCCCCGTTCAGGCACCAACACTGTTGATGCATAATACAGCATTCATCTTAAAGGTAATGAGAGAATTTATTCTGAGCAAAATATGAATAATCATGGCCCAGACTCATGTTACCCCAAATGGTATGTTCCAATGTGGAAGCCATTATAATAAGTTTTTTTTATAATTGAAGAACAAAAGAAAGTCATAAATCAAGGCATTTATCAACTATATGGGTGAGGACATTAAGTATGGGGATTACAACATAATGGGAAAGTCTTTGTTTCAGCTTTCAGATCCTATCTGATAATATTCTTAGCTTTGAGGTTGGTGGAAGCTAGTTGTCAGCTAAATTAATATATCCCAGAGGTGTTACCTCATAGTTGAAAGGATGTTAGGTCAGATTGGAAGGTGGGGGAAAATGAATACTAAGTGAACTAAAGATAGCCAAGATAATTTGGCTCTAGTTCTACAACATTCCAATTCTCCACAAATCTCAAAGTTCTAATCAGTTAAGTAGAATCTTCAACATAGGTGTGTGCCCCTTTTCCTGGGATCTTCAGTTCATATGCCCTTTACCCATAGCACATAAAATATGTAAAATAGGGCTGGAGAGATTGCTTAGTGGTTAAGGCGCTTGCCTGCAAAGCCAAAAGACCCAGGTTCTATCCCCCAAGACCCACATAAGCTAGATGCACAAGGTGGTACATGCATCTGGAGTTCGTTTGCAGAGGCTGGAGGCCCTGGTGTATCTGTTCTTTCTCTTTCGCCCTCTCTCAAATGAATAAAAATAAAAAAAATTAAAAAATATGCAAAATATACATGTGTAAATATTTTGGAGGCTAGCAGTTACCTTCTCACTGCTGGCTAAAAGTTATCTATCAGAAGCATCTTATGGAAGGAAAGGTTTTATTTCTGGCTTACATTGTTGAGGGGAGTTTCATCATGGTGGTGAAAACATGGCAGGAGCAGCTAGCCGAATATCAGGTCATCATATCAGCATGGAGGAAGGAGAGAGAATGAGCTGCATGAGGCAAGGAGGGCTGAGTTATAATGCCCTAAGTCCGGCCCCCCAGTGACACACCTCCTCTGGGGAATTCAATATGAGGCTTAATCGTAAATACTTGAGGCTATAGGGGAAATTTTACATTTAAACCACCATAGAGACCCATATATATCCAAGCATGAAACTCCATAAGAACTTTATATTCACTATAATAATGCACTATAGTTTAGCTACAATTCCCTTTTTGGTAAATACTTTAGCTATTCTTAAAATTCTGCTATTGTAAAGAAGGTTGTAGTTAATATACACATATACACACGTATACCTGTAAATTTGTGGTAGGACTTCCTAGCACCCCCCAAGCTCCTCCCTTCTCAATAATAACCAGTTTTCTGTGTGCCTTCAGAAAAGATAGTCTCTTATTTCTGGGAGTGGGGGAGTGATATTAATTGACAAATGAAGAGGCTAAGTCATTGGTTCAGAGATACAGGTCTATGGCTCAATCCGGACTGATTTGGCTAAATATTAGCAATTTTCCTGGGAACTGAAGTGCTTTGTGTATCCTACAATTTATGTAGGCTCAGTTAGGATTACCACTCATTTAATGGCCACTGTGGTAAGCAGTTTTTGAACCTAATGAACCTTGGAACTCAGAGTAGCTAGGAACTTTGATGCTGTGGTTAAGTTACTGGATCACCCAACCCTGAAGTGAAGCTAAAGAAAATGGTTTTAGAATCCCTTCCATATTTACTTGTCTTTCCATTCTAATGCACACGGAACTAACTACTGTTAGTACCAAGTGCGTTGCTGAAGGGCTTTCTCTTCCAGAGACTTTTTTGTCAACCAGTCAACAGAATCTACCAAATGCTCCTCAAGAGCAGTGTATTACTTACCTTTCTCCTCTCTATGAGCAGACATGTGTCAAAACAAGCAACCTAAGGAAGGAAGGGTTTATCTTGGCTCACAATTCAGAGGAATCCAGTCGATCATGGTAGGGAAGTCGTGGTAGGTAGCAGGAGTGGCTTGGTCCATAGCCCAAACCAGGAAGCAGAGAAAGGGGAATGGCATGTATAGCTGGCTTTCTCCTCTTGCCATTTTTACTCAGTCCCCAAGTACAACCCATGGGATTGTGCCACCCACATTCAGGGTTGATCTTCCCTCCTCAGCTAAAATGCTGTGGAAATGCTCTTGAAGATCCACCTAGAGGTATGCCTCACAAATATCCGTCTTTTTTTTTTCTAAGTGTTTCTTAATCCAAACAAGTTGATATTGAAATCACCCATCACAAGCAGCTCTCAAGTCTGTATCCTTTGGATGGAACACCTCAGTAGCACGTTTTACACTGCTTCTCAGGGTTTCCTTGTGTAGTTAAACTACAATTGTGCACAGAGGAAGTAGTATGACAATGCATCTTATCTTGGCTAACTTATCTCTGCCTTATTTTGCCACTATTATTTTGGCTGTTTTATTTCTGCCTAAACACCTCAAATTATGAACCATTTTTATGCTTGAATTTTCCAAGTGCTTTAGCTAACAAACCCTCTTTGTTTGTAAAGTCAGATTGCCTTGGATTTCTATTACTTGCTGGAAAAAGGATGCTTAGTAATACACCTTTGTGAGCATATCTAAGCAGTGATCATTTTGGAGAGACATTTGGGTAGAGTGGTTATACCAATTTGCAGATTTCTCTCTTTAAAAATAATTCTTGCTATAGTTACCCAGATCTTTCTTTTCTCCATTCAAAATTGCCCAACAGTAATGATCACTAAAGTGAACTTGAATAAACTGACGCTTTTTAGAATCTTCACAATCTGTTCCAGGAACTGTCACCCAAACAGTTATGCTCTGTGTACACCTTAGGGTTTTTTTTATGGCAACCCAACAGGAAAGCCTTTTTCCTTTTTATGGAGTTTCTTATGTGCTTTCTATCAATACTACAGGGGAGTTATCTTCCCATTAATAGCTTCAGTTTTATAGCTAATCATTGATTTAACATTGTAGCTGGGCTGAATTGGGCTACCGATTGATTTCACACAGGGTGAGCAAGGAACGTTAGACAGCATCACCTTAAATTTTCTTTCAAGCTGAGTTGTTTTCCTCACTGAACGTAGCAATATCACCATTAAAAGCATTGATAGAAATACAGCATGTGAGATATTGGGTTTCTTGGCTTTCAAAGTGAAAACTACCCTGTAGTCATACTGACAATCTATGTATCATTTCAGGTAATATTAATAATATGTTTGTTCTTGAAGCAAAAACATAGCTGGAGTGCAACATTTTTGGGGTAGCAAAAGACAGTCTGTTTTGAGCATACTTTCATCTGGCCTCATGGGTAATGTTTAGAGCACAGTATGTTTAAAGACTGTGTCTTAGAGCTCTGCCTCTTCCAAACCTTCCTTTTCAGAACAAGCATGGAGGACATTTTGTATTAGAACTTTGCTCCGATCACACCTCCTGCTTACTGAAATCCCACTGACACTTTTAGTGACCTTAAGGATGGAGATTGATATGTTATAGCACCTTTAAGAATAAGGGGGAAAGGGCTGGAGAGATGGCTCAACAGTTAAGCGCTTGCCTGTGAAGCCTAAGGCCCCGGTTCGAGGCTCTATTCCCCAGGACCCACGTTACCAGATGCACAAGGGGGCGCACGCATCTGGAGTTCGTTTGCAGTGGCTAGGGGTCCTGGCACATCCATTTTCTTTCTCTCTCTCTCTCTCTGCCTGTTTCTCTGTCTGTCGCTCTCAAATAAATAAATAAAAATAAAAAAAAGAATAAGGGGGAAAGAGACAAAATATTGATTTTTTTTAAGATTATAAACACATTTTCGTATTTTGTTCAGTTTTATTTATTTATTTGAGAGTGACAGAGAGAGGAAGAGGCAGATAGAGAGAAAGAGAGAGAATGGGCGCGCCAGGGCTTCCAGCCACTGCAAACAAACTCCAGACATGTGCGCCCCCTTGTGCATCTGGCTAATGTGGGTCCTGGAGAACCAAGCCTCGAACCGGGGTCCTTAGGCTTCACAGGCAAGCGCTTAACCACCAAGCCATCTCTCCAGCCCAAAATATTGATTTTATAGGCCAGCAAGTGCTGTTTTGGTGATAGGTATTCTCCATGGACTTGTAAAGAATGTGTATTTTATATAAGTGTTAATTAAGTCCACTGAGTAGAGAGTGTTGGTAAAGTCTTCTACATCGCCTATCTCCTATCTACTGAATTCCTTCTTTCCCTGTTTTACTTTGATGTCATCATTTATTCCTCCTATTACACAGGTCTTGGGTAGGCAGCATTAGCCATTGGAAGGTCATGAATGCCATGGCCACTTTGTGTCTGGAAGACAGTATTGCAAAGCACTCTTCACTTCCTTTGATTCTTACGTTCCTTATACTACCTCTTCTGCAATGGTCCCTGAGCCTTAGAGGGTGTGATAGACATGTCTTGCTTAGTGCTGTACACTACACTGTCACTTCTTCTCAGCACTTTGATGCATCTTGTATCTCCCCAGTGGTCACCATCATTTGAAAAGAAAACTTGCTGTAATCAAAAGTGAGTGTAGAATTAATATATGGGCATAAACATAAGTATTTAGAGGGTAGTTTGGTGGGCAACATTATAATATATCTTTATGAAACATTTACAAAATCATACACGTACAAAAAGTATCAATAAATAAAATTAAAAATAAGTATCCTAAAAGTAACTTGGTAGTTGGGTTTCATTCTTTCTTTGAAATCTGATCTGACGATTTCTACATTATTTGGCTGTTGAAGCCTTTACCTTTAGTGATTTACTAGTTACCTATTATGGCCGAATATTCACAAGATACACATTTATTATCCCACTGTTTCTATAAATCAGGAGTTCTGGCACAGTTTACCTGGGTCCTTTGCTTCAAAATATCTCACAAGATTTCAATAATACTGTCGAGCAGAAATTGTGGTTTTATCTGAGTTTCAACTGAGGAAATCTATTTTGAAGCTAAATTGGTTGTTAGTAGTATTAAATTCCTTGCATATTGTCAGAATCAGTGTGACCCTTAGTTCCTTGCCACATAGTTTATTCATATGGTAGCTTACTTCACCAAAATAAGGGAGATAGTGAGTAGAGGAACTGTATCTGCAAAATAGAAGTTATACTCCTAAATAATAATCCTGGAGGAGACATCCCATCACCATTCCTATATTCAATAAGATGCATGACACAGATCCCTGAGAGGAGAGGATTATAGAAGAGAATGAATACAAGGAGTCAGGGATAATTGAGGCCTTCTGAGAATATGTACCACAGATGTGACTACAAATGGTTGGCATCATATCTACCATTTTGTCACTTAGTTTCTATTTTCCCATCTGCTATTTTCTTCCTTTTCTTCTTTCACTTTTACTGTTTTGGATTAGTTGAATAATCAGTATGATTCCATTTTATCTCCTTTGTGGCTTTTATGTAAATTGGTTGTGTTACTGTAGTAAAGGCTTTACAATCTGCGGCATATATCTTTAACTGAGATTATACTGCTTCCTGTTTAGTATAAAGACCTCACAACCTTGAATCATTTTTCCTCTCCTGGACCTTGTAACAATGTTATTACACATGTTATCAACCTCATAATAAAATGATATTATTTTTGCATTAAATGTATAAATTTTTTCCTCATATAATTTTATTATAATTTAAATAACTGTGTATAATTTTTTTTAAATTGTGGCACAGCCCTAATTAAGTTCAGAGGGACACACACACACACTATAAAAAGAGACATCAAAGTAGAAGAGGGGCTAGTTGGGAAGAAGAAAGGTTTTAGCAGATGGGGGACCAGGAGGGGTGTCAAGAGAAGGTAATGGGAGGGGATTATGAGAAAAATGTATTATGTACATGTATAAAATTATCAATAAAATTGTAGGACAATACACATAACAAAATTTGTCATCTTCACCATGTTAAATGTATAGTTCAGTAATGTTATATATATATTAACATTGTCCTACAAACAAGTTCCAGAACTTTTTTCATGTCACAAAACTGAAATTTTGTGCCTATTAAGCACCTCCCTATCCATTCCTTCTCCTCCTCCTCCTAGGCTCTAGTGATTTTCATTCTACTTTCCAGTTCTATGAATTAAATGACTGTAGGGGCCTCAGTACAGTGAAAATATACAGCATTTGTCCTTTCCTATCTCGCTTATTTCATTAAGTATAATGTCTTCATGATCCACCCATGCTGTAACTGTAGTTTCCTTACTTCATTTTGTTTATCCATCTCTGTGTTGATGGGTGTTTGGTTGATTCCACCTTTTTGTTATTTTGAGTTATGTTGCTATGAACATATATGTTAGAATCCCTGCTTCTAATTCTTTGCATTTTTTACTGAGGTATTCCTCAATCAATAAAATCAATAAAAATCAATAAAATCAATAGATTAGAGGGTAATTTTATTTTTAACTTTTTTTTGAGATAGTCTTACAAGTTTTCCCAGGCTGGTGAGTTCAAATTTTACATTCCTAGGTAACTGAGACTAACACCTCTGTGCCCAGTGCCTACTTTTAATTTTTTAATTTTTTTATTTATTGATTTTAGAGAGATAGAAAGAATATATATATATATATATATATATATATATATATATATATATATACACACATACATGGCATGTCAGAGCCTCTAACTCCTGCAAATGAACTCCAGGTGTGTGCATCTGGCTTACATGGGTCCTGGGGAATCAAACCTGGGTCCTTTGGCTTTGAAGGCAACTTCTTTAACCACTAAGCAATTTCTCCAGCCCCAAATTTTATCTTTTTATTTTTATTTATTTATTTGAGAGAAAGAAAGAGGGAGGGAGAGGGAGAGAGAGGGAGAATGGGCACACCAGGGCCTCCAGCCACTGTAAACGAACTCCAGAAGCATGCGTCATCTTGTGCATCTGGCTTATATTGGTCCTGGAGAGTCTAACTGGGATCCTCTGGCTTTGCAGACAAATGTCTTAACCACTAAGCCATCTCTCTGGCCCCTAATTTTAATTTTTATAAAAACTAGCCATACTGTTTTCCACAGCAGCTGCAGCATTTTACATTGCCAACACAGGAGTAACAGGAGTTTCATTTTCTCCACATTCTTGCCAACATTTGTTTTTTTTTTTTCTTTTTTTAGAATCACCCTAAGGAAAGTTAGACCTGTTAGAACTTTCCATGTATATATCTTTATTCCCCAAGCCCAGGACATAGTAGACATCTATGGAAGTGTACTGTGAGGTAGACAGGCAGTAGGTTTTACTGCACTGACCACCAGTGGTGACAGAACAGCAGAGCCACCACCAGGACTGACAGGAGCTAGGCAGGAGAGGAATTACTTTACTACCTTAGCAATTCCTGAAAGCAGGGGCATTGTAAATTCAGATAGCTAAGGAGGCCATATCCAGCAACTTGAGGACAAGCCTCACTTTATTCATTTCTCTTTTTGTCACTGACCATTTTAATAAGTACTATGCAAATAAATGGATACATTCAGAGTATTTAAAGATGCTCAGGAGAATGGGGAGATGGCTCAGTGCATAAAGCACTTGCTGCATAAGCTCAAAAACAGTAGTTTGGGTCGGTAGCACCCATGTAAAGTCTGGATGCATGTGACAGCCTACATGTAATCCCAGTGTTCAGGAGGCAGAAACAGGGCAAGCTGGCAGCAAGACTAGCCACATTAGCAAGCTCTGGGTTCATGTGAGATATTTGCCTTAATAAGTAAGAGGAGAGCTACTGACATTCAACATCAGCCTCTGTCCTTCACATACACATATGCTGGTGCACATGTATGTCCACACACATGGGGATGTGCACACACACACAGTGTGTGTGTGCACTTCTTAGTTCCTGTCTGTTTGTAAAGTGAAAGTACATTAAAGTTGATTCTAGAAGGTGGCATGTCACCCCAACCACAGTTAGTGCTTAATGTTTCCTAGTGACTGAAAAGGAAACAAGGAAAATCAGTTGACAATCAATCCAGGATTCCAGTGACATAAGACTTTCTTTGATTACTTCTTTCTATTTTTTTTTTTTCTGCTGGGATTGAATTTAGGGCTTTGTGCATGCCTGCTAGGTGAGCGCTATTCTGCTGTGTTACATTTCTAGTCAAAACAAGGTTTTAGTGATTAAATGAGGTTTTGAATAAATTCCTTATTTTCAAAAAAGGATTTAATCTGTATAATCTACCCTAGTCTTCTCCTTCTCCAGGTCTCTTTTCTTTTCGTGTTTTTTTTTTTTTTTTTGGCATAGTTGAGGCTGGGAAGATGGTTCAGTGGTTAAAGGCACACGCTTATAAAGCATGCTGGCTAGGGATTCAATTCCTCGGTGCCCTTGTAAAGCCAAATGTCAAAGTGGCACGTATGTCTGGAGTTTGTTCATAGTGGCAAGAAGCCCTAGCATGCCCACTCTCTCTCTCCCACCCCCTTTCTCTCTCAAATAAATAATTTTTGAAAATGCTTCTGGTTATGCCCTTGTGTGGGAAGAACTTCTGAGCTTATCACAGTACAAGAGGTGATCATTTTTTCTTGTAAGAGTAGAAGCATGGTTTTTGTCTGACAATAGAGAATAAATAAGTAGCCATGCTCAAGTAGATATGTATGCCACAAGGCCAATGGTTCAATGTGCTGCAGGAACTGCAGGTGATCAGAATGCTAGCACTATTCATCAACACTAGCATAATGTTCCATGGTGAGTAGATTCATTACCGGGGGCTCCCCTGACAACGTGCCGAACTGGGAGTTTTAAAACAAAAGTAACATGCCATGCTCGGCCATTCATGCCTGAATTCTCACCACTCTGAAGGCTGATCAGGAAGACTGCTATAAGTTTATGGTCAGCCTGGGTGGCGTAATGAGTTCCAGGCCAGCCGGGCTACAGTGTGAGACTATAGGCTGAACACAAATAAAAACAAATGAATGAATGAATGAAACAGAAACTGATGTTCTCACAGTTCTAGAGGCCAGAGGTGCGACATGAAGATGTTAGCAGCACCATGTTCTCTCTGAAACGTGCCTTTCCTGGCTTCCAGGGTTTGGCTTCTCCCACTCATCTATGCATTCACGTTGCAATCTCCATACTGTGTCCCAAAGTGGTGGATTATCTCCTAAAGAGATAAGGCCACGAGAAAAATCCCTTTACGTGTATTTATGTAGTTTTCATTTTCAGTACTTCATAGGTATTGTTGCTTTGTCATCGGGCCTGCATTGTTTTTGATTTGAAATCTGCTGCCATTCTTTTTGTTTCCCTACACTTAATGTGCATTTTAATTGCTTGCTTTAATATTTCTGACCTTAATATTTTCTCCTTATCATTGACAATATGATTGCAAAGCACATTATTGTTGTTTTCTTTGTGTTTTTTTTCTTTTAAAAAATATTCCTATTTATTTATTTGCAAGCAGAGGGGCCACACCAGGGCCTCTAGCCTCTGCAAATGAACTCCAGATGCATGTGTCACTGTACATCTGGCTTTACATGGATACTGGGGAGTTGAACCCAGATCACTAGGCTTTGCTTGCATGCAAGAGCCTTCACTGCTGAGCCATCTCTCAAGTCCTTCATATTTCTTGAGCAGCATCTTTCTTTGGTTTTGTGAGCTTGAGGGCTTATCATTTTTATCAAATTTGAAAAGTTTGTCCATTCTTTTTCAAATATGTTTTCTGCCTTCCCCATTCTCCTTCCTGTTTGGAAATGATCATTGCATATATATTTACTCTCTTGAATTTGTTTCACACCACTGAAGGTGTTCTTGTCCCTCTCCTTTATTTCTGTTTTTCTTTGAAAACAAGACAAAACAAAACAGAATCTCATGTAGTCCAGGCTAGCCTGAAACTTACTAAGCAGCCTTGAACTCTTGATTCGTCTGCCATAGTCTCCTGAGTGCTGGGATTACAGGTATGAAGAATGTTTCTTACTTTCTCTTGTGTTTACCTTGGAGAGTACATTTGGCTGAATCATCAGGCTTACTGATTTTTTTTGTGATATCTAGCATTCCATTAATTCAATTGAGTATATTTTTCACCTCAGACGTGGTAATTATAATCTATAGCGGATTAAGTGAGATATTTTCGAATCTATTTATCATGTTCAATCTCTATATTTTTAAACATGGAATACAGTGATGATTTCTTCTTCAGGATGCGCATCTGCATATATGTGTGAATGTGTGTGTGATGGGGGCATACACATGCCACAGGGTACATATGGAAGTCTGAGAACAACCTTGAGATGTTTGTCCCCTCCCTCCACCCTGCTTGAGACAGGCTCTCCATTGTTCCTTGCTACTTCGCTTCCTGTAGGCCAGCCTAACTGGTCTGTGAGCTTCTGGATTCTGCTGGATCTGCCCCCTACCCATTGTTGTAGCTGCATTGGGATCACAGACACATGTGCCATTTTGTATCTGACTTTATGTGGGGTCTTGGGGAATCGAACTCAGGTCTGAAGGTTTGCAAGCAAGCACCTTAAATTGCTGTGCTATTTTTCCAGCCCTATCAGTTACGACTTTTATGCCATGAATGTTTTTAATTTCTGAGCCCATTTAAATTTATTGTATTTTTTTATCATTTTGAGTCATTTTCCTGCTTCTTTGCATGTCTGTTACTATTTTTTTTTTCTGGAGCTAAACATTGTGAAACTTACTTTGTGTGATGCTATATATTTTTAAATTCTATTTTTTAAATATGTCATTAAGTAGAAACTTTGGTGGGCACATCGTTTCCTTCCTCCCTGCCCACATTCCACTGAGGGCCCTCCCCAGTGTGATTGCTGGTATTCACCATGCGGTTCTGGGTTATGAGATGTGAGTGCATCAGTCCGTCATTGTGTTGGTGGGGGGCAATGGCTCTAGATAATCTCTCCCACCCTGTGGCTCTTACAATCTTTCTACCTCTCTTCTGCAAAATTCCCTGAGCTGTGGTGGGTGAGTTTTAAGTCTACTTTAATGTTGTTCTCCCAGAAATTCTAATATATATATTTTTAAATTTAACATTTTAGTTCCTGGAAATAGGGTCTTAGGTAGCCCAGGCTGATGTACAGCTCACTATGTTGCCTATGATGATCTTGAACTCTGATCTTCATGCCTCTATCTCCGAAGTACTTGGATTACGGGCATGAGTCACTATAGCTGGCCCTATAAATATATGCAAGATTTTGTTTAAGGGCACATTAAAATTTCTTAGAAGCTATTTGATGATTTAAATCTTTGATGTGTGGTTGGGTGGGATCGCCATATTACATATACTCTTTCCTCTCACCAATGAGGTAAATCTCTTTTCAGTATTCTCCCACTCCCAGTGAGTTGGGTATTCTACCCACTCTGCTAGGAATAGTCACTCTACTTGGCCTTGAATGCTGTCTAGGGATTTCTCCCTTTAAAAAAATCTCTCATACTCCTTTCCTCTTGTGCATATGCTGACCTGCACACCACTGAAGTGCAAAGAGACATTCAGCAGATGCCCACCATGCTGTGCAGCCTGCTCCTTGGGGCTCGGACAATGAAAATTTTCTAAAGAATATGGCAGCTTTGAGTCATTAATGGCTAACACTCAGCTTCTGAAGGATGGATGCAAGGACCTAGTAAAGGGATCTGGGCAGAACAGCCTCTGCTATTTTGTTTAATGAGTTTTTCTTCTCCAAATGCCTTGTGCTTGGTAGGCACACTATATGTGAATTCCTTAAAATATAGAACATTATCAACATCACCTTTTAAACAAATATGACTCAAATGACTATATTTTCTAAGTACTGATGACAACACCTATAAATACTTTGTGTGTGTGTGTGTGTGTGTGTGTGCGCACACACACACACACCATGCATGCACCAATCATAGTTGTCATTCTTTAGGTGTTCACCTTTTTTGAGACAGCATCTCTTCCTGACCTGAATCTCTCCTAATTAGGCTGAGTTAGTTGGCCATCAAGCCAAAGGTTCTTCTTGTCTCCACTGTTCCAGTGCTAGGGTTACAAGTGCACACCATCACTCCCAGCTTTTAAAACGTGGGTTCTGTGGATTGAATTCAGGTTGTCAGACTTATAGGCAAGCACTTTACCAACTGAGCTATCTCCCCAGCCTACCCTTAAAAATATTTTTGATGGAAATGTTTCAAATGTGTCACATATCCGTATAAATCACACAGAAGAAAAGATCAAGCTGATTTTTCCCCCCATGATGACTCAGGATGACATTTTAAGAACCTCAAACAGTTTGCTGGGTGCAAATCATTAGGATTTGGCTCTCTAAATTCTTAGGTGAATATTGGGAGCCACTGTACAAGACAGCATGCTGGGCTGTCAGATATCACCTGTCATAGCTAGTGGTAACTAACAGACTGACTCTTTGCAAGTTTGTTCAACTTCAAATCTCTGCAGTCTGAGAAGTACAATGATCAAAGATGTCAGGATTGTAAGAAAAATAAGCTGTGAGTTGTGTCCTGAAGGACTCTCCTAGAGTGGATTACAGAGCTTTCATGCTTTGGTAATCAGCAGATGATGAATCAGGTATTAAAGCATCCATGTGCATGGCTCTCACTTGTGGCTTCGCTCTGCCTCTTGGGGCACTCTGACCTTCAGCAACTGTGGAAACAACATATTCAGAATCTGTTCTTTATTCATTTACAATTGACTATTCAAATGAGAGAAATAATTGGCTTGACACATTTCATCCTTACACATAATCCTGACAGTAAGTAACAAGAGGACTCCACAGTGCACTGTGCTGCTAAACTCTGATGTTTGGTAGGTTAGCAGCTTTCTTGAGTTATCTATTTTCAACTTACAGTGGGTTTATCTGGATATAACCCCATAATAAGTTAAGGAACACCTGTAATTATGTTAATATTTATTGATTATAGTTATTGAATACCTACTATGCTGTATGCACAGAACTATCAACTCATAGCATTACCTAATGCAGCAGTTACATTGTTGCTGCTGGGACAAATGTCTGATCAGTAGCAGCTTATGGAAGGAAAAGGTTTATTTTGCCTTACAGTTTCAAGAGAAAGTTTCTGTCATGGTGGGGTAAGCATGTCAGGAGCAGACAGCTGGGCATCATATATCACATTTGTAGGTAGTAAGGGAGAAGAAAGAGAGAAAGAGAGAGAGAGATGTCTGTCCCCACTGACACACTTCCTCCAGCAAGGTTCCACCTCCCAAAGGCCCCCTCAACCTTCCAGAATAGAACTACCACCTGAGGATTAAGTATTCAAACACATGAGTTAATGGTGAACATTTTACATTCAAACTACCACACCTAATTTAACCACTATGACCATCATGCCCATTTTGATCTGTGTATGTATGTATGTATGTATGTATGTATGTATGTATGTATGTAGTTTGTGTGAGTTCAAACAAGTAGTGAATAGAAGATGCCAGGATTTAGGGCTGGAGAGATGGCTTAACTGTTAAGTAGCTTGCCTTCGAAGCCTAAGAATGTTCAAATCTCCAGGTCCCACTGGTAGCCAGAAGAAAAAGTAACACAAGCGTGCAATGTTGAACATGCCTACAAAGGGGCACACGCATCTAAAGTTCATTCACAGTGGCTGAAAGGCCCTGGTGTGCCCATTCTCTCTCTCTCTCTCTCTCTCTCTCTCTCTCTCATGTTGTCCCTCTCAAAAACTAAAATAAAGATGCTAGAAATTAGATAAGGCCCTTTGCCTTCAAAGGCTATGCTTCTCCATGTGACAGATTGTGCTTATTATTTATTTAGTAATTAATTTTTTGAGATAGGGTCTCATGTAGCTCAGACTGACCTCATACTGACTATATAACCAAGGCTGACCTGGTCCTCCACCTCACAAGTACTGTGATTATAGGCACAACCACCACAGCAGGTTCAGATTTTATCTATCAACAGGACACTAGCAGGATGAGGTAGCACTGTAATGGGAGAAAACCCTTACTAAATTTAAAAAGGCTTTGGTTGAGCATGTTGTTGCACACCTGTAATCCCAGTGCTTGGGGGGGGGTGGAGAGAGGAGGAGCAGAGGTTCAAGACCAACTTTAACTACATAGTAAGTTCAAGACTAGCTCCCAAGAAGCAGAGAAGGAGAGAGAGAGAGAGAGAGAGAGAGAGAGAGAGAGAGAGAGAGAGAGGGATTTTCCTCTCAAACTACATTGTTCTTCAGATAGTGCTTTCTGCTGTTTCCTCATGGAAACAGCCTGCCATTCACCACAGCTTGTTTCATGCTACTGTGAGGCTCCCTTGAGTCTGGGAGATTTCCTGCTGTGTCACATTGCCTTGGTCCTGCTGGGAAAATTTACTGATCAAACATTGATTGCTTCACCAATAACCCACCATTTATCAATTTGGTTGATGTGTGTCATATTCATTTATATGTCCTACTGGAACGAAATTTGTCACAGCTTCTGTTTACTTTATAGAAAATCAAGTTTCCTTTTGTAAGGTTTTTGTCTACAGTGACACTCGTGTGTGTGTGAGAGAGACTGTGCTTGTCTATTTAATCTCCCAGTTTATAACAGAAATTCTGTAAAGCAAAAGCAATTCTTCATGGAAACAATGTAATCTTAAAGGCTCATAGAATAGCATAAATACAAACTTCTTTTTTTTTTGCAGCGTGAGGAGAGAGCCTAGCTGAGTATGCAAGGCAAGCTCTCTATCAGTGAACAATCTCCTCAGCCTTCTTTTTACTTTTTATTTTGAGACAAGGCCTCACTCACTAAGTTGCCTAGGTTGCCTTGAACTTTCTTTATAAAAAAGGTCTGTTTTGAGCTTGTGATCTTCCTGCTTGAGCTTCCCTAGTAACTGAGATATAGCCTTGAGCTATCACACCAAATTCATGAATACTTTCTTAAAGTTGAGAAATTGATTAATTCATGGAATGCATTTTTTTTCTTGAAACATGGTCTCATATGGCCCATACCGGCTTCAAACTTGCTATGTAGCTGAGGATGAACTTGAACTTCTGGTCCTCCTGCTTGCCTCCCAAGAGCTGGCATTCTAGTCATGCCTTACCACACCTACTTTATGTAGTGCTGGGAATAGAACTCAGGGTTTCCTGCAACCTAAGCAAGCACCCTACCAACTGAGCTAATGTTTCCTAAAAGATGAAATATTCTGTGTTTTTAGGCAAGTTTAGCTTTAGAATTTGGAACACCAATATAAATGTGGCAATAGTCTAAGGAGGCTGCAATGGACAAGGGAAAAGACTTGGATGTGTGTGTCCCTACTAAGTACCTGGGACCAGGAGGGCTGTCACTAGGAGGTGTTTCAGAACAGCTATAAGTCTAAGAGCAAAATACTGAATGAAATGCAGGCTAAACTACTCGATGTGATGCTATATTGGTTGGATGTAAGTACGCATGTATTTGGGCAGGTGAATGCAGCTACATTTATCTTAAGCCTAAGAAGAGCCCTTCTCCCTTTTACAGTGTTGTACTGGGAGATTCAATGTACAACTACAGTAGAAATATACAGTGAATAGTGGAGGGGCAGACTGAGGTGCAACTTCTAAATGAATCATATCTTTGAGATGATTAGAGGAATAAGCGAGGAATGATAAAAATTTAAAAAAGATGCAGCCAAATGTTTTCAGTCAAAGACTTTTCTGGTTATCTCTAGCTAGTTGTCAAGCTACCCTACAATAGGGGCTGAAAAATAATAAAAGCTTGTTTTGGTTGCTATTATGAGGGTTGACTGCATTTAGTTAAATATCTGTTTAGGTGTCTCTATCATCACTAGGTAAGGGATTTCTGATCATAGGAACTTTCTTACTGTACAATGCACCCACCGTACTCAGTTGTGAATACAAGGGAGAAATTACACACCAAGTTCAGAGTGCATGGTATGTACCCCATAAGTGTCTGCGTAAGAAATATGTGCAAATGTTTAGATTTTTCTTTTTTCTTCTGTTTTTTTTCAAAGTAGGGTCTTGCTTTAGCCCAGGCTGACCTGGAATTGACTATGTAGTCTCAGGGTAGCCTCAAACTCATGGAGATAATCCTACCTCTGCCTCCAAAGTGCTGGGATTAAAGGCTTGTGCCACCATCCCCTGCCTAAATGTTTAGATTTTAAAAAATTATTTACTGTTATTTGCAAGGAGAGAGAGAGAGACTGAGAGACTGAGAGAGAGAGAAAGAATAGGCAGGCAACCCAGGTCTCTTGCCACTGTGAATGAACTATAGATGCACTTTGTGCATCTGGCCTTACGTGGGTACTGGCAGTTTGAACCTGGGCCTCCAGGCTTGAAAGCAAGCACCTCAACCAGTATGCCATCTCTCCAGCCCTAGATTTTTTAACTAGGAAAAAGAATGTATAAAATTATATGCTTAAGGCATCAGACTTCAAGATCTTAAAATTTTAATCAGTACTGTTACTAAACCCACATTGATATAAAATTGACTTAATAAAGTGTAAGGGAACCACTTTGATAAATGAAATATAATTTTGAATTCTGAAGTTTAATTTAGTGTACCAGTAATTACTCCATGGACCAAACCTAATATCAACCAAACTAGGGCTTTTGCCATGGGTGGTATGGTTGTGAATCTGAACTGAGTGATAAGTGGTGTATTAGTCTTCTATTGTTCTATAACAAATTACCTCAAACTTAGTGACCTCAATATATACTTATGAGCTCACTGGCTCTGTGGTTCAGAAATCTGGATGTGGCTCAACAGAGTCCTCTGCTTCAGGCATGAACTTACTTCCTAGGTCACACTCGTGGTTATGGACAGGATTTACTTCCTTGTGGGCAGTTGGACTGAGGTCTCATTTCCTCATGAAATGTTGGCCAGAAGCCTGTCCTAGGTACTTCTCACATGTGTCCCTCCAGAGAGCAGTTCAAAACAACACCTGGCTTCGTGGCAAGAAGCAAGTGAGAGTCAGGAGACAGAGACAGAGGCAGAGAGACAGAGAGAGAGAGAAAGATCCTGAAGAGAGCCAGCTTTGTAAAATAACCTCAAAGGTGATATTCTATCATGTTTGCCATATTCATTTGGTTATGACGACCAGCCTTCCCTTAAGAGGAAAGGATTATGTGAGAGTGTGGATGCTAGGAGGTGTATAATATTGAGAACCATGTCAGAAGCTGCTAAAACAAGTACTAAAAAAATAAGAAAACTATAAAATGGCTAACCCAAATGCCTGGGTATACAAAAATCAAACATGCTACTGTGACTGAACTACAAATAGAATGGTTATGTAACAGATATGGGAGAATTTAAGCCCAGTTTTAAAAATTGGTGTGTGTGTGTGTGTGTGTGTGTGTGAGAGAGAGAGAGAGAGAGAGAGAGAGAGAGAGAGAGAGAGAGAACAGTGTGTTGTGGAGGTCAGAGGATAACCTTGGATGTCAGTCTTACCTTCCACTTTGTTTGAGGCGGGCTCTCTTATTCACTACTGTATATGCCAGGCTAGCTGGCAGCCGGCCCATGAACTTTTATGGAATTATCCTGTCTCCACCTCCCATTTTTCCCATTGGAATACTATAGATGTTTGCCACTGCATCTGGTTTTTTATGGGTTCTGAGGATCCAAACTCTTGGTCCTCATGCTAGTATAGCAAAAATTTTTCTCCACGGACATTTCCCTAGCCCAAGCCCAAATTCTTCATTTTTTATCTTTAACTTTTATTTTACATATATTGTAACAGGTGATGCCCTTTTATCCCCTCACCCCTGCTCCTGTCTCCATGAGGCCCTCCTCAGTGGGGTTATGGTGTTCACTGTGGGGTCATGAAGGCCACAGTCAGTGCCTGTGGGGTAGCAGGGGTGATGCCTCTGGGTATTCCCACCCACTCTGTGGCTCTTGCAATTTTCTTTCCCCCTCCTCTATAATGTTACCTGAGCCATGGAAGGCCTGTTGGCAGTCTAATTTAGTGTTGACTTCTTTGCAGCCTCTGGATTTCTGCTTTGATGGGTTTTGATTGATCACCATGTCTGTTACTCTAGCCCTGGAGCTGGTTTTCAGGCTTGCAGTGAGACTAGTGTTTATGTTGTCATTTCCTCTGATATTTCTCCTGGGCCCTGGCAGATGTGGTAGACGTAGCACGTGGGCAGTCAGCTGTCTTTTTGTCTTATCAATGGCTCTTGCTCTCCACTGTTTTCTCTGGTTTCTGTAAAACAAAACAAATTCTCCAACCAAGAGTGAGAAAAGATTGGGTTAAAGGGCATATGCAAAGTTATTTGAGAGACTTTTTGGAGTACAAGCCCATTCTTTTTCTCCAGAGAACAGTGAAGACTTCTCTATGAAGCCTATGAGTTTACTGACCATAGGATTTTGACTTGGTTTCCAGTACCAGATATGAGTTATCTCCCAGTGAGCAGACCTCATGAGCCCAAATTCTTTAATACCTCATTCTTTAACCATAAACATTCACTGACTGTGTATTTGGTGCCAACCATCACAATACACTGAGGATATCCTAGAGTGGAATAAAACTTTATTCATGAATATAGCAGTTTACCAGTCAATGAAGGAAATAAACACAGAAGGAAAATTAGTGTGCAAAATTTCATAATACAAATACTTTAATAGTGGTAGAGTGACAGCGAATTTTATTTGGGATTGAGGAAAGTGTGCAGGGAAATGAACAATGAGAAAGAATTCTCTGAGAAGAGAATGATGGGGCTGAGAAGAGTGTGCTTATTTTAACTTATATAATCAGGATTTTGTAGATTATATGAATATATACAAAGGCAAGTGGCTTGAAAGGAAGTTAGCTGTTACAAAGCTTCTGTTTCAATGGCAAAGGGCAGCAGAAGACAGTCAATTCCTACAGTGAGTAGAGATGGCATAACAAAGATAAATGTGACAAACTTCTTTTCTCCTTAGACATTAGGTAGGCTGTGTGGGGAAATGTATTTGAATTCTCTGACAGTCTTTGATGAGACCTTCAGACATGCACATCATGTCATCAAGAATGTAGTTGAGGGCTGGAGAGATGGCTTAGTGGTTAAGATGCTTGCCAGCAAAGCCAAAGGACCCAGGTTTCATTCCCCAGTACCCACGTAAGCCAGATGCACAAGATGGCACATGCATCTGGAGTTCATTTGCAGTGGCTGGAGGCCCTGGTGCACCCACTCCCCACCCCTCATCTACCTCTATGTGCCTCTTTCTCTCCTTTAAAAAAAGAATGTATTGAAGGGCTGGAGGGATGGCTTAGAAGTAAAGGCACTTGCCTACAAAGTCCAATGACCTAGGTTAAATTCCCCAGTACCCTCGTAGAGCCAGATGCACAAAGTGGCAGTTCATTTGGAGTCCATTTGTAGCATCTAGAGGCCCTGGCATACCAATCCTCTCTGTCTCTCTTCTTTCTATCTCTCTCTGCTTGCAAATATATATATACTAAAAATGTAGTTGAAGCTCCTCCTCTCCTCTGTTACCCCCAGGAACTGAGTCATTTCTGGTTACTTGCACATCCACCAGGTCAACCTTCATGGGTAGTATCCCTCCCAGACTCCCTTGGAGATCTCTCTCCTTCCACCCATCAAATTGGAATAAGAAGATTTGGGTTCAGCATCCAGACCATCAGAGAAACTGACACATATACCACCTACTTCTAAGGTAATAGCCAAAATTATTCACAGTGGTTTGACAGTGTGTATGGGTGCATGTTTGATTATGGGTTATAACTGCCTTATATTTCTTTTAATTATCTTTTTGCTTCTGCTTCCACCTCAATTACATTTCACAAACACACTTCCTATTTTGCTGACAGGAGCATATACTTATTTCTGAGTTTAATTGTCTTTGGCATCCTTCAATTTCACATTCTTCACAATAATGACTATGGGATGGCATTTCCTAATGATTGATGAGCTCTCTATCCTGCCAAGTAATTGTCTCCTATTTAGTTGTTGGGTTATATAAAAATAAATTCTTGATATTATGGAGGAAAAGATAAAGAGGAGAGATGGTTGAGGACCAACATCTAAACCAAAAGCCTGGGTTGCAGTCTTGGTAACAAGCCAGTAAAATAGCCAATAGGTTGTCCATGCTCCAGTAAATAATCCCTCACTCATGTTCATGAAAGCAACCTTAATTAAGCTCAATGGATCACACAAAAAGAGACATACAACTAGAAGAGGGGAAATTTGGGAAGCAGACGGGGTTCAACAGAAGGTAGAAGGGACAAGAGAAGTTAATGGGAGGTAAATATAAGCAAAATACATCATATAAATATTATCAATCAATAACTTACATTCTAAATAGGTGCTAACAGAGAAAATTATTTCCTAGAAACATTGAGAAATATGCAATGTCAGAACTTCGAACTGGTGAAATCGAAGTGAGTTTTCTATTTGTCAATAAGAACCATAGGTTGGGCTGGAGAGATGGCTTAGCAGTTAAGGTGCTTGCCTGCAAAGGACCCAGGTTTGATTCCCCAGTACCCACATAAAGCAAGATACACAAGGTAGTGCCTGCACCTGGAGTTCGTTTGCAGTGGTTAGAGGCTCTGGTGCACCCATTCTTTCTTTCCCTCTCTCAATTAAATAAATAAATAAATAGAACTGTAGGTTAATTAACTTTCTGTCAATTCTTGAAAAGGACAGATGGTTAAGATAAACTAGGAGAGCTCCTACAAGGGAATAATAGAGCCTTTCTGATCTCCTGCACTACCAAGCTACTGGTTCATGTCTCTAGTGAGAGAAAAATGAGCCCACAAAATAGAAGAGAGCCCTCATAAAGTAGAGTTAAAGTCTCAACAAAATGATACCTATTTCACATGCTTCTGAAAAATATAAACACTGCCATGACTCAGTTTTTCTTTCTGTTTCTATCTCTGTGTGTGTTTGGTGTACATACATAAACATGAGTGTGAATGTGTACATGTGAGCACACACATGTGTGCAGGTGCACATGCATGTGGAAGCCAGAGGTCTACATCAGTTTCTTCCTCAGTAGGTCTCCACCCTACTTTTTGAAAAATAAGTTTTCAGTTTTCTTTCACTGAACTCAGAGCTCATTGACTGAACTAGACAAACTACCCAGGAAACCCTGGGAATTTTCATGTCTCCTCCTCACTAGTACTGGGATTACAGGCAAATACCACCATGACTAGTATTTTCATGGGTGTTGGGAATCTGAACTCAGGTTGTCATGCTTTCAGGGCAAGCACTTTACCCACTAAACCATCTCTGTAAGCCTATGATGATTTTTTACTAAGGCATATATTGATAGTTCTTTCTGTAGTTTGATGAGCTTTCCTATTTATGACATAGGATCCAGTTTTTCTTCCCTATACAAGGGTCCTCTTTCCTGTTGGAACACAGGGAATTCTCAAATGCCACCTTTCTTTCTACTTTAATATAAAAAAGCTCTTTAATTTGCGATATTTTCTGGAACTAGGCTGAGTCATCCCTAACCTCTGAGTGAAAAAAAGTCGTGTCTTTCCTGAAAATTAGTCTTTATAAGTGACAGAGTATCATTGTTAAATTCGGAGCTATAATGACAGCATATATACAATTACACTATAATTATATGCTTATATATCTGTCATTCTTGCTAATTTTGGAACTCTCTCAAGGTTGGAGTCCTATGTCATTCATTTATGTATTGAAATATACATGATAGTGCCTGCTTGTCCACATAAAGTTACTCATTCAATAAGTCATTTACTCATATTATTCAATCACACCAAGTTTCATTTTCTTAACTTTTTTTAAGATTAGGACAACAGTATAAAAAAAACCCTAGAAAATCTTCAGACACTTACTAGGTTCTCAGTAAATGATATGAAATTCCTTCCCCACCACCCAGAGATGCAAGTCATCAAACCTGATGAAGTAGATATCATTTAAGGACGATGAGTGTTCTGGGACCATGTTCTCATTTTTTTTAGGCTCATTTATGTCAGTTTCAAATTTACCTGCCTATACATTCCCCCTGTCCTTGGCTGAGGAACAGGAGGAAAAGGCTTCCTCTAGCCTCTGCTTTCTGTGTCTTACATGAACGTGATTTGTGTACAGACTACAAGTCTTCTTACTCTTGCTGGGTGAACAGAGCTGTAAATAACCCTGACCTTCCAGACATGATTTGTTCCGGTCCAGGCGCCTTTTCTTATTTCTCCTTGGTTAAACATTCTCCCTTTGAATTTTTGTACGTGTCCTTTTTTGAATCTGAGTTCATCAAATGTCTTTATTATTCATTTCCCACTTTGATCAAAGAAGCTCAGAAATGTTTAATGCTTACAAAATGGAAGCATGATAAAATAGCACATGCCACTAATATAGTCAAATTAGTTAGTACATGTGATTTGAAATCCTATCAGTGCATTAAGGAACTTCATTTTGGTTCTGTCTATTTTTAAAAGGCCAAACTCATTAATAAAATGTCTGTGAAGTTTTTTTTTTTTTTTTTAAACGGTTTGGCTTATCAGGATGATGAGGGCCCAAATCTTGAATTTGAATGGTCCATAGTTCCTTGTCCTCAGTTTTAAAATTATTTGAACTTTGGCAAACTAAACTTGTTTTGTAACTTATTCACTAATATGATTCAAGCTGAACTGAAGAGGAGTTAGATATAGTCTATAACTTACATAGGATGAATGGTTCACAGGCAAGCATATCAATGTTTGATTATGTCATGTTGTCCCAAACCATGTGGCAATTGGTACTTACTATATACGGACTACATTCCCCATGACCTGCCTAAAATGTGAAAAGTCTAGGTTGTAAAACATACTTAAATCTTAAGATGTACCAAACTTGATCCTCGAGATGTCAATATTATATATCACCATTTGTGTGGAATTACATTTTGCTATCTTTACATTATTTTCAAAGAATATTCAAAATAATTTTTCCCTACAAGATAGTTCCAACAGAAGTAATGCAATGTTTGAGATTGGTTAAAAAATAATATGGAAGAGAAAGAGAGTGGGTGTCAAGAACTTTGAAAATTTTCAATATTTTTCCTACTTGCAGACTCACAAATTAGTTTGTCACCTCCTTGGTTATTTTGGCAAAAGGCACAAGACTCTTGGGTTAGGGGGAAAGGACATTATTATTCTATGAATAGCAAGTGGCCTAAGCTTTGTGTTATATTTGATCCCTCTTGCTTTCCAAGACATATGAGGACAGTGTGAAGTGTCCTAGGAGGATACTATGAGGCAGTGGAGTTGCATCAGAGTTGGGGAACTCTGGATTTAGAGAATCTGAATCTTTTCTACTGGACATTAAACAAACCTCCCTGACCTTATCTTGGAGAGAGACATTTTCTTTATCATACTGGCAGTAAACAAATCTGTCTTCCACTCTTTTTTTTTTTTTTTTAAAGGTAGGGTCTCACTCTAGTCCAGGCTGATCTGGGACTCACTATGTAGTCTCAGGGTGGCCTCGAACTCACGACAATCCACCTACCTCTGCCACCCAAGTACCGGGATTAAAGGTGTGCACCACCACGCCCGGCTTCTTCCACTTTATTTTTATACGAGACTACCTGCTATACATGTCCATTTTAAGAACAGTCCAAAACAAAGATAGTGATTGTACTCGCAATATATTCATAAACATTATGACAGACCCATGGAGAATTGTCAACCAACAGTAATTGAAGGCAGTAGAGACAAATGAAAAAAAAAATTACTGTGAACGGAAACTAAAACAGGTGACTGATACATTGAAGTACAGTCCAGTTTTATGTGCTTTTTATATTTTTCCATAAATAACAGGTTAAAGATAGTACTATAAAGTACTATGATACTTTCCATTTAAATCATAGTAGAAAAGGTCCAATAAAAGTGATATTAACCCTTCACTCTCACATATTTACTATGCTGAGTAAATGTCTCTTAGACACCAATTATATTATTTGTTCACTAGAGTATTGACAAGTTTGATATAATTGACTTATACCTCTACAGGTTTAATCATAAATGCCTTAGTCACTTTGAATTGCTGTGATGACATAGCTAAGAAAATGTATGGGAAGAGGATTTTTTTGGTACACAGTTTCAGAGCTTTCAATCTATGGCCATTGGCTCTGTTGTGTCTAGGCCTGTGTTTGGTGAGGCAGAGCATCATGAAAGGGGGCATGGGTAAACAAAAGTGTTTCACCTATGGCAGGTAGGAGACAGAAGAAGGGGCCAAAGACAAGATATCCCCTTCAGAGGCATGCACCCAATGATATTCCTTCAACCACTCTTTACGTCCTAATAACCCATTCCATTTGAATTCATCGATTAATCAATGAGGTTTTACAAATGTATTTATTTGGGTCAGGCATGGTGGTGCACACCTTTATTCCCAGCACTTGGGAGGCAGAGGTAGGAGGATCACCAAGAGTTCGAGGCCAGCCTGAGACTACATACTGAATTCCACGTCAGCCTGGGGTAGTGCAAGACCCTACCTCAAACAATCAAGCAAAAATTTATTTATTTATGCATGTGTATAAGAGAGAGGGAAGAACAGAGAGAGAGCAAGAACACATGTGAGTGGTGAGTGTCAGGGAGACTTGCTACTGCAAATGAACTACAGATACATGTGCCACTTTGTGTATCTGGCTTTACATGGGTACTGGGGAATTGAACATGGGCTGTCAGGCTTTACAAGCTACTGCCTTTAAGTAAGCTAGAGCCATCTCTACAGCCCCAAAATAATTGATGAGGTTAACATTTTAATGAGTCAGCTAAATTTCACTAGTGCTACCAACTGAGGATTAAGTCTTCAACACATGAGCTTTTTGTAGAGAGATTTCATTTCCAAACCATAATAACTGGAAACTGTGAAAGTCAAAAACATTGGGGAATGGTAGAAATGACCTTCTGGAATATTATATTGGGGAGAGCACAATGAATGTTGATATGTGATATATATATATATATATATATATATATATATATATATATATATATATAACCACAATACACCTATGATATATATCATGTATACATTGAGGCATGGGATATTTCATTTATGTTCAAGTTATTTTATTCACATAAATAGTAATCAAGCTGTCAAGAAAAGAAAAAGAACTTGAAAATAATACTAATTTGTTTTCAGCAAATACATGTCTTTAAAATCTACATGATTTAGTAAAACATAAATATGTTCCTATTCTAAAAATGGAGGTGTCTAAACTAAAAATGAATATCTTATTCTTGTACACCCAGCATGATCCCCTCTCCAATATTTCATTTGCCTCTAGTTAACAGTTTGCTGTGTATTCTTCCATACTAGTTTCTATAAATTTACATATATTAATATGCAAAAGTGCAGATATAGTTTTTAAAAGCATAAGTGAGATTATACTATGCTTGTTTTTATATACCTTGCTTTTTCATGTAAAATTTCTGGGAAGAATTTCATTTTCAGTATATATGAAACTGATTCCATTTAGAAATCTGTTGCATAGAATCTATATAGAATGGATATATCATATTTGAAATGTCCAATCTAAGCTTATCTTTCATGGCTGCTAAGATTTTTTTCATAGTTATTACTGACACATAACACAACTCATTTTGTGCAAAATATGTTTTGCAAACTATCTCCTGCCCACTGGGGTCTATAATCTAAGATAACCTTGACAGAAAACATGTATCAGGAATGCATGCTTTTTATGTAGCAGGTTTTAAGACCTTTAAAATTTTAGTTTTTTAAACAGTATAGGAAGAGAACCCAATGAGGAATAGGATATTTACAAGTCTAAAAATATCTCAACAATTACTTATTAGTCACAGAAAGTTTTATGCAGTGAAGGAGCAAGACTTTAATCAAATGGCCAAGATTAATATTGCCAAAAAGGCCAAATGGGCATTATGTGCTTCTTGCTATGAAATCTTGAGACAGACACACAACCACTTATGTAGTGTTCTGGTCAGATATCTATTACTTGGATCAAATCATGAGGAAAGATAAGGTAATCTACATGAAGGGACATTCCATAAAATAAGTGACCCATATGGGAAGAATCCTTTACTAGAAAAAATTGTTATAAAGTACATTGGAGAGATGGCTCAGAGGTTAAATGTGCTTGCCTGCAATGCCTAATGACCCAGGTTTTATTCCCCAGTACCAATGTAAATCCAGATGCGCAAAGTGGTGCAAGCATCTGGAATTCGTTCACAGTGACCCTGGTATGCCCATTCTCTCTCTTTCTCTCCCTGCAAATAAATAAAAATTTAAAATAATCAATAATGGAATATGGAGTAGAGATTAGATACTATGTCAATACTAAAATTCCCATTGGCAGTAACTCTATTGTTGTTGGGTAAGATTATATGCTGAGAATATATAGGTTATCTTAGAAAACACAGGAAATACTTAGCAAAGAATTGAGCTGCAGGTTGTTCCAAAAAAGTGTGTGTGTGTGTGTGAGAGAGAGAGAGAGAGAGAAAGGGAGAGAGAGATGAGAGAGAGACTATGATAAGGCAAATATTGTAGGTGGTTTAAGAATCAGTGCATTAGACCCTAAGCCTTGGAAGGTGTGATCGAGATGTTACTCAGTACTCCAGTCACTTCTTTCCAGCACCATGATACCTTCTGAGTCGTCCCAGGGTCACTGCCATCTGCAAAGAGAAGATTCTCTACCAAAAGTGAGAGTAGCATTAATATAAGGGTATGAGTATTAAGAGAAGTGCTTACTGGGCAGTTTGATAAACATTGTATATGCATTTATCCAGACATCAGCAGATGTTACACCCCTAGGTCTCATGACTACCCCTGTTTTAAGTTTTCAGTATCAGGGATGTATTCCCTCCCATGGAGCAGGCCTCCAGTACAATTAGAGGGCAGAGACCTTCCAAGGCTCAGGGTCTAATGCAGAAGAGGTGGTGGAAAGAATGTAGCTAATCTGCCAGTAACCATAGCTACAGAGTTCAAGAGCCAAGACCATGTCATGCCCAGTGGATAGCATTCCACAACACTGTTATTTGTATCTATATGCACTGATTCTTTTTTCCTCAATTTTTATTAACATCTTCCATGATTATAAAAAATATCCCATGGTAATACCCTCCCTCCCCCCACTTTCCCCTTTGAAATTCCATTCTCCATCATATCCCCTCCCCATCTCAATCAGTCTCTCTTTTATTTTGATGTCATGATCTTTTCCTCCTCTTATGATGGTCTTGTGTAGGTAGTGTCAGGCACTGTGAGGTCATGGATATCCAGGGCATTTTATGTCTGGAGGGAGCACGTTGTAAGGAGTCCTACCCTTCCTTTGGCTTTTACATTTTTTCCACCATTAACATTCCATCATAGCAGTGAGAGGCTCAAGGGGCCCCACCCCTCCTATAGGATTTGTATAGTTAACAGTTGCTACGGGAGAGGTTCGTGAGACACCGCCCCACCTGAGGACATATTGGCGGTTAATAATTGTTGGAAAGTGAGAGACATTTTCTCCAGTGGTACAGCTGTTTATAAGTTTCCCTTTCTCCTTCAATTAACCCTTCACCCATGTTCCTGTATACACTTCTTTTTTTTTTTAAGGTTCAAAAAGATTTTATTATAGCTTTGAGCTTTAGGAGGGAGAGCTTTAAGAGAAGGAGAGCTTAAGGGAAGGGAGACATTGCCCAAGGAGGCAAGAGTGGGTTTGTGGAGCCCACCGCAAGACTCAGGTTGGGTTTTTTTTTGTTTTTTTTTTCTGAGGGTCTCACTCTGGCCCAGGCTGACCTGGAATTCACTATGTAGTCTCAGGGTGGCCTCAAACTCCCTGTATACACTTCTAATTAAACTCATTATTGAACCAACCTCGACTTGGGTGGTATTATTACTTTGTCAGTTGTACACTACCTAGGGGTTCATCTCCCCAAGCAAACTTCACACAACAAATAGGCACACGGAAAGTCCATTGACTACATTGGCAGATTTTCTTTAAAAGTGAAATTATTTCAACTGGAACATTGAAGACAAGTCCTGGAGTGCTTGAAGTAAACTCTGCTCAGGGGACTTCAGGGAATGAATATTTTCAAATTGCTTTTCCAGAGAGATTTCATATACATCACAATTAGGAACTGCCAAAACACTTTGGTTTCTGAAATACAAATAGCCGAATAGCTGTTCATTTCTAGTGGTAGGAGAGAACTTGCATTTTAAATGGGAAGTGGTTCTTTTAATAAAACATTGTCTAGCATCAAATCTGTACTGCTAATTCTGATTCTGAGGCATTTCATTAAGCTGGGCCTTTGCAGAGAAATTTGCTCTCACTTCTAATTCTTCACCTTTTGTAATGCTGATGGAGTTAGTGAACAATGGTGCATGCCTTAGCTTTAGAAATACATAAAAATATTGAAATTATTTTAAAAGATCAATAATTCCTCTTTGTTATCATTGAATTGCTCCAAGGAACAGCATGGCAATTGTTTTAATGGCTTCATTGAGACATAATCCACATATATACAATTTATTTGTTTGAAGTATACAATTCAATAGTTTTAATATATTCTCAGAGGTACAAACACTACTACAATCCCATCTTAGAACATTTTCATTATGCCCTAAAAAAGAAAACACTGAACCCATTAGCAGTAACTCCCCGATCTCTTCTCCCCATTGCCCTAGGCAGCCACTAATCTACTTTGTGCATCTCTGGATTTGCTTATTCTATACATATAATACTAATGGCACCAAATAATATGCGGTCCCATGTGTCTGGTTTCTTTTCTCATTTAGCAGGATGTTTTCAAGATTCATTCAGTTGTATCATATACCTCATTTCTATTTATTTATTCTATTCATTTATCATAAGACTATAATTTTGTTCTACATAAAATTTTATTCACCACTCATCATATAATGGACATTAGTGTTGTTTCTATTTTGTTGCTATGAGTAGGTCACTATGAATGTTGCTATATTTTGTGGTTGCATGCTTTTAATTCTCTTGCATATATGCTGCACACATGTGCAAATATAGATAAGTACACAGATTATAGATACATAGATGATAGATAGATAGATTGGTAACGTACATAAAGCAATAAAAGTAGAATGGCTGGATCATAAGATAACTCTGTGTTTAGCGTCTCAGGGAACTGTATTAATTTACATTCCCAATAACAATGTGCAAGGGTTATAAGTTTTCTACTCATTATCATCTGTCTTTTTGACTATAAGCATCCTGTTGGGTGAAAAGCAGAATTTCACTGTAATTTGTTAATGAGGTGGACCCCGTTTTCAAGAGCTTGTCAGACATCTTAATATGTCCTTTAAAAAAGCTTTTTATTTAAATCTTTTGCCAATCTTTTAATTAGCTTATTTATTTTTTATATATGTGTTGTAAAACTTTATACATCCCAGATGCAAGTTCCTTATTGGATATATAAGTGATAATTGGCAATAGCCATTTACACTGATTGACTACCACTGGGCTGTTATTTTTTCACTTAAAATGTTTCTTCTATGTATTTCAATTCCATATTCATGCACCAGTCTCAAATTTTAAAAGATAATGAAACTTTCAAAGTACAGCTTTCCTCAGTATCCTAGAAGTATTGGTTTGAGCATCCCCCACAGACATAAAAAGTTATGGATGCTCAACTTCCTTACATAAAATTGTGTTGTATTTGCATATAACCTACGCATATCCACTTGAATATTTTAGATAAATCTCTAGATGACTTATAATGCCTACTATAATATAAAATGTTATGGAAATAGTTGTTACACTGTATTGTTTAGAGAATAATGACAAGAAAAAAATTGTACATATTCAGGGAAGATGCAGTTCTTTTCTAAATACTTTTGATGTAGGATTGGTTGAATCTGTGAACCCATGAACATAGAAAACTGACTGTATTTTATATAATGTATGTGTCAAATTGAAAAACAAAAACAAAAACAAAACCTCACCAACATGGTGACATATGCCTTTAATCCCAGCATTCGGGAGGCAGATGTAGGAGGATCACTGTAAATTCAATGCCACCTTGAGAGGGCTAGAGTGAGACCTACCTCAAAAAAAAAAAAAAAAAAAAACAAAGCAAAACAAAAACAAACAAACAAATAGATATCCTAGGGGATGGTGAGATTGGTCAGTGGTTAAAAATGCTTGCTGTGTGACCTGTGTTCAATTCCCAGGACACATATAAACCCCAGGTATGGTCATGCATGCCTGTAACCCTAGTGCTGTGGGGAACCAGAGACAGAACAGTTTTGGGGCTTGCTGACCAGTCAATCTAACCAAAACCTGGTGGGCTCAAGGTTCAGGTTATGTCTCAAGAAAATTAGGTAGATGGGTGATAGAGGAGAAACCTGACATCTTCTTCTGGCCTCCACATTCGTGCACATGGGACATGTACATCTGTACACACATATGTATACCACACATACTAAACACACACCAAAAGTAATTAAAAGATTCCCTAGTAATTACCACTGGAATAAGGTCCTCTGCTTGTCTATTCAAAAAAGGCATATTCTAAACCATCCCTTAGTGTAAAGCTGTAACCAAGGACCCCAAATACAGTGAGTTAAAGATCATTTCAGTTTATTTCTCTTTTGTTTAACACTTCTGAAGTGGATGGCTGTGTTAGTACTGTAGGCTGACTTCTATAGCAATTTCCAAATCAGAGAGACTGAAACAATTAAATGCTTATTTCTTGTTCACATCATGGTCCAATTACATGATGAGATAAGTAGCCATTGTCATGGCCATTTTGGGACACAGCTTCTCTGATTCTATTTGGATGACATATACCCATGAAATGAGAGAGAATAGATGAATTTCAGACAGGACTAATTGTTGCTAAGGGATACATTAATGGTATAATATAGCTAGAGACCAAAGCGTGGAAAGAAGATACTAAGAAACAAAGCTGGAGAGGCTAAGAGAGACAGCCCATAAAAATCTTGACTGTTTAGTGTTATAGTCTGGGTCTAAAATGACTCTTTAAAAACATGGGTTCAAGGCTTGGTCCCCAGCTTATTGCTACTGGGAGATGGTAGAAATTTTGAGAGGTGGACTAGTAGGAGATCATCAGGATGCTGCCTGCCCTTGAATGAAACTTAAGAGCTCCAGTCTTCCTCTTTTATAGAATCGGGGTGGCAGGGGGAATGGGTGCACCAGAGTTTCTTGGCACTGCAAACTCCAGACACATGCACCACTTTGTGCATATGGATTTACATGGATACTAGGGAATCTAACCCAGGGTTTTGGGCTTTCTAAGCAAGCACATTTAACCACTGAGCAATCTCTCCAGCCCCCAAATAAACCCTTTTAATTTATAACTTAATTATCTCAAACATTTGTTATAGTGACAGAAAGCTAATATACACAAGAAGAGTTGACATTTCACAATTATGATAGAGGAGTAGAGGATAGATCACAATCTGATTTTTTAAGAATTTTTTTAAAGTATTCTTATTTTAATAAATATAGAAAGAATTTTGGGGACAGGAAGCAATTCATGAAGAAATTGATGGGTTACATCAAGTTGGTATCAATAGGAATGGAGAAAACTTGATAAATTTGGAGGGAATATCTTCAGGACTTGCATACAGATGAATTAGGAAGAACTGGTAAGGAGGAGGAGAATGGAAACTAAAAATGACACCCTAGCAACTATTCTCTGATACAGGGAGATTCAAGGAAGAAAATTTGGGGGGGTCTCTAAGGTGAGAGGGTTATAAACTCCAGTTTATCTTTATTGAACTTCAGGTTTCTCGGGGGGTTTCTACTGAAACCCTCCAAATGGTCCTTGGAGAAAGAGACAAATTTTAGAATAGAGAGCTCTAGATAAGAAGTAAGATCTCCCACTACATCAGCGACAGTTAGAGTAATGGGAGTCACTAAGGCAGTATCCTGTAGAAAGGGTATCACATGGAAGGAGAACAGAGTAGACCCAGGACAGAGTCTGGTGGAGCATCAATGTATATCATAAACTACAAAGATTGCAAAGGAGGTCTACAAGAGTGCCTAGAGGAGTCAGAATGGTGTTAAGAGAGAGAGTAATGACAGAACAACCAATGAAAGAGAATGTGGCCAACAGTATGTACATGTACGATAAACAGTGGATGGTATTAGTATTTTAATTATACTCTTATTAATCTATTTGAGAGAGAAAGGGAGATAGACTACAAGGGAGAGTAGGCATGCCAGGGCCTCTTGCTGCTGCAAATGAACTCCAGATGCATGTGCTACATTGTGCATCTGGCTTTATGTGTGTGGGGGGACTTAAATCTAGGCCATCAGGCTTTGAAAGCAAGTGCCTTCAAACCACTGAACCATCTTTCCAGCCTGAGGTTAGTTTTGAACATGAGTTCCTATGGTGGTTTGAATGTATGATGTCCCACCTATTTGAATATTTATTTACTACCTGATGGCACTATTTGGAAAGGTTGTAGAAGTTTTAGGAAGTGGAATCTTGTTGGAGCAAGTAAGTCACTGAGGGTGGGCTTTGAGGTTTTGTAGTCCAGCTCTGCTTGCTGTTCTCTGGTGCTCCCTCTCTCTCTCTCTTTCCCTCTTTCTCCCTCTTCCTATTGTGATGATGTGATGCTGGCTTTCTGTTCCTGCCATACTTTCTCGGCCATCATGGACTCTCCCCTCAGGAACTGTAAGCCAAATTCAACCCCTTTCCCTCCATAAGCTGCTCTGATTGGGTATTTTGTCCTATCAACAAGAAAGTAACAGTTACAGTTCCCTTCCTCATAAATCAGTTCCTTTATGGTAAGTAGTAAAGCTCTATTTCTTAGATTGAGATGAAATATGTTTCCTTATAACTACTTCCTCAACTCCTATATGGCTGCAACCCTGGTTCCTATTGTTTCTTTTATAAACATCCATAGTTCCTTCAAACATTTTTCATGTGATTTCATCTTAAGCTTTCATGTGAGTAATGTTTAGCTTCAAATGTCAAGGCCAGAACTGCCACAAAATTTTCCAGATGTGGCTTGGTATATACAGTGCCAACCCCACTGTTTATGTTTTCAGTCTTAATCTAGACACTCTATAATCACCGCTGTTCTACAAGTTGCATTATGAGCCTTTTAAAAGGCATACTATTCAAACATTACTTACTGTATTTATAAACAATGAAAACCCCCAAATCTTTTGCCAAGAACTGCTTTTAAGTCAGCTCTCTCATGTTACATCATAGTCTTTTAATAGATTTAACTCAAAGTCAATGTTAAGACCTGGGTCTTATGCTTCTTTTTGATAGTTTTGGCTTTTTTATTCCAAGTTGTCACCCTATTAGACAGAAAAATGAACTCTCATATTCACATATTTCTTCTCAAATCTCAATCAGTGCTATTGACTGCAACATACACAATGCAATTCTAAAATGATTCTCATGTTCTTTTTAGAGGCAGGCTCTCACTCTGAGATTGTGTCAGGTAGCTTTGTTAGGTAGTTTAGGGTGGCTGGGTCCCAAACAAAAGTAAAGGCAGGAATGTCTGCCCTTGCAATCTACACTTTGCTGAAGATCAAAAGATCTGACTTCTTATCTCTTGCCTAAAGGAGTTCCCTAGATCTGTCTTTCCATACCTGAGCCCCTCCGTGGGAGGGAGGTCTCCTTTCCTAGAATTCACATTTAATCCTAACATTGTGGTTGGTCAAGTCTAGACCTCAGAACTTGGCATCATGGCTGGCCTCTTCCTGAGCCAGCCTCTAGCCCAGACCAATCAGCTGTTTCTCTGGCTCACCTGAGCCAAAAGTTAGGGCCCACCACTATAAAATTATAAATACATTTACTGGGGGAGGGCAAGCAATTTCTGAGCTGCTTGACCATCACTCCTGAAACTCAGGGTTCTGGTGAGCTTCTCCTCATCTTGGCCCAGCTGGGCCAAGATGAGGGGACAACCCCTCTGACCTCTACTCCCACATAGGCTCTATACCCCCTCCTGCCCTCCACACAGCAGGAGATTTTCTGGTTCTTTTCTTTCCTCTCTAACTCCCTTTTCATGTTTCTTCCAGTCCTACCACATGGGCTCTCAGACCATGTGGGTGTATTCATTTTCCTTCCCTTGGTTCTGTACTTCCCTCAATAAATGTGATAAGTATCCTCCATTTTGTTTGCCCAATTCTTTGTTTAAATACAAACACAAACTCAGGGTTTGGAGCATGAGGACTATGCCCCATAACAGCTCCATCCCAGGCTGATCTGGAACTCACTCTGAAGACCAGTGTAGCCTAGAGTTCGTGACAATTCTCCTCCTCAGCCTTTGTAATGGGATTAAAGGTATGAGCCAGTGAGCCTAGCTTGATTTCCATGATTTTTGTGCCCTGGTATTTACATCTTGGTGTAATCATCACCCTTAAATGAAGGATGCAATGTATTACCTATTTTAATGGAATTAAATAATCAAGGTGAAGGTGAATAAAGCAAAGGAATTTTGCAGTTGTAACAAAGATTCTAAGTTTATTTTTGTTGTTAATTGAAAGGGGGATTATCCTAAAAGGGGGCTTGATATACCAGAGGGTCGCTCAAAAACTACTTAGCGTTAGGGAAATGGGTCAGTGGTTAAAGGTGCATACTTACAAAGCCTGCTAGCCTGCGTTTCGTTCTCCAGTACCCACACAAAGCCAGATGTATCTGGAGTTCATGTGTAGCAACAAGAAGCTTTAGTTTCCCCATTCTCTCTGTCCTTCCTCTCTGCTTATAAATAAATAAAATGATTTTTTTTAAAAAAAGATCCAGACCTTGCTCCAAAGAACAGACTTGAAGTGGTATATGTCATCTAATTTCCCTGGAGAAACCACCAATGATATTGTAAGCAACCAGTGAAAGAGTGACCTTCAAGCTGAGAAGCTGTAGATTAGAATCTCTTCCAACCTCAGGAAAATGGATCCTGCCAACAACCTGAATGAGTTGGGGAGAAGCCATTGATTCTCAAGATGAGATGACTATTGCTATCTTGACTGCAAAGGATTCAGTGAAGGACCTACAAACTTGTGGGATTAATAAATGTTATTCTAAGCCACTGTTTGTGGAAATGTTCTACACATACAGAAAATGGAAAGTTTTTTCCCCTCCATTACTACCCATATTTTGAGTAAGAGAGCTGGGCTGGTTGGACTGCACAGGGAGACAGCATCATTAATTGGAACCACGCTCTTTCACTTCCCACCTGTGGCTTCCATAGCATCTCTGAAGCACCTGCCATACCCAGGTTAATTGTTCTTGGGGAGAGGCAGAAAGCATCATTATGATGTACCATCTCACAGCTACTGCTGAGCTAGAAGAAAACTACCTTCCATGAAAACAGCACACATTGGAAACCAGTACAGTCCATGCTGCATACTGTCATAGTGCTTATTAATGTCCTGCTGATTCATTCTGTGACAACACATCTGGGTCAAACATTAGTGGACCATCTCTGAAAGAGTTGTTTGCCTCAGGATAGAGGATGTTAATATTCTGGGCACGCTTAAAACTCTTGACTAAGAGTCCAACCTGGCCTTCTCATTAGTACTTTGTGGGTGTCAGGACATTCGTTAAGATTCCACTTCCTTTAGTGTGGTCACCTTGGCATTTTTGAATGATGTTAGTGGCTTAGGGAGGATTTTTTTTCTCCAAATAAATAGCCTAGTATGCAGAAAGTAATTGGATTTGGCAGTCTTTGTAGTATCTCAGTGGATTGCTTTTAGAAGAGTTTTAAAGAATGGCTTTATTTAAATAGGAACAAAGAGATATTTGGCTGAAAGAACTGATAAGCATCTATGAGATTCTATAACTAATGTTGCATGTCAATATCATCTTCCACGTAGATGGATATTATGACAGCAATGAAGGAAGCCTGTATTGTTTTGGGGGGACACATAGCATCACACACTACATCACATACACTGTACATACACACATGCCAAAAATTTTTGAAAAGAAATATACAAAAGAAACTGCAATATCTCTTACATCTATAAACTTTTAAAGAAAAATAACACAACCAATGATTAATTCTCATCACCTCCAAGGACTTTATGGAATTGATCAAAAGCTTCAGACTTGGGGCTGGAGAGATGGCTTAGTGGTTAAGCGCTTGCCTGTGAAGCCTAAGGACCCCAGTTTGAGGCTTAATTCCCCAGGATCCACATAAGTCAAGGGGGTGTATGCTTTTGGAGTTCATTTGCAGTGGCTGGAGGCCATGGTGCACCCTTTCTCTCTCTCTCTCTCTCTCTCTCTGCCTCTTTCTCTCTCTGTCTGTCTGTCTGTCACTCTCAACTAAATAAATAAAAATAAACAAAAAAATTTTTAAGAAGCTTCAGATTTCCCTTTCTTGCTTAGAGATGTGAGCATGGTTTCAAAATTTCAGGACAGTGTCCTACAAGAAATGACAGTCACATGATAACTTGTGTATTAGATGCTTTTCTCACTGATGTGACCAAAAAAAAACAACTTGCAGTCAGCTTCATGTTACTGGGATGAACTTCCAAATAGACACAGTTTATGGGAGGAATGGGATTTATTTCACACTTATAGATCCAGGGGAAGTTCCATAATGGTGGAAGAAACTATCTCCCATTCATAAATCTAAGCAGAGAGACATCACTGAACAGCTAGCACCATAAGAAAGCATGAACTAGCAGCAAAATATCAGGAAACAAAGCAGAGCTCAGACTTTCTGCATACTTTTGGGCTAGAAATTGAATCTGCACCCCATGATACCTCTTCCAGCCAGGCATCTGGAAATCCAAATTTCAATAAAACACCTGAGTCTCCTGGGGAACATCCATTCAAACTACCATAAAACTTAAGGAAGGAAGGATTTACTTTAGCTTACAGTTTGACAGGCTAACGTCCATCATGGTGGGAAAGGCATGGTAGCAGGAGCTTGAGACAGCTGGTCACATTACATCCTCAGTCAGGAAGCAGAGAGAGATGAGTGTTGCTACTCAACTAGCGTTTTCATTTTTGTTGGGGCTGGGATCCCAGTTCATAGAATCATGCTACCCACATTCTGAATGAGTGCATCTGCCTCAATGAACTTAATCTAGAAACTCCCTCACAGACATGCCTAGACGTTTGTTTTCTAGGTGATTTTAGATCCAATAAAGTTAATAATTAATATTAACCATTGCAACTTGCTTTTATATATTTTTTGTGTTCTTGGGGATGTAATCCAGGTCCTCAAACACACTAGGCAAGCACTCTATCACTGAGCTACACCTTTCAACCCGAATAACTTGCTTTTTAACTAAGTCAGCTTTTTTTTCAAAGAGAATCATGTTTCTTCTTGGTTGTAGGCATATTCATGTCAACTAATGACAATGTTGAAAATATACAAAAATACCAAAAAGGAAAGTAAAAATTATTTAGAGTCCATATTCTCCTGTGCACCAATTACTGCTTCTTTCCTACTTGGCATCTGGATGGGTGAGAGTTCCTCACTCCATTGTAGTTAGAAATGGTCATGGTATTTTGGTGGCCAACAAAATGGGAATAGTAATTCATTGTGTCACTGATAGAAGGGAGCATTTGACTTCCAGGGCTAGAATCCCTGCCCCACAAGCTTGCCTCAGTGATTGTAGAAACCCTTGCTCTCATAGTCATGTAGCACTGAACCTTCAAATTGAGTATGGCTGCCCAAGTGAATCACTTAGAACTTCCAACAGATCTTGCACAATACATAATAAACCTTTGCAATATCAAAGCTATGTGCTTCCACAGCAGAACCTAGCCTATTCTATTTGAAATTATTTCCATAAACCCACCAGCCCAGAATTATTCACATGGAAACTTTCTTTGAGGATTTTCTTTTCTTCTTTTCTTCTCTTCTCTCCCTCCCTAACTTCTTACTTTTTAAAGAATTTTGCTCTGTAGCCCAGGCTAGATCCAAGCTAAGTATGTAGCCCAGTGGGGGGGGGGAGCTCAAATCTGTGACAGTCTCCTTGTCTGAGCCTTCCTAGTGTTGAAATTATAGGTGTAAGCCACTGTGCCTAGTTAAATATTTCTTCAATCTGTTGTTTTACACAGTTTGGATTTTAGCATTTTATCTTCTAAACTTCACCATGAAGCACACTATGAAAAATGTTTCTTTACTTTCTAATGCCTCCTCTGGCAGATCACTTTTTCCTTCTTACCACTTATCATATAGTGAAATTATTTTTATTCATTTACCTATTTGCTTGGCTTTTGCTATTTTCCTCCTTTGACATGTGAGCTTCATGAGGGCAGAGATCTTGTTAATCCTTTTTTTTTAAATAAGAATATGCTTTCTATGGACACATCATGTGTTGGCACCATCATTTCCCTCCTCCCTGCTGCTAATCTGCTGAAGGCCCACCTCAGTGGGGTTGCTGGTATTCCCCATGGGGTTGTGGGTTATGCATTGTAAGAGCAGAAGTCAGTAATTGGAGTGGGGGGATGCCTCTGGGTATGCCCTCCCAATCTGTGGCTCTTACAATCTTTCTGCCCCCCTCTTCTGCAAAATTCCCTGAGCCATGGTGGGAGTGTTTTAAGTCGACTTCAATGTTAAGCTCTCAGGAGCTTCTAGATTTCTGCTTTGGTGTGTGTTGATTGACCTCAGCATCTGTCTCTGTCATCCTGGTGCAGGGTGTCAGGCTCATCATGGAGGCAGCACTGTTGTTCATCTCACCAAGTCCTCTGAACCTTGGCTGGAGTACCAAGGGTAGTTTATCTCTTTGGGTGTCACTATCTTCTCAAAAAAAAAAAAAAAAAAAAAAACAGATTCTCCAATGAAGAATGAAGTCAGCATAGTTAAATAGGACAAGCATTCTTAATTTAGAGAGATTTTGATAGATGTACCTCCTCTTTTAGCAAAGACTAGTTGGAGCTTGTCATTGGAGAGCATAATCTTGATCTCCATGGGATTTTGACCTGGTTCCTAGTTCCAGCTATGGGTTTCTTTCCACTGAGAAGATCTCTTAGCCAATCAGAAAGGTATTGGTTACCCACCAAGGCTCTGTGTCATCATTGCACAGGTGCTTATGTCTTGTCAGACTGGTTGCTTTTGAGTGCTTAGACCCCTGCTTGCTCACAACATTGTTGGCCACTTGTCCCAAGTTGCTCATGTAGCATTTTCTACTACTAAATGGTCTAACCATCTGAGGACTGGCTCCCTTCCAGATTCCAGCAGTGTCTCTCCATGTTCTGTGTCATGTGGTGTCTGCAGCATGTGGGGTCTTCAACAATAGGGTCTTACCTTTTATCTCAGGGAGGTAATCAAGTGCTTTGACAGAAGCGTGTCTTGACCTTGTAATCTCTCCAATTAACAACCGATTTCTGGTACTGGGGGATACAGGCCATAGCCAAATATTTAAAGGTTAGGCTTCATCCCACCCTCTCCAGGGTCCTTCTTACTAGATGATCACCCCATATTCCTGTGGAGGGTTATATCTTATAGTCTTCTATCAAGGACAAAGGTTTCTATGGTACCAGTTCATTTGGGGCTTAGTTTCGTGTTTATTTTCCCCCAACCTCCCACTATTTTTCCAAGTACCTAAAAGTGTTTGGCACATATCAGGTGCTTAATAAATATTTGTTGAATGAATAATAAATGAATATTCCAGAAGAATTTACCATAAGTTATTTAACAAATTCCCTATTGCTAAGCATTTTAGTGTTTCCCCTCTGAAGACCGACTTTTTATATAAATGTTGTTTACTTCTGATTACTTTTCTTTGCCAAATTTCAAAGATGTGGATCAATTACCAGATCAAAAGACCTGGTTAATTTTAAGTTTTTTGATTCATACTATCCAAATGCCCCCCCCAAAAGTTGCATCAGTGTTCACTCTCAATAGTTTATAAGGGTGGATACACTGCTTAGTGCTCACCTAGTTAATCTTCACCAACACTTCATATCTTTTAAGAAGCCAGGAATATGTGTTATGATGTAAGTCATAAGCATTTCCATTAGGCCAAGTGGGGTAGCAAACATCTGTAATCTCAGCACTTTGGAGGTGATGGCAAGGAGAATTGAGTTCAAGTCCAACCTTGGTTACATGGTGAGTTTAAGGCCAGTTTGGGCTACACAAATCTTGTATATTAAAAAGAAAGTTTCTATTTTCTTCATTTTGTATTTGAACATGAGTTTGTCTCTGTCCCAGGAATTCACGGCAATGACTACTCAAAAATAGTTAACTCATATTGAAGACCCAGAATGAAATTGGCTGGTGTTTGCTATCACTTTTGCAAAACTTACTCTTCCACTGGGACCATCCAATTTCCAAGCTCATGGCAACCTTGATATAGAAGAAATATGACCAATAGCATATTTCCTTATCCTTGTCCTAAACAAAATACCTCCTCTCCCCCACAGCATTGAATTGTCATTGAGCCAATTAGTTTCTGACCATAATTAGGAAGAGCCTCAGATAAAACCACATTAAATACTTCAGTGAAAGAAGGCTGTTCAAACACTGGAAAGCAAGACCTGAAATGTCATCAATTTGCCCATGCGTGATCATTTAATAAGTCACTGTAAGAGACCATTTTAAATTCTTCAAACGACTATGTAAAGCCAAAAGGTTCTTGTTCTAGAGGCAGGGAAAGCGTCAGGTGTGAGCCAAAGAAACTAGCCAGGCTAAGCTAGCAACTGGAGCTAAGTGGTTGAATCCATTTACGAAACTCAGGTTCCTGCTGCTCATTCCATGCAGCCTAAGCTTCTCAATCGTAATGAAATTATCTTCAAGTGAAAGACCAAGACTTGGGAGAGAAATTGAGCACGGAAAATCAATACTAAGTTTCAGTGGTTCCTGAACAGAACATTAAGTTCTTTTTTATAGCCCAGAGAGTGAGTCAGTCCTGCATCCCTCCTTGGTTGGTGGGCAGCATCACAAACAGTATTCAGTTAGGCTTCTTTGAAAAACTATGGAAACAACTCAAATCTGGGAAGTGAGCTTCTTTTTTTTTCCAAATGATATTAATACTGGCTTGAGATTTTTTGCCTTTAATTGGGTTGGTATTTTAATTAGGTGTTAGCTTTGTGAAAATGAGGATGAAAGTAATTATTTAGGCTGCAACACTTTGAAAGAACATTTGTCTTCTTTCATTAGAGAATATTGGCAGTAAGTAAAGTCAGAAATGATCCTCTGATCTTTTCTCATAGGGCTGGCTTTGAGTAAAGTACTATTAAATATAAAAGAGAGCCGGGCATGGTGGCGCACGCCTTTAATCCCAGCACTCGGGAGGTAGAGGTGGGAGAATTACCATGAGTTCGAGGCCACCCTGAGACTACATAGTGAATTCCAGGTCAGCCTGAGCTAGAATGAGACCCTACCTTGAAAATCAAAACAAAAAAAACCCCAATAAATATAAAAGAGAAATCAATGTAGTCCAGTTTGGAAAAAGGTTTTCTTTCAATCTAGAATACTAGACTCAAGATCTTTTTTTTCTTCAAAATTGCTGATTTTATGATTTATATACATCTATATATTATTTGCATGTGTATATTGGTTTTCAACAAATATCAGTCTATAGCAAATGCTGGCAAACTATGGCCTGAGGACAAAATTTAGCCTGCCATTTGTTTTTGTAAATAAAGTTTTATTGGAACAAAGCCACACCCCATTGTTTGTGTTTCTGTGGCTGCATTGGGGCTTCAGTGATGGAGCTGAGTATGTTTGACAGAGACTATATGGCCCTTAACAGAAAAAAATGTTTAAGTCCCTGTTCTAGAGTCAGATCTTTGTAATGAGCACATGTGTGAGTCTGAATAGAATATAAATTCTAATAAAAATATCTATTTATAGATCATATGCTATTCAAGGAATGTCTTTGTTGATGTGGAAGTAAGAAAGTGTAGAAGCTTGGAACTCAGAATATTAGAGGCCTCCAAAGATATAGAAAAGAATACTGTAAGTTGAAATTAATGACAATTTTTTCCAAATACCTACAAAATGTGTATACATTGTGTATTCAATGTAATTCAGTGAAAGAAATGAAACAAATACTGTGTGCCTAGTTATTGTTCCAAGCCATGGACATCACAAGATGGATGACTCATAGATAGGCCTATCACATGAAGAGCTAGAAGATAGTTTTGTTGGGCTTTTGTAGTAGTTACCTTTTCTTTACTGGGATAAAACAACTGGCCAGAAGCAGCTTATGAGAGGAAAGGGTTTGTTTCAAGCTTACAATTTTGAGGGGAAGTTTCAGCATGATGGAGACAAGCAGCTGACTCACATCTTCATCCAGCAGCAGCAGAGAGAGAACAGCAATACAGAGCTATAGCTCTGAATATCTGGTAGGTCGGGACTAACAATCCTCAATGCCTGCCCTCAGTGACATAAATCTCCTCCAGCAAGGCTCTACCTCTTAAAGACTCCCCTAGATGGGTCTAAGTAGGAGGCTTAATCATAAACACTTGAGGCTATTGGGGCCATTTTACATTTAAGCCACCACAGTTTCATTCTCCACAGCTGTAACTTCCTATGCCATTGATTATAAAAATTACTAAAATTGAATACTTCATCCTTCACTCCATCTGCTTTTGGGGTTTTTCTTTATATGAGAAAGAGGGAAGAGAGATAGAATGGGTGCACCACAGCTTCTAGCCACTGCGAATGAACTCCAAATGCAAGCACCACCATGCACATCTGGCTTACATGGGACCTGGAGAATTGAACGTGGATCCTTAGGCTTCCCAGGTAAATGCCTTAACTGCTAAGCCATCTCTCCAGCCCATCCATCTGCTTTTCATCTCAGTATGGGAAGAGGCATCAACAGACAGTTGACCAATGTAGTTGTCAGATTCTCTGCTTTCTTTTGCATTGGCTGTAATTTGCTTCCACTTTGCTTTGCCTGGCTTAATCAGGCACCACCTCAGAAGTTGTCAGAAGAACACATGACCCCCCCCATTTTCTCTTTCTTTACCATATGAAGTCTAGTAATACATCTGTCATGTATGTTCCTTTAAAGACCAGTACTTCCTATGGGTAGGATTGTTGGCATTAAGTTTTGACGGTTTACCTGGGAGGAGGCCACTTTCATATCATATGTGGTAGTGTTTTGTGGAATATGAATAAATAAACATGGTCAGAAGTTGTGAACCCAGTTTCTATAGCTGCTTCAAGTACATATGGGAATGAATACACATTTGCTTGTTAAATAATTCCATTAATACTTAGTCAGAATTATGTTTGTGCTGGGTACCTGTATTTGTGTTGAGGATATAGCAGTGACTAAGGAAGACAAACTTTGTGACTTCATACAACTTACATTCCTGTGGGGACAGATAGACAATGAAGATTTTTCATATGAGCCTCACTACAACCACTAGTGTTGTTTTAAATTTATTTTTATTAGATATGGACATATTTATTAAGTAAACAACACATGTTGGTACTATTCTTTAACTCCTCCCTGCCCCTTTTCTGAAAAGGCCTTCCTCATTGGGGATGCAGATCAACCCCATGGGGATTATGGGTCATGCATTGTGGAGGCAGCAGTCAGTTATGGAGGAGAGGCAATGTCCCCAAACAAGGCACAATGGGACCTACAGGAGCAGGGGACTGGGAGGAGCAGGGAGACAGGGGTCTGGCCCACTCACTTCACACCACTGTGCCCGCCCACACACTGTCCTCTCAGGGAACCCAGACCAGGGCACTGGGAGGAGCCAGGAAATAGGAGTGTGGCCTACTCACTCCATACCACTGCACCTGCCCCCATCCATTGTGTTTTGCAGTTGAAAGAATCTGAGGATCATTACGTGCTTTAAACTCTTATTGGAACCACCAGGCTTTTATTCATGTTAGAATGCATTAGAAATAAGTATACTTCTGAAGTTTTACATCAATAATAACCTTGATTATGATAATCATTGGTACAATAAGGAATGTAGGAATATTAGAAATTCACAGGAAGAAAATAAACCATAATGATATGAGATGAGTTAATGGTAAGTGGTCTGGAAAAATAGCAGAAACATGGTTTGAAGTAAGATGACTGCATAAGAGTCACACCAGTCCAGCCTAGGGAGGGATTTGAGCAAAACCACAACAAAATACACTCTTTGTCTAAAAAGTGAAGGTGGATAATTTTTTATTGGCTACAGAAGAGAAACAGGAGATACTAAGATCTATCAGAAAGGAGGAAATCAGCCAGAATCCCACTGAGGAGCTTGTGGACCTGGATCCAATCTGGGCTGAAACATGTGAATGCTTGTGCCCACCTGGCACCCAGTTGCAGGAACAGAGACCAAACAAGGGGATTTTCCAACTTCATCAGCCTCCTTGCAAAGTCAAAAAAAAAAAAAATCTGAAAGGGAGACAGCAGGACACAGGTGGGACCAGCTGAGAAGTTCCAGTACAAATCCAGGCTTCCTGCACTCTCCCATCCCCCAACTGACAGACCCGCATTCAGCTCCAGGCAGCAGGGCATCTAGCACAGCTGATCAGAGCACCAGATTCACAGCACAATACTGAGGGATTGATGTGGGCACTCAGCATTGGTGAGATTAGAAGCCACCCCAAAAGGTAATGAGGCTGACTGACAAAGAAGCAGGTACCTAGGCCTGCACTGGAAGTGCTAATCTCTCATTCCATGTCAGGCCAGGTTATGGGTTACATATTCTTGGTTGGCTTTACCATTCTCAAGTAAACTATTTTGAGCAACAAAAATAAGGCCGGTGGTATCACCGTACCTGATTTTAAGCTATATCACAAAGCCATAGTAACAGAAACAGCATGGTACTGGCACAAAGACAAACACATAGATCAATGGAACAGAATAGAGGACCCAGATATAAGCCCAGGCAGCTACAGCCATCTGATTTTTGACAAAAATGCCAAAAATATTCATTGGCCAAAAGACAGCCTTTTCAACAAGTGGTGCTGGGAAAATTGGATATCTATATGTAAAAGGATGAAAATAGATCCTTGTCTTTCTCCATGCACAAGAATCAAGTCCAAATGGATCAGGGACCTTAATATCAGACCTGAAACTCTGAAATTGCTAGAGGAAAAGGTAGGGGAACCCTTCAACATATTGGCATAGACAATGACTTTCTGAATGTAACCCCAGTTGCTCAGGAAGTAAAATCACTAATAAATCAATGGGATCCCATGAAATTACAAAGCTTTTTTACAGCAAAGGACACTGTGAATAGAGCAAAAAGACAACCTACAGAATGGGAGAAAATCTTTGCCAGTTATACATCTGACAGAGGATTAATATCCAGAATTTACAAAGAACTGAAAAAACAAAACAGTAAGAAATCAAACAACCCAAATAAAAAATGGGCTATGGAACTAAATAGAGAGTTCTCACCAGAAGAAATACAGATGGCATATAAACATCTTAAAAAGTGTTCTACATCCTTAGCCATCAGGGAAATGGAAATTAAAACAACTTTGATATTCCATCTCACTCCTGTCAGAATGGCTATCATCAAGATAACAAATATGATAACAAATGAAAATAAATGTTGGTGAGGATTCGGAAAAGGGGAACTCTTCTACAATGTGGTGGGAATGTGGTCTGGTACAGCCATTGTGGAAATCAGTGTGGAGGTTCTTGAGACAGCTAAAACTTGATTTACCATATGATCCAGCTATAGCACTCCTAAGTATATATCCCAATGACTCTTCTCTCTACCTTAGAGATACTTCCACAACCATGTTTATTGCTGATCTATTCACAGTAGCTAGGAAGTGGAACCAGCCTAGATGTCCCCCAACAGGGAAATGGATAATAAAGATGTGGTACATTTACACAATGGAGTTCTATTTAGCAGGAAAGAAAAATGAAATTTGCAGGGAAATGGATGGATATGGAAAGGATTATACTAAGTGATATAACCCAGGCCCAGAAAGCCAAACGTCACATGTTCTCTCTCATATGTGGATTCTAGCTACAAATGTGTAGACTTGTGTGTAATCTGGAACCAAAAATTAGTAGCAGAGGCCAGTAAGCTACAAAAAGTCTATAAGGGAAGGAGGAGAGGGAAGGACTTTAGGGGATGGTATTGTATATATGTAAGTAGAAGAACAGATTACAGGGAGTGGAATGGCCTAAGTGAGGCCAGGGGAAGAGATTGAGTAAGAGAAGTGTGTGGAGAGAGGGTCAATCAAAAATTAAGATATCCTGAATAAGACATATAAAAGCCTACTTTCTTGGATAATAGCACATCCAGAAGCCATAGATTGCTACTAGAAAAATTTCAGTGCCAGGGATGGGATACCATCCAGTGAGTTGTTGGCAAGGGAGGTCCCTGTTGCCTCCAAAACATTACAGGCTATTGCCAAGTCCCTTGGTTTCCCATGAGTAACAGATGGGAAGACCTTAATGCTGAAGATTTCACATGCCTGGGTGGCAAGGTCACTGAGAAATCAAGCTGGTGCTGAGCTGAAACCTTCTTCTTGTAGACTGGCTGACTGAAAGCTGGAGAAAGCTGCACAGTATACAGCCCTATGGGATATAGAAGTCATCAGTGGTGAAAACAGTGGACACTGGAAGCCTCAAGTTTGGCCAGACAAGCCAAATGACCAAATGGGTGCAATATTGGTATGTCAGCTCTGGGGGAAACCAACGACTCTCTAATTGGACAGGAGTCCCGCTCTATGGGAGGGAATACATGCCTGGTACTGAAAACCTAATCAAAAGTCTATAGCAGGAGAGGTCATGACCTGCTCTTCTCTGGATAAATGCATATATTACTCTCACCAAATTGCCCTGAAAGCACTACACTTAATGTTCATATTCATATCTTAATGCTACTCTCACTTCTGGTTAGAGAAGCTTTTCTTTTCATATGGTGATGACCACTGGGATGATCCAAAAGGCAACATAATGCTGAGAAGGGACGGAAGAGTGTCCAGCACTGAAACATTTCTATCACACCCTCCAAGGCTCAGGGTCCATCACAGAAAAGGTGGAGGAAAGAATGTAAGAGCCAAAGGAAGGGTACCACTCCTTATGTACAACTGTCCAGACAGAAATTGTCCTTGATATCCATGACCTCACAGTGCCTAGCAATATCTTCACAAGATCTGCATAATAGGAGAAAAAGGTGATGACATCAAAATAAAAGAGAGACTAATGGAGAGGGGGAGGCGATATGATGGAGAGTGGAGTTGTGCAGGGGAAAGTGGGGGAGGGGAGGGAATTATCGTGGTTTATTGTCTGTAAGTATAGAAGTTGTCAATAAAAATTTTCAAAAACAGAGATGAACATGGAACCTATGCTCGTTTGGTGAGGTGATCAGTGGCAATGTCTCTAAAGGCATAGACCATATAAGCTTGGCACATGCAAAGACCAGGATGAAGAGAAGCATGGATGTGGGATGGCTGCAGCAGAAAAAGAGAGGCTCAAAGCAATGGGTCAAATTATATAAACCTCCTCAGCCCTGCGCAGGTGTATAATTGTTTTTAATTTATTTATTTGAGACAGAGAGAGAGAGAGAGAGAGAGGTGTATAATTGTTTTTAATTTATTTATTTGAGACAGAGAGAGAGAGAGAGAGAGAGGCAGAGAATAGGCATGCCAGGGTCTCTAGCCACTGTAAACAAACTCCAGACACATGTGCCACCTTGTGCATCTATCTGGCTTACATGGGACTTGGAGAATTGAACCTGGGTCCTTAGGCTTCACAAGAAATCACCTTAACTGCTAAGCCATATCTTCAGCCCATAGGTGTGTAAATTGTATTCTAAGAGTGATGGGGAGATATACCACATCTTAGTTATCCATTCTTCTAGTGATGGACATCTGGGTTGATTCCAGCTCTTAGCTATTATAAATTGAGCCGCTATAAACATGGTTGAGCAAATCTCTTTAGTCTGTGGTTTGAAGGTTTTAGGGTAGATGCCCAGTAAGGGAATAACTGGGTCTGTTGGTATCTCTATACTCAGCTTTTTCAGAAGTCTCCATATTGCTTTCCAAAGTGGTTGTACCATCCTACAATCCCACCAACAGTGGATGAGTGTTCCTACTTCTCCACATCCTCGCCAGCATTTGTTTTTATTTGATTTTTTGATGCTTGCAGCACAAGGCGGAAGGAGATCAGCATAGAGAAAAATCAACTCCTACCAAATCAGAGAGCCAGAGCCTCAGAGGCCCTCAACACCTCATCACTGAAGCAGACCAAAAATGAACCCAACATGGCTCAGGGAAATTTTGCGGAAGAGGGGGCGGAAAGAATGTCAGAGTCACATGTTGGGTCATGATATGCAGAGACATTTAGCTTAGCCATAACTGTGGGCTAACTCCACAATGCATGACCCGTATACCTCAACAAGGAGGGGCCAAGGGGAGGGGGTAGGTCACGGATGAGCCTAATAATGGTACCAAACTGACTGTATTTGCTGAATACAGAACTGACTAATAAAAAAAAAAAAAGAGTGATGGGGAGAGCCTTTGGAGGGCTAGGAGCCAGAGAGTTGGTATGGTTTGATTTGGTTTTACAGAGTCCAGGTAGGTTGCTATGGACAACATGCTAGGATTCCAGGATGAAAAAGGGAAGTTAGTAGACTACCAGTTTGTGTGCGTGTGTGTGGGGGGGACGACACGTTGATTGACTTGTAGAATACCAGCATTAAAAAGTGGCCATATGTGAGAAATGCTTTGAAGATAGAGCTGCCATGACTCACTGAAGAACTGATTGGGAGAATAAAGCAAACAGATTGGGCAATCATGGCTGATTGACTCCAAGCATTTATGAATTTGTTCTGAATCACTGGAGGTAAGAAATGGATATTTATACACACATACACACACACACACACACACTAAATCACTTGACTTAAATAAAATCTCTTAAAGAATTTAAATATTATATGTGAGTTTTTCAATAAATTTTCTCTATTTTATAATTTTCTAAAATAAATATGTCTAAAGGAAAAATGGTCCCTTTGACCTTTCTTTTTCTCTCTGTCTCTGTCTTTGTCTTTCCCTGTCTCGCTTCCTCCCTCCCTCCCTCTCTCTCCAGCACTTGTGATTGAACCCAGGGCTTGCACATGCTACGCAAGTGTTTCCTTTTCCCTCTTTGTATTTTGAGACAGGGTCTCACTAAATTGATCAGGCTAGCATTGAACTCATTCTTTAGCCCAGGCAGGCTCTAAACTTGTGATCCTCCAGCCTCAGCCTCCTGAGTAACTGGACTTACAGGCCTGCACCACCCGGACCTTTCTTTGATTTGACCTTCTATCATAGATGAAAGACCAGAGGACTGACTGCTCAGCGGCAGATACCAGGTCACAACTACTACAAGATAATACTGGCAGTAGAGCTCTGTTTCCTTTACAAGTTCAAGCATGAATCACACTGACTCTTATAAAAACATGGTTTCTTTTTGTGTCTGCTTAAAATAATGTTTAAAGCTCAGTATGAGAAATTAACTATTGAAAATAGTTTTAAATGGTGAGTTAATAGTTAAAAAGTTCCTGAACATGGCACATCCTTTTTAATGATGTCCATAATTCACTTTCCTTTTAAAAATGCTGTCAAATCTCATCAGTACTGCTTTGTTAAATTCTATATTCCTTTCTATTTTTAGTTATTCTGTATGGAAATAATCTACTAAATGACTTTAAAATTGCATATATAAGCTTTTCTTCCATACTTTAACTTTTCCTCCATAAATTTATAATCTGCAACACTCAGATGCAATGAAATCTACCTGAATATATTAAATTTTCTTCCCTCTGAGATGAAAGGAAGAGGAAAATTTAAATTATGAGGGATTTTGCTGAAGTTAGTATAATACCATCTTATTAATTTTTTTTACTTGTCATTTGTCACATCTTGTGATGCTCAATAATCTTTTATGATGTTTTTCTTCTCATGAGTTTCTAATATTACTATTTCTTTCTTTTTTTTTTTTTGAGGTAGGGTCTCACTATGGCTCAGGCTGACCTGGAATTAACTATGTAGTCTCAGGGTAGTCTTGAACTCATGGCGGTCCTCCTACCTGTGCCTCCTGAGTGCTGGGATTAAAGGCGTGCACCACCACACCCTGGCTAATATTACTGTTTTCTATAATGTAAAGTTTATTAATTGTGGGACAGCTCAGGAATGTCTACCTCTTTATAACATTTCATAATATGAGTAAGTATTTAGTGGTTGAAATAATAAGTATGTTGTGGGATAACAGTTGTAGTGATGAGATTAGTATGAAAAATCTTTAGATTCCTTCTTATTTGAGTAAACTATATGTCTCACTTCTGATATTTGGGTTATTCTTCTAAACTAGACTGTTACTTGGCACTAAAATTTAAATATCATGTTCTCAACTAAACCTTCAATTCTTAAATTCTTTACTTGTAGCTTTTAGGAGATGCCCTCCTTTACCCAAGTAAACACATTCATAATGTATTGAGTGCAAGTATAGTACTCAATTCTCATTTCTCTAGGATTAAGAGGAATTGATGGAGGGAGTCTTCTTGAAAACCAAAAAGAACTATATGGGGTTGGGGAGGTTAAGTGCTTGTGTTGCAAACATGATACAACTGAGTTTTATCTCCAGAACCCATGATTTTTTTTAAAATAGTCTTATAATTCCAATAATGGGGAGATGGAAACAGGAGGGATCCCTGGGGCTCACTGGCCAGCCTGTCTAGCCTAGTTGGTGATGTCCAAAATAAGGAGAAACCCTATCTCAAAAGAGGTAAATCACGTCCCTGAGGATAATCCCTGAGGTTGTCCTCCGACTTCCATGTGCACACACACATGTATGTACACACATCCACCAATACCAACATACATAACTAATGCCATACACATGAGAAAAAAGAACTCCACAAAGATGTTCACTATGTCCTTTTAATTGAAATTTTATTAGTTGTGAACTTTATAAAATTTTTTCGTATTAATTGTATTCCCACTGGGTTCAGAAGGAAGGAATGTCACACTAAGATGCCATGATGCCATCAATTCTGAACAATTTGTATTGGTTTTTACAGTGCTGGGGCAGGGGAACTTAAGGCTTCAAGCATGATAAGGCAAGTGCTGTACCAATAAGCTATATCCTCTGACCACAAATATACCTTTCTAAATTGCCCTCAGATTTTTACTATTAAATCAGGCCCTATGGACCTCCAATCATACACCTTCATGAACATAGAAGTACACAGTTTTCTTCATTCTTTAAGTCTTCATTTGTGAAGGCTCCCATGTCACATAAAGCTTTTTAAGTTAGATTTTAGTAGTTCCTAAATTTGCATGCTATTCTTTTTTATTTTTATTATAGCACCTCAACCATGATCCTTGCTATGGGTGAAGAAAAGATTTGGTTCTTCTCCTCCATACTTATACAAAGAAATCCTGGCTTTACTAGGCTATAAGTAACTCCCATGCATTCCTAGAAAACATTCAAATTTCTTCAAAGCAAAACAAAACAGGAAAATTATTGAATGTAGTTATATGAATATATATATATATACTCATTTCCATTTTTCTGTGAGCATTTGAATAAATATCTCATGTCTATGTCCTCTATCTTCAACTGTAAGTAATATTCACATTGATGAACACACCTCAGTGAGAACATAGGCTTGTTTCCCATTCAAGAGATGACAATCTCATGTTTTCGTTTAGTGCCTCTTGTCCTTTTCCTGTCTGTCCTCACTGTCAGCTGATGGCATCTCATGCTTTTTAATTGAGAAAAGTGAAGTCACCAAACAGGAAGCTATGTTTTCCATGGGTGTCATTATTCACCTTGATGCAATGGAAGGTTGTATGCCTTTTAGCAAAAGTGTTCTGGCACTGTCCCCAAAGGCTTCTTCTGCCAGGATTCTTTCTCGTTCTCAGTATCATTTTCTATTTCTCCGTGTTCTCCATTGGTTTTATAGTATCATACAAATCCATTTGATTGTTTCTAATACCCGCCATTAAAATCTCTTTAAAATTTATTTATTTATTTGTGTGTGTGTGAATGCACATGTGCGCGCGCGCGCACACACACACACACACACACACACACCAGGGCCTCTTGCCACTTCAAACAAACAGCAGCAGACAGTTGTGCCAATTTTTGCATCCAGCTTACATGGGTGGCTTGAGAATTGAATCCCATGCCACCAGACTTTGCAAGAAAGTGCCTTTAGCTGATGTTAGTCTCTTAAAATCCTCCTGGCTCTTTCTTTACTCCTTATTCCTGCCAATGATGCTGTAATAACTGCATTGTAATCTTCACTTCCTCACCTTCCATTCTTGCCTTAGGTTACTCCAAACTGGCTTCAAACTGCACTATAACACTGAAACTGTTTCCCAGTACTGGGAATACAAGCACGTGTTACCACACCTCCACACCTAGCCCTTTTATTTTGTTTTGTTTTTGAGGCAGTGTCTCACTCTAGTCTCACTAAATAACTCACTCTGTAGCCCTGGCTGATCTCGAACTCATAGCTATCTTCCTACCACACCCTCCTGAGTGTTGAGATTATAGGCATGAATCACCATGCCCATCTTTTTTTTTTTTTTTTTTTTTTGAGGTAGGGTTTCACACTAGTCCAGGCTGACCTGGAATTCACTATGTAGTCTCAGGGTGGCCTCGAACTCACTGTGATACACCTACCTCTGCCTCCCGAGTGCTGGGATTAAAGGCATGCACTACCATGCCTGGCTTTCCCATATTTTTATTTAATGGAAGTTCTGGGAATAGAACTCGCTTCCTTATGCTTGCAACAGCACACACTTTACTGACTGAGCTATTTTCCAAGCCTCTTTAATTTTTGACTTGTCCCGGTTAGCTCTTGCTGCATAATGAACCATCCCAAAGTTAATAATTTTAAAACACCACCACTTCTTTAACTTATGAATAGATTTCCCAATTCATTTGGATATTTTATTAGGTTGGATCCTCATAAGAAATCTATGAGGCAGAGATTTGAATAAAAGTGGTTTTATTTGGGAGAAACCTATGAAACATTGCTAGGGGCATAAGGAAGAGAGACAGGAAAGCTAATATGAGATGTATTGATAAGCAGATCATTCTTATGAATGGGTGGTCTTGAGAGGCTCCAAAGGCATTACCTCATCTAAAGATGAAGATGTTAGGGTATTTACCCATCACCCTCATTCTTTACTGGTTGTAATTGCTCACCTCTCACAGCTGTAACTCTACTGGACTCTACTTCAGTGTGAAGATCAGGCTTACTTCGGTTGGGTAGAGAAGGATTTAAGAGACCATCAGTGCAGGAAGATGGCTGTGAGCTGAGCATCATGACATATGCATGGAGGAATCCTTGCTTAGCATTCAGCTTGGGTCTCAGCCCTTGTGAAGCTTACCCACACATACTGAAGCAATTTTTGGATCTCAATTCTGTCTTCTTGTGCATGTAAGTGTACTTCACTAGTTTTTCTCCCTTCCCTGCCCCTTGGATGTGACTGTCTCTCTTACAACAGTAGATTATTGTTACTTTTATTCCCCAGTCCAACCTCAGTGTCCAACAAATAGCTGAAAGTTAATACACAATGGTTTGATATATGAGTGGTTGTTTAGTCCTTTTATCTTCAATAGGCCATTCCCACTGAGGAAACTGTATTATTTATTTATTTGCATATTGGCACGTGCATGCCATGTGTGTGGAGGTCAGAAGACAAGCTTGAGGTATCTGTATTCTTCTTCACCCTTCTTTGAGGCAGGGTTTCGTGCTGTGGCAAATGAATGCCAGTCTAGTTGGCCTACAAGCTTCAGAATCTCCTGGCTCTGCCTCCCATTGATGTAGGTGCATTGGGATACCAAGCACATGTACCACTCTGCATCCAGCTTCATATGGGTGCTGGGGAGGATCCGACTCTGGCTTTATAGGCAATTGCCTTTACCACTAAGCAATCTCTCAGCCCCAGAAAATTATAATCATATGTATTTATTCAGTTGAGATAAATAGTTCTTATGACTGGCATAAGTGTAAATTGGATCAATATTAACTTCAAAATAATTTAACTATGCCAGAAATCATGCCTGAAATATTAAAAATTGTCTGTATAAAACAAGAAAGCTTGATCCATAAATTTGTATCAAGTAAAATGGATCTAAGGTAGGTTTTATTCAAACTTTCAGGAAAACAATGTTTTGGCTTCCATGGTCTCTTCTCATTTATTCTTCATTGTCACAGCAGAGTAATATTTCATTAGATTTTCTTTTACCAGTATGTATACTTGATCCTGTGATTTAAATCTGTTATGTATTTTTTGTCTTGAGAAGAAAAGTCACAAGAAAGTTTAAGTATAAATAAAGCATTGTGGTTCTGGGGAATTTTACAATTTATGCTAACTTAAAATCAGGTGAACTTCTATCTATCACATCATCTTTCTTGCTTCAAGAAAACATTTTTTTTGCAGTGTTCTGTCAATAATACTTTTTAGTGCCATTCCTTTATTTTTAATAAAGCATATTTTGATGATTGAAAGGAAACTTTTCTGTGTATTTAACTTAGCTTTGAAGGAATATGATATCAATGTCATGTTGAAGGAGTTATACATATATATATATACATATACATATATATACATATGTATACATATATACATATACATATATATATATATATATATATATATATATATAGAGAGAGAGAGAGAGAGAGAGAGAGAGAGAAATAAATTTCCCTATGGATAAGCAGATATTCTTCATAAGGAAAGGTAACATATCACATTCCTCCATTTATTATTATTATTTTATTATTATTAGTAGTAGTAGTAGTAAGGCATGATCTTACTCTTTAGCCTAGTGTTAGTGTTATCTTCTTTTTTTGCGGGGGGGGGGTTTGAGGAAGGGTCTCACTCTAGCCCAGGCTGACCTGGAATTCACTATGTAGTCTCAGGGTGGCCTCGAACTCACAGCGATCCTCTTACCTCTGCCTCCTGAGTGCTGGGATTAAAGGCGTTCACCACCATGCCTGGCTACAGTTACCTCCTTGTTACTGGGAAAACATCCAACCATAAGCATCTTATGAGAGGAAAGTGTTTATTTCAAACTTACAGAATATAGGGAAATACTACCAATGGCAGAAAAAGCTGGCTCACTTCCATATACACATAGCAGAGAGAGAAAAACCAACACCAGGAAGCATGAACAGCCAGAGCACAAAGCTCACTCTCTACTTACCTAGTAGGGCTGGACTCAGGATCAGCTCCCAATGACACACCTCCTCCAGCAGGGGTCTGCCTGCTGGAGAGTTAGATAGGAAGTTTAATATTTTTGTTTGTTTGTTTTTTTTTTGAGGTAGGGTCTCACTCTGGCCCAGGCTGACCTGGAATTCACTATGTAGTCTCAGGGTGGCCTCGAACTCACAGTGATCCTCCTACCTCTGAGTGACAAGTGCTGCAATTAAAGGTGTGCACCACCATGCCCAACTAGGAAGTTTAATCTTAATCAAAAATACCTCAGGCTCTGGAGGACATATAGTTATATTCAAACCAGCACATCCAGGCTGGTATGGGTCACACTGTGTACCCAGGCTAACCTCAAATTCATAGTGATCTTTTTATTTCAGGCTCCCAAGTGCCCAGATCCACATTCTTATATTTTTCATGTTGTGCATGTGTATATATGCATGTATGTATGGGACATATGCTTGTGTATGCATGATGTATGTGCATATGTGCATATTTGTTTGCTAGTGCAGGAGAATTCATGCCATGGTATGCATGTGGAAGTCAGAAGACAGTTTTTGGTGTTGGGTTGGTAGGTGGGAAGATGCATATTGAGGGAAAACAATAGAGGAAAAGTGAACCTGTCTGTCAAATAAATCCTTATATTTAAAACATAATATGCTAGTTGAGGAAAGAAAAGGAAGGCTCTTAATTATTTTCCAATACCAAATTGCTGAGCCCTCCCCAAGCTGCAGTGGAGTAGCTTATTTAAGAGAGCTATTAAAATTAAATGAATGATCCCATACACCATCAACAGAGGTGAAAGATCCTAAGTTATTCTTTCATTTTTCTCCAATGTAAACAACGATACTAGCAACAGAACTATGTGGACGAGGTAGATGCAGACATTCCATTGTCCTCAGATATTAGTCCAGATATTGGTCACTGGTGAGAAAACTTTCCATTTTCAAAAAGGAAATGGCTTGGATATCCATGACCTCATAGTGCCTGACACTACCTGCACAAGACCATCATAAGAGGAGGAAAAGATGATGACATCAAAATAAAAGACAGACTGAGATGGGGAGGGGAAATGATGGAGAATGGAATTTCAAAGGGGAAAAGGGGGTGAAGGGAGGGTATTACCATGGGATATATTTTTTTGTTTTTTTTTTTTTTTTAGTTTTTTGAGGTAGGGTCTCACTCTAGTCCAGTCTGACCTGGAATTCACTATGGAGTCTCAGGGTGGCCTCGAACTCACGGCGATCCTCCTACCTCTGCCTCCCGAGTGCTGGGATTAAAGGCATGCGCCACCACACCCGGCCCATGGGATATTTTTTATAATCATGGAAAACGTTAATAAAATTGAGAGGAAAAAAAGGAAGTGTTTGCTAGTAATTCCATATGGCCATTTTCTTTGTTTTTTATCTTTTGCAAGCCCTACCCCCAAGGCTGTCATTTACATCTTCCTAAATTAAGCAGAATAATGTCTAACTGGTAACTACAATTATGTCTTTGGAAACTTTGGATCATCCACATTCTTAAAGCTTCCTATGAAATTTAAAGGTACTGCTCAATAACACAGAAAGTTAAAGAAAAATATTAACAATTCTCTGGCATTGATTAGATTCTCAGCAAGTAATAAAGTAATATATAGAACACTAAAAAGAGACACCCAAGAGAATCACTAAGTCAATTAAGAATATTTTGAAATGAAATTTGAAATAAATCTGTAATAAAGTGTAGCATGAATATTTGTATGGAGAATTCTCATACAGATTATTGTAATTTAAGGAAATGACTTTATGGGTAGTCTGAAACATACCAAAGATGTCATTTGCAAAGTTGCCTTTTATACTCATAATTTCTCTGTATAATGGCTTGAGAAAATAGTTGTGAAATTTCCAACCATGTTACTTCAGACAAGATTGGGCACGTTTAGGGTGACATGGCTGCAGACAATCCTGTATACTTCAAAGAGCATTTATTATTGGAAAGCTCCCATTTGTCTTGGCATCAGTCAGCTCTCCCAAAACCTCAAAGCAAATTATTTTTCATTGAAGGAAAAACATGCATGATTGGTGTTATCTAACAGGGTCCACAAGAAAAATAAATAAATTGAATGAAGATGATCTTGCCTTTCTTTCTTTCTTTTTACAAATTTTTTATTGATTATTCATTTGCAAGGAGAAAGAGACGGAGAGAGAGAATGGGCATGTCACAGAGACAGAGAATGGACATGTCAGGGCCACTTGCCACTGAAAATGAACTCCAGATAAATGCACCACTTTGTGCATCTGGCCTTATATGGGTACTGTGAAAACCATCCAGGGCCATCAGGCTTTGCAAGTCTTCCTTCCTTCCTTCCTTCCTTCCTTCCTTCCTTCCTTCCTTCCTTCCTTCCTTCCTTCCTTTCTTTCTTCTTGATTTCCCAATGAGTTTAACCTCTTGCATAAGCATAGGTTGTTTACCAAAGCATAAGCAAATGTAGCCACTGGTAAGCCCTGGCAACCATTGATTGCTAATATGTCCTCAGAGAGGGGTGCAGCATTGGGAGCCCCTCTCAGTCCATGATGAAATGTTAATAAGACCAATCTTGTGCAGATCTTATATAAGTCCACAGGTGCTATGAGTTCATGAGTGCAACAGCCATATCATGTCTGGAAAGCATTATTCCACAGCACTCTTCCCAATCCTCTGGATTTTACATTCTTTCATTTTTCTTATTTTTCATTTTTTGGCTTTTTGAGTTTGGGTCTCATTTTAGCCCAGTCTGAACTGGAATTCACTGTGTAGTCTCTGGCTGGCCTTGAACTCACAGCACTCCTCCTAACTTGGCCTTCTGAGTGCTGGGATTATGCCATCACACCTGGCCTTTTAAATTCTTTCTGTCCCTACCTACCCTTCTGTGGTATCCCCTGTGCTTGAGGAGGGGGTACACCATTATTTTTTAATCTAATATTTCTTAAAGTGAAAGATATGGACCATCTGATCTATGGAAATCTCCCATGATCTTTACTTGATCTCTTTGACATGAGTTAATTATAATATGACATTGACATAAAGTTTTTTTCTTATTTTCCCTTATAAATTCCTTTTAGCAACACAAATGCAATTGTTATTCAATTATAGCCAGTATAAGAAAACACAGTTTTATTAATTGTGAAGGTTCTCATATAATGACATCTACTCAAAGCAATAGAAAATTCAGAAATATCACCAAGAAAGTTGTAAGAAAGCTCACAGAATAGTAAAAAATCCCTGAAAAAAGGACTTCCGGCCAAGATGGTGAGCACCTACCTGCGCCGCAGATCCACAGATCCCCGGGAAAGAAAGGCAAGACGTTAAGGGTTCACTGGGTCTTTTAGGGAAGAGAAATCTCCAACAGATTGCCAGTGGGAGGGCACAGAGGGGGAAAAACAGGGAATTGCTGATTCCCTCGTGGGTGGGTAACCCACCCCTCCCCGCAAGCAGCCACCATACCCACAGTCGCAGCTTCAGGAAACTCTCGCACTTACTGTAGTAAAAGGGTCCCAGCCCAACATAGGTCCACTTGCCTCACTGCACAGTGGCGATCGCCCTGCTACCCCTGCCCAAGAGTGACCTTGGCCAGGCTAGGCCTGCTGGCCCATTGGAGCTCAGGCTCCTTTGATCAATTTGCCTGCCAAATGGGGCGCCACTGCACCGATCTCCGTCCCAATCAATCCATGCATGTGGAATCTTAGCCTGCTCCACCCACTGACTCACTTACTGCTCCAGCCACCGCACATTCGTGCATGAGACCAGACCCATCGCAACTGCAACACGAGCTCAGACTGTGTCTGTCGCTTGCACCAGCTTAGGTGCCATCCCCTCCCTGTCTGCCATGCCACCGTCCACCATTGTCCTGTTGTGGGGGAGCGCAGACTGCTTCCAGGTCCCAGTGTTCCCCCGCCAGAGTTTGGGCTGCTTCAGTGCTTGGTGCCTCAGTGTCCCTCCTAGTGTGAGTGCAGGCAGCTTTGGAGCATTACCTTGTAAGAGCTCAAGTAACTTTGGTGCCTGGTGGCTTTGGCAAGTGAGAGCCAAAGCCCAGGCTGCTTGGTCACTGCCTCAGGCTGCTTCAGATTCCCATTGTGCTTGAGCCCAGGCTGATACATGCACCTACGTGCCCATACACTGCGATGGGCAGACCACAGTGCAAAAGAAATAACATGAAAAATCAAATGCAAGAAAATCCAGTTAGATCACCCAGTCCTACAATGAACATCTCTAATCAAAACATAGAAGAGTCATTAGGATCAGAACACCAAAATGAAGCTATGAGCAATGCAACCCTGACCAAGCTACTGGTAGAACTTGCAGAAAAGCAACAAAGGACTGATAATCGTGTGGATGCTGCCATCACTAGACTAGACCTAATAGATAAGAAAATGGAAGGAGTTCAAAGACAGTTAAGAGATATGAGGGAGAGTGAAAAAAAAAGAGGACCTCAAAAATCAACTGGCAATGCTAAATGAAGACATAAATAAATGCAAGGATGAATTCCAAGAATCATCCAGAAAATCAGAAAATGATGTGAAAAGAGAGCTTGACACAGGGATGGAAATTATACATAGAAAAGTAGTAGAACATGCAAACCTAATTGAACAAGTCCAAAACTCTCTAGAAGCTCTCAAGAATAGAGTCAGCCATGTGGAGGATAGAAACTCTGATCTGGAAGACAAGATAGAAGAAACAGTTCGAGAGTTTAAAAATTTCAGTAAGTTCAAAAGTTTGTGTGAACAGAACATGAGGGAATTGTGGGATACACATAAACGTCCTAATATCAGGATCATTGGAATACCAGAAGGAGAAGAAATTCAGACCAAAGGCATGGAGAACTTATTTAACAAAATAATTGAAGAAAACTTCCCCAGTCTCTTAAAAGAAAGGCCCGTCAAGATACAAGAAGCCAACAGAACTCCAAACAGACTGGACCAAAGGAGAAACTCTCCAAGACATATTGTCATTAAGACTCTAAACATTGACACCAAAGAGAAAATCCTAAAAGCAGCTAGGGAAAAATAGCACACCATTTTTAAAGGTAACCCCATCAGAATTACTCCAGACTTCTCAAGGGAAACCCTGAAAGCTAGAAGGGCCTGGAATGAAACACTGCGAAGTCTAAGAACCTATGGCTTCCAACCCAAACTACTCTACCCAACAAAAGTATCCCTCATAAAAGATGGTGAAAGAAAAACTTTCCATGACAAAACTCAGCTTTACAATTATATGAACACAAAACCAAACCTACAGAGAGTATTTCAGGAAATTCTCCACAGAGAAGAAGCAAATCATCAAACTCAAATGCTTACAAGAAGCAGATCACAATAACCAAACTCAGAGTAGGCACAAAAAACTTCAAAGTCCATGAAAATACCAACCCACACTTACCATCACAATATGGCAGGGATCAAATCAAATCTCACAGTCATTAACCTAAATATTAATGGCCTTAATTCACCCATCAAGAGACACAAGATAACAGGATGGATCAAAAAATTAGACCCCTCAATCTGTTGTCTTCAAGAAACCCACCTCAACACTAAAGATAGACACCTCCTCAGGGTGAAAGGGTGGAAAACAATATTCCAAGCAAACGGGAATAAGAAACAAGCAGGTGTAGCTATATTAATATCGGATAAAATAGACTTCAAACCAAAATAATCAAAAAAGACAAAGAAGGCCACGTCCTACTTATCAAGGGAACGTTCCATCAAGAGGATATTACAATCATAAGTCTGTATGCACCAAACACAGGGGCACCACAGTTCATAAAACAAAACCTACTTGACAATAAAACAGAAATAACCACCAACACCATCATAGCTGGGGACTTCAATACACCATTATCAGTAATAGACAGATAATCCAAACAGAAACTCAACAGGGAAGTAAGAGAACTCAACAAAACCATAGACCACTTAGACCTAATGGACATCTACAGAACCTTCCATCCCAAATCCACAGACTACACATTCTTCTCAGCAGACCATGGAACATTCTCTAAAATAGACCATATACTGGGTCACAAAGACTGCCTCCACATATTTAGGAAGATTGGCATAATTCCCTGCATGATATCAGATCACAATGCTATATTGCTAGAAATCAACAACAAAAGACCCACCAAAAATCCCAACAGCACCTGGAAACTAAACAGCACACTTTTAAACAATAAATGGATAGTAGATGAAATAAAAAATGAAATTTCAAAAATTCTAGAATTGAATGACAATGAGAGCACATCGTACCAAAACTTGTGGGACACAATGAAGGCAGTCCTCAGGGGAAAATTCATAGCACTCAATGCCTTCATAAAGAAGACAGAGAGATCCCACATCAATAACCTAACCATCCACCTAAAGGCACTGGAAAAGCAAGAAAAATCCAACCCAAAGACCTCCAGAAGGAAAGAAATAGTTAAAATCAGAGCAGAAATTAATGAATTGGAAACTAAGGAAACAATTAAGACAATTGACAAAACAAAGAGCTGGTTCTTTGGAAAAATAAACAAGATTGACAAACCCCTGGCCAATTTGATCAAGAAAAAAAAAAAAAGAGAGATGCTTCAAATGAACAAAATTCAAAATGAAAAAGGAGAGATCACAACAGACATAGTGAAATTGGGAGAATCATCAGGACTTATTTCAAAAACCTCTACTCCACAAAACTGGATAATATGGAGGAGATGGGTAAATTCCTGGATGCATACCATCTATCAAAGCTAAACTCAGAGCAGATTAATCTCCTCAATGAACCTATCACACTCATGGAGATTTAAAACGTAATAGGAAACCTCCCCAAAAAGAAGAGTCCAGGACCAGATGGCTTCTCAGCTGAATTCTATCAAACCTTCATGAAAGAACTCAAACCAATCTTCCTCAAACTGTGCCACACAATTGGAGAATAGGGAAAGCTACCCAACTCCTTTTATGAAGCTAGTATCACCCTAATTCCAAAACCAGGCAGAGATGCCACAAGAAAAGAAAACTACCGGCCTATTTCCCTGATGAACTTAGATGCAAAGGTCCTGAACAAAATCCTCACAAACCAAATCCAACAACAAATCAAAAGCATTATCCACCTTGACCAAGTGGGATTCATCCCAGGAACACAGGGGTGGTTCAGCATATGGAAATCTGTCAATGTAATATGCCACATAAACAAGGTTAAACATAAAAACCACATGATTATTTTGATAGATACAGAAAAGGCCTTTGACAAGACCCAACATCACTTCATGATCAAAACATTGGAGATAATTGGCATGGTTGGGTCATATCTCAACATAATAAAGGCAATTTACAAAGCTCTGAAGGCCCAAATAATACTTAATGGAGAGAGACTGGAGGAATTCCCATTAAGATTGGGAACAAGACAGGGTTGTCCACTCTTACCTCTGCTTTTCAATATAGTACTGGAAGTCCTAGTTCAAGCAATAAGACAGGAGAAGGAAATAAAAGGGCTACAATTTGGAAAGGAAATAGTTAAGTTAGTTCTATTCGCTGATGACATGATTGCATATGTAAGAGACCCTAGATACTCCATCCCCAAACTCCTGAAGGTGATTAACTCCTATAGCAAAGTAGTAGGATACAAAATCAATGCACAAAAATCATTTCTCTATGCAAATGACAAAGATACAGAGAAAGAAATAAGGGACATGGTCCCATTTTCAATAGCAACAAAAAAATACCTTGGAATAATGTTAACAAAGGAAGTGAAAGATCTATACAATGAAAACATAAAAACACTCAAAAAAGAAATTGAGGAGGACTTGAGAAAATGGAAAGACCTCCCATGTACCTGGATAGGCAGAATTTACATTGTGAAGATGGCAGTCCTACCAAAGGCAATATACAGATTTAATGCAATTCCAATTAAAATCCCTACAGTGTTCTTCACAGAGAAAGAAAAAATTATCTCAAATTTCATATGGAAAGGCAGAAGGCCTCGCATATCCAAACATATCCTCAGCAAAAGAAATACCTCTGGTGGCATCCCTGTAACTGATCTAAAGCTATATTACATAGCCATAGGAACAAAAACAGCATGGTACTGGCATAAAAATAGGAGTATGGACCAATGGAATAGACTTGAGGACCCAGACTTTGGATCAAGCAACTATAACTATTTGATATTTGACAAAGACCCTAACAATATAGGCTGGAAAAAAGACAGCATCTTCAACAAATGGTGCTGGACAAACTGGATAATCATATGCAGGAAATTGAAACTTGATCCACACATTTCGCCATGCACTACACTCAAGTCCAAATGGATCAAAGACCTCAATATAAGACCAGAAACTCGACTACTACTGGAAGAAAACATAGGATATACTTTCCATGATATAGGAATGGAAAAAGACTTCCTGAACAAAACCCCAGTAGGTCACGATCTTAAACAGTCACTCAACCAATGGGATCACATGAAGCTGAAGAGTTTCTTTACAGACAAGCAAACAATAAGCAAAGCCAATAGATCACCCACAGAATGGGAGAAAATATTTGCTGGATATCCAACTGACAGAGGCCTAATCTCTAGAATCTACAAAGAACTCAAAAATCTAAACAGTAAAATGTCAAACACCCCACTCACAAAATGGGGCAAAGAGCTGAGCAGGGAGTTCACAGAGGAAGAATTACAAATGGCAAACACACACTTAAGAAAATGTTCATCATCCCTAATCATCAGGGAAATGCAAATTAAAACCACTATGAGATTCCACCTTACCCCAATAAGGATATCAAACATCAAAAAATCAAATGTAAATAAATGCTGGCATGGATGTGGAGAAGTGGAACACACATCCACTGTTGGTGGGAATGTAAGATGGTACAACCACTTTGGAAAGCAATATGGAGACTCCTGAAAAATCTGACTATAGAGATACCAACAGACCCAGTTATTCCCTTACTGGGCATCTACCCTAAAGCCTTCAAACCACAGGCCAGAGAGATTTGCTCAACCATGTTTGTAGCAGCTCAATTCATAATAGCTAAGAGCTGAAATCATCCCAGATCTCCATCACTAGAAGAATGGATAACTAAGATGTGGTATATCTACACAATGGAATTCTATACAGCAGTAAGAAAAAATGACACAATGAAATTTGAGGAAAAATGGCCATACCTGGAACAGATCATTCTCAGTGAATTTATCCAATCACAGAAAATAATTGCCTCATAGTCTCACTCATCTACAGCACCTAACCTGAATCTACCCAAGATGCCAACATACCCAGCAGGCATCTCTAGGACTAGACAATAGGGTGGCTGGGGAGGGAGGGTAGGTCAAGGGAGGGGGTGGGAGACACATATCTAGACCCAAATGGCAATGGTACCATAAAATTCTACATCCTAAAAGGCAGACCAAATGGTTGAGCCTTCACCAGGGCCTTTGAGGGAACACCTGAGTTACAAGGCACTGGATAGGGTACGATGAAGACTGACCTTAATATTTTACAGCTTCTCTCTCTCTCTCTCTCTCTCTCTCTCTCTCTCTCTCTCCTCTCTAACTCTTGTATATTAGTTATCTTTTTCTTCCTTTTCTTAGTGGGCACTGACCTGTAACTCCCAGTACCAGCAGGTGGCTATCATCCACAATAAGCTTTTGATCAGAGAGACCTACAAGGTTTCCTAAAAGAAAGACAGACTTTTGTCAGAGTACCTGATGACCCACCAAAGGTTAGTGGTAAGACCCTACTGCTGAAGACACCTTATGTGGTTGGCACGTAAAATGGAATGCCATGACTGGAAGCTGGAAGAGAGTCATTCCCCAGACAGTCAGTGCGTCTAGTGTCAGAAGGTGCCACATGGGCGACTGGGGGAAAAAGTCCAATATCTGTACAAGCAACTCATGGTCTAACCTACTTAGCAGCAAATAACCTGTCTTGATGCCCACACAAGTGCAATAGTGGCACACAGGCATGGTGGGAAACCAACTGCTCTCGATTCAGCTAACTGATCCCCTCAGTTGTAAGGGACCCATAGCTGGAGCTGGGAAACAAGTCAGAACCATATCCAAACACAAGCCTGCTCTCCATTTTTATTTTTTTTTATTTTTTTATTTTCTCAATTTTTATTAATATTTTCCATGATTATAAAAAATACTGCTCTCCACTTTTAAGCTACCATCATTTGTGGGATACAAGAGGGCCTAAACCTATTAAATTCTCTATAAGAAAAGTAAGGGTTATCTCATTTGTCTGGTGCTAACTTATTCTCTGCTGGATAATATGCTTCTCTTTTTCAGACAGATGTAGATCCTAAGGAGAGAGTCACCCCAACATACCTCAAAAGGGCCCTGGCTGAAACTAAGAACAATTGGCGAAACAAGCAAGGGTGCTGTTTTCTTGCTGAAATGGGCACCAGCACAAGGGTGAAGGAGATTGACACAGAGAAAAATCAGCTCTTACCAAATCAGATATCCAGAGACCCAGAGGCCCCCAACACCTCATCACTGAAGCAGACCAAAAATGAACCCAACATGGCTCAGGGAAATTTTGCGGAAGAGGGGGCGGAAAGAATGTCAGAGCCACATGTTGGGTCATGATATGCAGAGACATTTATCCTACCTATAACTGTGGGATAACTTCAGAATGCATGACCCATATACCTCAACAAGGAGGGTCCAAGGGCAGGGGGTAGGTCACGAATGAGCCTAATAAGGGTACCAAACTGAATGTATTTGCTGAGTACAAAACTAATTAATAAAAAAAAATTTTTTTTAAGATGGAAAAAAACAAAAAAAAGTTGGGGGTGGAAGAGGGGAACAATTGGGACTTTATTAGGAATTTTGGAAACGTCTTCAGATGTTGGCCTTGGAAAATTCTAAAAGCAAGCAACAGATGGGTTACTTCTGTGATCACCTGAAAAACTCCAATAGTCAAATCCTAGTCATAATGAGTCCCTGTAGTCCAGCCTGTCTGGCAGCCTTGATTTTGTACTTGTAGTGGTTCTTAAGCACATGTGTGTAGGAGAGAAGGGGAGAGATATTTCCATGGCTTCTCAACAGTAGGATTTCTTTTTTCTAGAATGAGTAAAGAACTAATGCTGAACAAACCTGAACCCCCACAGGAAAAATAAGCATTAGAAGAAAAAAGACATTGATTCTTCCAACACCATGGGGTGAGGGTTTCCTGGATCCAAAATTTAGAGTTATTAAGTCCACTCAGAGTGACCACAGGTGACTACCATATATGATAACCCACAAGTTGGCCCTTCCAACAACTTGAGATGAATGATTTAGCACATGTAAGGTTCAGTTTTCATATCTGCAAGAGTTGGATTTTATATGAGGATGAATGAGGTATTAAAAGAAACCTCATTGTAGTGACTGGATTAAAATAGATGTGGTTGGGGCTGGAGAGATGGCTTAATGGTTAATCACTTGCCTATGAAGCCTAAGGACCCTGGTTCGAGGCTTGATGCCCAGGACCCATGTTAGCCAGATGCACAAGGGGGCACACGCATCTGGAGTCCGTTTGCAGTAGCTGGAATCCCTGGTGCTCCCACTCTCTCTCTCTGCCTCTTTCTCTCTCTGTCTGTTGCTCTCAAATAAATAAGTAAAAGTAAAATATTTAAAAGAAAAAAACCTTGAAAATCATGTATCTGATAAGGAATTGTATGCATAAATATTTCTTAAAAGTAAATAATAAAAAGGATATCTAAATTAAATATGGGCAATGATACTAACAATTTCTCTAAAATCTATGCAAATAGCCAATAGATATATAGAAGTTACTCGAAATCAATAGTCCTTAGGGAAGTACAAATACAACCATAATTAAATATACTTCATTCCTATTAGAGTGATTATAATTATTAAAAAGTAGGCAATAAAATATTAGACAGAATATGGACAATTTTGATTTCTTATACATTGCCAGTGGCAATGTTAAATTGTGCAGTCATTTTGAAAAGAAAACTGATATTTCCTCAAAAAATGAATGTCAAGACATTATTTATAATGTATTGGTATTGCTCTAAGAAAATACCTGACCAGAAGCATCTTAAGGAAGAAAAGGGTTTATTTCAGCTCACAGTTCCAGAGAGTGAAGTCCATCATGGCAGGAAAAGCATGGCAGAAACAGAAAGCCAGCATCACATCATTACATCAGCAGGAAGGAAACATGTAGAGAGACAGCAGCAGCAAGTGGGACTGGATTATAAAACCTCAAGGCCTGCCCCAGTGACACACTTCCTCCAGCAAGGCTGCACCTCCTAAAGGTACTGCAGCCTTCTCAAATAACACCACATTGCTGGGGACCATGTGTTCAAACACAGAAATCTATGGGGTAATAACATTCAAACCACCACCACATATCATAACCAAAATGTCAAAATAATTAAAATATCTGACATATGAAGAATGGATAAATAAAGTACTATATATATAAAATATAATATTACTGATCAACAAGAAGAAATAAAGTTATGGTCCATGGACCAACCTTGACATCATTATGCTAAGTGAAAGAAGCCAGGCACAAAAAAAATCACATATTAGATCATTCCATTTATATGAAATGCCCAGAATCAGCAACTCCATACAGACATAAAATATATACGTAGATGTTTAGAGCTGGTTGGGGAGAATTGGTGAAATATTGTGAGTGGAAGGGAATAGGTAGCAAGTTATTATCAATGGGGATGTAAATGTTCTAAAGTGAGGTTATATTCCAATGACTTACTGAAGGAGTGCTCTCAGAAACAAGTGAGTGAGAAAAATAGGAAGAGAGAAAATGCAGCTACAAATAAGGATCAGCCTCAGCCTAACCCAGTAGTGAACTCTGAAAAACAAACAGCATGAGAGTGAAGCATGAAGTGAAGATATATGGAGGCCCGAGGACAACCTCAGATGCCATTCCTCAGGCGCTAGTCTCCTTTTTTTGAGACAGGGTCTCTCTGACCTGGAACTTGCCAATTAGGCTAGACTGTCTGGCCAACAATCCCCAGAGCTCTTGTCTCTGCCTCCCTGACCCTGGAATTACAAACCTGCATCGCCACACCTGATATTTAAAATATATTTCTTTTGTTTATTTATTTGAGAGAAACAGAGGGAGAGAGAGAGAGAGAACGGGCATGCCAGGGCATGCCAACAACCTCCAGACACATGCACCACCTTGTGTATCTGGTTTATGTGTGCACTAGGGAATCAAACCTGGGTCCTTAGGCTTCACAAGCAAGTGCCTTAACTGCTAAGCCATCTCTCCAGCCCCTTACATTTTTTTACATGGGTTCTAGGGATTAAACTCATGATCTCATGCTTGAAAGGCAACCACTTTACTGATTGAGCTATATCCCCTATATCAATCAGCATTCAATCATTGACTATGAGCTGCTTCCTCTTTGTATGCATACGTCTGTGTGTGTGTGCACGCGTGTGCACATGCATGTGCAAACTGTCTTGAGTAAGTGAGTTCTCTTTTGGCCAAAACCAGTTGACAATATATTCCTTGTCCTATTTGCAGGTGACAGTCACGAGAGCTGGAGGACTGATGGCCCAGCCACTTTAGGAGATCTGGGAGGGCACCAACAATGTTCACTATAGCCACTCATGTTCTATGACATGATTACAATCCTGATCCTCCTAATTCCTCCCTCTGGCCAGACTGTCATTTGAACACAAGACTGATGGGCAACCTTATTTATCTCATTGCTCTACCTCTTAGAAAACTTTGTGTTTCACACTAGGGCTATTATGTTCCTGTTCTATGCCAAATGGTGTATTAGATAAACTCCAGTCTTCAGTGAAAATGAATAGCATGGGCTTAGTCACTCAGCATTAGCCTAGGTTATTCCAGACATTATTTGCCTCTCAGAAACCTAAGAGTACCATAAAAACAGATGGCATTAAAGGAAGAAACAAACAATTCCATTAGGACAGAAGAATTGGAAAATGTAGATATTAAATGCCCCAGTTTCCTCATCAATGTCCTCATAAAAATATTTCTGTGGCAGTAGGAATGTTTGCCAGGAAATGGGGTTGTAAGAAGCCAAGAAAGTTTGTGAAGCTGACATGGTCACTGTTTCTGACATTAATGAACTCACCCCAAAGACATATAAAAAGAAATGAGAAAATTTCATTTAAGCTTAAGGAGAAAACCATGGGTTGTATGTTAGAGTTTTTTTTTTAATTCTGAAAAAAAAAATGCCACAAACATAGGGTCTTAAAATACTGCCCCATCCCCACATATATACACTTTAAAAAATATTTTTAAAATTTTTTACTTACTTAAGAGCAGAGAAACATGGAGGAAGAGAAAGAGAGAGAGAGAGAGAGAGAGAGAGAGAGAGAGAGAGAAACTCAGCTGCCTTCAGCATTAGCCTGTCAGCTTGCACCAGAACTGGACTTTGAGTCGTTATTGTGCCCCTCCCTTTCATACCTCTCTTCGGGGACCCTCCTTCAAGCCAGGGCTGGACCCCAGCGCTCCCCAGCTCCATACTTATTTTTCAATAATTTCCCCAGATAGGAAGCCAGGCATTTCTTAGCTGGGACCTCTTTTCAGGACTCCAAAGGGCTCCAGTCAAAGTGTCAGTTGGAGATGCTGTCTCCTCTGGGACTTGGAGTCCTATTCCAAGCTCATAGGCTATTGTCAGAGTCCAAGTCTTTGTGGCTTCTTACTGGTGCTCTTTGGAGATCCTTTAGTTTCTGGAGGCTAGTCACAGTCATATGCCACATAGTTCTCTCCCTAGGCAGTTCACATCACTACTTTTTCAAGGCCAGCAGGAGAGTATCTTTCTGCATCCGGTAGCAAGGAATATGATAAAAGGTGAAGTAATCTTGTATCAAGAATTTTGACTTCAGACGTCATGAATGATGTCTACCCTGTTTCCATATCTAGCTGATTAAAAGCAAGTCACAATTTGCAATTATGCATTTCTGTGGTTCATCTAAAATGTTTTAAATATCCTTTATCTTTAGAAATAATAGCTTAATGCATTTTTTGCTTTTAAATTAACAGTGTTTTTGAAATAAAAGATAATTGATTATCATTGCCTTCCTCACATTGACTACTCATAGGCTACTAGGAGGTCTTAATGGTCTGACTTCTTGCTTGCTACTCCCTGTGCTGGAAGGGCTTTGTTTTGGATAAGGACACACCATAGTTCCAAGAACATTGTAGATACTCAATAAATGTAGGTTGATGCATGAAAGAAGACAGTTGACCTTTTTAATACCAGAAAGCATATCCTAAGTGTGTGATTTCAGCCCACCTTACTTAACAATGGAATATATAGAGGGAAATCCATAGCATCTGGAGTACAAAAATGATAGTAGCTTTAAGAACTATAACTTAGCTGTAGTCTATGGCATATAAAATGCAATTCAAGGCCAGTTATCCACTCTTGTAAAAATGTAATATTTGGTTTATAATACAAATACCCAGAATATTACCTCTCTGAATCTCCAATTCTTGGGTTAAGAGCCCTGTGTGGTTTATTTAAGTTTGATTGCTGATGGAACATTATGTGCACATATGAGTTCAGTCCTACTGGGGCCCACCCAAAGCATAGATGAGTTTCTTAGGCCAGTGAGTACATTTCCAAGTTACTACTCAAGGCAAAGTACATTTGAAGTCAATTAACTTGTAGCTCTTGTGGAAAAGATGACCAGCATGTGGAAAAGAAAAAAAAAATTATCTTAAGTATCATCTGACTCTTCCAGTAATAATACTCAAGAGTTGTATTATTCACAGTACCTCCATATGAGTGAAGCAAATTAAGGGGCCATATATCTATTTATTCTAACTTGTCTATCATTATGATGGTTGATTTTTTTTTAAAATTATTTATTTATTTGAGAAAGAGATACAGAGAAAGAGGCAGATAGAGAGAGAGAGAGTAGGTACAGCAGGGCCTCCAGCCAAGGTAAATGAACTCCAGACACATGTGCCATCTTGTGCATCTGGCTTACGTGAGTCCTGGGGACTCAAACCTGGGTCATTAGGCTTCTTAGGCAAGCATTTTAATCACTAAGCTATCTCTCCAGCCCTGATGATTAATTTTATGTTACATTTACTAGGATACAGGGTGTTCAGATATTTGGTCAAAGATGATCTTAGGTTTTCAGGTTTGCTTGAGAGGGTGTATTGGGATAAGATTAACATTTGAATTGGTGCACTGAGTAAAACACATTGTTTTCTCTAATGGGAGGGAAAAATAAAAGGGTAAAGGACTTTTTTTTCCCACATAGCCAATGCTGAGCTAGAACTCACTCTGTAGCCCCAGTTTAGCCTCAAATTCACATCAATCTTCTTACCTCAGCCTCCCCAGTTCTGGGATTAAAGGCATGCACCACCATGCCCAGCTTCCAACCCCACCTTTTTTAATAAGAAAGAACTCCTCCTGTCTTACTGTTTAATTTTTAAATATTTTTATTTATTTGCAAGGAGGCGGGTAATAGGCATGTCAAGGCCTCCTAATGCTGCAAATAAACTCCAGATGCTTGCATCACTTTGTGCATATGGCTTTATATGGGTCTTAGGGAATCAAACCCAGGCCATCAAGTTTTGCAAGAAGCACCTTTAACCGCTGAGTACCCTTACTATTTTGAACTAAGATATCAGTCTTTTCTAGCCTTTGGCCTCCAATGAAACATTAGCTGTTCCTGAATCTGTAGCCCACCAGCATTCAAACTATAACAGGACCCTCAGTTATCTTGGTTCATAGGCCTTTGAAGTCAACCTTTGTATTTTTCCTGGGTCTCCAGCTTGCCAGCTTGGGACTTCTCACCTTCCAGAATCTTGTGAGCTCCTTTCCCCATTCCCTGAATTCTCTTCTAGTTTCTTTTCCAAGCTTTGTAACTGCTTTCAATGTCTCACCCTAACTTCGTTAAATCTTAGCCAAGAAAGTAGGGCTCAGTGTCAATGAACTTGGTGTCTTTGCCTATTCAGCATTTAAAATGTTATTCATTTATGTATTTGTGAGGAGAGAGAAAGAGGAAAAATAATATAGGCACACCAGGACCTCTTGCCACTGCAAAGGAGCTCCAGGTGCATGTGGTACTGTCTGTGGGTACCAGGGAATCAAACCCAGGCTGGCAGACCTTTCAAGCAAGCACCTTTAATCACTGAGCCATCTCCCTAGCCCAACTACCTGGTATATATTTGACAGAGAAAGAGGGAGAGAGAGAATGAATGAACGTGCCAGGGCCTCCGGACACTGCAAACAAACTCCAGACGCATGCGCCCCCTTGTGCATCTGGCTTACTTGGGTCCTGGGGAATCAAACCTGGGTCCTTTGTCTTTGCAGGCAAACGCCTTAACTGCTAAGCCATCCCTCAAGCCCTAGCTAGTATTTTTTAATTATTATTATTATTTTAGGTTTTAAGGTTGGGTCTTCCTCTACTCCAGGCTGACCTGGAATTCACTATGTAGTCTCACGGTGGCCTTGACCTCACAGCAATCCTTCTACCTCTGCCTCCTGAGTGCTGGGATTAAAGGTGTGCACCACCACACCTGCCATACCAGGTACTTTTGATATCCATTGTTTGATGATTATAGCACTTTTTGGATGACCCTTTCTGTACAGTGTGTGTTCTCCCCTTCTCCCTCTAGTTCTGGTAACTGTTCCCACCTCGCCTTATTTCAGGCCAAGAGTAGGAGACTGGGCCCAAATGTTGAGGGATGGATTATGATTTTTTATTCTTCACTCACATTATCATATATTATTTTTAATTTTTAATTTTTATTTTAAAACAACAATAGAGGGACTGGGGAAATGGCTGAACAGTTAAGGCACTTGCCTGCAAAGCCTAATAACCTGAGCTCAATTCCCCAATACCCACATAAAGGCAGATGCACAAAGTGGTATATGCATTTGGAGTTTGTTTGCAGCAGCTAGAGGCCTTGGCATGCCCATTCTCACTGTCTCTCTCTCTTTTTGTCTCTCTCTCCTGGACATGGTGGTGCACGCCTTTAATCCCAACACTAGAGAGGCAGAGGTAGGAAAATTGCTGTGAGTTTGAGGCCAGCCTAAGACTACACAGTGAATTCCAGGTCAAGCTGCACTAGAGCAAGAACCTACTTCAAAAAAAAAAAAAACAATAAATAAATAGAATACAAGAAGCTTTAGGAGTACAGAGAAGTTTTCTGTACAATTTGTCCATCTTCCTTCAATGATAACACCTTATATATCCAGGAGTGTGTTATCATCACACAGCAAGGAATGTTGTTACCATACTATTGAGTAGACTTCAGATCTGCTCAAATTTCATATATTTCTATGTGTACTCATTTTATATTATCCCATGCAATCTTTTTTAAAAAAACTTTTTATTTATTTATTTGATTTATTTGATAGAGAAAGAGAGAATGAGGGAGAGAGAATGGGCATGCCAGGGCCTTTAGCCACTGCAAACAACCTCCAGAAGCATGCACCACCATGTGCATCTGGGTTACATGGGTCCTGGGGAACTGAACCTGGATCCTTTGACTTTGCAGGCAAATACCTTAACCGCTAAGCCATCCCTCCAGCCCTCCCATGCAATCTTTTTTTTTTTTTTTTTTTTTGGTTTTTCGAGGTAGGGTCTCGCTCTGGCCCAGGCTGACCTGGAATTCACTATGTAGTCTCAGGGTGGCCTCAAACTCATGGCGATCCTCCTACCTCTGCCTCCCGAGTGCTGGGATTAAAGGCGTGCACCACCACGCCCGGCTTCCATGCAATCTTAACACATGTGTAGATTTATATAACCATAGTCTCAAACAAGACACTAAAGGTTCCATATGTACAAAAATTCCTTATTAAGCTCTAATCAAATTACCCAATTTGATCATGCCCACTTGAAGCATTTTTGATATTCTGAGAATGGAGAGGATCTGTGCTTCCATTTGTGGGTGAAGTCCCAGAAGGCAACAGTCTCAAGTCTAACCAGAATTAAAATCACCTACAGAGCATTAAAACATCATTTGCTCAAAATAAGGAGGCGAAAGTCTCCATGAAGAGACTCAATAGCAATAACAGTCTGCAGATCAGACCCTCCCTTACTTGTGGCTGCAGATAATGGGAATTACCATGCAGCAGATAAAAAATAAGCATGTCATGATATCTTATTTTTCAAAAATGAACTCCATGAAGGCAGGAAATTCTGTGTGCTTGAATATATTGTTTGATTTTTAAAAATATTTTATTTTTATTTATTTATTTGAGAGAAAGAAAAAGGCAGAGAGAGAGAGAGAGAGAGAGAGAGAGAAAAGGGGCATGCCAGGGCTTCCAGGCGCTGTAAATGAACTCCAGGTGCATGCGCCACCTTGTGCATCTGGCTTACGTGGGTACTGGGGAATTGAGCAGAGGTCCTTTGGCTTTGCAGGCAAGTGTCTTAACTGGTAAGACTACAAACCCATCTCTCCAGACCTTGTTTGATATTTTTATACATGTTGCTCTTTCAGTGATTGGAGAATGACTTGTTAATAATAAGCCTTCTGTTTCTCTATAGCAAATAAATAAATAATAAACAAGAAACTATCAAAATCAAAAGGCATAAATTGAACAAACACATTAAAACAAAGAACAAAACAAACACTATTATCAACAATAAATCCAAAGACATGGATCTCATCTCCAGAGGTTAGGACATCTTGGGTCCAGAGTGTAGTCTGGGAACAGAAATTCCTTCTGTTTTCCTTGGGTGATTTTAACTGTGTAACCAGGCTTGTGAGCCACTATCTCATGACATCTTTTTCTTTTTTTGGTTTGTTTGTTTGTTTGAATCTTAACTATAAAATCCAGTCCTGTTCAATATTATGCTTTAAAAATCTCCAGCCTTCCTGCATGTTTGCTTGAATTTTTACTACATTTAAATCTTTAATACTTCTTGTTTGTTTTTTCATTGCAAGGAGTGAGAAATGAATTAGTTTTATTCTTCAGCAGACAGGTAGTTTGTTGCTCTAATATCATTTATTGAATAATCCATATTCTCTCCACTGATATAAAATTTTACCCCCATGATTTATTAAATCCATGAATTGTTTTACTCTATTTCTATGTTCCATTTTGTTGCATTGATCTCTTTCTATAAAGTTCCAGAATCAAACTGTTTTCATTATAGTCACTTGGTATCACTTTAATTTCTGATGGCAAGGAGCCTAGATGGCTTTGAGATATTGACTTTTTCCATTAAAAAGAGCAGATGCATCTTTAAGTTGATCCCAAGTGTGTGTGGGGGGTGTTCACACATGTACACACACACACATGTGCATGCACACATTAAAGTATTTTGTAGATTGCTTCATATTGATTATATCTTATAAACAAGTTCAAAAAGTATTGTTAAGGAAAAGAATGATGAAGTTCAAGACATGTCACCCTACCATTGCACATTAGATATTTTAAACTGAATGAATTTGGTAGAGAAAGTATCAGTAGCCAAAAGGTCTCTTTGAACTTCTGCATCCTCACCCACCCCCTAAGGTAGATTATAAAAAGTAGCAGGGTTGGGTAGATGACTCAGTCAGTAAAGCACTTGCTATACAAACAGAAGGCCCTGAGTTCAAATCCCCAACACCTATTTAATATGCCAGAAATGCACCTGTAATCCTGGCACTGAGGAGGTGGAGATAGGAGGGACCCCAGGGTTTAGCTGGCTAGTCAGTCTAGCTGAATTGGTGAACTTCAGGTTCAGTGAGAAACTCTGTCTCCAAAATAAGGTAGATAGCAATTAAGGAAGATGCCCAGTGTTGACTTTATGCTTTGACATGCATTAACACACATGTGCATGCACACTCACACATACAAGTGCACTAACACGTATATGAATATATATGCACACACATTGAAAAATGAAACCAATAGTAAGAATTTCCCAACTTTCCCCTGAAACAGGTCATAAGACCCTCCTTTATATTCCAATATAAAGGACCATCCTTCTCTCTTAAGACATAAGACACCAAGAACAATCCCCTCAGTTTATTGAATTTAGCTCCTCCCCACTTTGGTGTATATTTCTCTATGATTCTCCATGCTTCATCAAACTTACCATTTACACAGGTTTTTACCCTTGGTGGCCTACACATATAATCCTAGCACTCAGGAAACAGAGGCAGGAAGATCATGAGTTCCAGACCAGCCTGGGCTGCATACTTCGTTCAACTGCATCCTGGACTACATAGAAAGATACTGTTTCAAAACCTAGACGAAGTCCCTCAAAAACCAAAATAAACAAAAAACTCCACTCAGGTTTTACTATTTATTCAGGTCTTCATTATATGAAAGTTCTCATATCACATGAAAGTAACTAAAAAATAATTATATCTGCAAGACCCTGGGTTCAATCCCAGCACCAAAAGAAGAAAAAAAAAACAAATTTATAAGACACATAAGTATATAAATTAGCGTGATTTACTTCCATTAATATGTCTTTTATTATGGACTCTGGCTATGAACTTAAGGTAGGTAATAAAAATAAATGTGTACCTTAGGTAATTTCTTATGGAAATAAAATATTTTTATTATTAGGCACAATTATCAGTTGTGGGTTACTTTATAAAGAATTATGACCAGGTATGGTATCACATACCTGTAATACCAGAACTTAAGAGGCAAAGGTAGGATGATCAGGAGTTCAAGGCCAGCGTCAGTTACTTACATAGCAAGTCTGGGCTAAACAAGTCTCTGTCTCCCTGCCCTCACCAAATCAAAACCAATAATCATGTACATCACATATACAGCATGCATTTTAAAAATCTATAACCTAATAACATACTAAACATTAAAACAGTAAGATATTTTGAAAATTCATAAATCACTGTGATGATTAATCTCTGGTTGTCAACTTCATAGGACTTGCTCTGGGATTAGTGTGAGAGACCCTGTCTCAAAGAATAAAGTGGGGAGGGGCTCAGTGGCAAAAGCACTTGCTGCACATACAACTCTGAGAACCCGAGTTTGGATTCCAAGATCCCACATAAAAGCTAGAAGCTGTGGTGGAATTTTGGAATCCAAGTGGGCCTATGGTCAGAAGGGAGGTAGAGACAGAAAAATCTCCTGGAAACTTTCAGATTAATGTTAAGAAAGAGAGATTCTACCTCAAAACACACTGGAAGGTTGAGGACTGATGCAGAAATTATCCTTTGATTTCCACACATGCACACCTGCACTTGCATACAAAAATGTGCATGTGTACACACACACACACACACACACACACACAGAGAGAGAGAGAGAGAGAGAGAGAGAGAGAGAGATACCAAATAGCTAACTAAATAAATAAGGTGGGGAGCAACTGAGGAAGACACCCAATGTTGACCTCTAGTCATTACATGCAATGCACACATTCTCACACACATGGGCACCCACACATAGTAACACACACATACCCCAAAGATATGGAAGGCTTGGGCTGGAGAAATGGCTTAGCAGTTAAGGAGCTTGCTTGCAAAGCCAAAGAACCCAGGTTTCATTCTCCAGGACCCACATAAGGCAGATGCATAAGGTGGCGCATGTGGCTGGAGTTCATTTGTAGCAGCTGGAGGCCCTGACATTCCAATTCTCTCTCTCTCACTCTTTCTTTTTCTCTTAAATAAATAAATATTAAAAATATAGAAGACTTTATGAATTTGTGTGTCATCCTTGCACAAGGACCATGCTAATCTCTCTGTTGTTCCTCTTAAATAACTGTAATGGTTAAGGAAGGGATTAAAATTGGTCAGTGTGATTTAGAAATCAAATGCAGATATTAAGATTTGCCAGTGTTCTTGGGCAATCCCTATGCTCTACCAGCAATGTTCCTCCTTCTTCTAAGATGCAACTAGCCAGTGTGTTCATGCTTGCTTTCTGGACAAATACATTCAGCCAGTTGCCCTTTATGCCAAGCAGTATTAGTAGAGTATTAAAACATTCAAACCAGCACATCCTTGCTTTCTATGGGAAGAGCAGGAAGAATTCTCGGGAAGTGTTTAGTATTTGAGAGTATAGGGGTTGGGGATTTAGCTCAGTGGATGAGTGCTTGCCTAGCAAGTGCAAGGCCCTGGGTTCGGTCCTCAGCACCGAAAAAAAAAAAAAAAAAAAAAAGAGAGTATATATTTAAGAGCATTTTGACCACAAAATAACTGAATGATTTATAACTATTCAGACTATGTAATTATGACTTGGGACAAAATTATCAATATTTTCACAATATTAAAATAATTTATTAAGATTACCTTTATGGATCAAGTATTTTTATATTTCCAGTAAGAGCACAAAATACCATTTAATATATGCATTTGAAGATCTATAAATTTGCTATTTTATTTCTTACAACTGGTAGGTCAATAAATCTAATATACTTTAAAGCACATTTTCCTGTTTAATTTTCTTCAAGCAAACCAGACTCAGGAGATGAAAGAATATAGGAAACAGTTCTTGTAGCTATATATAGGAATAAAGGTCATTTAAGTTTTCTTAGTGTCAAACATTTTTATGGCTGTAACATGTCATAAATGCAAAATAGAAGGTTCATTTTCTCCCAAGTATGTAAGAGCAAGACTGGCTAAATTATGAAAATGAAGGGCTCCTTGCTAAAAAATAATTAAGACTTTCAAAGTATCAGCAATAGAATTTTAAATTAGGAATGGGTCCCTTCTAAACATAGGTAACTATGTGAAGACTCAGGTCATATGACTGAATCTGACGCTGTATAAGGAAGGCCCTACTGTGACAGTTAAGTTCTGCTGTCCACTTAATCAGATTAGGAATCCACAGACATTCCTCTTAAGTGGCTCTATAAGGTTGCTTCCAGGAAAGATTAACTGAAGGAGGAAATCCTTCCTGCAGAGAGTGGGCAGTCCTCCTGGTGGTGGACTACATATAAGGAATCGCTCTGAGAGAACATAGTCCCCTTTCACCTGCCTGCCTGAGCTACTTGTTGCTATCCTTAGTCTGCATTGAAATCAAGTTTCCTCAGCCTTCCTATGTGGACTGAAGAGCAATGGCTCTCCAGGAATCCTCCGGGCCTTCAGTGCCCGACTGGGACTGCTGAGGCATCCAGCCACGTAGACTGAGCAGAGAGTTCCTTGACTCTTAGGCCTTCAGACAACTATTGTTGGACTGGTGTAAACCAATCCAATAAATTCCCCTGTTAATGCAATTCATTCCATCGGTTCTGTTCCTCTAGAGAACCCTGACTAAGACACCTACAAATGATCAAAATGCAAACAGCCCAGGAACGATCCCAAAAGGAAAACTCCATCATGGACTTTTCACCTCTCCTTCTAAGGGTAGGCCAGAGTGATTACCACAGAGACTTTACCTGCATACGACAACTGTTTTGGTGTGTGTGTGTGTTTGTGTATGTGCACATGTGCATGTGTGTATGATTCATGCATGGCTATGTTCCCATTTCCCTCTCTCCACTGGGATATTAGACACTCTCCCAAGATTCCTCCATGCACATAATAAGCTTGTGTGAGGGCTGGGGTGTTGTGATTCAGTGGGTACAGTACCTGCATCACATGCATGAAACCTTGGGTTCAATCCCAAGCACCATACAAACCACATGAACTGGGTGTGACAGTGCACTCCTATAATCCCAGCATGCAGGAGGTAGAATTAGGATGATCAGGAGAAGTTCAGGGTCTTGTTTCTCAGATACATAGTAATTTTTGTGGCCAGCCTTTCTTTTTTTTTTTTTGGAGACTGCATTTCAAAAAAAATCAAATAAACTTGTTCTCCTTCTCCTGTTAATCTACTGCCAGTTTATTTTGGCAGACTCAAACCTTCAGAGGGAGAAGTAGAATTCCCTTTGTCCCTATGGTTACCAGAGCAAACAAAGACCAGCACTGCATCAAATGATTTCTGAATGTTTAACAGGCTTCTTGGACAGAGAAAAGCGTATCAAATACCTACCTTAAAACAGGTCATAAGACTAGAGTAAAATAAATGTACCAACAAAAGAAACACTTGAAAATGATAAAACGCAGCCTATATTTTATATCATTTTAAACAATTGATTTGTATTATGTAAACCTATGTGAATTCTCATAGCTATGACATGAATCAGATAGGAAATAAGTTGTGCCAAAGCACATAACTGAATGCAGAATCAAGACTTTATAAAGGTTTCTGTAATGTATAAAACAGAGATTGACAAAATATAGCTATAGGCCAAATCCTGCCTACTGCTTGGTTCATAAATAAAGTTTTATTAGAATGTTCATGGCTGCTTTCACATCAGAATGGCAAAGAAACTTTGATGGAGATTACAAAGCCTAAAATATTTGTGCTCTGTCCCTTTACAGAAAACCCTTGCCAACTATTGCTATAAAAAATACTTCATAGCTTGAATGTGGGACTTTGTTTTTTTTGTTTATTTTTATTTATTTATTTGAGAGTGACAGAGAGAAGGAGGCAGAGAGAGAGAGAGAGAGAGAATGGGCATGCCAGGGCCTCCAGCCACTGCAAACAAACTCCAGACACATGCGCCCCTTGTGCATCTGGCTAACGTGGGTCCTGAGGAATCAAGCCTCAAACCGGGGTCCTTAGGCTTCACAGGCAAGCACTTAACTGCTAAGCCATCTCTCCAGCCCGAATGTGGGACTTTGATCTGGTCAAATTGTTTTCTTATTCCCTAAGTGGTACTTTTGCATTCAGGCTGAAATTTTTTCTTTTTAAATTTTATTGATTCATTTTAGAGAGGGGAGAGAGAGAGAGAGAGAGAGAGAGAGAGAGAGAGAGAGAGATGGCTTGCCAGGGCCTTTTACCATTGTACACTAAATCTAAACACATGTCTGGAAGCCAGTGTCCCAAATAACTCCTCCTTATCCTCTGGCTTTCATAGTCTTTCCATCAACCTTTTTTGAAATATTCCCTCAGCCAGGGAGGGCATGATAGAAATGTCTCATTTAATACTGATTCTAGAGACTATGTTTTAAACAACTACTTTTATTTTTGTGGGTGTGTATGTGTGGTATGGTATATGTGTGGTGTATGTATGTGTGTGTGCAGATGTGCATGTGTGGAGGCCAGGGGAGAACATCTGATGTCTTCTTCTATTGCTCATCTGTGTATTTTCTTGAGACAAATTCTTTCTCTAACCCTGGCACTGCAGTTTTCATGAGCTCCAGGGATTCCCTGGTCTCTGCTCCCCCACAGGACAGGGATTACAGGCATGCTGGCCATGCCCAGCTGTTTAACTGCAGACCCATCCCCAATCTGAACAACTACATTTTTTAAACAATACTCTCAATGCTTGTTAGGCTTTATTGTTCAACAGGACTCATCCTGAAAAGAAATATATAGGTGAAATACTGTGTATGTTATAAATTTTCAGTCATCTTATATGAGTTGACTAAGTTGTATAACTTAGCTAAACTCAGCTGGATGTTCATAAAGAATGGGTTCACCAGGTCATACCCATGAGCAATGCATAAGAATCCCTACATCCTGTCTTCCTTTGACATTACCCATTACATCTTGATGCCTTTATTCCTAATTCTATACCCTCTTCTCTAAGTCATGATGGCTACTCTCACCCAGACCCTGATGTCTCTTGTTTGGACCACCAACACATCCTAATCAACCTCCATGTTTCTAATATACTCTTAAAGCTGCTTCTCAAGAGGAAAATGGCCATGCTATATGTCCCACTATTGTGAACCTATGTCTGATGGGCATGACATGATTGTTGCCATCTTGAAATCAGAATGGCTGTGATAACATACCACGACTTCATAAGATTTGGCTCTCTAACATTCCATCATGGAGGAGGGAGAGAGCTTATGAAGCAGTGCATATGAGGGTCACAAAGGGGTTCTCCACAGGAGCAACTTACCAGAGAGTGCATGAGTTGCTCAGAGGCAGGTCACCAGCAAGCGGCACCTGAGGCAGACACTTGACACACAAGTCGCCGTGTTCACAGTGGCTTGAGGAGGAGAGACATTTTAGAGTTGTAACCACTTGTAACTTGCCCATGCATCACCTCACCCCTAATGCTGTAAGTAACCTCAATTAAATTCATTGCTTCACTAAGCTAGACTTGGGTGGAATTATTTCTTTGGTATGTCATTGGTGCCCTATCTGGGGTGAATAGATGTTTCTTCATGTCTCTGCAGGAAAAGCTAATGCAACACCCGTTTAAACCCAAAATGTTTCCACATTATCCAGAGGTAAGTCCAAGTACATTAACATGGCTGCACAGGTCTTCTTGGTATAATCACTGCCTACCTTCCCCAGTCTCTGTCTTAATTCTTCTTATATGTTATACTCCAATAATGCCAAGTTGTTTGCTGTTTTTTTCCACATGCCGTTGTCACAATTTTTACTTTTATGCCTTCTTTCTATCTGTTCTTCTGAGGGAAACACCTTCCCCCTCCTTTGCCCTTCAAGACTTGATGGTCCCTTAGAGACCTTCTCTGTTCAAACCCTTGCCTCCACCTGATTCTAAGGCACCATTTTGCTTGGGTTTATCTCAGTCATTATGTGGCAGCTATGGTAAATGTATGCACATGTAAATCTATCTGAGTCCCCAAGAGCAACTCCTTAATTCTGGCTTTCCTCAGTACTTCTGTGTTTTCTTTTCATTGACTCCCCTGCTTTCAGTTTCAGGTTTTACTCCCAACTTTACCCCTATAGTGGGTTGAATCATGTTGTCCCAAATTCATATCCACCTGGAGCTTCAGGATGTGACTCTGTTTGGAAGTAGGGCTTCTGCAGATGTAAGTTGTTAGGATATTAGGCTGATCTCATATTGGATTTAGGGTGGGCTTTAAGTCTAATGTCTAATGGACTTATTAGAAGAGGACATAAAGCTAGGTGTGGTGCACAGGCCTGGAAACCCAGCACGTGGAAGGTGAAGGCAGGAGGATCAGGAGTTGAAAGACATCATCAGCTATTTAGTGAGCTTAAGGGCATCCTGAGATACATAACCACTGTCAAAGATGATATAGAAATACAGAGGAAACAGTGTGAAGATTTTAAACATCACATATTAAAGCGATGTGTCTACAAGCCAGCAAATGCCATGAGCAACCAGAAGCTGGTAGAGGCAAGGGAAGATATATTTCTCTGGAGCCTTCAGAGTGAGTGTGGTCATGATAGCTTCTTGGTTTTGGACTTGTGGCTTCCAGAACCATGAGAGAATACACTGGTGTTTATTTCTTCTGGAAGCACTATGCAACACATACAATTCCTGCCACACACAAAACTGACCCACAATGCAGCAAAAGCTCTCCCTCCCTCCTTTGTCTTCTTCCTTTCCTCTCTTCTTCCTTCTTCCATTCCTTCATCTTTTCCTTCATTTATGCTTTATGTTATTGAATCTGGTCACACATTTTGTATGATTTTATCCAAAAATATTTCAAAATATTTCTCTAAAAGGAAAAGACTCAATTTTGGTTTAAAAAGAGACATAATGAAGTGTGAAATCTCTAAGATTAAAGTCTTACAGCATTATTCCTCTCCTTAAATGATGTAATATCTTTCTTCAGTATAAAAAGCAACTTCATTAGTTGATCATTAAAAGAGCCTTGGTTTTAAATTTGGGTTTAGACTTTAAAATGGCTCTCTTTATCTCTCCATTATCATCATTCCAAAGTCACTCTATTCACACTGTATCCTAGATACTCCAAACTATAAGATCAAACCATAAAGAAACAACCCTATCTAAGGATACAAATGAGTCAAAAATTTGCAAGTTCACATTATTCAACCTCATAAAATTAATACTAGGCCCTCTCTTTATTTTGCCTTTGCATCACTGGTCTTTTTTTTTTTTTTTTGTTTGTTTGTTTCTTCAAGGTAGGGTCTTACTGTAGCTCAGGCTGAACTGGAACTCTCTCTGTAGTCCCAGACTGGCCTCAGACTCATGGCAACCCTCCCATCTCAGCCTCCCCAGTGCTGGGATTAAAGGCATTCACCAACACACCATACATATATATTTTTTTCCTTATCACATAGTACTTGTACATATCTGCCTGCCAATGTTTTCACCTTGAACTCCTCGAAGGCAAAGATGAGTGCTTTTCCTGCCTGTCCCCAGATTTGTGGTATTAGCTAATGTTTAATAGATACTGTTTAAAACGATGGTTCCATCTACTTTAGTCTTCTACTGACCTATTTCCCTGTAGACAGTCTCTGAAGTTACATAAACCTGGATTTACCTATATGTCTTTTTTTCTATCATTAAAAGCATATTCAGGTGTGATATATCATGTTACTTGTTTTCCAAATGAGATCTAGTGATAAAGGATCTTGGAGATACTGTCTTCTTCCCCAGTGTGGCTGTGTACCAGAGCATCAACAGCATGTTCTCTGCTAGGGGCTGCAATCTGGCGTGCTCTCTTACTAGATTACATGCGAGAAGAACAAGTCAAGCCTAGCTAACAGGACAATGATTCACCTGGTATTCATTTACTAGTTTCCAGGGGGAGAATCCAATTGTGAATTTGTGTTTCATTTTCTGTAATTTTAAAAGTCATTTCACAGCTGAGCTTTCAGTGATGCAAAATGAATCATCTTTTGCTTTATCCATTTATTTCTGAAAAGCACCCTAAAACATAGAGATTTAGAATGACCCTTTTAGTTCTACTGTGGTTTTATAAGTTAGGAAGGGTTTAGGTGAACAGCTCCTTTCTGCTGTGCGTGTTCCCTGGTGAGTCAGAAAAAGCATTGGAGCTGTCATTGGAGGGCAGAGTCCCATTCCAAGGTGGTATCTTCACTCCCAATATCTGGTGTCCAGGGGCACATGGTGTCTTTATCATTTGGTACCTTGTCTTATGGCTTGGGATTGTCAGAGACTATTGGGCTCAAGGTGATAGTACTTCTTACATGGCACAAGCTGTTGTGATTATTAAAAGTTTAAGCCTGGGATGTATATGGCATCATTTCTTTTATATTCTGTTGATAAAGTAGTTCCAGTCTAGCCCAGATATCAGGGAGCAGAGAAATAGACGATGTGTGTCCATTTTTAATTTGACATGTCACCTTTTGGATGTTGTTTGGACCTGTGAGGCCTGAATCACATTTCTGGAGCTACTCATGAGTCTGTAATGAGACCCTACTGAGATTATCTGCTGGCTGTTTAATTATCTCATTCTGAATTTCATTCCTGAGTTCACACAGTATTTGAGCACTTTGAGAATTGCTTAATGAGAATTCTATCACCTTTTATTTGGTGGTTGAGAATGCCAATCATCTTATCTTGCAAAACTAATTTTGCTTTGAGGGAGGAGTCCAGTTGCTAGGGTGCTAGTGTGGCATGCACAAAGCCCTACGTCCAATCCCAAACACTGCATAGGCCAGGTGTAGTGGTGCTCATCCTGTAATCCCAGTACTTGGGAGTACTGAGACAGGAGGATCAGGATATCAAGGTCATCCTTGGCTACATAGAAAGTTCAAGATCAGCTTGGGAAACATGAGACCCTGATTCAACTCTCCAACTATTCAATGAAAAATATTCAATAGAAAAAGACTAGCTGAAATCCTAATTAAGAATTAGTGCAATTAGAACTGGGAGTATAAACAGAAGTAGACTGCTTGCTTAGCATGCCCAAGGCCCTAGGTTCAATTCCCAAGTACTGCAGGAAAGAGGAAAATATTGTAATAAAATCTTGAACAAAGCAAAATTCAATGAAAACCAGGTTTTTCTGAGACGGTATGTTTTATGTATGTACATAGAAATTGAGGGCTGATGTGGGATGTCATAAGTGTGTTTTATTTACAAGATTTTTCACTATATACCTTAGTTTTATGGAGGCAAGTTTGGGGTTGATATCACATAAGATCTAGATAAAAGAGAATGTTTAGTTTTGGCCTTTCAAAACTCTGGCCAAATGTAAAGACTACTTGAAGGTAAGGCAAGTCACTCACTGTTCCAATGACAAACAGTGATGCTGAAGGATACTCGCTATATTTGCCTGTCACTCAGATATATAACATCTGGAATATTCTTTAGTATTTTTGTCAAAGCATAAGGGCACATATTCATCAAGATGTCCCTATGGGAGCTGAGAAAATGGTGCAGTGGGTAAGAGCACTTGCTGTGCAAACGTGAGTTTAATCTCTAATAGTTAAGTAAAAGCAAATGCCACATGTGGCTAGAGCTGAGCGGGGCAGAGACAGAGGATCACTAAGGCTCACTTGACAGCTAGTCTAAATAAAAATGGTATGAGCTCCATGGCCAGTGAGAGACTGTTAGGGAAGTAGAGAGGAAGAGCAATGGAGGAAGAGATCAGAGATCCTCTGGCTTCTACAGCCATGCACACGGGGCACACATACCTGCATATGCACATGCACACAGTGCACACATCCAAAAAGGAAGATGTCATAACAAAACCCATTACTTTGCATGCTAACATAAAAATTAATTTTAAAAAATAATACATAAAGCAAGTTATAACAAATAAAAATGGTTTGCTCTTCCTAATTATTTTTTTAATTTTCTTGTTTATTTTTATTTATTTATTTGAGAGCAACAGACAGAGAAAGAGGAAGAGAGAGAAAGAATGGGCACGCCAGGGCCTCCAGCCACTGCAAACGAACTCCAGATGCATGCGCCACCTTGTGCATCTGGCTTACGTGGGTACTGGGGAATCAAGCCTTGAACCGGGGTCCTTAGGCTTCACAGGCAAGTGCTTAACCACTAAGCCATCTCTCCAGCCCCTTCCTAGTTTTTTGTTGATGACTACAACCTGATTCATTCTCTTCACTTTTTCAGTGTGATTACAATAGCATGACTCAGTCTAAAGATTTATAGAGCATGGAGGGAAAGGAAAAAAAAGTTAGAACTTTCAGCATGCAGTTTTATGCACATATGTGCGTAGAGTTCCTTGAGTTGCCTTTATTTATTTATTTTTTTTTGAGTTTCCTTTTGTTTTATTCTTACTACACTAAGTGTTGCAGTCACCTTCTCATTGCTGGGACAAAACATCTGACCAGGGGCTGAGAGAGATGGCTCAACTGTTATGGAAATGGCCTGCAAAGCCTAACAACCTGGGTTTGATTCCCCAGTAGCCACTTAAAGCAAGATGCACAAAGTGGCACGTGCATCTGGAGTTTGTTTGCAGTGGATAGAGGGCCTGGTGTGCTCATATTCTCTCCCTCTCTCTTTCTTTCACTCTCTCTGCAAATAAATATTTTCCTAATATTTTATTTTTGTTGGAGAGAGAAAGAGAGGGAGAGAATGCCCGTGCCCGTGTCTCCAGCCACTGCAAATGAATTCCAGATGCATGTGCCACCTTGGGTATCTGGCTTACATGGGTTCTGGGGAATCAAACCAGAGTCCTTAAGCTTCACAGGCAAGCACCTTAACCACTAACCCATCTCTCCAGTCCATAAATAAATATCTTTTTTAAAAACAAAAACATCTGACAAGAAGCAGCTTATGGGAGGAAAGGGTTCATCTCAACTTACAGTTTGAAGCCAAGGTTTCATTATAGCAGGAAAAGCATGCTCCAGCAAGACAGCAGGGTGACACATCTTCTTACATCAACACCAGCGAGGAAATTATCTGAATGAACTAATTAGCAGGCTGTGCTCCTTCAAATTGAACACATGCAAGCAAGTTTAGGTTGAAACAAAGTTTATTTCATTTGTTAATTTCTTTTTTTAATTGAGAACTTTGATATACGAGCGTACTGTAAATTGATTATATCCCCATTGTGTTATGCTCTTGTGTTCCCTCTCCCCAACCCCCATGTCACTGAGGGCCCTTCCCAGTGGTGCAATCTGCAACCACGTGGCGTCACAAATGCACCAGTCAGTCTCTAAGCCCAAATGACACGACTTGAGACAGTTGGAGGAATTTGAGGAATATCCTCAAATCCATGAACAAGAATCATCAGGTTATATATACTCATCAGCTAAGGCAGAAGTCATATGTTAGAACAGGTTAAAGATGGCAGAGGAGCGCAGCCTGCTCCTCTCATATTAGTCATTAATAGACACACCTATATGCCTTTATCACAGAGCTACCAAGTGAGTGTTGGGCAGAACAATGGCAATACTTGTATTGAGGGTGAATCAGCAGCCCGATATTCAAAATGAAAGAGTTGTATCTTTTGTAGAGCCTTTAGTCAGCTGCCTTGGCTATTTCTGACATAATACGAGGAAGAGACTAAGCAGCAAAACAACCTCACACAGGGTAATTTTGGAAACATATGTGGTACAAGCAGTCCCTTAACAAAAGACAAGTAGCACCTGGTATTTATCAGTAGTAACATGAAATTATGCATTATGTTCTGTTGGGATTCTTTGATTATAGTCAGATTAAGTGGTCTGTCTTTAGAATCTTTGTGTTGTTTTATGTGTAGCAAGAGAAAATGAGGCTCTTTGACAAGCGAGGAAGTTTTCTATAGAAATACTCCAACTATAAAGGGAAAGAGGAAAGAAAGCTAGGGAACACAGATCCTAGTAAAGATATGCTGCATTTCTAATAGGTATCCAGTCTGCAAAATGAATCCACCTTTATTCATCAATTGATACAACTTTTTTAAAAATTAAGGTGTATTAGCTGAATGTGGTGGCTCACTCTTGTAATCTAGCATTGGGAGCACAAGGCAGGAAGATTACTTCGTGTTGAAAGCCAACCTGAGCTACCTAGTGAGTTCCAAAGTGAAACTGTCCAAACAATTAAAAACCAACAAATAAATAATTAAGGTATCTAAAAAAATTAGGCCTTAACATATCAGACATATTGAAAACATTATAACAGAAAAATCTGTATTTTAGCATAACATAAGAATTTGATAACATATTGCTGATATTTCTTTCAACTTCAAATTTTGCTGGAATATTTTGTTTGCTTGGCACAATAGTTAAAGTTTTAATTGAAAACTATATAAACCCCATGGAAGAAAAATTAATTTGATTTTGTAGGGAAGTTCAAACTTTTCCTCTGAATGTTTGGTAATTGAATTTGCTGAGACATTCTGGCAGTAGATTGATTAATGACAGAGAAAAGACACCCAAGTTTATTAATGTACAGAAAACGCAGGAGACATAAAAGTACAAAACTCAGAAAATGGTCAGATGGTTAAGGTTTAACTATTTTTTTACATGGAAGATGGAAATGGAGAGTATAAACAATTTGGAAGAGTAGTGAAGTGATTTTTCTTAGAGGAGATGGTTGGGCTCAAGAATAGATACTGACCTGGAACAAAGTCCTTCTCAGTGTAGTGTCTACTTTTTGGACCCTTCTGTGGTTAGAGTTCCTTAATGAACTTTAAGTAAGAAGATTGACGACATAGCCGGGCGTGGTGGTGCACGCCTTTAATCCCAGCACTTGGGAGGCAGAGGTAGGAGGATCACCGAGAGTTCGAGGCCACCCTGAGACTACATAGTGAATTCCAGGTCAGCCTGAACCAAAGTGAGACCCTACCTTGAAAAACCAAAAAAAAAAAAAAAAAAAGAAGAAGATTGACGACAGTTGTATGGATCTGTCCCATGCATGGAGCCAGTCTTAAGCCAATAAGGATACTTCCAGGAAAACTCATTCCTGTGTTTCCAGAGTGAAAGTGAAGGGTGAGCATGAGAAGTAGGAAGAATGTGGGCAGCTGCTTCTCCCAATTTGGCATGTCAAAGCATTGGTACTTCAGGCTATTGTTTTCTGAGCCTTGAGTTCCTACCAATCTACTTTCCCCCCATACTCTACAACAGCTGTGTCTGCCAGATTTTACTGCTTTGTACGAAGCAAGGCGCAAGTGCTGACTTTTATCAAGTAACTTGGAAGACAGGAATTCAGGAAGAAAAGTGGTAAAGGTGACAACTGAGTAAAAAATAAATGATAACGAATTCAGCAGAGCAACAGAACAATTCCACAGTGTCTGAGGACAAAGAGCACTTTTATAATTCACAGTTTAGGGACTCACATGGGTATCTGGCTTTGAAAATCATTACATTTCATTAAGTATATTTCATGGATAAAATGCTACTAAGGTTTATGAAGCAAGAGCTCTAAAAGCAAAAGGGAAGAATCAAGTGAATGTGTAGGGTAGAAATCTTCAGAAGAAGTAAAAGGCTGATCTGCCTAAGGTGGCAAGCCACAGCCCACTACTAATCCTTCTATATTTGTTTGCTTATTTTGAGACCTCACTCTGTAGTCCATGCTGGCCTCAAATTTATGTTCCTCCTGCCTCAGCATCCTGAGTGATGATATCACAGGCTTCTGCTACCAGACTGCTCACCAATTGTGTCTTTATAGTTACTTATGGAGGTATGAATAATGCTGTGATTTTTAAAATTCTTTTGTTTATTTTTATTTATTTATTTGAGTGTGACAGATAAAGAGGCAGAGAGAGAGAGAGAGAGAGAGAATGGGCATGCCAGGGCCTCTAGCCAATGCAAACGAACTTCAGATGCAAGCGTCACCTTATGCATCTGGCTTATGTGGGTCTTGGGGATCCATCCTCAAACTGGGGTCCTTAGGATTCATAGGCAAGCGCTTAACTGGTAAGCTATCTCTCCAGCCCCTAACCCTGTGATTTTTATGACTCCTCACACAAGTTTGACTGGAGTGTTATCCAGATAGAGATAGCTCCCATTCTTCAGACATATTATCACATGGGGCTGGAGAGATGGCCCAACAGTTAAAGGCATTTGCTTGCAAAGCCTGATGACTGGAGTTTGATTCCTTATTACCCACTGAAAGCCAGATGCACAAAGTGGCACACACATCTGGAATTTGTTTGTAGTGACAAGAGACCCTTGTGTGCCCATACTCTCTCTTGGTCTCTCTCTACCCTTTCTATTTCTCTCTGTCTCAAACAAATAAATAAATAAAAATTAAAAAGAAGAAATATAACATATGGCTGGCTATTTTCAGTCAGTACAATGAAAGAATCACCCACTAGGAAAATTGAGTGGCATTAAGAAGATAACTCAGCTCTTTTTAAAGCTCCAGATCCATCCCCAGTGACACTTTCTCTAGAGGGTTTCACCTGCTGGAGACTAAGTAGGAAGCTTAATCAAAATAACCTGAGGCTATGGGGGACATTTACATTCAAACCATCACACTCTACTCCTGGCCCCCATAGACTCATGACCATCTCACAATGCAAAATGCATTCAATTTTGAGGTGAAGCTTCATCATTATGGAGGAAGCTGGCTCACTTCATCATATGCATTCATAGCAAAGAGAGAACCAATAGCCAGAGCTCAAGCTGGCTCTGAGCACACCTTAGGGCTGGATGTAAGATCTGTCCCCAGTGACACACTGGGGATTCCACCTGCTGAAGAATAAGTAGGAAGCTTAATCAAAACTACCTGAGCCTATGGGGAGCATTTATATTCAAACTACCACAACAGGTATACTGGGTTGGTGAACATTTACCTGATGCCATCCAAAATAAGATGCCTTTATGTCAGCATGAAGTTGTATAGCCATAAAAGTTCACCCTAGAAAGAATATTTTTGCCCTTGGGAAGCTTGAAGATTATGAATCTTGAAACCATGCCTGTTGCTGATACTGTTTTTTTTTGTTGTTTGTTTTTGTATTTGGTTTTTTAATACAGGATGTTATTAACCCATGCCAGCCTCAAATTTACGATGTGGCCTAGATGACCTTGTTTAAACTCCTGATCCTCCTGCCATCACCTCCTGAGTACTGGAATTACCGCCATGCCTGGTTTTATTTGGTGCTGAGAATTGAACCCAGGACTTTGTGCATACTAGGCAGGCACTCTATCAACTGAGTTATATAACACGAACATGAAGGAAGACTACGGGAAGGAAGGGACTTATAGGAGGGGAAAATGGGGAGACAGAAGAAGGTTTAAGGGATGAATATGGTCAAATTATATGATATACCTGAAATAAATTGTCTGTTAAAAACACCAGCAATGAGTATATGTGAATTTAAAAGAAAAACTAAGAGGAAAGTGCTATAGGACTTTTGTTCTGCATTCAGCAGAATTTGTCATTTTCAACACTTCTTGATTCGTTTCTTTGTTTACCATGAATGCATAAGCATGTGTAAAGTCTAAAAACTTACTTTCAGATATTATTTTCTTTTGCCCTGAGTGATTTGTTAGGTTTTGGTTGTGCATTTGTTGGCAAAATTCTGGAACAGACTTCGGTGTTATTGTCATGAGAAGTGTTGATATTGGAGACTAGACTCAGCATAATGCTGTGATGTGAAATTCAGGATCACAAGGTAAACTGTAGTTCAATCCCCAGTTGTCCTAATTGGTAGGTATATTCCAATTATTTAACCTATCTAAGCTTCAGTTTCTTTACTTGCCAATGTAAATAATAATAAGACTTATAAAATAGAGACCTTCTAATGTATTTAGCACAGCAATTGAAAAAAATGATAAGCATTTAGAGTGTGTACTGTTGTTATTTCTTGAGTAGGGAATATAGTACCTTACAAAATAGTCTCTTTCAACATTTCCCCTTTTTCTGTACTCAGTAAGGCCATAGTGAGAAATTAATAGGATTTTAGTTTTTTATTTTATTTTATTTTCGAGGTAGGGTCTCTAGCTGAAGATGACCTAGAATTCACTATATAGTCTCAAGTTGGCCTTGAACTCATGACAATCCTCCTACTTCTGCCTCCTGAGTGCTAGAATTAAAGGTGTATGCCACCGTGCCCAGCCTTCATTTGTTTTTATATATTGAAGCTATTGATTTGGAATATTTTTTTGGAAAAGCAACAAGACAAAACCCCCAAATCATAAATGTCAAATATCTTATAATTCTGAAGGAAATAGTTTATTAAATTGAATTCTATATTATGAATGTATTCCTAATTTATTTTTCTTTTTAGGCGGCAATGTTCTCCCTATCTGCACCAAAATAAGATTGATTTTTCTTGAACTCAGCCATGGAAAAGAGGTTACTGCTCTTTCTTCGTTCCTACAGAAGCAGGCTGAGTGTGACCTAACAGTGTATGACAAGAGGATGGAAATTCATTTCAGTCACAATTTGAGCTGTGTTCCCAACTCTGGGTTTATCAGAATGACAACCTAATTATAAAGCTTCCTATCCAAATTAGTTGGGCAACCAAGTTCTTCTCGTCATGATGTAGGTCTCTTGTGTTGTAACGAATTTCTTTCTGGCATATTCATAAAACATGTTTATATGAAGCTCATCTTTTAAAGGATTTTGATCAATTCTATCTGAAAATTTCCTTGTCATCAGAGATGGTCTACTTATATGAAAACTATGTCGTATTGGCCATGAATGGTATATGGAAGTTCAAAAGCAGTTCTTTACGATGAGTTTGAATGCTTCTGCATATTTTTTTTTATTGTGAGTGTATGTATGATGTGACTTTCATGTGTGTGACTGACTGCTGTGCACACAAGTCTGGCATGTGTGTAGAGGCCAGAGTGTCAAGCCTCACCTTGCACCTTGTTTCGAGGCAACGTCTGTCTTGTTCACAGGTGCATTTGCCAAGGCATCTGGTCCATGAAGTTCTGGATTCGCCTGGCTCCTCCTCCCTTTCCTCTGTAGGCCCGCTAGGATGGCAGATGCGTGTACCACACATCTAGCTTTATGTGAATTCTGGGGATCAGGTGTGCAGCAAGCTCTTCACCCACTGAGTTATCTCCCAAGCCCACTGCTTTAGTGTTGGTGCTTACTGCAAATATTAACCATGTGCAAAACTGGTGCACAAATGGTACACAGCTGGATGGGGCATTCAGGTTGGCAAGAGTTTACATGTGATATTCTGGCTCATGAAAACAAGACTCATCAACTGTAAGCCCAGCATGAGCCAGCAGTGTGATTTAGCTGGGAATACCTGACATGGACTAGACTGGCCTATAAATCTAGTCTGTTCCTATTGTTCCATTTGTAGCTATTTTTATGTATTAATTAATATTTTTGAGACAGGCTGGCCTTGGACTTTCTATGTAGCTGAGGATGGCCTTGAATTTCTGAGCCTCTTACCTCTATCTCCTGAGTACTGGGATTATAAGCAAATACCACCATGTTTAATTTATATGGTACTAGGAATCAAACCAGGGTCTTATATACAGTAGGAAAGCACTCTAGTAACTGAGCTACATCTCCAGCCCCCTAAATTTGGAGTTTAGTGGTAATCCACATGGACTGTAGAATTATTTTTTTTTTCTTTTGGTTTTTCGAGGTAGGGTCTCACTCTAGTCCAGGCTGACCTGGAATTCACTATGGAGTCTCAGGGTGGCCTCGAACTCATGGCGATCCTCTTACCTCTGCCTCCCGAGTGCTGGGATTAAAGGCGTGCGCCACCACGCCCGGCTTTGGACTGTAGAATTAGATGGAACAGTATTGTATCTAAAAGGAGGACTTCTATATTTCTATATTTTTTTATTTTTAATGTTTTGAGTTAAATTTTTAAAAATATTTTTATTTATTTATTTTCAAGCACAGAGAGGAGAAGAGAGAGAGAACAGGCACACTAGGGCCCATTTGCCACTGCAAGTGAACTCCAGACACATGTGTACTTTGTGCATCTGGCTTTATCAAGCCCCAGTTATTAGGCTTTGCAGACAAGCATGTTAACCACTTAGCAATCTTCCCAGCTCCCTTTTCTTCTTTTTATTGGGTTTCATTATGTTTTTATACAAATGGTTTTTGTGTCCCTCCCCTCAACTGAGCCTCCTTCCTGCTTTCATACTACATGTTTACTTTCCCCCTTCCCATTACCTCTTGTCCTCCTCTCATGGTATCCTGTCTGGAATTTCACATACTCTTAGTTACATACATATAGACATTAAAATTAGGAACCACACATGAGAGAGAGCACATGTGATTCTTGTCTTTTTATTTATTTATTTACTTATTTATTTGTTTATTTATTTATTGATTTATTTTGAGAGTGACAGACAGACAAAAAGAGAAAGAGAGAATGGGCACAGTAGGGCCTCCAGCCCCTGCAAACGAACTCCAGATGCATGTGCCACCTTGTGCATCTGGCTTACGTGGGTCCTGGGGAATTGAGCCTCAAACTGGGGTTCTTAGGCTTCACAGGCAAGCACTTAACCACTAAGCCATCTCTCCAGCCCATGTTTTTGTCTTTCTGAGCCTGTGTTGCCTTACTTTGTATATTTTTTTCCAATTCTATCCATTTTCCTGCAAATGCCATTACTTCATTTTCATTTACAGCTGAGTAAAACTCCATTGTGTATATGTAGTACATTTTCATTATCTAATCAGCAGGTGATGGACCCTTAGGTTGATAATATTTCCTAGTTATTGTGAAGACAAAAGCAGTGAACATGGATGTGCAAGTTTCTCTGTGGCAGGATATAGTCATTTGGGTATGTGCCCAGGGGTTGTATGGCTGGATCACATGGTAGTTCAAAGAAAAAGGAGGACATTAAGATGAAATGATCTTCGCAGTCCCTTACAACTGTAAGTTTGGGTGCTGCTGTATTTTTATCTCCTTTAATATTTTTAAAATAAATTTTAATTTACCTCTAGCAATGTGTAAAGATATAAAATATAGTTCTTGGGCTGGAGAGATTGCTTAGTGGTTAAGGCACTTGCCTGCAAAGCCAAAGGACACAGGTTCAATTCCCCTGGGACCCATGTAAGCCAGGTGCACAAGGCGGTGCATGTGTCTGGAGTTCATTTGTAGTGGCTGGAGGCCCTGTCATGCCCATTATCTATCTCTTTATCTGCCTTTCTCTCTCTCTCAAATAAATAAATAAAAATAAAAAATTAAAGTATAATGTTTGATTGGTTCTGACAAAAGTATACATATGTGTGACCTTTTACCCAGTGAAGACATAGAACATTTCTTTATTTGGGGGGGGGGATTCAAAGTATGATCTCACTCTAGCCCAGGCTAACCTGGAATTCACTACATTGTCTCAGGATGGCCTTGAACTCATGACAGTCCTCCTACCTCTGCCTACCAAATGCTGGGATTAAAGGCATGTGCTACCATGACCAGCTAAGACATAGAACATTTTATCCCCCTTTTGGCAATGAATACCACTTCTTAAGAACCTCTGTTCTGGTTGTTATTAACACATCATGATAGTTAATCTTGTCAACTTGACATCATGTGGAGTCACCTAGCACCCACACCTCTGGGCATGTCTTTGAGTGTGTTTCCCTGAATGTGGGTGGCACCATCCCATGGGCTGAGGTCTTATACTGAATAAAAGGGAAAAAAAGAGGCACCAGAGACCAAGCTGTAAGCACTGCCATGTTTTTCCTGCCACAGTGGACTGCATTACTCTTGACTGTGAGTGAAAATGAACCATTCTCTCCTGAAATTATGTTTGAGGCAATCGGGTATTTGATCTTAGTGATGAGAAAAGGAACTAATGTATGCACAATCTAGAACTCCATATAGGCAGAACTATGTAGTTGATATGCATTTATGTCTGACTTCTTTCACTTAACATGACCTCTTGAGATTCATCCATGTGGTTTCACCTTACTTTACCGTATTTCATTATATGCATGTACCAAAATTCATTTATCCATTCTTATTTTGAATGATAATTGACTTTCTGGCTATTATGAATAAGGCAAAATACATATTCTTGTATAAATATTTAGATAAATATATGATTTTGTTCACCTTGGGTAGATATCTAGGTGTATAATTGTTGGGCCATAGGGTAGATGGATTTTCACTTTACAAGGAGCTGCAAAAGAGTCTTCCAGAGTGATTATAGCATTCTATACTCCCACCAGCCTTGTATGGGAGTTTCAGATCTCTCTATCCTAAGCGTCTGTTTTTATTTCTGTCATGGGTCCATTTCCTCTGGGTGTATTCCTGAGGAAACCAAGGAGATAATCACTGCTACTAGCAATGGGTTCCTTGATCACTTATCCTGATAGTAAGATTACCAGAAAACAGCATACACTGATCACATTCGAGGTGACTTTCAAGTAAGAATTAGCTATAAAGCATTTTAAAGTAACTTGAGGCTATATATGATTTATGAATAAACATTGGAAGATACATGTTTATGTTAGTTTGTCATGGCCTCATAACTCCTTTGAATGGCCATAAAATGTAGTTTCGAGTATTTTTGCTGATAAAACTGTGATAATTTGTCCTGGCAATAGGGAGGCAGGCATAAGGGAAGTAGTAATTTGGTCATCTATCAAATTTTGAAGTGCATTTGGAAAAAGAATCCCTAGCAAACTGGTGGTGGGAGGTAGAGGCTCTGGTAATTATAAATCAGGTTAGACAAAATATCACATATGTAACAGATATAGAGGAAAATATTGTGAAGGGTGACATTTTTGTATGTGAAGAGGTAGGTTGCATAGTAGCTTTATTTTCCATCATGTAGTAAATGTTTATTATATGCTAGACACGGGGCTATGTACTTTCATGTATCAAGTCATTTCATTCTTGTAACAACCTGACAACCTGGGTATTATCAATTCTTCAATATCATGGAAGAGGAAAGCAAAAGTTCATGTAGGTTAAACAATTTACCCAAAGACAAAACCATTACACAATAGAGCTAGTACTTGAACCCAAACGTGCCATAGCAGATCTACACTTTGTTAAATGTCACATAGGAAAAAGTGTGTGTGTGTGTGTGTGACAGAGAGAGAGAGAGAGAGAGAGAGAGAGAGAGAGAGAGAGAGAGAGAGACGTGTAACCATCAGGTAATTCAATAATGAAAATATATTCCATTAGAATAATATTATGTGGAAGAAGTGGAATAGAAATATGAGATTACAGAGGAAAAGAAATGCTGTAAATTTTCTTCCTCGTTTTTTTTTTAATGGATGATGATAGGTATCAAAATGGGATTTATGAGGCCGAGGGGATCCCTCTGTGGATAAAACATTTGCCACACAGGCATGAGGGGCTGGAGTTCGGATCCCCAACACCCACATAAATACCAGGTGTGCGTGATAGCCACCTGCAATGCTAGGGAGGTCAAAATAAATAAACTAGCTGAACTGGCAAGCTCTGGGTTCAGATGAGAGACCCTGCCTCAGTAAATAAAATGGAGAGCAGTTAAGGAAGACACCAAAAGTCAACAACTGCGCCCACACACGTATGGACACACATACACATATGTACACACACTACTCATACATACACAGGCAAAAAATGGTATTGATGCTGACCCTAACCTTATTGATGCAACAAGAAAAACCCACTTTCCCTGCATACATACATATAGAACTTCCACACAATATGAGACTGAAGGCCTGGATGATTGAGGTTTTTGAAATTTCCTGAGCCCTAGAAAGGAACAGTAACTTGGTTCTTCCAGGCGGTGGCAAGGATACAAATTATGGTTTCTTTTAAGTGATTGATAATATGGATTTCATTTTTAAATGTTGAGACTTATAATACATTGGTAATTCTATCCCTTATCATTATTTGACTTTGTGATTAAAAACTTGAGATGTCAACTTAAAAATAGGTAAAGGGGTTAAATTGGTTCTCAAAACTTCTATTTACTGATATAGCAGGTCCGTTTTGAAGCCCTTGATGTGCAAGGGCAAGGATCCTGATTTAGTAACCTTTTAACCTTGGCACTTGGCACGGTGTCCTGAACATTGAAAGTTCTCAATCTGTTTTTGGAGAGCAAAGATGCAAGGAAAACGATGCATTGGACAGGTTAGTCAGGTCATGTAAAAGCCACGGAAGGCTTCATGCAGCATCAAAGCCAATACACAGAACTACTGACCTTCTAGGCTCATTGCCTTCACTCAGAAAATAGCATTCTAAAATAGCTCCCTGGTACTAACCAACTGAAATCCTTTTAATAATGACAGTTACTCTGGTCATGGTATTTGGCTATTTAGAAATCCTGCTCATTAAAATCCTGAGAGGGAAGTACAACTTACTTTCTGTTGGTCCCTGCTGGCTATGAAAATTGGGTTGATTTCTCTGCCTTAGACAAGCAGCCACAAAGTGCTAGGACACTGCATGGCTTGTGCAAGGACTAGCAGTTTGGTCATGTTGGTAAAGGCAAGGGAAGAGAGGAAAGTTTCAGTTCATTATTCAATACTAAGATTGTTATGGGGTACATGCAGCACGGGATTATAAGGGCAGGAAAATGACTTCCTCCACCCTTCTAGATTCTTCAGATGGATTATAAATTAAGATGACATAAAACAGACTCATGAGAAAACCCATTTTATTCTATGACTGGGTGCATGTGCCCATGGGCACACAGGAGTTCATGTACTGTGGCATGTATGTGGACATCAAAGGACAACTTCGAGATGTCTGTTCTCCAGTCTTTAACACAGGGTCTCTTGCCACCGTAACTTGTCAAACTAACTGATTCTTGAGTTTAGGACTCTTCTGGCTCTACCTCCCATTGTCACTTTGCATCTAGCTTTACTTAGGTGTCAGGGAGTTGAACCCAGTCCAGCAGGCTTTGCAAATATGTGCCTTTAATTGCTAAGCCATCTCTCCAGCCCCAATAAAACCTATTTTCCCTACATGCTTGCATATGGAATTTCCACAAAATATGAGACTGAAGGCCTGGATGGTTGAGGTTTTCAAATTTTTCTGAGCCACAGAAAGGAATAGTGGCTTGGTTCTTCTGGGTGATGGCAGGGATACAAATTATGGAACAGTTAGAGGAATAAATATTTGGTGAATTTAAGTTGGCTTGTTATGCAGGTACAAAGTTTCAGATAGTGAAAGCTGTTTAGAGCAGCCCACTTCTTGACAGAAGTATTTTACTAATGCAGATTTCCTTTACAGATGTAATTTATTTCATAAAAGGACAATTTCAGAGCTACTCTAGTGTCTAATTCCTCAAATAACCAACTCAAACTATGCTGAGGAAGTCTGTTTTAAGGTGGTATATTCTACTCTCTCACCATCATATGTGAGGGCCACGTGTCCTAACCCCCAATAGGGGGTCTGCAAACAAGAGAAAGTTCTGTTTGTAAGGGTCCAAGAATCACTGAAGAAAGACCCCAGCCTCAGATAGTATGTAAAAGCAAAGAGCATTTATTCTGCTGAATCAGCCAGCATGTGGGGGTCAACCATTCATACAAAATGGCCACCCTGAGAGGAACACACAGGCCCGTTTTAAGCACAGCTAGGGGAGTTTTAGAAGGGTTAGGCCATCTTCTAATGTGATTGGCTAAGGAAGCAGCAGTTACATTTGTACACTTTGATTGACTGTGGCCCAGATTTTACCATCCTTGGACATGTTTAGACATGTTTTAGAGACCTTGCAAGAACTGACTCAGCCATGGAGCCCACTATCTTGGGCAAGTCCTTTTATTTGGTCATAGTCCAGAAGTATTGCAGGAACTGACTCAAGCCCCTGGGTGGCTATCTTCCCCAGTCACATGTCAGGGTGGTTGTTGATTACCAGCCCTTTGTTTGTGGTTTTTCCCAGAAGTCTTGCCTGCCTCTACAAGAAACTGAAACTTAGGCCTACCTGTAAACTAGAACAAATTTGATCCTCTCACACTATTCATTCATTTAAAAAGCATATGTTAAATACCCAGGTTATAGTTGAGCATGGTGGTGCATACCTGTAATCCCAGCACTCAGGAAATTGAGGCAGAAGAATCACTGTAAGCTTGAGGACAGCCTAGGCTACTGAGTGAGATCTTGTCTCAAAAAATTAATTAATTAAATTAAAATAACAAAACCCTTAGGCTGGAGAGATGGCTTAGTGGTTAAGGTGCTTGCCTGTGAAGCCTACAGACCCAGGTTCAATCCCCCTGTACCCACATAAGCCAGATGCACATGGTGGTACATGAATGTAGAGTTCATTTGCAGTGGCTAGAGGCCCTGGTACACCCGTTCTCCTGCCCCTGCTTTCTCAAATAATTAGAAAGAAAATATTCAAAAGCAAAACAAAACCCCTGTATGATCTTGCCTACTTTGTGGTATTTACAATCACAATGGAAACAAACCTCTGAGCAGGTATATGAGCGTGTTTACAGATTAGGATACCCAAGGTGGGAAGACCCACCCTAAATGTGGACAGCACCATCCATGGACAGAGGTCCCAGACGATATAAATAGAAGAAAGTGAACTGAGCACCAGCATTCATCACTTCTGCTCCCCAACTGTAGACATGATGTAACCAACTGCTTCATGCTTCTGTCACCATGCTCTCTCCACCATAAAACATTGTATCCTCAAACTGAAAGCCAAAATTAACTCTTCTTTCCTTAAGTTGATTTTAAAAACTGCATTAGAAGCTTTTATACATGTATATATTTTTGATCATTATATCTTCCTGTTATATTCTGTTATCCTCCCTCCAGCATCCCCTTTCTACTGAGCCCCTTCTTTCCAACTAGTCCCACCTCTACTTTGATGTGTTTTTTTTGCACTACCCCATCATCCATAACGGAATGTTGATGGACCCAATATTGCACAAGGCTTGTGGAGGTAACAGCAGTTACTGTGAGATCATGAACGCAACAACCATTTCCTGCCTGGAAGACAAAATTCCAAAGCACTTCTCCCCACATTCTGGATCTTACATTCTTTCTATCCACTCCTCTGCAATGTTCCTTGAACTTTGGAGGACATGACAACAAAGTCTAATTTAGGTCTGAGTATTCAATAATCACTTATTCTCGATACTTTGATGAGTTTTGAGTCTCTGCAGTAGTCACTGCCATCAGCAAAAAGAAGCTTCTCTGACCAAAGGTGAGAGCAGCACTAGTCTATGGGGTTAAACATAAACATTAAGAGGACAATTTGATGGGCACAACATATACATTTATCCAAACAACAGTAGTATCTTCCCTCCCCAGGCCTATGACCTTCCTCAGCCATAGGCTTTTGAGTAGGTTTTAAGTACCAGGCATGACTTCTGTCCTGTGGAGTGGTCTTCTGATCCAATCAGAGAAAGATTCTTTAGTTGTTTCTTGTCAGATGCTTTGTCACAGCAACAAGTCACTAATAAACCCACTTTCTGTAAGACTTTGAGATACAGAAAATATCAATGTTGCCCAAGAACACTTTGAAAGAGGGAAACAGGCCAGTAAGTATTCATATAAACAGGAGGAGCCCGTTTTTCCCTCTGCCATCATAAGGACAGAGAAGTCAGAGAGTGTTTCTTCCCTTATATCCCCACAAGACTCACCAAGGACTGCTGTATTTCCTAAAAATTATGCTTTCTATCTCCAAATGTAACTTTTGAAATTGGATAAAGCCCAGTGGGACTCATATAAACTGGACCCTCCATTTTATCCATTTTCTTTGAAAAGTAAGCTAGTTGAATGTGGAATAAATATGTGAAAATTGAGCTTTGGGCCTGTAAAAATAATGAAAAATTTCAAATATTATCCAAAATGAATATGGAATCACTTGTGTTTATCTTCAAAGATGTCATATGTGGTAGTTTGAATGGTTGTGTCCAATAGATTACGGCATTTTATTAAAGCTTCTTGTATTTCCAGTTACCTAGCTGAAGGAGGTGTGACTGGGGGCAGATCTAAATTCCAGCCGAAGATATGCAAAGTGCCTGAGTTCTGCCTGGGTTCCCTGAGGTTTGGCTGCCAGTTTTTTCCTCATGATTTTGGTGGTGGATTTTCTCTGTTTCACCGTTATGGAACTTCCCCTGGATCTGTAAGCTTCAAATAAATTCCCCTTCCTCCATAACTGTGTCTGATCTGGAGGTTCATCCCAGTGACTTGAAGCTGTCTGCTACAGAATTGGTGTTGAAGAGTGGGAGTTGCTGAGATGAATCTGACCATGTGAATTTTGGTCTTTTGAAACTTGTGTGCTGAACGAATGGGAAACGGTGCTTGCAACTGAAGATGCCTTCTGAAGCAGTAATCCAAATATTATGGACTATTCTGATGACTGTTTGAAAATGCTAAGTGCAGAGAGAATTGCATTTGTAGACTTGGTTTATTAGTTCTCTAAGGGGAAGGAAAGACTGCAGAAAACCTTGTTGAAACTGGTCTACTGTCATAAGGGCTGGCTGCAGTCTGCTGCCCAGGCCCAGAGAGTTTGACCAAGGTTAAATTTGTTTTTTGTTTTGTCTTGCTTTTTTAAATATGACTTATTTATTTAAGCAAGAGAAAGAGAGAAAGGGGAGGAGGCAGATAGAGAGAAAGAAATAATGGACATGCCAGGGTCTCTGGCCCCTGCAAACGAACTCCAGACGCATGCACCCCCTTGTGCATCTGGCTTATGTGGGCCTTGGGGAATCAAACCAGGGTCCTTAGGCTTTGCAGGCAAATGCCTTAACTGTTAGCCATTTCCCCAGCCCACAAGGTTAAATTTGTAATGGACTGATATACTTGGCTAAAAACATGGCACTGAGAGATATAAGATTTAAAACTGGAGAAACTCAAGTTTAAAATTTACTGGTACAGAGAATTGTTTTAGGTTACTGAAGTTGCTATTGTCAAATGCATTAGCAATCTTAAGGAAGATGAACCAACTACTTTACATTAAAACAATGTAGAGAATGCCTGAGGTGATTTTACCCCAGAAAGACTGAATGGTAGAAATGCAAACTGTTTTGAGAGGAAATCTATAAAACAGGAAGAAGTGACAATTTATTTTGTCCCTAAATCAAGAATATGGCTGTGTCCTGCATATCTGGCATTGATTTTGGAAGCATGTAAAATACGTGGAGTGGTCATGAAGTGCACACAGTTTCATAAGCCACTGCTGAGATGCAGCATATAGGCAGTGTGATGACTCTAATGAAGATACTGGTAAAACCATTTGAAGTTGGACCATGATTTGCAGTGGGGACCCAAGGATGTTTAGATATACCAGGACTGTGCAAGGACTACCATGGAGGCTGTTGGCTAGATATGAAAGATTTCCCTGGCTACTCAGCCCAGCTGGAACAGCAGAATTGGAAAATCCAGAGACTGTCATTCACTGGTTATATTGGACTTGAACTGCAGATATTTGATTTTTGCTTGATGGTTATTGAGTTTCCATTGTTCCAATCCCTCCTTGCTATGCCTAATAGCAGTTGAGAATGTTTACTCTGTGCCTTTATATGTTGAAAATATATAACTGTTTGATTTTACAGGACACACAGCTAGAGACTGTCTTAAATCTCAGACGAGACTTGGGACTTTGAAACTATCTTAAGTTGGTAAAGACTGTGGAGACCTTTGAATTTGGACTGAACATATACAGTATGAAATGGTGATGAATCTATTGGGGGCTGAAGGACTCAGGAACCAGATGGACGTCATGACAGGCTTCAGAGTCCTCAGTAGGCCTAAGTTTCTGTTTCCTGGCAAGGTCTAAGTTTTTATCTTCCAGTAAGGGTGGGTTTAACACTTACTGGAAACTGATTATGCCATACATTACTGTAGTCATAGATAAGTTCAATTCCCCTAGCGCCAACTTTGCCTGCCAAAATCCTAAGCCAACCAGAAGAGTACACTGTTTAAATCAACCAATCATGTACCCATCCCCTTCTAGGTTCAAATCCCTGTAAAAACCCTACCCTCCCACTACTCGGGGCTCTTGTACAGATCCACTGCGTTGGTGAAGTCAAGAGACCGAGCTTAAGCCTGAAATAAAGCTCCTTGCCCTTGCTTACGTGTTTGGTTCTCCTTGGTGGTCACTGGGGGCACCGAGAACTGGGCATAACAGGGCCAGGGGCAAAATGTGGTGATTTGAATAGATGTTCCCCAATAGATTAAGGAGTCTTTTTAAACCTTCTTGTATTGCCAGCTACCTGGTTGGAGGAGGTGTCACTGGGGGTGGGGGCATGGATCTGAATTCTAGCCTAAGTTATATAAAGTGCCTGGCTTCCCTGAAGTTTGGCTTCCAGTTTTTGTTCTTCCTTTCGGTGGTGTGTTTTCTCTTTTTTGCCATTATGGAACTTCCCCCTGGATCTCTAAGCTTCAAATAAATCCCTTCCTCCATAACTCTACCTGGTTTTGAAGTTCATCCCAGCAACCTAAGGCTGACTGCTACATCGTATAATTGGGGTCAGCAATTATAAGGAGTAGCCATAAAGTATCTACCAGCTACACATAGCTCTTCAGTGAAGAGTTGAATTCTAATGATGCACACACCTCCCAGTTCATTCCTATTGCCCTCATGTAGTTATTAATCACACTTTTACTCTCAGAAGTGTCCCAAGTTGGAAGATAAATTATATAGCCATAGTAGTAATAAGTCAAGAGGGGAAAATCAAGTCCTACTTGAACTGCCTATGAAGAAGTATGATCAAAATATATTTCTTTGTAAAATCTTTCATTTTAAGATTTTGTAGGTGTGGAAAGTAATAAATCTGTGGGAAGAAATCAAGTTCAACAAGCATTGTTTCTTCAGGGCTTATGTTAAAAGAGGAAAATGAATGGGATAGAGCTATGACTGACAGAGGAGACATAAAGAGAATGACATGTGCTTGAGGCACTAACTGCTTATATCTCTAGAATTAGAATACTGGCAGCTAATCTCACCTTTTTTAAATTTTACAGATAACAATGTTGCCTAGATCCCCATAACTTTTAGGTGAGAGACCAGGGACTTTGCCAAGGATTTCTCCTAGGGGTACTTGTCCTAGTATTCCCTTTAATTCTTAAGAGAGTTCCAGAGCTAGGGAGATGGCTCAGTGGATAAAGCACTTACCATGGAACTATGATTACGTGAGGCTGGATCTTCAGATCCCATCTAAAAACATCAGACACTGTGGCCAGTGTCTGTAATCCCAGTGCACCTACAGTAAGAAGGAAGGCAGAGCCAGGTGAATCCCCAGAACCTTGTAGGTCAGCTAGTATGGTAAGCATAGTAGTGAATAAGGTTGAAGGTAAAGACTGACAGCCTAGGTTGTCCTCTGACATCCACACATACACTATGGCACATGGCACATGGCACGCCCACACCTACACTCATACATACACACACTGACATTTGCTGCTGGATAATTCTTTATTGTGAGGCTTTCCTGTGCCTTATACAATGCTCATCAATATCTCTGGCCTCTCTACCTACTTGGGTTAGAGTAACGGCCTTTTTTCTAGTTGTGCCATCCCAAACTGTCCCAGGATATTGCCAAATGCTCCCTGGGGCATAATTCCCCCTACTGAGATGCTTTATTCTAGATAATCACCTTGGACTAGACTTGTGTTTATCTTTAAATAAGTCATATAATTGGGGTCAGGAATTATAAGGAGTAGACATAAAATATCTACCAGCTAGACATTATATTACTACATGAGGGCAATAGGAATGAATTGCAAGGTTTGAGCATCATTAGAATCCAACTCTTCACTGAAGTGCTATGTGTATCTGATAGATATTTTATGCCTACCCCTTATAATTGCTGACCCCAATTACATGATTTCTTTGAAGATAAACACAAGGTAATGTGTATCTAGACTACACGTTACCAGGCTGACAAAACACTAAAACATAACTAAGATTATTTTTATTTCCTTACCTTTTTTGAGTTGTTAATATGACAATTTTAATAAAACCATTTAAAGCAAAAGCTTAATGGAAAAATATTTATTTCAAAAAATTGTGAGGCAGAATCATTGTTTCCCATGTAAACTAGCATTTTCTATGAACAGTGTCATGTGTGTTGAGAGCAATGGAGCCCCTCTGGGCTGTGCATAGGCTTAGGACTCCCCAAGCCAGTGGTTCTTGAGTTCTTGTCTTATAACTAGCAAAGATTTGGCAAGTATAGACACAAAGGAGGATATAATAGGGAAGATTTATTTTATTTTATTTTTGAGGTAGGGTCTCACTCTAGCCCAGGCTGACATGGAATTCACTGTGTAGTCTCAGGCTGGCCTCAAACTCATAGTGATCATCTTACCTCTGCCTTCCAAGTGCTGGGATTAAAGGTGTGTGCCACCACGCCCGGCTCAAAGACTTATTTTGCGAGAGAGAATGAAAGTGAAGCTAAACAGCTCCCTAGTTGAGAAGCTAAGTGGAGGGGGGCTCCAAAGCAGGTCACTGTGTGCAGCCTGGATTGGGTTTCCCTATAGCCCTGCAGATGTAAATTAGGAATCAAGGTGGGATGAGCCTCATGCTCAAGTTCACATATATGTGGAGGACCCTGGTTGGCTGTTGAGTCAAGGAGGAGAGCACAGATTTATGAAGAGCCCACAGGTTGGCGTGGGGAAGCCATTGAACAATTATGGAGGAAGAACCAGGAAGCCGCTCCTGATCACCTTATTTGATCAGGCTAGAGTTCCTTTCTACTCTTGCCATAGCAGGTTAGTATCCATGTTCTTTTGGGTCTGTGTCCCTAGCTACCCAGAAAGAAGACTACCATGCTTCTAATCTCTATTAAACTGGATGTTCCTTCTACACAAAAGGGTTTTGAGTCTGAAATATTGGAGCATAACTTCATGACAAGCTATAAGTCATGTGGATTTCTATTTTAATCTGCTGTTCAAATGAAAAACAGAAAGTCTCCTCTCAGTAAAATTTGGAACTTACATTTAAAGTAATATTCTTGATAATGTAGATTAGGAACAAGGTAACCTTTCTCTTGGTAGATAGTTAGCTAGGGACTGGCCCACAGAAACATGGATATCATCTTGCCTGCTCTGGCAAGACTAGAACCTATATCTGATCTAGTCTCATCCAAGATGAATGAAGGCACCTATTCCAGCATCAGCTTCCTGATGCTTCTTCCCTAACTTTTACCAGGTTTAACACTTGTATGCTGGCCCTTTCCGAATCAGGGTTCCTCTTGAGCCTACCAACCGATCAGGTTTCTCCTCACACACCTGAATTATTTTATTTGGGTACCTGACTCATTTAATTGTAGCTGAGCCATGTACATAGACCCCTTGTTACCTCTCTTCAGCGCTCGTAGCCTGTATGACCCCGTTACTCGTCTTTGTCTTTCCCTTTGTGAGGGGAATTTTCTTGGTCTTCCTACCTACCTTCCCAGCCTGGGGTGGGAGGGGAATGGGGAGAATTTCTGTTGGCTTAGGTATTTTCATGCTTTGCTTTGCACTTCTGCAAGCTTCCTCCCCAGAGGCGTCAGTCCCTGAGAGACCTTTCCCTATGTGAAGGAGATGTTCTTGGTGTCCCCTTTCCCCAGCCATGCTGGAAAGGAATTTCTCTTGGCTTGGGCTTTACCATTTGCCTTCCCTCTTAATCCTAACTATCCCTAAAATAAAATTCATACTCTACCCTCCTCTGAGTCTGTGTTCTCAATTCCTTGTTGACATGAATAACAACCCATCTTGAGAGTCATTGGTGCGGGAGCTCTAATCCCTCATCACTGAGTATGTTCTTTCTGAACAAGAATGGGCAATGATGGCCCCAAAATGTGTAATTATAGTACTTCTCACATATAACAGATCCTTCTCCTTTCTTTTCTCCAACAAGACATTACTGTGTTAAATTTTGCTATCATGAAAAGAACTTACCTATTTTCAAACAAGAAGAGTTTGTTAGTTTGCTTGTTTGTTTATTAGGAGATAAGATTTCACCATGTTGCCCAAGCTGACTGTCAAGTTCAGATTTCACAATAGAGGACCAAATCAGACAGTTTCTTTGGCTCAAGATTTTATTTTAACACCTATAAATAGTGGCAGGATACGAAGCAGAAGGGAAAGAAGCTTAGAAACCCTGAATAGGGGGAGGGAGGAGATTTCAAGGGTTTTCAGGGATGGGAAAAATGAAGAGGACTTGCATGGGATGTTTGGGGCTTTGGTGTGTGGGTGTGTGTGTCTCAAGATGACAGGTGACTCAAGTGTATTGAACTTTGAACTCCCTTGGGGAAGTGGGACTTAGAATGTCTCCACTCAGACCCACAGGTAGAGTGGGAGGACTTAGTCAATTTCTGTAACAGTAAGTAGCAATTATCATCTTGGGCACAGCTGTTGGGGGGTGGGCAGGTTGGAAATTGGAGGCAGCTTTCTTAGAAACTAACACTGGCTGGAAGTGATCCTCTTGCTTAAGCTTTCCAAGTAGTTAGGATAAGTATGTGCTATTGTACCCACCATAAGAATAACTGATAATTTCTTCCATGCTACCCTGCTCCCAGGGGCTGGAGATGTATTGGTGGTCACTGGTCACTGTTTTTGAGATACCCATGGTTCAGTGGGGACTCAGTCACATTCATAACAGCATTATTAATAATTGTTCAGTAAAGTGATTATTCTCAAATAATGGGGTTTAGGACATGCCATCCACAAATATATCTGTTGGAAACCAGGATAAGCCACTCTAAGAAGGCATCTTTGGCATGAGTATTATTTTGAGCTGGTTATTATGGGAAACAACACATCCAGGGAAAGGATTGAAAACAAACCAGATGTTATATTTTTTAAAATATATTTTATTTATTTATTTGAGAGAAAGAGACAGAGAGAGAGAGAGAGAGAGAGAGAAGAAGAAGAAGAGAGAGAGAGAGAGAGAATGGGCATGCCAGGGCCTTCAGCCACTGAAAACAAACTCCAGACGCATGTGCCCTCTTGTGCATCTGGCTTATGTGGATCCTGGAGAATCAACCCAGGATCCTTTGGCTTTGCAGGCAAATGCCTTAACCTCTAAGCCATCTCTCCAGCCCAGATGTTACATTTTTTAAAAAAATATTTTACTTTTATTTATTTATTTATTGACAAATAGAGAGAAAGAGAGAATAGGTGAGCCATGACCTCCAGCTACTGTAAACGAACTCCAGACACTTCCACCCCCTTCTGCATCTGGCTCGCATGGGTCCTGTGGAATCAAACTTGGGTCCTTTGCCTTTGCAGGCAAAAGCCTTAACTGCAAAGCCATCCCTCCAGCCCCAGGTGTTACATTTTTATAAGAGAAATTTACATGTATAAAACAATCTCCATTTTTTTGCATCTGAAAGAGAAGGATGATTAATCACTACAGACTCATAAATGGAAAAACATTTCTTAAATTTGTATGACAAAGGCTGGATATAGTGGTGCATACTTCTAATCTCAGCATTTGGGAGGTGACTGCAGGAATTATCAGGAGCTCAAGGCCACATAAAAATTTGGAGACCACCCTAATGAAGAAGAAACAGGAGCAAGATACCTTTTTATAGGCAGTCAGACAGGGACAGAGGCCCAAAAGGAACAAAGAAATGCTACCCTGCCTGCCCTGGCAGAACTAGAAATTCAGGTGGATCCAGTCTCATCCAAGATGGCTACAAGCAATTCCTCAGCAATAGCACCATCTACTTCTTCTCCAGTCTAACATACGTAGGTGGGACAGCCCCTCTTGTGTCAGCTCTCTTGAGTCCAAGAACCAATCAGGTCTCATACCTCACATACTTGAGTCTGGTGGCAGGGTCCTTCATAATTGGATACTTGGGCCATAAGAGGGCCTGCCATGTATATGATTTTCTCTCCTGTCTTGGCCTGCTTCGTCCTGCAGTTTGTTTTTTTTTTTTTTTTTTTTTTTGCCTGATTACCAGTGTGTGAATTTCTCTTCCCTTTCCCAGACAGGCTGGGGGAGGGGAGAGCTATTATTACTGGCTTGGGTATTTTCCTGCTAGCTTGCTACCTATATTTTGTTTCCAGATGCTTTCTCAGTGCCATCTGAAAAGAGAAAGTTCTCTAATGAAAAAGTGAGAGTAGCATTAATATATGGGTATGAGCATTAAGAGAAGTGCTTACTGGGCAGTTTGATGAGCATACAATATACATTTAGCCAAATAGCAGCAGACATTACAGCCCTAGGGCTCATGACTATCCCTGTTGTAGGCTTCCAGTATCAGGGATGTATTCACTCCCATGGAGCGGGCCTCCAGTCCAATTAGAGGGCAGCTGGTTTCCACCATGACAGACATACCATTATTGCACCCATTGGCTCATTTGGCCTGGTTGGCCAAATATAAGCCTTGCTGTGTCCACTATGGAGTATCTTTATTGGTGATTTCTCTCTCTCCCATTGAGCTGCATGCAGTGTGGCGTTTTCCAGCTTTCTGTCAGCTGGTCTACGTGGAGGAGGTTTTTAGCTCAGTTCCAGCAGGATTTCTCAGTGACCTTGCAGGCCAAGTTGTGGAGTCTTCAACAGTAGGGTCTTACCATCTACTCCTGGTAGGAAACCAAGGGCCTCGGCAATGGCCTGTAATGTTTTGGGGACATCAGGGACCTCCCTGGCCAACAACTCACTGGAAGGTATCCCATCCCTGGCACCGAAAATTTTCTAGTAGCAACCTATGGCTCCTGAGTGTTCCATTGTCCTCTCTTGTGACTTTCTTGGCTATATTCTCCTGGTGTCTGAATCTCCTGTTCCCTGCTTTGATAAGCTCTTCGGTAATAAGAGGAATCCTTCTCATCTGGGCACTTCCCTGCTTTGGTTTTGGATGCTTCCTTGCTCTGCCACATGCATGATTTTCCTGTAAGCTCTGGGCCCTTTGCTCTCTATCTCCATAGATTTCTTCTCTGTGAAGATGAAGGGCATTTGTTCCCATGCCTTGCCTTCCACGTGGGTGTGTATGTGCCAGAGGCTTACTCCCCTCTCCCCTGGGGAGATTTTCTCTGTGAGTGAGATTTTCTTGTTTTCCCATTCTCCTCTCCCTGCTTTCCCACCAAGCAAGAAGGGGAATCCCCTTGCAGCCTAAGTCTTTCTAGCCTTCCCCTCGATACCAATTCTTCCTAAAATAAACCTCATAATTCAAAAGTTACACCACTCAGAGACTGTTTTCTCAATTCTTTGTTAAATGGATAAAAACCCAAAGTGTTATGGGGAACTGGGGTTCAGGAATAATCCTTGAACCATAGATTCTGAGTACACACCTATTATTTAGCCAAAGAATTGGTTAAAACCAGACTGAGAAGAACAATTTCTAAACCACCGCATTTTTATTAAAAAAAAAAAATACCAGGGATAAGAGGGAGAGCTGAAGTAAGGAGAGTGGCCAAGGAGAGGGAGAATTCACCTTGTGTTCCTGGAACCCATGTAGGAGAACAAACATGGGCCCTGGAAACAAAAATATAAAAGGGGGTTTTTCCTAAAGGCATGCATTTCCAAAGAAATTAAAAGGCCATAAAACAGTAACAAAGATATCCCTTCCCCCTCTAGAAGCCAGGCTGCTGGAATGGCAGAGATGTAGTCTCATTGGCCAGGTGTGGAGTTGTGAGCAGCCCAAGAGCTAGAGGGAGAAAAGGTCCCCTCCGTGAGCCTGAGTAAGATATTTGGAGTCAGCGCCAGAAGAGATTGGCACAACTGCATCAGATGTGTAAACCAATTGCCCCAGGCTGAAAAGGGGATAAAGGAGACAGGAGAGAAGATAACAGACACTAAGTCCTGCAACTGAAGCAGGAAGAGCAAGCTGCAATGGGAGGGCTTGCAGGATATGATGGATGTAAGGTTCTTCCCATATGGGTCTGTTCCCTAACTGGCTGAACCCAAGACACTATCTGCCTACTCTCTCTTAAAAGGTTGAGGTTCACAGGCCGGGGGGACTCCCCTGGACCCCTAAGTCCTTTACCACTAAGCTACATAAAATTTTTTCTCAAAATTCCCACCAAAACTGAGGGGTGGGCTGGGGAGATAGCTCAGTTGGTAAACTAATTTGCTGTATTTAATCACCAAGCCCATGTTTTAAAAAACAATCGAAGCTGGGCATGGTGGCATGCACTTGTAATCCTGTCACTGAGGAGGTGAAACAGGCTGTCTCACTGTGCCTCACTGCCAGCCAATCTCGATTACTTAAAAGTTCTGGACCAACGAAAGACCCTATCTCAAAAGAAAGTGGACAGCATTCCCAAGGAATGACACCCAAGGTTGTCCTTTAACCTCCCTAGGCATAGACACATATGTGCACATGCACCCATGTACACACATGCACACATTCACACACATAAGTTTGTATGACAAACATTACCCTGCATAAAGTGCTTTTCTTAAATTGGTTTCCCCTCTACCATTCTTTCTTTCTTCGTTCCAGGAAAGAATAGTATTTAAGCCTCAAGTATAAGACAACTCTCTGAAAGCCACTATAGAGATTTGCTCTTTTCTCTAGATTAGCACTTGAATGTATTATTGAACTTGTGTGTGTGTGATTTTTTTTCTTGTTAATCTGTCTTTTGTTACAGGGTCCCATCTAAGTACTCATGACCTGTGAAAGAGAATTTTTTTTTTCTTTCTTTATACCAACTTGAGCTTATAGTAGCTTCACCTACAGGGGTTATTCTTGATTCATTTGGTCACCAATGGAACCCAGACATGGGATAACTGTATTGCTGGTTTGAAAACCACACCTTGAGAATGACTGGTTTAATCTCAAAGATATTTAAATGACAGCAGGAATCAGGAACATCAATGTATAAGGGAAACATGATTTCTTTGGCTTGATCACTCCTCACCTTTTTTAAATCACTGACCTGTAACTCCCAGAATCAGCATGGGGCTATCATCCACAATGAGTTTTATTTCTTTTTTATTATTGAAAACTTCTATAATTATAGATAATGCACCATGATAATCCCCTGACACACTTTCCCCTTTGCAACTACACTCTTCATTGTGTCATTTCCTCGGCTCAACTAGTCTCTCTCTTATTTTATAAAAAATGTCATCATCTTTTCCTCCTGTTATGATGGTCTTGTGTAGGTAGTGTCAGGCACTGTGAGGTCATGGATATCCAGGCCATTTTGTGTCTGGAAGACTACATTGTAAGCAGTCCTACCTTCCTTTGACTTCATTCCCCATCTTAATTAATGTACCCAAAATTCTCCTTAACCTAGCTCTATTAAACATTGTCTTTAGGAAACAACACTTTTCTTTCTTTTTCCATTTCTTTTCTTTCTTTTTTTCCTCCTTCTCTTTCCCATTTCCTCCATTCCTATTTACTTATTTAGGCAGTGATACAGATGAACCTAAACCAACACTACGTATACTCTTGTTTATTTATTTAGTGCTGACAACTCCAGAACTTTGCACAGAGTAGGCAATTGCTCAACTCAGATTGTGGATATTGCTTTAGCAAAAATTAAGCACTGACACCTCACTTGGCCTTACAAGGTAACTAAAAGTAAGGAGAAAGCCTGTATCTCTCCCTTCATTTTCTACCTGTCGCCTTTACTTTGGGTTGATTCTGTGTTTAACTCGGTATATAAACATGCTAGTTATTCAAGGAATATCTGCTTGAAAACTGTTACATTCGCTGGAGAGATGGATCAGCGGTTAAGAGCACATCCTGTGCAAGTGTAAGGACCTGAGGATGTCTGAGGGAACCCTCAAATTCTATCCCTAGGACTCACATAAACAGATGGGTGTGGCTATGCATGGCTATAACCCAAGTCCTATGTGGAGCAGAGACCTGAGAATCACCCGAGACTTTCCCCCACCCCTGCAAAAAAAACAAAACAACAAAAAACCAGCAAGCTCACAGGATCAATAGTAGACTCCAGGTCAAAGTAAGAGTGGACAGAAGAGTGATGGAGACACCTGATGTTCCCATCCAGGGACCACAGGTGAACATATCCCACTGCAAGTACATGAGGGTGTTGCACATGGACACATACATGTGCATATACCACACCACACACATGTATGCATGCATGTGTGCATGTGCACACACACAGACACACACACACACACACACACACACACACAATAGCATTAACCAAATGGCATACACTTATACATTTAGAGAGCTTTGAGCTTTTTAATGGGCATTTTGTCACCATTTAGCCAAAGAATAGTAGTAGCTTCCTTTATAGTCTATGACCTTCTATGACCTTCCAAGCCATAGGCTTTGGACTCAGTTCTCAGTAACAGGCATAAATTCCCTCCTGCTGAGTAAGCCTCATATCGAGTCATACAGCAGTTAGTTGATCACTGCCATAACTTATGTGCCACTGTTGCACCTGTGAGTACATTTTTTTGGGGGGGGTCAAGGGACTTCAAGACTCATCAACATGGTGAGAAGCACAGGACACTTCCTCTCTATCACCTGCCAGGGCTCACGAAACATTGCAGAGGAAATGGCAAAATGATGAGTGCAGTTCTCACTGTTAGCCAGAGAAACTTCTCTATAGAGATGGTAGACACCAGGGAGACTCAAAACTAATTAAAGCAGAAAAGAGCAGACTGTTGAAAGCTAAATGAGATATCTATCATACCCTCCAAAGCTCAGGGAGCCATTGTGGAAGAGGAGACAGAAAGAAGGATGGGAAGGAGTGATTTGGGGCACATTCCTCCCAACATGAACTGACTGGTTCATTCATGACCCCACAGTCATTACCAGTACCCCCACAAGACCTACACTATTCTGAGCCCATAAACATTGTGACATGGAGGACATAGGAGGGCAAAAGGAATGAGACAACAAAACAGAGGAAGTACTACCTAGAAAGATGAGGGTCCTCAGTAGAATGGGGGTGGAGGAGAAGGGACAAGTGACAATAATAGGATGTGAATATGCTCAAACTATGGTGTGTTGATATATTAAATTTCTCAATAAAAAACTGGCACCTAATCTATCTCATTTTCTCTTTGAGACTGAAGGCACAAAGACAAAACTTACTAAGGTCTTTCTATTAATTTTTACAATGTCCTATTCCAGACGCCCCTAAAATGTGCCTGAACATCTTCAGTCATTGTCATAAACCTGAAGACACCTTATGTTTTCAGAAGTAGCAGAACATTGAAGACAGATTGTCCCATCATAATTTTACTCCAAAGGAGGAACAATAATCTTATGGGAACCAGATTGCTTCCCCCAAGCAAGGATGTCTTCAAATCAATCTGTAGGACCCAAACTGAGATAACAGTAAACCACATCACACCTTGTCCAAGACTGCTGAATGCCTTTGTCTCTTGCCCCAGATCTTTTTCTATTTAAGTCTAAACTTCTTCTCAGTGCTCTGAAGATGGACTTGGGACCGCTGAACTCCTTTATTTATTCCTCTTTATAACATGACCATGTTGATTCAAACTCTTTTCTATGTCTTTCACCATTATGCACCCCTTTTTAGGGGCTGGGGGCCAAGTATAATCTGTTAGGACTCCAAGAGTAGGACTTTTGTCCCAATAATATTACCACTGAGTTATGTCTCCCAACTCCTCAAAAGAATTTTGTATCAAACCTTACTGTGAACAAATACCTTACAAGAAGCAACTCGAAGGAAGAGGGATGGAGGGAGGAAGGGAGGAAGGGAAGGAGGGAGGGAGAGAGGGAGGGAAGGAGGAAGAGTTTATTTTGGATCATGGTTTGAAGATATAGTTCATCATGGAAGGGAATTCATGATGTGGTGGCAGGAAAGTAAGGTGGCTAGTTTCCTTGCATCTACAATCTAGTCTCCTAACCCATTGGATGATGTTACCCACAATTCAGTATGGGACTTCGTCCCTCAGTAAAGCCACTCTGGAAACATCCTCACAGACATACCTAGGTATATCTCCTAGGCAATTTCCAGTCTAGTCAAGTTGACAATAAAGATTAACCATCATACAAGACATTATGGCAATGTTCTTTACATATTGTAGAGGAATTGACATTGAACAAAGCCCCAATATTTTATAATGATTGAAGCAAATCACTGAGTACTAGATGAACCATGCTGGTGTGTCAGAATTGTCCTCCCTCCTATCTAGGTGATAATAACACTTAGAAAATACCACCACCATTTTCTTCATACCTATCAATGGATGAGAGAATAAAATGGGTGTCTTCCCACAAAGATTGTGAAAATTAATCTAAACTTGGAAGTATGAGAAATGTTATTTAGGGCTAGAGAGATGGCTTAGAGGTTAAGCGCTTGCCTGTGAAGCCTAAGGACGAGGCTCGATTCTCCAGGACCCACGTTAGCCAGATGCACAAGGGGGTGCACGCGTCTGGAGTTTGTTTGCAGTGGCTGGAAGCCCTGGCACACCCATTCTCTCTCTCTCTCTCTCTCTGCCTCTTTCTCTCTCTGTCACTCTCAAATAAATAAATAAATAAATAAATAAATAAATAAATAAATAAATAAAATGTTTTAAAAAAAGAAATGTTATTTAATCATTGGCACTCATAAACTCACAGCTGATGTGGTTACCTGCATACGGTTTAGCCTGTCAACATTCTGTCATGAATGAGAGAGGAGCTCATAGTAACCCCACCTTTTCTGGAAGATCTATTAACATTTAATGGTTGCTTGAGGAGGGGGAGACGTTTTCTTCACTTGTTTAGGTACTGGTAAATTGATCATTTTCTGATAAATAATCCCTTACCCATGCTCTGTAAGTAATCAAACTCATTGGGTCACCAAAAAAAAAGTACATGAGAGTAGTAGAGGGACTAGTGGGGAAAAAGGATCAATGGGAGTGGAAAAGGGACATAAAAGAGTGAACAATTGGGGTGAAGATGATCAAACTACATTATATACATGCATGAAATTGTCAAAACTTAGTTTAAAAGAGAAATGCTATGAAAGTTAAGACCTCAAATTCAAAGTAGTCACTAATAACAGTTGGAAGAAATACTTAATTTTTATAGGTTTCATGGTTGCTTTCTTTTCACTCCACCCCCCCAAATCATTGGGATTGAAATGTTATACACAAAAGGAGAGAAAGTATGACTATTTCTGGTGTGTGAAGTTGAGAGAAACTCAATATAAACACAACTTACTAATAAGTTTGTAACTGGTCATGTTTCCATTCATTTGGATTAACATCAAGTTTGTAACTGGCCATGTTTCCATTCATTTGGATTAACATCAAGTGCGATTGATAATTACATGTTCTAATTGTTTCTTGATCTAGTTAACTTTTCACTTGAGCATTTATACTTAAATCCCAATTAGAACAATAAGTAGAAAATAGCAAATTATAAGTGTTGTACCCAGTGAATTTCAAAGAGAACAAAAGGAAAGAAAAAAGTGAATGCTTTTATCTTTAGAAGGTGGAGGTAAGGCAAAAACTGTCTTGATAATTCCCAACACTCTCTCACTGCCTTAAGAAAAAGTACAGAGGGGCTTTGGTGATGAGGGAACAGGAAGGAAAGTTGAACACAACTTCTGCCTGGCCTAGAGGTTATATTTCAGTCAAGATACCTTCATATTCCTCTACATTTCCTCTTTATGTTTAAAAAACTCTCTCCTCTACCTCTTCCTTCCATCTGACCATTCTAGAAGGCTGATAATTAATATTGATGGAGATTTAGCAGCCAAACCAAAGCAATACCAATGTAGATTCTTGGCATATAACTGATAGCCCTATCTTTCTCTGAAACTGTGTGTGAAACAAAGGTGGATGAACTGGCCTAGAGAGATGTCTCAGCACAAAAGGCACTTTCTTTCAAAGCTTGATGGCCTAGGTTTGATTCCCCAGTACCCATGTAGGCCCAGATGTGCAAAGTGGTGCATGCATCTTGAGTTTGTTTGCAGCACGTGGAGCTGGAGCACCCATTCTTTCTCTTTCTCTCTCTCCTTGCAAATAAGTAAATAAATACATAATACCCATCAGAATTACCTCAGATTTTAAAATGGAAACCCTGAAAGCCATAAGGGCTTGGAATGGAGTATGTCAAAGTCTAAAAACTATGGCTTCCAACCCAAACTACTGTACCCAGTGAAAGTATCCCTCATAATAGATGGTGAAAGGAAAACTTTCTATGAAAAAAAAAAAACAGCTCTATGGATATATGAGCACAACGCCAAACCCACAGACAATACCTCAGGGAACACTCCACACCAAAAAGTTAAACAACAAACCTCAAGTGCCTACAAGAGGAAGAGCACAATAACCAAAAATTAGAACAGGCATAAAAACATACAAAGTCCAAGAAAGCACCAAACCCCATAAAGCCTCCAACATGACAGGGACTAAATCAAACTTCACAGTTATAACCTTAAATATTATTGGTCTTCACTTACCCATCCAAAGACAGAAATTAACAGGGTGGATCAGAAAAATGGACCCTTCTATCTGCTGTCTTCAATAAACCTACCTCATCACTAACAATAGACACCTCTTCAGGGTGAAAGGATGCAAAATGACTTTCCAAGCAAATGGAAACAAGAAACAAGCAGGTATGGCTATATTAATATCTGGAAAAGTAGATCTCAAACCAAAAGTAATCAAAAAGGACAAAAAAGGCAATTTTTTACTCATCAAGAGAATGATCCAACAAGAGGACATCAAAATCATAAATGAATATGCACCAAACACAGGTGCACCACATTTTATAAAACAAAAACTACTTGACAACAAACCAGAAATCAACCCCAGTGCCACCATAGTTGGGGATTTCAATATCTGACTATCATCAATAGACAGATCATCCAAGCACAAAATCAACAAGGAAATAATACCACTTAGCAACATCATAGATAAACTAGACCTAACAGACACATACTGAACATTCCACACCAATTCTACAGAATATACATTCTTCTCAGCAGCCCATGGACCATTCTTCAAAATAAATCATCTATTAGGGCACAAAGCATGCCTCCATAAATTCAGGAAAATTGACATAAATTCCTACATTATGTCAGACCACAATGTGTTAAAGCTAGAAATTAAAAATATGAGAAACAACAGAAATTACACCACCTTATGGTGACTGAACAACACACTATTAAATAATGAATGGATCATGGAATAAATCACAAAGGAAATTGTAAAGTTTCTAGAACTTAATGGTAACGAAAACACAACATACCAAAACTTGTGGGACACATGAAGGCAGTCCTAAGGGAAAATTTCATGACACTAAATGCCTTCATAACAAAGACAAAGAGATCATAAATTAATAACCTAAGCATAAACCTAAAGTTATTGGCAAAACAAGAAAAAAAAATCACCCCTAAGAGTTCCAGACAGAAAGAAATAATTGAGATCAGAGCTGAAATAAATGAATTGGAAACCAAGAAAACAACTAAGAAAATTGACAAAACCAAGAGCTGGTTCTTTGAAAAAATAAACAAGATTGATTAACCCCTAGACAATTTGATAAAACAAAAAATATAGAAATCTCAAATTAACAAAATTAGAAATGAAAGGGTGAGGTTAGAACAGACATCAATGAAACTGAAAGAATCATCTGGACATATTTCTAAAATGTGTATTCCAGAAATTTGGATAACATGGAAGAAATGGATGAATTCTAGACACATACCACCTGCCCAAACTAAATTCAGAGCAGATAAATCTCCTAAATAAAACATTAAGATTGAAAATGTGATTAAAGAAAAAAAATACTGGAAAGGAAAAGTCCAGGACCTGATGGATTCTCAGCCGAATTCTACCAAATCTTCATTGAGTAAATTAAACCACCCTTTCTCAAGCTTTTTTCACATAATCGGTGAAAGGAATGCTCCTTCTATGAAGCTAGCATCACTCTAATACCAAAACCAGACAGAGATGCAACAAGAAAAAAAAACACTATACACCTATATCCCTAATGAACTTAGATGCAAAAATCATGAACAAAAACCTCCCAAAATAAATTCAACAACACATCAAAAGAATTATCCACCTTGATCAAGTAGGGTTCATCCCAGGGATTCAGTTCAACATATGGAAATCAATTAGCATAATATGCCACATAAACAAACTTAAAAACAAGAACCACATGATCATTTTAATACATGCGGAGAAAGCCTTTGACAAAATATAATATCACTTCATGATTAAAATTCTGGAGGAACTAAGCATGGAGGGTTTATATATCAACATAATAAAGGCTATATACAAAGTACATAGAGCCAAAATGACACTTAATAGGGAAAGACTCAAGGAGTTCCCATTAAGATTGGGAATAGGAAGGGGTGCCTACTCTCACCGCTGCTCTTCAACATAGTAATAGAAGTTGAAGCCCAAGCAATAAGACAGGAGAAAGATATAAATGGGATACAAAATGGAAAGGTAAAAGTAAAACTAGCCCTATTTGCAGATGATATGTTCCTATACATAAGTGACCAAGAAGACTCTACCATAGAACTTCTAAAAGTGATTAATTCCTTCAGCAAAGTAGAAGGACACAAAATCAACACAAAAGAAATCAATGACCTTCCTATACACAAAAGACAAATATACAGAGAAAGAAATCAGCAAGGCTGTCCTGTTTTCAATAGTCACAAAAAAATCACATACTTGGATTACACTAACCAAGGATGTGAAAGACCTATATAAAATTGAGGAGGGAATGAAAAGATGGAAAAACCTTTCATGCTCATAGATAGGTAGAATTAATATTGTGAAATGGAAATTCTACCAAAAGCAATATATAGATTCAACCCAATACCCATAAAAATTAACAATCATCATTCTTCACAGAATAGAAGAACTTCAAAGTTCATATGGAAGTGCAGAAGGCCTTGGATATCCAAAAATATCTTCAGCAAAAAAAATTAAAAAAAAACCTAAACAAAGGTGAATGAACTCTCCAATTAGAATACATTAATGTGACTTAGAACAATAATGATAGTGATAGCAACTATTGATTATGTTTCATGGGACATTGCTGGTTTGACATGGATGTTTTATCCCCTTTAATCAAAGCTGCTTTCATCCTTGGTTGGAGAATCTGTTTTATTTTACAGATGGCAGGGAATACTAGGGTGATCCATCAACACAAGAAAAGACAGATGAATGCTTCCAAGGAGATGTGCTACCTTTGATTCATTAGTGGATTACATTGAATCATGGGAGGTAATGAGCTTTAATCCATAGTGAGTGTACCAATTTGTAATGCATTCAGCTGCAAGTAACTAAACTCAACTTTTCTATTAAATGTCAAGAAAGGTATGAACATTTTTTGCAGCATAAGAATTTTTGTTGTTGTTTTGAGCCAGAGTCTCACTATATAGCCAAGGATGGCCTCAAACTTTCTATACTCTTGCCCCAGCCTCCCAAGTCCTAGGACCGCTGGCATGTGCCACAATGTCCAGTGTATTGGTTTACTTTCTTGTCACTATGACTAAATGCCTAACATAAACAACTTGAAGGAAAGATACATTTTGGCTCATGGACCAGAGGGTCCAATCCATGGTCACTTAGCTCTGTGTTTCTGGGCCCATGATGAGGCAGCACAATATGGAAGTCAGCGTATGTGGAGGACAAGTCTGTTTAGCTCATGGTAGACAGGAAGCAGAGAGTGAAGAAGGGGCAGGGAATCAGGCATAACCTTCAAAGGCATACTTCCAGTGACTTACTTCCTCCACCTAGGTCTCATCTAAAGTTTCCCCACGTCCCAACATATTACCAGGAGCTGAAGACCAAGTACTTAATATGTGTGTTTTGTGAAGGATAACTCATACTGAAATGACAACACCTGGCTTTTGTGTGTGTGTGTGGTTTTTCGAGGTAGTGTCTCACTCTGGTCAAGGCTGACCTGGAATTAACTATGTAGTCTCAGGGTGGCCTCAAACTCACAGTAATCCTCCTACCTCTACCTCCCATGTGCTGGGATTAAAGGCATGCACCACCATGCCCAGCTACACCTGGCTTTTTAAGAAAATATTTTATTATTTATTTATTTGAGAAAGAGAGAGAATGGGCACACCAGGGCATGCATGTGTCCCCTTGTGCATCTGGCTTAACTGGGTCCTGGGGAATAGAACCTGAGTCCTTTGGATTTGTAGGCAAGCACCTTAAACACTAAGCCATCTCTCCAGCCCACGTAGCTTTTTTTTTTTAAAAAAAAAAAAAAGCATGTATTTTGAGACAGAGTCTCATGTAGTCCAGGCTGAACTCAAACTTGTTTTATAGTTGAAAATGTCCTTCAACTCCTTCTGATCTTCCTGCCCTCACCTCCCAAGAGCTAGGATTACAGGTACATGCTGCCATATTCGGTTTAAATAAGTGTATTTTTTAGTTAATGAAACTGAAGCCCATAAGAGCTAAGTAACATTCTTAAGGACACAACCTCACAATAACAGCCTTTCCTGGTGTTACTAATTCATCAAAAATTATGGTATTGCTTGAGAATATCAACACATCAATCAACCCAGAAAATGTGATCAATGACCATGTATGTAGCTTGATGTAAAACACACGTGGTCACGTTCCTTAGTGGAACAAAGGAATAGAGACAGGGTTATCATTTACTCAGGGGGTATATTTGGGATATATATTTGTACTTGTTCCACATGGACATTCTGGGCAAGGACTGCTCAGAAAGAGTGGTGATTGGGTACAAGGGATTATGTATGTTCTCCTGTGGAAGCATTAGATTTTGCCCTTTCCTTCTTTGATATAAAGCTCAAACTAGTATTTTGTATTGAGATATAAATGCATTATTTTCTAGGGAAGTTTGTTTTTCTTTCTGAGCACAAGGGGATAATGCATTAGCTGTGTGGTTCTCTGCCTTTTCTCCCCACCTTGAACATCGACTTGATGTTATAGAGCTTCAGTAGCCATCTTGCTACCATGAATACAGAAGCCAGTAAATACAGTAACAACCCGAGTCACAGAGAGAAAAAGAATTAGGTATTTAATAACACTGCCAGCCCAAGATTCCTTGCTGTTGAACTGTTTGTTACATGAGTAAAAGAATCAATTCTTATTTATTCCAGCAACTGTGAGTTGAGTTTCATGTTATTTACTGGTTGTTGAATGTATTCCCAATTGACACCACCTCAATGGTAGATGTTTGTCCCTATCCCCATAATGTTTTAATCTAATAGCCTGGTGAACCAAAGGAAAAAAATGTTGTACCTATCAGAAAAGTAATAGAAAGTGAAGCCCTGAAATCCACAAAATCAACTCTGCAAATTGTGAAATGTAAGTTATGCTTGAAAACTATAAAATATGACTTAATGTTTTATACTAACAATATAATAATGATAAATTTAGGGACAGAAAACAAATGAAAAGGAAAATATAACTTGTAGTTTAGCCTGCTTTCAGCATCTTTATTCCTTCCAACCTCACCTCTGCAAAGCTCTATGGGAGAAATATATATATCCCTTTCCCATTGATGTTGGATTTGGCCATGTAACTTGCTTTGGACAATGGGATTTGGGCAGAAGTGAAAGCAGGCAAGTTATAAGTCTTAAAAGATAAAATACGCTCTATTTTATGCTCTTGTGCTTCAGCCCATTACTGTGATAAAAGCATGTGTCCAGTATTAGCCTAAGGAAGACAAAAATAAATGTGTGGGACAGACCTGTACTGACCTGAACTGAGCTAAGCTTAGTCAAGATCAATCACAGCCTAGATGACACCAGAATAGATGAATGAGAATAAAATGTTATTGTACATCACTCGGTATTGAAGTGATATGTTATGCAGCACTGATAATATGTCAATAGCTAGCTCATACACAACTCTCATATGGTAGGATCTCTTGGAGAGAGATATCCTGGTAGCAGAACACAGTCCTGGCCAACTACACTGTTCACATTAAAACTCTCACCCTAATTGAAAAAGTTGTTCCTTCCTGTTTGATTCTTGCGTCCTATAGCCCATAAAGAAGATCCTTGATTCTGACTTTGGAGAGTTAGAGAAAGACATCCAAAGGAGCGTGTAGAGAAGGTTCGATGTCCTGTTTTCAACAATAAAAACAGAGAAAGTTATGTCATGACCCTGAAGCTTCATAACTTCCCCATACTTTCTGTTCTTGGCCTATTTCTCTGTGTGAATAATTCTAAAATATTTGAACCCAGAAAAGTGTATGTCCTTGTTTTGAGGGGACAATGAAACAGAGGTGCAAGGGAGACCACTTCCACTTCACAGGTAGTCTTTTAGAACATTCATAAAAAAAAAATGTAGGCACAAAAAGGAAAAGCTAGGGCCAGGCATGGTGGCACACACCTTTAATCCCAGCACTTGGGAGGCAGAGATAGGAGGATCACTGTGAGTTCAAGGCCACCCTGAGACTACATAGTGAATTCCAGGTCAGCCTGGGCAAGAGTGAGACACTACCTCAAAAAACCAAGAGAGAGAGAGAGAGAGAGAGAGAGAGAGAGAATGAAAAGCTATCTAGATTTGGGCTCTACCTTATTCTGGGCACTAATGGTAATTAGACATATTTGTTCCTCAGTGTCTTTGAATAGCATCACTAAATTAAACAGTGCACTTACACTCGCATCAATCCAGTGTTTTCTTTTTCAGATAAGTCAGAGATATAAGAATTCCAGGTCAGGGCATCCAGCTCAGCCGATCAGTGATTTCCTAGCATGTGTGAAGCCCTGGGTTCAGTCCCTGGCACTGTGTAAACCAGTACACACCTATAATCCCAACACTTTGGAGACAGCAGCTGGAGAATCATTAGTTCAAGGCCAGGCTCAGCTACATAATGAGTTTGGAGCAAGCCAGGATACACCAGATCATATCTCCAAAGTATGGAAAAATTCCAATGACAGGAAGGTACTTTTTCCTATGTTTCTTTTCTTTCTTTTTTGTACACAATCATGCCGCCACTTCTCTTTTGTCATATAGCATGCTATCCATCACATTTATAGTAGTTTTGCAAGATAATATGGGTATGCAATAAACTGGAAATGTTTAAAATGTACAAGTTGATACATTTTGATTAATGTTTGAACCTATGACATAATTACCATAATTAAAATAATGAATACATCCAGCAACTCCAAAGATTTTCTCATGCCCCTTCATAATGCTTCCCTTCTGCCCCTCCCTAAATGCATTCCCAGGAAACCATTGATTTGGTCTCTGGTACTACAGATGGGTTTACATTTTATACAATTTCATATAAACAGAAGCACATAGTATTATTCTATTGTATGAGTACAACACAACTTGTTTACCATTAATTTGACATTATTCTAATGGTTTCAGACAATCATCTGGTAGGTAAAGAAATTTTAGTAGCAATGAAATTTTATACCTCTTTCTATGAGAGTTGACCTCCTTCTTTAAATGCCCACAATAGACAAATAATATACCTATTGTATGATCATATAAATTGCATATATAAATGTTTCACAAAATAATTTTAAAAATTTAGAAAGAATTAACATTGTGTGGCTCCATTTATTAAATAAAAGCCAACATTTTTAAAGATAAAAGATGTTTAACCCATTAAATTATTTATTAATTTATTCCTAGTATTTGAGGAACTAGGAAATCTTCCTAAAGTTAGTTGGTCAAAGGAGACTTTTAGTTTCTTTCTTAAAAGATGCCAGTTTATTTTATTTTGATCTTTTATTAGCTATAATATGAATAATAGTAATCTAAAGTATTTTTAGCCAGAAAATAGCAATGAAAGTGTCTCTGATTTAAAAATGTTTTATTTGCTTGAAATTGCTGTTTGTTCTAATCTTTTAGTTATCTATTGCTGTGTAACAAAGCATCACAAATGTAGAGGCTAAAAAAAACAAACATACAGCAAAGCAAATAGTAGTTTTAGCACATCAGGAATTCAGAGCAGCTAGCTTACCTGCATGACTTTGGTTATGGGCCGCTAATTGAGCAATCAGTCAAGGCATTGTCCTGGACTGTTGTGATTCATGGCCCGATGGGGCTGGATGTTCCACGTGTGTGCTAGTTAGCTCTTGGTTGTTACCATGACATACCTTTGGCAGGCTCATTATGAAGATCAGAGATTTATTTGGCTCAGAGTTTTGAGATTCACAGTAGACACTGACATCAGGTTAGTTCTGGCGAGGGCCCTCTGGGCCGCATCACATCATGGCAGATGGCAACTGCAGGAATACATATGGAGCAAGAAGTTACATCATGATGCAGGAAGCTACAGAGATTTGGGTAGGGCCAGGCTGGAGCTTTTATAATTTCTTGCAAGACACACCAATGGGTTACAGGAGAATAACCTTAATTCCTTCCAAGGCCAGATCCCCCAATAACCAAAAAGATCTCCCATAAAGTGTCCACCACACTGAGGACCAAGACTTCCATACGTAGTTTCTTGAAGAACAAATCAAATCCAAATCATAGCAACTTCCAAGATGGATAACATGAGAGTGAGGAGCCTTATGAAACGGGAGAGCACAAAATATAGAAATTGCATCTCTTATGATGTATGGCAGCTCCTCAATACCCTATTGGTTATGAAAGTTAGTTTTATTGAGTGTGGAAGAAGATTATATCAGGCCACACATCTCCAGAAGCATGATAATTAAGGATCATCTAGGAGTGTGACTACAAAACTCTCTCTGTCTCTGTCTCATGTCTCATGTGTGTGTGTGTGTGTGTGTCTGTGTGTGTGTGTGCAAGTGTGTTGTATGCACAGGTGCCACCTTGTGCATGTGGCTTACGTGGGTCCTGGTGAATTGTACCTAGGTCCTTTGGCTTTGCAGGCAAGTGCCTTAACTGCTAAGCCATCTCTCCAGCCCTCTGTTCTTCTTTAATGTGTGTGTGTGTGTGTGTTTGTGTGTATGCACCAAGGCCTCTTGCAGCTGCAAATGAACACAAAACACTTGCACCACCTTTTTGGTGTATGTCAGGCTTATATATGTTGGTGGCTTGGGAATTGAACCCTGGCCAGCATTCTTTGCAAGCAAGCACCTTTAACTACTGAGACATCTTCACAGCCTCTGTGCTGAGGTTTCAAACTGGGGCAAATCAGTCCCTCTCAGGCCTTCATGGTTGCAAAGAAAGCATGGTGACCCACTGAGCCAGCTACCTAGCCCCTCAATTTTTCTATTACACTTTTTTTGACATAGTCTTTTTCTGACTATTCTAAGAAATTTTAAAAATGGAAGTAGAAGTTCTTAAATAACATTTGGCAATCTTTGGAGACACGTTTGCATGTCCCAAGCTGGGAAGGACACAGTTACTAGCATACTTGTGAATCTGGTAAGTTAGAAGCCAGGGATGATGTAGCACACAAAAATCAGTAATTCAGGCCCAAATGTCAATAGTGAAAATGCTAAGAAACCCCGCATTAAACTGTGACAATCTGCTAGAAGATTAGTTTCCCCTTACAAACCTTTCAATATATCACATAAACACTGCTTTTTATTTTCAGCCAAGTATAAGCAAATTAAGCAAAATTGAGTTATTGCAGTACAAGATCAAATTTCAGGTGCACAGCCAAAAGGGAGTAGGCAGGAGACATGAGTCTGGTTATGAACCATGCATGCATGCATGCATGCATACACTCCTCCTTAGAAAAAGGTGGGGTGAATAAGTTTCCCTTTTATGTGATCCACTTGACACTTGCTGAATTTGCAAAAGCAGTCCCACATTATTGCTATTTCATTAAGAACACCCTGCCAACAACTCAAGACAGCATTACCTGAATGACACTGTGAATTCTGCCAAAACCAATCCTGGATTTTAAAGACAAACAGAAGAATGAGAGGGGGAATTCAATAGAGTTTTATTGACAATGTGTAGCTTACAGAGCTTTGCCTCTAAAAACCTTGACAAGTCTTTGCATCTAAGGTGAGCACTCAAAAGGGACTAAGATAACGAATCTATAACACACTAGCTGCCTCTGATGGAGTCTGATCTGCCTCAACAGTGCTTAGAAGCTGAGAAGAAGTGACTGTTAAGCACACTGCATGATCTAGGAACAGCCTCGGGACTCCGTGTTCTCTCTAACAATTAGGGAGATAAAGACGATCAACCTGAACTCTAATCATCCTTGAACAAGCTGTGCAGAACTGAATTGGCTACTGGGCAATGTTCAGAGTCTGGGATGCTGGGAAAAGATTTGGTTGGACGAGACCTTCTGAGTGGCTCTAGGCTAGGGCATGGGTTGTGATTCTTCAGAAATGAACAAAACGCAAATGTATCTTTTCATTGTAAATCACACTAGTTGATGAGTATCTATGCCTATATTCCTAGTCATGTGTTAGAAAAATATAATAAAGAAGTAACTATGAGATGATTTGCTCTGTTCTACATGGGAAGCTGTGGGAAGTGTTGGGAGGGGAGGAATGAACTAATCCTCAGAGACTGATGTGACTACCAGTAGAGGGAATCATGATCTTCTTCAAGGTCATTCGGTTTGACATCTGCTTCTACAGCAGACAAGAGAATGGTGGGGCAGAGAGGAAGGAAAGAGATGTTACTTTCTCTGGAAACAAGATCTTTACAGATGCAACTGAGGTAAGGATCCTGACAGTAGTACTGACCGGAAACCCCAGTGTGAGCAGAGCTAGGCCCCCTTTGAAGGCTCTAGGTAGTAAGTAGTTTATTTTTGGTCTTTTTCAGTTTCTGGTGGAGACTTGTTTCCTGAGGTTGTGACCTAATCACTCCAGTTTCTGCCTCTATGATCATGTTGTTTTTCCTAGCGAATTTCTTTCTACACCTCTTAGGACACATGGCACTACTCCTCCAACCCACTCTAATAATACTAAATAATAATCTCTCCACCTATAGATTTGTAGCTTAATCAGACCCAAAAGATCCCATTTCCACAGAAGGTAACATTTAAAGATTCTAGTGATTAGAAACTATTTTCTTTTTTCTTTTATTTGTTTTTTTGAGGTAGAGTCTCACTGTAGTCCAGGCTGTCCTTGAATTCACTATGAAGTCTGAGGGTTGCCTTGAACTCACAGCAATCCTCCTACCTCTGCCTCCCAAGTGCTGGGATTAAAGGCATGTGCCACCACACCTGGCCTTAGAAACTAATATTTTTGGAGCACCAATCTTCAAGCAACTATTCCTATGTCTTGTTGCCCCATCTCCTAGTCCTTCCAGTGGTCAATTCTTTAGTAACATAAAGTGTATTATGAATGGTTCACCTTCAACAATGCTTTCATTCTACTGTAATAGAGGTGCTAATGATAAAGCAGGTTTTTGGAATAGATCCTTCTACTGCGGCAAAGAAAGGGATTCAAAACAAAGGAGAGAAACTTAGTTTTTGATACAGAAAACAATGTTAATGAATAAACTATATAGTATAGTCAAGAATTTGGATATAGTGATGCACACCTGTAATCCCAGTTCTTGGGAGGCTGAAGTAAAAGGATTTCAAGATCAGGGTCAGCCTGGACTACACAGTGATATTCTGCCTCAATGAAAAACAAAAATGTTGCAAAGAAAAATGATTACATAGATACTTTAACAAGAGAGAAGGCTAATGATTGCTGACCCTTTGGATATTATAATCCAAAAAACATAGACACTCAGGAAATGCCAATTTTCCTTCTCCTCACTCCTGTTCATCCAGGAGGGCTACTTGTTTAAAGTCAATGAAGACATATGGCCTCATTTTGAAGCATTTACTTTGAAAAATAGAAATTGAATGGATACTGTTTATCTGAAGTTCAATTTCTGCACATTTCATGCGGCTCTTCAGCTTTAGTTGACACACTGTGCTGTTACATGAATGACATTAAATACAAAACTGACATACACTCAGAAGAGCAATGTCTCTGGAAATTGGTGTGCTGTAAAGGTATAAGATTTACATAATCAGCTACATCTAAAGTAGGAGTATGGTGGTTTGAATATAAAAATGTCCCCAGTAGGCTCACGTGTTTGAATTCTTAGTTCCCAGTTGGTAGCACTGTTTGTGAAGGTTGTGGAAACTTTAGGAGCCTTGCTGGAGGAAGAATGTCACTGGTGGCAGGACTTGAGGTGTTATAACCCAGTCCCACTTGCCACAATCTGCTCACTCTCTCTACTTCCTGCTGAGTTAAAGATGTAGCTCCAGCTTCTGCTCCTGCTATGCCTTCCCCACCATGATGGAATTTACCCTCAAAACTGTAAGCCAAAACAAACCCTTCCTCTCTTAAGCTAACTTTTGTCAGGTATTTTGTTCCAGAAAGAAGCTACCTGAGGGTTGGAGAGTTGGCTCAGCGCTTAAGGTGCTTGCCTGTAAATCCTAAGGATCCAAGTTTGACTCCCCAGTACTCACATAAGGCTGGATGCCCAAAGTGGCACATGCATCTGGAGTTTGTTTGCAGTGGCTGGAGACCCTGGCGTGCTCTCTGTCTCTTTCCTATCTCTCTCTGCTTACAAATAAATAAATAAAATACTAAAAAAGATCTCTTATACAATGAGGGCTCTAGGGGGAAAATTATTGAACTTAGAAGAGATCTGAAGTTCTAGAATAAACTCATTCCATTTTGAGATCAGGAATCTGAGGCCAATAAAGGCAACATGTTTCAGTCAGCAGCTGCTGAATAACAAGCTGATGTTTGTGATTAAGGCATTTCGGTTTTACATTTTTAATATTATTTATTTTAATTAGTTATGTACACAATGTGTATACAGTCATGTTGGTACCATAATTAGCCTCCTCCCTGTCCTCCCCCCTCTGCTGGGACCATCCTCGTTGGGGAATATGGGTCATGTACTGTGGGGTTAGCCATCAGTTATGGGTAAGAGGCAATGTCTCTGTGTATCATGACCCAACGTGTGGCTCTGACAATCTTTCCATCCCCTCTTCCACAAATTTCCCTGAGCCATATTGGGTTCATTTTAGGTCTACTTCAGTGATGAGGTCTTAGGAGCCTCTGTGTCTTCTGTTTTAAATTTTTTAAGGTTTATTTATTTATTTGAAAGGGAGAAGGAGGGGAGAATGGACATGCCAGGGCCCTAGCCACTGCAAATAAACTCCAGATGCATGCGCCACCATGTGCCTCTGGCTTACATGGGACTGGAGAATAGAACCTGGGTCCTTAGGCTTCATAAGCATGTGCCTTAACTGCTAAGCCATCTCTCCAGCCCCCATTTCTGTTTTACATTTTAAGTCTTAGAATTTGTTCAACATAATGCTGAACTTCCTTGAGCCTGTGGTACAAGTGAGATAGGTTTTTATATCATGATGATGTAAGCACAAGAGACCAAGTAGAACTGTACAAGGCCTTTTAAAAGCCTACGCTTGAAACTGTTAAGCTGTTACTTCTGCCTCCATGTCATTGGCCAAAGTCATGTAGCCAAGCCTAACCAAAGTCAAAAGGCAAGGAAATAATCTTGTCCTACAATTAAGCCCTTCCAAGGGAAATCAGTTGAAAAATTAGGGGTGGCCACTTAATTATTCACATATAATTTGCCTAAGGCCAAAGAATATGTAGTGGCCCAACTGGGATATGAGAATTCAGAGCTCCTAACTCCCCTATTCAGGGATTTCCCATTAAGATGATCCCTCTCAATCTCATGAGGCTAACACTTAATGGAACAAATATATTTAAAATATCTGTCTGGAAAATGTAATTCATTTTGATGAAATGACAGCATATAACTGGATGCATTTATATTATCTGGATTTACTATTCTTTTATCCTTCCAATTATTGAGTCACTTTGATCCCTATAGTTATTACTGTAAAGGCATATAGCACACTGTTGCTTTTTTAACTTGGTACTATTTTCATCATCAACACAAGTGTCTCCAGCCTGTGTGTACCACAGTGATCACATTGAAATGAAAAGTCCACATTTAACTGGTTTTACAAAGTGTCTTTTTTTCTGGCTCACGAGAAACCTTCCCTATCATTACCCTGTTATTTGGTGCTTCTTACCACCATAGCTAAATGCCCTGGGGAAGTCCTGATGTACCAGGTACCCCAGAACTTGGCACCCTCAAGTTAACAAGGTGATGCTTTCAGCAGAACTATATTGGTACAGTATTGCTGGTGATATGCATATTTAGAATTTCTCAGGAAAATAATTCCTCAGTTGTTCTCATTAGCCCATTTCTCCAGAGAACTCAGACTCCAAGCCAGAGACCTGTGTGTACAAAAGTCTGTTTATATTCTTCTCCATGTGTTACGACAAATTACCTCTTCCTCTCACCAAGTGTACTTTGGGAATGTTTATAAGACATAAATTCATTAGAGACATCTAAATTAAAGTTTAGCCCTAAACTAAAATCTTTTTGATGTGTTTTGTTTGAAGGATGAATTTTCAGATAAATATTTTTTTTAAAAACCCACCAATTGGAAATCAACAATGGAGTGAATAAGTCATTTTCATTAAGAAAGAGAAATTTGTAGCGAAATAACTGATTTTCATGACTTGCTTGCAAGTTCTCATATTTTTCGCCTTGGAAACTATTACTTAGAATTTTTTAATGATTTCTAAAAGATAATTTATAAGACAGTTCTCAATTTTATGAGACATAACTAAGTTGAATCAGAACATAGCAAATCCATTTAATTTTGTTACGAATATGCTTTGAAACTGCATCCTCTGCCTAATGCTTCTGCAAATTCCCAAAGGCCCCCTTTTTCCTGCTGAAATATACTTTCAACATGGCTCAAAAGATGTTAATGAACTAGAGATCCACATCTCCACTTTTCTTTTTCTTCTAAGAGATCTGTACCTTGCTTCCATTTAGCCAGTGAAAACAAAATGGAAGGCCCATGTTAGCAAATGCTTTTCTCCTTTGGTACTGCTTTGTAATGAGAGAAGGGACTTAGCTCTTCTCAAAAAATTTCAACTGAAACTGAGAGCAAACTTTTTTTTCTGTACGAGGGATTTTATCTAGGGCCTCGTGCATGCTAGGTGCATTAGTTACTCTTCTTGTTGCTGTGAAGAAAATACCTGAGGACTGGAGAGATGGCTTAGCAGTTAAGGCACTTGCCTGTAAAACCTAAGGTCCCAGGTTTGATTCCCCAGTACCCACATAAGCCAGATGCACAAGGTGGCATATGCGTCTGGGGTTCGTTTGCAGTGGCTGGAGGCCCTGGTGTGCCCATTCCTTCTCTCTCTCTCTCTCTCCCTCCCTCTCCCTCTTTGTCTCTCAAATAATGATTTTTTTTTAAAGACGCCTGACGAGAGGCAACTTAAGATAGACAAGGGTTTAATTTCACTTACAGTTCACAGGGATATAGTCCATTATGGTGGGGAAGGCATGGCAACCTGGCTCATCAAACTTCTGCCAGAGTCAGGGAGCAGAGGAAGAGGTATGGCTATAAAATCTCAAGGTCAGCTGGGCGTGGTGGCACAAGCCTTTCATCCCAGCACTTGGGAGGCAGAGGTAGGAGGATCGCCGTGAGTTCGAGGCCACCCTGAGACTCCATAGTGAATTCCAGGTCATCCTGGGCTAGAGTGAGACCCTACCTCAAAAAACCAAAAAAAAAAAAAAAATCTCAAGGTCCACACCCAGTGGCCCACTTCTTCCAGCAAGGCTCCACCTCATAAAAGTTCCACAATCTTCCCAAACAGTATCTCCAGCCAGGAACCAAGTATTTAAACATATGAGCCTACTGGGGACATTTTATCTTCAAACCACAGCACTAGGCACACATTCTACCCCTGAGCTACATGCTCAGCAAACATAAACATTTCAAATGGCCCTTCTGAGAGTCTTCTGCCCTAGTGCTATAGTTTCATGCTAAACTCTTTTGAACAGTAGTACACTGTATGTATGTGTGTGTATTCAACCAAAAATATAAAAAAAAAATTTTGTTTTATTTTACAAATACAAGTTTATAGTCTGTTTCTGTTAAATGCGTTTTTAAAATATCCTGATTCACATTTATAGAAAAGCATTATCCTCTGATCATTTTTTTTTTTTTTTACGTGCTGTCTTCCTACACTCTACTAGCAACTCATTTACTGACTGTACCTCAACTCTGTCTCCTTGGTCCTTGTGATTTTACTGGACAGATTTAATTTCTAAGTGACCAAAAGATCATCTCTTTACCTGAGGATTTCCTATGGCAATTGAAGCCCTTTCTCTGCATGCACATGGCAGGCCAAAAGTGCCAAAAATTTAACATGCCGGGAGCAGTCCTCAGTGTGAGAAGAGAGTTGTTGTACAAATATCACCAATTTTTTGCTTTTCCAGAAGACTAATGATCAGGTGTGTGTTCTATTCGGATTCCCAGAATTTCTCAGTCTGAATGAGATGCTGTTGCCTATAGTGAAAACTGGTTTGGTACTATCACCTTGGCTGTTTTCTTTTCCTAACGATACAACACTCTAAACATCTGCCAGAACTTCCTGAATTATCTCACAAGTAAATTATTATTATAGTTTGGTGATGTTGGGAATTGAACCTTGGGTATTAAATGTATGTGTCAAGTGCTCTACTACTGAGAAACATTCATCAGGGGAAATGATCAGAAAGTGAAGAAGGCAACCTTCCCCTATGTGGTATAACTTCTGTCTCTATATACATGAATTTCACATGTCTTTTCTGTCAGATATGATTCCTCATGCCTAGCAACTGTGCACACTTGCCATACAACTCAATGGCATTTAGCTCATATTTCCTCTTATCTTCATTTCTCTTGTATTCAACAGAAAGTACTCATATGATAAGGACCATTACTTATACATGTCTACCAGCATTGCAATGTTATTACTAAGAATGAGTCAGTGGAAGGATGGGTGGATGGGAGAATGGATGTATGCATAGATGAATAGCTAACTAACAGATCACAGATGGATAGAAAGATAGATGCATAGATAGAGGATTGGTGGATAATGAAGTACGTAAGTAAGTGAGTGGATATGGAATAAATGTAATAGATGTTTAAAAACTCATTTCCTCTAGTGCTTCAGTCCCTCATAGGCATATATTATCCAAGGTCACATTCAATTAATAATCATTTTATCTCCTTCCATGCCTTATTAAAACTCTAATATTCCTTCTCATCATATCATAAATTAGAACAAAGTTTCCCGACTCACCAGTAAGATTTATTTCTCCCAGTCAAATTTATGCATCAGTCTTCTTGAAAATAATTTTATTTATCTAAAAGCATATTTATTATGACATGATTTTTATATAATATACTTTATTTTATAGAAATATGGTTCAAGAGACTGTAATAGAGCTGACTTTAAATATTAAATGCAAAATTAGGCAATGATCTTGAGAAAGTGAACATATAATTACATGCCATTTAATTCTCACAACTACATTGTGAGTTCAAGATTCCTATTTTACAAATGCTAAGAGAGAACTTCAGAGAGGTTGTGAATTTTGCCTAAAAAGTCCCACGATTTTTTTCTATATGGACAAACCAGTCTCAACAGTTGTGCTATCGTTACCAATTTTACATACTTTACCCTCATGCTGTTTCTTCCACACCATTTGAGGACCCATATGTAACACCACCTCGAAATGCCAACTATGACTTAAAGGATACTGGAGGGGCTTCAGAAGCAAAGTCTCTTACTGACCTTCACCTGCCCTTCTTTCTCCTGTCCCTCTTTCTTACCCAAGGTAGACCATACAAACCAGAATTATTCTTCCCCAGGTGGATCATGGGAATTAGAACTCCTCCCCAAAGACAGCCACAAAGCCTAGAAATCTTACTCTAATCTTCCTCCTACCTTTCAGTGTAGGAGGTGGCCATAAAAGCAATTCTCTGAGCTACCTTGTCTGATAGGGGCTCATATGACCTTCATTCCAGAGGAATCCTGCCCCATACCTAAGAGGAAGGAATTCCCCTCAAGAAAGGCCAGGCAGAATCCAAATAGACAGGCTTCGCTGGGCTTCTCCTCATGATCATTGTTATTACCATCAAGTCATACCCCTTTTGTCAAATCACATTTCCACACAACTGTGTTTGTGAAATCTGAGCATAAAATGAGTTTACTTTGGGTCCTTTGGCCATTTCTTAACTCCCCTGTGTCACAGAAACTTTGACTAAATTATTCTGTTATGTTCTTTTGTTCATCTGTCTTCTCTTATGGGAGTTTCAGCTCTGACTCTTAGGACGGCACATCTTAAGACACAATTGAATCGTTTCTGTACTAAAGCTTATTTACTGTTCCAATTTTTCTACTTTACATTCAGGGAATTTGGCAGTAGAAAAGAGAAAGTGAGTCAAGAGGAAAAGAAAGGGACTAGAAGACAAAAAAGATCTGAAAAATTGACAGGATTAGCTTTATCAACAGCACAACCAATGAGTCTGTCCCTCTTACTTTTTCTTCCTCTGGGCCTGTTGTCTATTGATCGCACTTAATTGCAAGTCATTTGCTTCTTAAGAAGTGCCTAGGAAAGGGAAAGAACAGGGACAGTTGTTTCCAGGTCTATCGTCTTTCATTACATAGTGTTTAAAAGATAGACTCTTGATTTCCCTTCTAGATATGTGATTTCTAATGTCTCTGTGCCCCTGACTCCTCACCTGTGGAATGGATGCAATAATATGTGCTACCTAACTGTGTGGTATAAGGAACTGAGTAATATCCAGTGTATGTCAATAGGAATGATGACAATAAGGAGATGATGGTGGTGGTGGTGATGTAATGGGACACTTCTTTCCACAGGACTCCAGAAAGACTTTGTCAAAGAGTAACATGTGAGTTTTGGTGAAAACAAGGCAGGTTTGCTGGCTACTTGGGGAATGTCAAGCAGCACTGAGAAAAATAATATGACAGTGAAAGAGCCTAAATTTTAGCATCTAGACATATAGGTATTTAGGTTTTATTATGGCATTTTTCATACATTTTTTGTTTCCCTTTGTTCTCCCTTCTTCTCTTCCCCTGGTAATCTCCCCCACTTAGTCTCTCTTCCACTTTCATGTCACATGCAATTTTGACCTTCCTCCTTTCTATACCTCTTCCTCTCCCATGGTCTTCTATCTAGCTTCATATCCTATACACTGCCCCTCCTCACCTTATTTACATACAAACATTCAAAGTATGGATCTGCATATGAGAGCATGTATGATTTTTGTCTTTCTGGGCCTGGGTTACCTCACTTAGTATGATCTTTTCCATGTCTATTTTCATGCATATTTCATTTTTCTTTGCAGATGAATAAAACCTCATTGTGTGTATATACTAAATCTTTATTAACTGTCCATCAGCTGATGGACGATAAAGCTGGCCCCATTTCCTAGATACTATGAATAGAGCTGCGGTGAACATGGATATGTAAGTGCCCTCTGTGGAAGAATTTAGACTCCTTTGGGCATACGCCCAGGAATGGTATAGCTGGGTCACATAGTAATTCAATTTTTAGCTTTTTGAGAAACATCCAAATTGATTTCCATAGGGGATGAACCAGTTTACACTTCCAGAGACACAGAATAAGAGTCCCTCTTTCCCCACACCCTTGCCAGCATTTGTTTTATTTGTTCTCTTGATGATAGGCATTCTGTTGGGGTGAGATGAACTCTCAAAGTGTTTTTTTAAATATTTTTTTATCTGAGAAAGGGAAAGAAAGAGGGAGAGAGAGAGAGAGAGAGAATTGGAGCACCAGGGCCTCTAACCATTGCAAACAAACTCCAGATGCATGTAATACCATGTGCATCTGGCTTATGTGGGTACTGGAGAATCGAACCTGGATCTTTGGCTTTGCAGGCAAGTGCCTTAACCTAGCTAAGCTATCTCTCCAGCCCTCAAAGTGGCTTAAATTTGCATTTCCCTGATGGCTGATTTTCCCTGATATTGAACTTTAAAATATAACTGTTGGCAATTTGTGTTTCTTCTTTTCAGAAGTGTCTGTTCATTTCCTTAGCCCACTTATTGATTGGCAATTTTTTTGGTGTTTAATTTTTGTAGCTCTTCATATATTCTTTTGTTATCAAGGTAGGGTCTCATTCTAGCCCAGGCTGACCTGGAATTCACTGTATAGTCTCAGGACACCCTTGAGCTCACAGCGATTCTCCTACCTCTGCCTTCCAAGTGCTGGGATTAAAGGTGTGCACCACCACACTCTTCATATGTTCTTGATATTAAGCCCTTGTCTGAGGTGTTGCTATAGAAATATTTTCTCCCATCTGTAGGCTTTCTGTTTGCTTTGCTGATAGTTTCCTTTGCTGTGCAGAGAGTTTTTAATTTCATGTAGTTCATCTTTTGCTTCTTGGGACTATTTCCCATGCTATTGGAGTCTTTTCAGAAATTTCTTACCTATACTTCCAGGAATAAATTCACAGCATTTTAATTGTTGTAGAAAATTCTTAAGGGAGAATGTTGACACTCTTCTTGATGAAGGGGGCTGTTGAAAATTTCAGTTGTGTGTCAATCCTAAGAGGCTTCACATGTGGAAAAGACAAGATAAAGCAGCAATGACATTGTTCAAATGATTCACCTCTGATTTTGATTATTTTCATCCATCTTCAATGTTAGAAGTGTCCACAATGTATATGTGATTCCTGTGCAAAGTGGGTCCGCCCTGGAAAGCAAACTGAAAACAGAATTAGGTGACACAAATGTTGGACAATACCTGGGCAAGGTGAGGAGCTGGGGGATGCGGTACTAGGGAGATGGCCCAGTTGGTAAAATGTTTGCTATGGAAGCATGAGGATCTGTATTCAATTGTCAGAACCCATATTTTATAAAGGCTGGGTATGATGGCACATGCCTGGAATCTCAGTGATGGAGAGAGAGTCAGGTGGGCCCCTGGGCTAACCTAATTGATGAGCTCCAAGCCAATAAGAGACCCTAAGGTTGTCCTCTGACCTTTGTATACACATACAGAAACATGCACGCATGCTCATACACACAAATAAAATCAAAGGGGATTGAATCACGGTTGGTAAAGGAGAACCTAGGATCATGAATCAGCTACAACAGAGTCTTCCCCAGCCCAATGGGAGCTTTGTTACCAAGATTGTCTGTTAGGAGAGTCCATTGCTGCAGAAATGACCTGGTTCTAGTGTTCCTGCCATCCTGAGTCTTTGAGAGCTACTTAGGAAGAGCACAGCTGCACATAAGAGGTGGAGGCAGATCTTGAAGGCCCTTCACAGCTACAGATTCTCAGCTGAACAACAACACATTTTGTCTTGAAGGGCAATCTGAATGGTGCATCTCCATGGGTACCAGGGCTCCTCTGAAGACGAGATGTCTCTTGAGACAATGTCATGGTAGGAAGTGGAGGAAGGGATGTAGGTAAGCCTCCAAGAGCCCTGCATTTTGACCCCCCACTCAACATTCATCGTAATGGTCTCATCGTCTAGCTCCATGAATTTCTGTTTTCTCAGCTAGGAAGGAGTGAGGTTCTATTTGCCATGTAAAAGATATCTGATTCACCATCTACGTGAGGTAACCCAGGCCCAGAAAACCAAACATCGCATGTTCTCTCTCATATGTGGATCCTAGCTACAAATTATTGGACTTCTGTGTGAGTAGGAAGAAAACTCAGTATCAGAGGCCAGTAATCTAGAAAAGAGATAAAGGGAATAGAAAGGAAGGGAGGGGGGACTTAATAAGATGGTATTGTATATATGTAAGCAGAAGAACAGAGGGGGGTGAAAAGGCCTAAGTGAGGTCAGGGGAAGAGATCGAGTAAAGGAAAGATGGAGGGAGGGCTAATCAAAATCTAAGTGGATATAAATAAATCATATAGAAACCTACATTTTTTGGACAATGGAACACACAGGAGCCATAGATTGTTACTAGAAAATTTTCAGTGCCAGGGATGGGATACTTTCCAGTGAGTTGTTGGCCAAAGAGTTCCCTGATGCCCCCAAAACATTACAGGCCATTGCTGAGGCCCTTGGTTTCCCACCAGGAATAGATGGTAAGACCCTATTGCTGAAGACTCCACAAACTTGGCCTGCAAGGTCACTGAGAAATCCTGCTGGAACTGAGTTGAAAACCTCCTCCATGTAGACCAGCTGACAGAAAACTGGAAAAAGCCACACTGCATGCAGCTCAATGGGAGAGAGAGAAATCACCAATAAAGATACTCCATAGTGGACACAGCAAGGCTTATATTTGGCCAACCAGGCCAAATGAGCCAATGGCTGCAATAGTGGTATGTCTGTCTTGGTGGAAACCAGCTGCCCTCTAATTGGACTGGAGGCCCGCTCCATGGGAGGGAATACATCCCTGATACTGAAAACTTAAAACAGGGGTAGTCATGAGCCCTAGGGGTGTAATGTCTGCTGTTGTCTGGAAAAATGTATATACTATGCTTATCAAACTGCTCAGTAAGCACTTCTCTTAATGTTCATACCCACATATTAATGTTACTCTCACTTTTTCATTAGAGAACTTTCTCTTTTCAGATGGCAGTGACCTTGGAATGACTCAGAAGGCATCATGGTGCTGAGAAAAAGTGATGGAGGAGTGCTCAGTACTGCAATATCTCTATCACACCTTCCAAGACTCAGGGCCCATTGCGGAAGAGTTGGCAGGAAGAATATAAGAGCCAAAGGATGGGTAGGACTCCTTACAATGTGCTCCTCCAGACACAAAATGGCCTGGATATCCACGAACTCACAGTGCCTCACACTACCTACACAAGACCATCATAAGAGGAGGAAAAGATCATGACATCAAAATAAAAGAGAGACTGATTGAGTGGGAGAGGGGATATGATGGAGAGTGGAGGTTCAAAGGGGAAAGCGGGGGGAGGGAGGCAATTACCATAGGATATGATTTACAATCATGGAAGTTGTTAATTATAAAAACTAAAAAATCAATTTAAGGTAAAAAAATCTGATTCCACCTAGCAAAGATTCTTTTTGAAAAACTTATTTTATTATTTATTTGTTTGTGGGGTGGCATGTACGTGCCACAGCATGGGTGTGGATGTCAGAGGACAGTGTTTGCGTCAGTCCTCACCTTCCACCTCCTTTGAGGTGAGGTTTCTCACTCTGAGTCCTTGCTCTTCTGTTCTTTGCTGTTCTTGCAGGCTTCAGGGAAATTGTCTTGTCCTAACCTTGCATCTCACTGTCAATGTCAATGTGCTGGGATTACAGAAGCTTACTTCTAGCTTTTTATGTGGGGACTGGGGATCAAGTTCAGGTACTCTAGCTTGAATAGCAAGTGTCTTATCCACTGAGCCATCACCTCAGCCTCTTAGCAAAGATTCTTATGTAGAAATCCAACAAAATTAGAATAGTATGAAGTACATGAAATCTTGGCCAGGTTGCCCAAGTTTGAAATCAAGCTTTGACTTTGAAACACTGCAATCTTGGGTGAATTATAAAACCTCTCTGGGTCTCAGTTTCTTTACCTTTACAAGGGGACTAATATTAGTATCTGCTTAAGTGGGTTCAAAGTCCATAGGGATAGAAAACATTTAAAAAGTATATAGCACAGACAGAATACTCAACAAATGCAAGTCTTAACCCCTACCTTCCTATGTATTTACCATTCCTGCGTACAAACACAAGCATTCTTGAATAAACTTAAGAGCCTGAAGTGAGAATTTAAGAGGTGAACGTGTCCTGGTTAGGCTAAGCAGTGGCTGTACTTAAGGAAAAACATGAACGCTGCTTTTCATATATTTTTATTTCTGGGAAGGGGTAAAAGGCATTTTTTCTAGAGTATGGTTTGCATTTTTATAGATTGCTTAATGACAAAAGCCTCTTCTCATTTCTTTTATGATCTGATTATTTTCATCTCAACAACTTTTTCGAATTGAACACTTTAAGAAAATATTAGGTATGTTTTATTTCCCCAGTCATTTGTAGTCACTGAATCTCAAACAAAATTTTTTGGAAGCGTGCGCGCGTGTGCGCGTGTGCAAACACACACACAATCTGCTGCATCCTGATCAGCTATTCACTTTCCAGTTGATTGTTTCTGTATACCTGGCAACCAGACATTTTTGCTACAGACATAAGAATTTACTCTTAAATCCGCTTTGAGGTTTAAGGAGGAAGTGTCTGGTCAAACTCTTCTCAAACACAAGTTTTCGAAATTTTCAGGCTTTGATTAAGGAAATAAAATGTATTTTGATAATGGATCCAGTGGTAAAATAAAAAAATACCAAAGAGGAAGCTATTCACAATCATGAGAAAAGGAGAGCTTCTAAGTAAAGAAAGAATGGATGAAATGGTTAAGGGTACTTGAACATACTAGGCAAGCATTCTGCCACTGAGGTACATCATGAGGCTGGAATAAAAGTTTTTGAATAAGGTGAGGTTCTTTAATCCCAACAGAGAAGGTGGGTTATTCATTTTGAAAGGCATCATCTCACAATTGGTAAGAATATTATGGAATTGGGCTATGCTAGAGGGAAAGAGATAACAGTGTATCAAGCCCCATTCTATCCTTAGGAGAAAATTCTTTAACCATGAGATCAGAAATGGGGGCACGACCATTGTTGCTGAATCACCCGGAAACATAGCAATGTTTCCAGCAAAACATCGCATAACTTGCTTCATATTTCGATGAGGATGTTTCATCTTGTCTATTGAAAAAAGAAGCATAATTGAGGTCTTGTCACCTTTGGGAATCAGTGAGTTTCTGTTTCTTTCTATTTTGTATCTTGAATTACTTTGATATTAAAAAAAATGCAACTGGATCTCGAGGCAAAGACTCCACAAAAAACAATAACCTGAAACAGAAAGTCCAAAACACATGACCCCATTGCTAAAGAAGAAATAGAAGGTACGGATGGATAGTTCATGTTGCTTTGTTTTTCACTTGTCTTTTAGCTCTCTGACTTCTTTATGTCTGTATGTATATGGGTATGCATGTTCGTGAACATGTGTGCATGGGAACACGTGCGTATGTGTGTGTGTGTGTGTGTGTGTGTCTGTGTGTCTGTGTGTGTGTGTGTGCATGTACACACCTTATGTGTTATTCCTTAGTTATAATGATAGACTGGCTGGCCAGTAGGCACCAAGGATGAGAAGCACAGGAGACCAGGCTGGGCATTTTAACATGGGTACTGAGAATTAAACTCAAGTCCTCATGCTTTTTTGGCAAGTATTTTACCCATGGAGCCATCTCCCCAGCCCCAGCTCCCTAATTATTTATTTGTAGCTTCTACTTATTTATGTTTCAGCATAACTTTTTCTTATTTATCCACTTTACTTCCCACAAGAACTCTGAGTCATGGCTCTCTATTTCCACCTCTTGTCCCCTGAGTGGAGGTTTGGTCTAGTGGGTAAACACCCAGCTTTTAACATACAGTTCTTAGCCATGCAACTGCAGTCAAGTTGCTTCCCCTCTGCAAATGCCATGTCCTCCACTGGAAAAGGGGTGCACATAGTTCTATCCTATGTAAAGGAGTGGGTGAAGGACTCCAAGATGGAGTCACTGTTGGCTCTATGATTGTATCTTTTGCCCTCACCTCTTTCCATGGATTGTGTACTACTTATTATCTGTCTGGTTATCTTGACTTTTGTGGGACACAAGTACAATTTAAAATACACGAATATGGATCCAGGCGTGGTGGTCTATGCTTGTGATCTCAGGACTTGGGAGGCTGAGGCAGGAGGATTACTATGAGGTCAAGGCCAACCTGAGCTACAAAGCAAGTACCAGGCCAGCCAGGGCTACTGAGTGAGACTGTGTTTCAAAAATAAAATCAAACAAGGTAAAAAGTATGAAGTACATTAATATGCTCATTGAGAAGAATGAGGATGGATGGCATGAAAGGGCAGTAGAAAGAGCAAAACTGTCTATTTCCCCATGGCATGGAAGAGATGTTTTCCTAGGCTGACAATTCACGAGCCACTCTGAAATCATATGCACTCTATGACACCTAATTCTTTGACCTCACGATGGGTTGATGCATTCCTGAAGGGTTCAATGACACCCCACCCTTCTGGGGAAGCTCCACTTTTCATCATTCAGCCAAGGTCTCGGAATTAGGTGAGTTGTAACTTGGTTGACATTATGACCCATGTCCATGATAAATTACCCTTCTGGCATTGCACAATTTTATTATAGTTGAGAATTTCTAACATATACAAAAAATTAAAAAATAATAAAAAATAATAAGTGCACAACACGAACTGCAACATGCCCTTCACCAGGCCTCAGTATCTATCAACCCAAGGCCAACTCTGTTTCATTTTTGCCCTATTCCCCATATAATTTTGAAGCAAGTCCTGATTATCAGACCAGTTCACCCATAAATATTCCAGTGAGTTTCTCTGAAACAGACTCAGCAAACTCTGGCCTGTGAGCCATGTCCAGCTTTGTAAATAAAGGTTCCTGGAGCACAGCCATACCATTCATTTTCCAGCTGTGTACTGGCTGCTTTCCCAGACAAGGAACCAGCCTAGGCTCCATGGAGGCCCCCCAATCTATCATTTTACCCTTAGGAAAAATTGTGCTGATCCCTACTTTAAATGATAAAGGCTGAAAAATGTAATAATAAATTCATTAGTTAAATAACAAAAAGTTTAAGGACTTTAAAAAACAACTATGATGTCATTATCACACCTAAAAAGTGATAATTTATTACGCAGCTAGTTGAAATTGTTTAAGACTTTATGTTTTCAAATGTCTTCATATTTGAAGCTTACAAGAAGAGGTAAAAAGAGAAAACATTAGTGTCCTTTAAATCTTTATTTTTTTTAATGTGAAAACGCGGAAGCACATTTTCACACACAAGAGAGTTTAACAATGACATCACCAAAGGCAGGTAGCTGATAAGCAATTGAATGTGATGCCTCTGATGTTTATGCCAAGGCAAAGGGGAACTTCAACCCTGCAGCATGTGAATGATAAATTCCTTGAGTATTTCTCAGCTGTTCCACTTCAAGAGTATTTGACTTGAAGAACCTGGTATGGGAAATATATTTCAGACATGACTTGGAGTTAATTTAAGGTGAGCCTCCTTCAAGCAGTAAAAATAACAGAGGTTTTTATATCGAGTACAAGGTCCCATGGAACCATTTTGAGTTTGAAGTATCGTAATGGAGTTTGAAGAAAAATCTGTGGGTAAGCCTTTTCTAACATCTTCCTTCAAGAAGCATGTGGTGCACTGTTATTTTACAGGAAAAAGGAAGCAAAGGTGAAGTGTGAAGGTTGGATTCGCCTTAGTTACATGAGCACCAGAGTTTGGAGGCGGGACATGGCTGCTTTGTTCCATAAAACTGGCTACAATCCAAGCAAAAGGTAGACTTTCTAATGAGAAACCTGATGGCATGTTTATTGGTTTGACAATAAGATAATACTCTAGAGTAGAGAAGCAAATCCAAGGCAGCATATAGCTGGTGGAAAACAGTCACAGTAAGTACAATCATACTTCAGAAACTATAAAAACAGTCCTTTATCTTTTTCTTTACTCATTTAGTGACAAAATCTCCTTATGTAGCCCAACTGGCCTCACACTCATGATCCTGCTGCCCCAACCTCGCAAATGCTGAGATTACAGGCCTGCACCACCATGCCCAGCTCCAGTTCCCATTTTCATATTGTCCGAAACCCACTAAACAGTAAAAACATCCCCAATGAAGCAGCTTCCAGACTGTTTAAAAGGAATACTTGTTTATACTAATAAAACGACTTTCTTTAAAGAAATTAACAAATGATTTCCCCATCAGGCAATTAGCTTCTTCAAAGCAGGGGCCATTGCTTGATAATGTTTGTATTTCCAAGACTGAGAACTGAGTCTGGCAGGAAACAGTATTTTGTGTGCGGGTATTGAATGGCTATATAATGTCAACATCATTAAGTGTCAATTTAAAAAACTCCCATTTCTAATAATTAAAAAGAGCCTATCATCCCAAATATAATTTCACAATGGATCATCCTCTCAGTCAAGTGATCATGGTTGATATCACTACTGAGGTATCATATGGGTATGATGTACTCTGTGGTAGGGCAAACAAAAATATCCGAGTCCTGGTGCTAGTCTGGTGAATACATTCCTTCACAGGGTAAAAGGAATCTTGCAGATAAAATTTAATGAAGGAAGCTGGGTGAGGTGGCACAGGCCTTTAATCCCAGCACTCGGGAGGCAGAGATAGGAGGATCGCCATGAGTTCCAGGCCACCCTGAGACTACATAGTGGATTCCAGGTCAGCCTGGGTTAGAGTGAGACCCTACCTTGAGAAACCAAAAAAAAAAAAGGAAGAAAGAAAGAGAGAAAAACAGCTCCCCTCCCCCCCAAAAAATAAATGAAGGACTTTGAAATGTAGAGAGTATGTGGAATGTCTAAGTGGGCCTAATGTATCATAAGGTCCTTATAAGTGGGGGACAGGAGGTGATTTGCTCACCAAAGAAAAGACAATGTGAGGATGGAAGCAGAGAGTAGCCAACTGTAGCCACAAGCTGAAGAACGCTGGGAGCACTGGAAGCTGGCAAAAGCAGAGAATAATTCTCCTTAGAGCCTTCAGAAGGAGCCCTGCTCATAACTTGAAGTTAGCCCGGGAAGACCCATTTCAGATTGCTGAGACATAGCACTGTGAGATAATGAATTCCTCTTTTATGCCATTAACTGTGTTAATTTGTTATAATAACTATGAAATCATACCCCCTAATAGGTTCTGATGTTAAAGGCCCTACTTTTATGTTTTTTCTCCCCCAAATTTATCACTATACTCTAATCATGAAATGATATTACACAAACCAAAATTTAAGGACATTCTACAAAAATAATTAACCAGTACTTTTTTCAAAAGGTTCAAGATCAAGTTGTGCCTTCTCTAGTATAGCCTGTAATCCCAGGTCCTTCTTGGAACACTGAGATAGGAGGACCATAAGTTCAAAATTTGCCTGAACTATAGGGTGAGTTCAAGTCTAGCTTGGGCAACTTAGTGAGACATTGTCTCAAAATTTAACAAAGAAAAGAAAGAAAAACAGAGGTAAGGATACAGCTTAGAAGTAATATACTTTCCTAGGTTCAATTCCCAGCATGACAGAGAGAGTGTGTGAGAGAGAGAGGAAGAAGAAGGAGGAGGCATAGGTGAAGAAGGGATTGAAGGAGGAAGGAAGGAAAGAAGAAAGGAAGGAAGAGAAATGATCAGGCTAATGAAAAATAGAAAAGTCTAAGAAACTGTCACAGATGGGGGAAGATTAAGAAATCATCTTTAAATATTATGTAGTACATTTCATTGGACCTCGGAATACAAAATGACAGTAGTAGTGCTGGAGAGATGGCTTAGCAGTTAAGGAGCTTGCCTGCAAAGCCAAAGGACCCAGGTTCAAATCCCCAGGACCCATGTAAGCCAGATGCACAAGGTGGCACATATGTCTGGAGTTCGTTTTAGTGGCTGGAGGCCCTGGTGCTCCCATTCTCTCTCTCTCTCTCTCTCTCTCCCTGCCTCTTTCTCTCTCAAATAAATAAATAAAACTAAAATATTAAAAATGACAGTAGAAAAACTGAAAGTCTGAGTGAAGTCTATAGTTTGGATAATAGTATTATACCAATATTAGTTTCTTCATTTTGTAATATGTAAACAGCAGACAGAGAGAGAGAAGGGGGGAGGGAGAGAGGTGGTGATGGATATATGTCAAATCTTTGTATTGTCTTTGTAACTTTTCTGTAAACCTAAAGTTATTTCAAAGTAAAATATTTAAAAAGGGACTCATCCCAGGAACATGTTGTCTTGTCAGACATCTGTTACTGGAGATAGAAATAACACAGGGATGTATTTCAGGGAGTTTAGGGCTGTGTTGATGAGACTTTTTAGGAAGGAGGGAAAAGAACTGGAAAGAAATGGCTGAGTGTAGAGGGATATGCCACTCTTGGTTGCCTTTGGTGTTTCTGGGCAGTACTGAGGCCTCGCATTGTCCTTGGGCACAGACAAGGGGATAATGGTTCTGTATTTCATGGATGGAAAATCCACAGCACAGAAAACTTCAGTAACAAATAATGTTTATTGAACTGAGTTGACTTGCCCAAGCTCACTGAACAGATGTGGAGATGGAATATAAATTGTCTAATTTCCAGATATATGATGACTGAGCAACTAAGTTCAGCTTATTTATACTATTTTTAAAACATATATATTGTATTCAGTTAAGAAACTTTGGGTGTTACTGGATGACAAATGGATTTCAGTCTGTATAACTTTTCTAGAGTTGACCAGACTTTCCTTCACCTGACGCATACCCTGTCTAAACACATGGGTTCAACTTGGGTTTATAGCACCTGCCTTTTGTGATCTTTTCTGTTTCTTTTGTATTTTCAGTGATCTGTCTTTCCTTCTCTCATCCATCCATTCTACTAACAATAGATCAGTGTTGCATATCAAATTACCATAAAGCTATGGTTTAAAAATAATAAATATCATAAACAAGTTTAACACAAAGTTATGAATTTATGAACACAGTCATGAATTTAGGAGTGGCTTGGCTGGAGGCAGGTCTGCTGTTCTGACTCGTGGTCTAACAGGAAGCTGTAGTCAGGGTGTCAGATGAGGTTGTACTCATCTGAAGGCCTGATGAGGGCTGGAGGATCCAATTCTATTATGACACACTCATAAAGCTGTGGACAGATCTCAGTTATTCACCAAGTAGACCTATGTGGTGGTTTGATTCAGGTGTCCCCCATAAACTTAGGTATTCTGAATGCTAGGTTCCCAGCTGATAGAGATTTGGGAATTAATGCCTCCTGGAGGCAGTGCATTGTTGGAGGTGGGCTTATAGGTGTTATAACCAGTTTCCCCTTGCCAGTGTTTGGCACACTCTCCTATTGCTGATGTCCACCTTATGTTGGCCAGGGGGTAAAGTCCACCTTATTCTCATGCCATTGTTTTACCCTGCCATGGTGGAGCTTCCCCTTGAGTCTGTAATCCAAAATAAACCCTTTTTCCCACAAGCTGCTCTTGGTACAGTGATTTCTGTCAGCAATGCAAACCTGACTGCAAGAGTAATGTTGGTACTGAGGAGTGGTGTCAATTGCTTCTAGATACCTGATTGTGTGGCTGTGGCCTTTTAGAGCTGATTTTCAAGAGGAACATGGAAGGATTTGAAAACTTGGCCCAAGAGACTCCTTGCAGTGCTATAAGTACAGCTTGATGTATTATTCTGGTCAGAGTTAAAAGACCTGAATGCAGTAGAAACTATGGTCTGTGAAGTTTGGCCTATGAGGGTGAGAAACAGCTTTGCTTGGACTGGGCTAGAAGCAGTTTGTGTGAGGGGCTTGCTGTTAGGCTCATGTCCTGAGAAGTTGTACATGGTTGCTTTGCATAGAAACAGACTGATGTGAGCAGAGGAATATGGCACAGAAAGAAATGTTCAGCACAAAACTGTTGTCTGTTCAGTTGCAAATGAGAGATTACAACCATTGAGATTGGGCCATCTGACATGCACTGGGGCAACAGGAAAAATGCAGACTCTTTTGAAGGGACCCGAGTGCTTAAGGAGTGCCCTATTTTTCAAAGTCTGCTTTACTCCCTCCTGGATTACCAAACTGGCACCCTCCCTGGTATTATGAAGTATAAGAAATGCAGGAAAGAGAGAGGGTCATTGAATTTGCAATATGGTCTTGTGTTTTGGAAATGGCCATGGGCAGTGTGAAGCAGGTTTGCTGGATGACTGCATAGAGACCCAATGGAGCCATGAGGTTAAACTGTGGATTAAAGTGGAGACCCAGTGGAGATGCCAGGACCACAAGATGGCTGCTGAGGAGAGCTGCTGGCCCCAGAAGAAGTTTTCTAGGACTGTGAGTAGCCTAGCTGGAGGGGAGAAACTGGAACTCCAGAGACATTGCTGGTTAGAATTATCAGACTTCGAGACTTGTCACTGGTTAGAGTTGTTGGACTTGGAGCTACAGAGTTTGATGTTTGCCCTAGTTTTTTTTTCAATCTTGTATTGGTTGAATATTTATTTTGTTATGCCCTATGCCTGTTTTGCAGTTTTTTTTTCTGTGCCATTATGGGTTTGGGAGGGGTTGATATTATGGCTCAGTTAAAAGACCATGGATTATGGGCTGGTGAGATGGCTTAGTGGTTAATCACTTGCCTGTGAAGCCTAAGGACCTCTGTTTGAGGCTCAGTTCCCCAGGACCCATGTAAGCCAGATGCACAAGGTGGCGCATGCATCTGGAGATTGTTTGCAGTGAATGGAGGCCCTGGCGTACCCATTTTCTCTCTATCTATCTGCCTCTTTCTCTCTGTGTCTGTCTGTAGCTCTCAAATAAATAAATATTTTGGGGGGGCTGGAGAGATGGCTTAGCAGTTAAGCGCTTGCCTGTGAAGCCTAAGGACCCCAGTTCAAGGCTCAATTCCCCAGGACCCACATTAGCCAGATGCACAAGGGGGTGCACATGTCTGGAGTTCGTTTGCAGTGGCTGGAGGCCCTGGCATGCCCATTCTCTGTCTCTCTCTCTCTCTCTCGTTCGCTCTCAAATAAATAAATAAAATTTAAAAAAACTTTATTAAAAAATAAATAAATATATTTTTAAAAGACCTTGGATTATGGGGATGTTTGAACATCATTAGGATTGATAAAACCTATGGGAACATTTTGTAAGTTGGACTGAATGCATTGCATTTGATATCATGTATGGATATCAGTTTATGGGGCCAGGGGCAGAATGTGCTGGTTTGATTCAGGTGTCCCCCATAAACTTAGGTGTTCTGAATGCTAGGTTGCAAGTTGATGGAGATTTGGGAATTAATGCCTCCTGGAGACAGTGCAATTGTTGGGGGCGGGGTTATGGGTGTTATAGCCAGTTTCCACTTGCCAGTGTTTGGCACACTCTCCTACTGCTGTTGTCCACCTTATTTGGGCCCAGGGGGTGATGTCCCTGCTCATGCCATTGTTTTACCCGTCCATGATGAGGCTTCCCCTCAAGTCTGTAAGCCAAAATAAACCCCCTTTTTTTCCCCCCACAAGCTGTTCCTGGTCTGATGATTTCTACCAGCAATGCAAACCTGACTGCAACAACCTCTCAATAAGATCACTTGAATATTGTGATACAACTACTACCTTCACACTACTATGTTCATGCCTGTAACAAAACACCTGACATAAGTAACTTAAGGAAGGAGAAGGCTAATTTGGGCTCATAGTTTTGAAAGTATAAGTCCATAATGACAGGAAAGGCATAGTAGCTCAGTCCAGGGCTCTGGGTCCTTATGGCTCCTTGTTATATCTCAGCAGACTAAGCAGCAGAGTGCTACACCATAAATAAAGGCAGGGTAGCTTTCAGAGCCTTTCACTTTCAGTCAACTAGGTCCCATGTCCAAAGGTTCCACAACTTCTTAAAACAGTGCCACCACCTATGACCAAGTATGCAAGTGCATGGTCTTATGGGGGACATTTCACGTTGAACTCATGACAAGTGTCTTCATGACATCATAGCTGGTTTCCTACAGAGCAAGTGACTCCAAAGAGGAAGCTACAAGCCTTTTACCATCTAGACTTGGAGGTTACACATGATCTCTGCTGCCTTATTTTACCTGCTAGAACTGAGTCACTAAATGCAGCTCATTCACAGGAAAGGAAATAGATATTGATCTCTTATAGCAAAGCACGTCAAGAACTCATGGATATACTTTAAAACCTTAAGTGGTCTGCTAGTCTTGAGGATGGCTGAGAATGGGGTCTTCTCCAGAAGTTCCCTGGGAACCTGAATTTACTCCTACAGCTTTGTAGAGTACAAATTAAAACTTTACTCTATCTTTTGGAAACATCCCTTCTTTCACTTATGTTTCCAAGCCTCATGAAAAGTCACAGAGTGTTGAGAACAGAAAAGGGAACTTGAACTGATCCCAGCGTTGCAGGATCTGGATACAGTCATCTGCTTTGTTTGTTCCTGTTGCAGTACTAAAATTTGACATCTCTGATTCTTCTCAAGCAAGTTCCTACAACCTTTGTAGAGGCTTCCCCATTCTGCTGTCAGAAATCTGGTGTTGAAATCATGCTCAGTACCCACCAACTTTCACCACATACCCTTCTCCTCAAAAGCAACCATTGCTCTAATCTCTGAATCTTAATGCTGGCATTCAACATCTAGTTCTCAGTCCTCTTAATTATATACCTCTCTGCCTTCAGACCTCATCTGTTATTGCCATGGACTCAGTCACATTCCTTCCTCACATAGTGAACTCAAATGCCTAGGACCAATGCAGACTTTCCCTCTAGAGTGACTTTGATCTTGCCATTGCACATTATCCTGTGAATGACACCATGAAAAATTATCATCTTGGACTTGTATTGCCTACATTTGTGATGGGATTCTTGTCCCTGTTGTGTACAGCTGGCCTGCCATGCCATTATATATATATATATATATATATATATATATATATATATATATATATATACCCCAACACAATATTTGTTACAGTTGTTTTCTCTCTCTCCCTCTTTCTGGTATATGTGCATGTGTATATGTGTGAGTGTTTACATGTGAGCATGTACATGTGTGTGAGCATCTGTGTGGAAGTCATAGGGCAATCTAGGATGTCATACTAAGGAATGATATCTCACCTCCCCTGATACAGAGTCTCTCATTGGTCTAGAGCTCACCCATTTGGCTAGACTTGCTGTTGCAATGGGCTCCAGAATGCTGTCTCTCTCCACCTTCCCAGTGTTGAAATTATACGTGTACTACCAGGCCTAGCATTTTTACATGGGTTCTGGGGATTGACCTCAGATTTTCAAACCTTTAAAACAAGCACTATATTGATTAAGCTATCTCTCTAGCACTTGTTTTGTTTTACTTAACAGGGTCTCACTATGCAGTTCAGGCTAGTCTGGAAATCTTGATCCTCCTCCTTCATCCTCTTGAATACAAACATTAAAGACTGGCATACAGCATTTAACTGTAGGGCAACAATGATCCTTAGTTCACCTTTTTTTTTTTATCTGAGAGGGAGAGAAAGAGGCAGAGAAAGAGTGGGAGGGAGAGAAAGAGAGAGAGAATGGGCATGCCAGGGCCTTCAGCCACTGTAAATGAACTAAAGATATGTGTGTCCCCTTATGCGCATATGTGTCATTGTATGCATGTGTCTGGCTTATGTGGGACCTAGAGATTTGAACATGAGTTCTTAGGCTTTGTAGGTAAGCACCTTAACCCTTAAGCAATCTCTCTAGCCCTAGTTTACATTTTTATAAAAAATATTTTATTTATTTATTTATTATACATAGATGGGGGGAGATAGAGAGAATGGGCACACCAGAGCCTCTAGCCACTGCAAACAAACTCCAGACACATGTGCAACCAGTTTATGTGGGTTCTGGGGAATTGAATCTGGGTCCTTAGGCTTTGCAGGCAAGTGCCTTAATTACTAAGCCATCTCTCCAACACTTTAGTTTATCTTTGAAGTAGATCAGTTGTTAGTTTCATTCTGAACTTCAGATTCCAGTCTCCCATGTGTTCCCAGTTCCTTTCCTGGTTTCTTAATCATTGTTTCCACATATCTGTAATGCCTAGTACACCATGTTCTGGACTTCAATGTGATCTTGTTAAAATGAAGATTTTTTTTTTAACTCAGATTATCAGGTCTTGGTAGTACTGAGGCTCTGCATTTATAACCAGCTTTCATATCATGTCCATGTTCCTGACTTAAGGACCACATTTTGAGTATCAAGAGCCCATAGCATTGACCTAAATGTGCTCCCTTCACCTCTATTTTCTCCCTCTCTTCTCTCTCTCTTTCTCTCTCTGTCTGTCTCTTTCTGTGCAAAAAGGCTAAACAAGTACTTTCATGTTGTCATGCTCTCTCTGGCATTAAAACTATATTCAACATTGGTCTTCAGGATAGCAGAGGGCTAGAATCCCCTTGGATCTTATGAAAAATAGTGATTCTTGGTTTCTATCACTAGATTTTCCAAATCAGCAGGTAAGATGTAGAGTCCTAGAAATTGAATTTTATAAAAAATTCTAAGAAATATTGATATTTTTTCATGTGTGGGGGGGCTCATATGCCCATGTGTATATGTCCATGTAAAAGCCAGAAATCAATGTCAAGTATCCTCCTCAATTACTTTCCACCCTTTGATTTATGTATTTTAACAGATTATACCCTCTGATTCCCTCTCCCATGTTCCCATTTCTCTGGGGCCCTCCTCTGTGGGGTTACAAGATTTACTGTGGGGTCATGAAGGCCTCAGACAGTCCCAATGGGACAGCAAGGGAACTGTGCCTTAGAGTATTCCCACCCACTCTATGGCTCTCCTCCATTTTCTCTGCCATCTGTAAAATAAAGCAGATTCTCCAACCAAGCGTGAGAGTAGTTTGGGTTAAAGAGTAGCTTTTGGTTAGAGAGTAGCTTGGGGGTGTGCAAAGTTATTTCAGAGAATTTTGGTGTGCAAGCCCACTCTTCTTCTCCAGAGAGCAGTGGGGATTTCTCTCTGAAGTATGAGTTTCCTGACTATGGGAATCTGACTTGGTTCCCAGTACCAGGTATGAGTTCTCTTCCACTGTTTAGGCCTCATGTTCCATCAGAGAATAGTTGCTTACCCACAGAAGCTGTGTGCCACTTCTTGTCTGGCTGGTTGATTTTATAGTCTGCAGGGCCCCTGCTTATTCACCTTAGTTTTTGAGACAGGGTCTCTCAGTCAACTTAGAGCTCAGCAATTTGACTAAACAATCTATCCAGCAAGCCCTGGTGATGCCCTTGTTTCCATCTCCCCGGTGCTGGAATTATAGTTAGGTGTCACCACACCCAGCTTTTACATGTTTTTTTTGGAGTCTAAACTCAGGTTGTTGTATTCACATGGATTCACATGGCTAGTGCTTTCATGACTATGTTATCTCCCCAGTCCCAATCTTGACAATTTGTTAAAGATGTTGTATCTTATAGGATGAAGTCCAACCTGAGTTCTTTTTTTAATATTTTATTTTTATTTATTATTTGAGAGAGAGAGAGAGAGAGAGAGAGAGAGAGAGAATGGGTACACCAGGGCCTCTAGCCACTGCAAACAAACTCCAGATGCATGTGCCACCTTGTGTATGTGGCTTACGTGGGTCCTGGGGAATTGAACCTGGGTACTTCGGCTCTGCAGACAAGTGCCTTAACCACTAAGCAATCTCTCCAGCCCCAACCTGAACTCTTAAATTCAAAGTCTTCCTTGGTATATCCAATATCCTTTATTTATCCCTTTTTCAGTCCTCTCCAAACCTTTGTTTTAGGTACACTGTCTTTCAAACAGACCCACAGCAGCCCCTTCTCCTTACTTTGGTTTCACTTGTAAATTCTACCTACTGTATACTTAATTCATCTTATGTGTGTGTGTGTGTATTGTTGTTTTCCCAAGAATTTTAGCTGTGGTTGCAGACACAATGCCATGCACATGGAAAGTGGGGAGAAAATTTGTCCCATTGAATTTATGTACCCTCCTAAATTTTACCAAGTCATTGTCCCTGTCTTCTTAAAGTCCCACAGCAAACCTACTTTTCTGAGAAAATAGAAAATGTGACTCTATTGAGTAAAGGAAAAAGAAAAGTGACACCCTTGAAATAATACATTGAAAAATAAAAGATGTTGAATCACTTTCTAATTCTGTGATAACCTGGAGAACTGAGGACAGAGACTCTCTATTGTATTTGTTCTACATCATTTTCATAAGTCATAGGCATCTTGTACTCATCACTAAATAAAAAGCTAAGCAAGAAAAAAAAGAGTGTTGCTGGGTGTGGTGGCTCATGCCTTTAATCACAGCACTTGGGAGCCAGAGATAGGAGGATTGCTGTGAGCTCAAGGCCAGCCAGAGACTACATAATGAGTTGCAGGCGAGCCTGGGATAGAGTGAGACCCTACCTCAAAAAAACAAAAAATAAAAAGAATTAAAAATGAGTGTATTGGGTACCATAATGAAAGATGGCACATAAAGTCAGACATGGAAAGCATCTTTATAACAAATTAGTAGAAATGGCATCAACATTCATTTATCCCTTTATTACTATTTTTAAAATATCTTTTTTTTTGAGGTAGGGTTTCACAATAGGGTTCACAATAGCCCAGGCTGACCTGGAATTCACTCTGTAGTTTCAGGGTGGCCTTGAACTCACAGTGATCTTTCTACCTCTGCCTCCTGAGTGCTGGGATTAAAGGCATGTGCCATCACGCCTGGCTAAAATATCTTTGATCTTCAAAAATAATAGATGTCTGTCTGGAGAGATGGCTTAGTGGTTAAGTGCTTGCCTGTGAAGCCTAAGGGTCTCAGTTCAAGGCTCGATTCCCCAGTACCCACTTAAACCAGATGCACAAGGTGGCACATGCATCCGGAGTTTGTTTGCAGTGGCTGGAAGCCCTGATGTACCCCATTCTCCCCCCCCCCGCCTCCTCTTTCTCTCTCTGTCTGTCGCTCTTAAATAAATAAATAAATAAATAAATACAAACAAACAAACAAAAAACCTTTAAAAATAATAATATATGTCAAACCTTAATATACCTTCACTCCTATAATACCATCAGAACATTCCATAGTGCTGCAGAATGCATAATGCTAACAGCAGCTGTGAGAAATCAACATATGTCCACATCTGCTTAATATGTGCAAAGAAGCACCAAGAGCCCAACTAGATTTAAGAAGTGAGGCTGACTCAGCACACAGGGGCAGCTAAAGAAATGAGAAACAATACCCAGAAGTCCCCTTTGTCAACCAAAGCACTAGACAGAACCTCTTCATAACAACACAGGGTGTACCACGATGTCACCCAACCTGCCTTTGGGGACATGTACTGTTCTCCTGCTCAATGCCATCATCTTTCCTTTATGCGTGTAGGCACATACTTTCTCTCTTCAAAACCCCTGTCGCACACTCACTCAACCTTTAAGGTCAAGAATCATGTTTTCTGAAAAAGTAGCTCCATTCCAGACAGAGAATGGGTTCTAAAGACACACATATAAAGATTCTCACATTATTTCATTATTTTTAAATTCTTTTACATACTAACTGGAAACTGGGTGTCAATAGATTTCTTTCAAATGAACAGAGAGGTTGCTGATTTACTAACTAGAATAAAACTTTTTGTCTGTTCATCTGAGATCAATCTTTCATCTCGCCTTTCCCAAGCAAACATTTTCTTCTCAATCCCAGAATAAGCATCATAGTAATAGCAATAAGTAGATAATATTAACTGAATAGTTACTATGGGTTAAAGACTACTCAATCTTAATAGAGATTGTTTCATAAAATTTCACAAATTAGCCCCGCTCTGCATATGAGGACCCTGAAGATATGAAGCAACTTGCCTAAGCACCTTACCAAGGTCATAAATGACGGAGTTAACTCTGAAGCCCAGAGCTAATTCCCCATGTCTAGTATCATTAAGCTGTAGTGCTAGCAAGTGATGGGCCCCACTAGGCTCATGGTTATTGGTTCATTACTGGTGCTGCTCACTCCATTGAGAAGCTCTCCCACCTTCAGACGTGTAGCATCAGCCTCCCTACTGCTGGCCAGAAGAAGCCGTTTATAGTGTGGAAAGGGCATGGCAACCACAAGGGTGTTGAACATTCAAAGTGTCCATGACGACACATTTGGAGATGTTCATGGTGAGCCCTGACATGGTAACGAGGACAAATTTCTTTATTCCTTAGGGGTCTTGAACAATGAGTCCCTCAGTAGCCATATCTGTTAGTAACTGGCTTCTTGTCATGTATCAAGAAGGGCTGGTTCCGCATAAGGTATGCATTTATATAATGTGCTTATTGGTGCTGCTATAGGGTAAGCCCAATTCCAGCAATGTTTCCTTAATGAAGTCTTTTCCATCACTCCTTCAACTGTAACTTATTTTTTTTTTTCACCAACCTCCCTAATTTCTTTGGAGAATCTATAACTCTTTTATAGTTCTTTATTGCCCACTCTGGGCTTCTGAGGAAATATGCTACAAATTGTGGCAAGCATTCAATAAAAAATGGCAAAAGCTACATCAAAATGCCAGTTGATACAATTTTTAGATTAGATGAGAAAAAAAACCCAATTTTTTTGGAAGTGATTATTGCTCTTTGAGGGTTAAGCACACAGCTGGTTCCCTGGTAAAGGAACACAAGGGCTTGGGAAATCTTCAGGAAAGAACATATGTTCGTTGTGCTTCTAGTTTTCATGAAGTTTGTTGTTGAAGGCTTAAGGCATAAGTCCTATCATGTGTTTCTCAATAGCAGTCCCCGTTCCAAGGAGGCTGAGTGGGGCAGCATCTGTGTGCATTGAATTACTTTTGTAGCAACCCTAATATGTCATTCTAATGTATTAGAAAAGATGAGAAAGTGGGACCTGGGTTGCATCCGGATCCATGGAAATATAATCAGAACTAGCTCCAATCTCTGCAGAGCTCTAGCAGCATTTATTAAATACCTACTGTAGGTGCCGCTTGCTTAAACGAGAAGCCAGAGAGGCGTCTGCCAAGCCACGTAGGACGTGGAGCCTGCTGACGGATTTCTCATTTGGAGAGAACGTGTGGCTGGGCAGTGATTGAAGCGTCCAGCAGGGGGCTGGCATTCTCTGTCTACGTGGTCCTGGCTCGTTCTCGGAGCCTCAGCTCAGGAGAGCTGCTGTTCGCTGGCGAAGCCGGTGACGTGCAAAGCATCTGCCTATAGGATTGGAGCCTTTCAAAGTGCAGTTTTTTCTACCCACTTTAAACCTTCAGGTTCTACACATCAGGGGAGATAGGAAATGCTGTGTGAAAACAGCAATCCAAAAGTTCTTGGTAAGCTGCAGCCAGGGAGACTCCGACTAGGATGGAGGTTGAAAGCTGATGTAGAATGGGCTTAATCCTAAACCTTGCTTTGGGCTGAGATTTGGTTGCTGCTAACTTATTGGATTTAGAGATTCATTACACTGGCCAAGTGAATGCCAAAGCAGCATTAACATCAAGAGAGAAGAAGAGAGAGAGAGATTGTGATTCTGTAATATATATGCATTCAGAGCATTTTTTTATTAAAGAAGATAAAGAGTACAACATAGATCTTATCCTCAACTTCATCGAACTGCAAAACCAATAGTTAAAAAACAGTATCTTAAGGGCACTTTTAGGTGAGAAGTCTCAACATGGATCCAAAAAACTATTCCCTTCTGAACTTGGAAGTGGACCATTTGGTATATCACAACACCTCCAATAACAGTATGGATCTCTCCAAGAATGACAGCTGGTTCCACCCGGGAATCTTCTATATCATCCCTGCAATTTATGGGGCTATCATCCTCATAGGTCTCGTTGGCAACATCACCCTGATCAAGATCTTCTGTACAGTCAAGTCCATGCGAAATGTGCCAAACCTGTTCATCTCCAGTCTGGCCTTGGGAGACCTGCTGCTTCTGGTAACCTGTGCTCCTGTGGATGCCAGCAAGTACCTGGCTGACAGATGGCTATTTGGCAGGATCGGCTGCAAACTGATCCCCTTTATACAGTTTACCTCAGTGGGGGTGTCTGTCTTCACACTCACGGCGCTGTCGGCAGACAGGTAAGCACTGGCTGGAAGTACCATGCTCTCTCAGGGTGGTAGACCACTCAGAAAACGAAGCAGGCAGAACTGTTTGCACAAAGGGAAGTTTTTACTCAAACTCACCTTCCCTTCCAGGCATGCTTTTGTTCTGGGAATGACTTCTTGAGTAATTGGTTTAAGAAAAGAAAAATGAGTGAATAGTGGAGGCAGAAGGAGACAAATAAGGAAAGAAAAAAAATATATGAACCTAAGACCAAGGTGAGATTTTTCTGAGGCCTTTTACAGGCTTGTCCCCCCCTGAAAAATTAATTGAGCAGTGAGAAAGACAATCATACTCTATAGTTTCAAACTCAGGCAAATGTGTCTTAGCAGCAATTGAAAACCTTAAGAATACAGAAATGTCCCAGTGCACTTCTTCAGACATAACCAAGAGGAGATAATACACTTTACATCTTTGAAATTTGTCTTCCTTGGAGAGTTGAAGTTTTCTTACAACTGATTTTGTGTTTGGATCTCTGTGATTGAACAGTTGTGAGTTGATTTTTCTGAGTCTCTTAAATGAAATTAAGGACTATTGTCATCCCCAAGAAAGTGCCATTCAAGGTTTACTTCTAATTTTAATATCTGTATTAATGTCCTATATATAGTGTCTTTGGGGTTTGGAGGGATGCGAGTCCAGTGTAGGGTTTTATTCTGGAAAATGCACATTTTTGTGAACTGCCTTGTGTTAACACATTGTATATAATTTTATATTTATACAAACTAAAAACTGTTCTCATTCTTGTGCATTTATCAAACATTTATTTTTTTAGAAGCCCTTGCTCGAATTAGCAAGTCAAGAAACTGCTGAACATATCTTACGTGCTGAAAGTTGAACACAGAAATGGATAGACTTTTAGACACAGCATATGCAAAATAGCTAAATTAAGAAAAACTGGTACAATGGACCAGGGATTATAACTTGTTACCTTAAATCGCTGTACGTTATATGTTAAAGATACAAAGGACTGGAGTATATATCAGAACAGGCACCAGAGCAGTTTGTAAAAGTTTAACCTCTGAAGAAAATGGCTCACATTTTAATACATATGGTGTTGGATTCTCTTTCTAAAAAGGAACAAACAGTCCGCAGGTGAGCTTGCCTTGTTGAGTAATGGACAAATAAAGATAGTGTTATCTGTATTTGTGGCCATGTGTTTATACTAAGCTGCCTGAAATACACTGCTCAGCACACATGACATTTTCAAAGATTGAAAAGTAATGGTCCATAAATGAGGACATTGCGCCGATGAGACAAGTTTTCTCTACTCCCTCTGTTCACCCTCAGCTTGCTCGTGCCCTGCGCATTTACCCACCAGATACTAATGACCACAGACACGTTCCGGGTTTGATCGGGGTCAGAAAACTTGGGAGCTGGCAGAAGCTCCAATGGCTCGTTCCCGTTGGCTGGGAGCACGTCAGGCTGAGGAACATTTTCTTGATGGGAAGAAGAGATTTGGGTTTCTGGGCTGGTGAATACTGTGATCGGGATGGTGTTTACTGTCTCCTCAGGGAGGCAAACAGACAGGAAAGTGAGGGCCTGGAATGCAAAGATGCAGCTGCAGGGGCATCTTCCTGGAGTCTCACAGCCCGGCGAGCTCGCTGTCAGTAGACAGGGGGAAGCTTTTTGCACAACCATGGAGCCTTCCCAAGCTCGGAAATTACCATAAGCTCCCATTGAACCAACTTGTATGTTTTTCTGTGGTTGCAAAGAGCTGACGGATCACTGGAATCACAGGTGACTTCACGAATAGGTACTGAGGCATTTAAATAATACAAAGCTGTACTTTTCTATTTACCTCATGTTTAACAGCTTTGGGATTCTTACAACAACCTTATGAGCTTGACAACGCAAATACATATTCTCTACTTTTTCTTCTCAACAAGGTAAATGAAATAAGTTAACAACTCAATATATTTTCACATTGTGTCTAACTGCATCACCACTACCCATTTGAGATACAGAAGAGTTCCAGCACCCCAGAGTTTCTCCTATGCCCCTTTCTAGTTAATATCTCCACAAAAAGACAAGAGCTGCTGGGAGTCCCATCACAATAGATTATTGATGCCAATTTTTAAATACCATATGGCAAATACTGCTTTCTGTCTGCCTTTGTTGTAAAAAAAGTTGAGAACTTTGTTGCAGAAACATATTACCTGATGGTCATATCCCCATTTGGTTGTACTCTTATGTTCCCTCTCCCTGACCCCCATTCCACTGAGGCCCTCCTTGGTGGGGTTATCGGTATTCACTGTCAGATCATGAATGCGCCTTCCTATGCTTGCCATCATTCCTGTGCTGTTCAGCCACTGCACACAACAGTGCTTTTGATTTCCTTTCTATTTTTTAAAGTTGACATATTTTTATAGCTTCTTTTAAATTCTGTTTATCTATTTATTCGCACGTGTGTGTGGCCTCTTATTGTGACAAATGATTGCCAGATGCTTGCACCCCTTTTTGTGTCCAGACCTCATGTGTGGCTTGTGAATTGAACCCTGGCTGGCAGGTTTTGCAAACAAGTGCTCTCAACCACGGATCCATCTCCCCAGACCCATATCAGTGGTTTTCACTTGTGTGCAGTGTTCCTATGTTTGAATAGACCTCAGGGCACTTGTCCATTGGATGATACTGGTATGTTTCTGATTTGGGGTTGATAACATGCTCTGGGGATTCTTATGTATGCCTCTTGGATGACGTAAGAGTTTACTTCTTTGGGGTGTACGTCTGAGTCTGAAATGCTAGGTTATAGGTTTATATGTTTAGTTAATATTGTGAGTTTCTAAAGGACCTTCCAAAGTGGATGAATATCAGAATCAGAGAGGAAACTTGAAACCCTAAATATGCCTGATCCCCATCCTAAATCTACTCATAAGGGTTTCTGAAGTGGGCCAATCATTCATGCTTGTCCTCTGTAGGTTGGCAGTAATGACTGTGCTCATGGCAATGGCCCTGCTAGAGTCCTCCCCCCCCCCCAGGTGAACTTGAGTCTTTGTCAGTGTGAAAAGAATAATGCTTTTCTAGAAAACTATATATCACTGTCATCATGTCAGAGGGAGATTTCAATGTAGTTCCAGAAACTGAAATTCAAGCTGACCAATTGCAGTACATTCAATCCCTTCAATTTCAGTCTCTGTCTTCCTTTTCCTTCTTCAGTCTCTGCCCTTCCACACAGCAGATTTCCTTATACATGGTGTCAACACCATACCAATCTCGTCCCACTCATACTCCAAAGAACTTTCCAAGATTCCACTCCTCAACCCTTGAGGTATATGGACTTAGATGGGCAGCCAAAGGCCTACACTTTTGACATTTTTCTGCCTCTATTGTCCATGAGGGAGTTGGACCAAGTTACTTAACTTTCTTGTCTTTGTTTATTATCTATAAAATGACAAAGTTGAGCCAGATTATTTTGTGATACATCCAAATTCCAAAATCTTATGACTTTTTATTTGCCATGGTGTATATTTCAGAATTTGGCTCAAGATTCCTCCTTTAAATCCTAAATTGGGTCTTCTATTACAAGTCGCCCAGCTCTCCTCTAAACATGAGACTCTGTGAGATGTGAATTATCATGTGAATTGTTTATCTTACAGTACTGAAGAATTTCAGTTGTTTGGCCTTTTTGCTACCCTCTCCTATATTCATCGCTTTAAAATTTTGGTAGACTATCCAGAATGTTGAAGGTAGAAATTTCTTATATCATTCATTATGTGCCCTTCCCTAGTAATATCAGAAACATGTGAAGTGCTCAACAGCTGCCACCTGAGGCCAGTGTGCAGAATACTTCTATAATAACAGAAAAGAGTGTGCTCTGTACTTTTGTTCCAAGCATGTTTCTTAGGATCCATGCTCACTGCTGTCTCTCATAGAGAATATCAGCAGTTTCACAGGTATCAATGCCTCCCAGCTGACAGGCTCCTGTTTATAAAGATCTATCTATTTGAATACACCCACCAATGAAAAGGGGAAGAAACTGAATATCCCAACACCATCTCCAGTCACATTGATCTGAAGAATACATGAGAAAGGCCCCACTGTCCCTCATGACTTTTTGCCTGTTTGGACCAGTTACTTTCTCATTGCTGTAAACAATACCTAATCAGAAATAACTTAGGGAAGGAGTTGATTTTGGGTTGAAGTTCCAGAGGGTAAAATCCATCATGGTAGGGAAAGCATGGCAGGAGCAGGAAGCTGGGGGTCACATCATCACATCAGCCAGGAGGAAGTAGAGAGAGAAAGAGAGAACAGTACATTGGGCCCAACTATAACCTCAAGCCCCCACTCTTATACCACCTAGCAACACACTTCCCTCAGTAAGACTGTACTTCCTAAACATTCAACAACCTTCAGGAACAGTGTCACCAGCTAGGAATTAAGTATTCAAACACATGAGCCTGTAGAGGGCATGACATTGAAACCATCACACTGTCCATACTTTTGTCTTGCATCTGTGAATCTAGTTTGACATTCCTTCCCCCACCCCAAGTCTTGCCAGAACAAATCTCTTTGGCTTCATTTCCCCATTCCTGATGGCTGGGCCCTGTTTTTCCCATCTGCCCAAATTCTATCCATTTTTCAAAGCACAAGTTAAGTCCTTTCCCTTTTGTGAAACAACCCCTAATCATTAGCTTTTACCGAGATTTTTCCCTTTCTCAAGATATGTGTGTCTATATTGTTCATTAATTAGCAAATAAATCCTGCTCTGTATCACTGTGTCTTTTTTTTTTTGGTTTTCTGAGGTAGGGTCTCGCTCTAGCTCAGCCTGGCCTGGAATTCACCATGTAGTCTCAGGGTGGCCTCAAACTCACAACAATCCTCCCAGCTCTGCCTCCCAAGTGCTGGGATTGAAGGTGTGAGCCACCACGCCTGGCTTCACTGTGTCTTTTTGACAGGTATATTTTCTATTTCCTTAATTATATGGGAAGCTCCATGGAGTCTGTCTTTTCCAACACCCAAGTCCACTCTACTTACAAGAGCATAAGAGACAAAATTATAAAATCAACCAGTTAGCAGTAGAAGTCATCTTCAAGTTCAAAACCTTATTTTACACAAAGACCAAAAGACTTGATGGAATTTTACCTTCAGTACAAAATCAGAGGAGAGTGCTAAGAAAATCCCATTTTCTTCATTCCAAGTACTTGTTTCTTTAACAGAATTGAAAAGTTTTTCTTAGAAAATATTGTTCTGTTTTCTTTCTCTAGACAGTGAAAGCTACAGACTCCAAATCCAGATACTCTGAGTGCCTCCAGGCAGATCCTCTTAAAAGGGGTTCACTAGTAATTTCATAGGCTCAACTTCCTTTCTTGATTGCAGAGTTATTTCTCAAAAGAAGATTCAGCTTAGTTTCTTATAATGCACCCTTCCAAAAATTCCTTTGGTTAGAGCAGTTTGCAGGAGCTACCAGTTCATGACTTCTCTATAGTTTTTCCCTGAGGCATATGATGTCTGTCAAGAAGAAAATGCAATTTACATCTCCCCAAAGCAACAAAACTACCACAGCTAACAACAGCAGGTTCCAGGAGTGACCAGAGGGCATGTGTTGTGGAAGTGGGTTTTCCCAACAAGGATCTCTCAACTGGAGTGCCATGGAAGAGGAGAGAAAGGCAACAAAGTACCTTGAACTTGTCTCTCACACATTATCTTTTCAAGTGTCAGGTTTTTATGTGATTAATTAAGTATCATTTCTGGCAATTTAATATGCATAAAGGCAAAAAAGAGAGTACAAACTTAATCATGAAACATGCAGCATCGCCTGATAGGGCTCCCTGGTGAGGGTTTTTTGAACTGTGGCTATCAATAACATCCTTTAAAAATAGACTAAATTTGCATTCTTATACTTATAAATCTGGTGTATAGGGCTGCATCAGTTCTCTCTTAATTAAAATACATGTTGTCAGAATAAAATGAATTTTACCCTCTATTCCCTTTTCTTTACCTATGAGTAACAAAAAAAAGGAATGCTAAAAAAAGGAATGCTATCTTATCATTCAATGTCTTTTTTTCAGGTTTATTGAGGTAAAAAATGTATATAGTAAGTTCTTAAGTGGACACTTCTATGGTGTATGACACTGTCACCTCCACTACATCACCAGCACCAACACAATCAAAGTAAAGAACATTGTCTATACAATATTGGACCCATTGGACCCATAATGGATAAGAGGAAGGGTTCATGGGGCCCCATGTCTTCCCTGATGAGCCATTGACAGTTAATCATTGCTATGGGAAGAAGATTATTTTCTTCAGTGGTGTAGCCACTGGTAAGTCGCCCACGTACCTTTTTACCCCACACCCACACCCATGCAGCAAAATGACATGCAAGTAGGAGGGGAAGTAGTTGGGAAAAAGAAAGACTTCATGGGTGAAGGTTAAGAGGGTGAATATGATCAAAATACATTATATAAATATATGAACTAATTGTCAAAAACTGAAAAAAAATTAAAAAGAAGAACACTTCTATCACCTCTCCAAATTCATTCATGTCTCTTTGTAGTGTATCCTATTCCTCTACCTTATCTCCTAGGAACCAGTGATACCTCATGAATGATATCATACAGTATATTGCTGATTGAGTTGGGCTTCTTTTAATTCATGCTAATGTATGTATAAGAAATCTGACACTACGGAGCTGGAGAGATGGCTTAGCAGTTAAGTGCTTGCCTGTGAAGCCTAAGGACCCAGGTTCGAGGCTCGATTCCCCAGGACCCACATTACCCAGATGCACAAGGGGGCGCATGCGTCTGGAGTTCATTTGCAGTGGCTGGAAGCCCTGGCACACCCATTCTCCTCTCTCTCTCCTTCTCTCTGTCACTCTGAAATAAATAAATAAAAATAAAAATAAAGAAATCTGACAGTAAAGAGAATGCTCAGCAGTTAAAGGCACTTGCCTGCAAAGCCTGTGGGCCCAGGTTCAATTCCCTAGTACCCATGTAGATCCAGATGCACAAGGTGTTGCATACATCTGGAGTTCATTTGCAGCAGCAAGAGGTCCTGGTGCACCCATTTTCTCTCCCTCTCTCCACAAATAAATAAAAATATTTTTAAAAAGAAATCTTTTTTTTGCTTCATAGTATTCTATGACATTGCTATGTCATGCTTTATCTATTTTCCAGTTCATGGTCATAAGTATTGTTTGTAGCTTTGGTTGGTGATGAATAAGTCTGGCATAAACATTCATTTACAGTTCTCTTGTAGATATATTCCTTCTATTATTTTGAATATGTATTGTTGAGAATTACTTTGTTCATTTGCTTGTTTTCTACCTTCCATCTGTGACAACATAAGCTCATGAAGTGGGAGTTCCAGTTGGGAAATTGCTTAGTGGGTTAAAGGCACTACTTGCTTTCAAAGTTTGATTCCCTAGCACTCATGTAAAGACAGACACAAACTGACACATGTGTCTGGTATTCTTTTGAAGTGGCAAGAGATCCTGATACGTCTGTACATATATATATGAACACATAAATAAATGAATTCAATTACATTTTTTAAAAATATTATTGCATATTCATTAATTATTTAATTACCTGTAATTATATATTCATTAATGTATTCTCTGCCACTAGAATAGTTCCTAGATTAAAACGAGTGTTCAATAAGTCATTACTGGGTAGATAAAATTGTGGCTGGATGAAGGAAGGAATACAGGAATAAATAGATTCTGGTAGGTCTTTCTGAGTGAACCTGGATTACTGGACTATGGTCTGCGAATCATACTGCTCATTTCCTTTTGTGATTCACAGAGTGACAGCAATAGAACAACAGGTCCAGCCACAGATGACAGAAGCTCACTAGGTTTTGTGGAGATTGAAAGGTGCTTTAAAAAATCAAACACATACTGGAGAGATGGCTTAGTGGTTAAGGCATTTGCCTGCAAAGCCAAAGGAGCCCAGTTTGATTCCCCAGGACCCACATAAGCCAGATGCACGGGGGTACATGCATCTGGAGTTTGTTTGCACTGGCTGGATGCCCTGGCATGCACATTCTCTCCTTCTTTTCTTTCTTTTCTTTCTTTCTTTCTTTCTTTCTTTCTTTCTTTCTTTCTTTCTTTCTCTCTCTCCCAAATAAATATTTTTTAAAAAAATCAAATAAAATTATCAGTAGAAAACTAGGTAAAGAAATGTATATTTAAAATGATTTAGAATGTACCACATTACTTTAGAAACGATAGTGAATTACAAATTTAAATTAGCTGATAAATGCTACAATGATCATAAAACACAGAAGTGACATACTTTCTACTAAATAGCTACCTGAATTACTTCTCTCATACTTGTTTTCTATTGTAAATATTTTATTATTTATTTGCAATCATAGAGGGTGAGAGAAGGAGGAAGTCAGAGAAAGAGAGAGAGAGAGAGGGAGGAAGAGAGAGAGAGAATGAGCATTAGGGCCACCTTCCCTTGCAAACAAATTCTAGATTCATGTTTCACCCTGTGCATCTGACTTTACATGGGTACTAGGGACTAGAACCCAGGCCTTCAGGCTTTTCACAAAAGCATGTTTAACCACTGAGCAATCTCTCCAGATCCTCATACTTGTTTTCTTAGAGATTTTGATTCCAGCCTCATTTGTCTCCTTTTAAAATGGCTATAAATAGGGGATGGGCTGGGAATATGGCTTGGTGAATAAAGTGCTTGCCATACAAGCATATGTACTTGAATTCAGATCCCCAGACCTCACATAAAAGCCAGAAGCTGCGGTGGGTTTCCATAACCTCAGCTCACCAGTGGCAAGATGAAGATGCGAAAGACGGAAACAGGCCAATCTCCCTCTGAGACCAGCTTATCGGGTCCAACACAGTGCTGAACAACACCAGCACCAAGAATAAGAGACCATCCGTCACATGAGGTAGAAGGTGAGGACCAACACCTGAAACTTGTCCTATGAGCACTACACATTCTTTTATGCACACACACACGCACGCACGCACATGGATCATAATTTGGAAGTAGGTATTTTTCTTTCTTCTTTTTGGCAGTACTTGGAATTGAATATTGCCTGTGCATGCCACCACTGAGCTATACTCCCAACCTGGTATTATTCATTTCTACAGAAATCATTAGAAGGATAAGGTAGTATTCTATCATTGACAACTTCCATACAAATATATAAAATAAGCTTTTTATTAATCAGAGGTTTAGAAAAGTTTCATTCGACTCCATACCTCATGATTGGCAGTCTCATATAAATGCTCAGAATTATCAAAATTTAAAACCCTATTGTTCCAATCATTTTTTTTTTTTTTTTGGTTTTCTGAGGTAGAGTTTCACTCTAGTCCAAGCTGACCCAGAATTCACTATGGAGTCTCAGGGTGGCCTCGAACTCACAGCGATCCTCCCACCTCTGCCTCCCGAGTGCTGGGATTAAAGGTGTGCACCACCACGCCCGACTGTTCCAATCATTTTATCTTGCTACAAGAGAATATCACAAAGTAGATGAATTCTAAGTAATAGTGGCCTGTTTTGTTAATGGTTCTGGAGGCAGGGGAGTCCAACAGCAATGTGCTAGCATGTGGTGAGGGTCTCTCTGCTGCACTGTATATGAGACAGACAGGGAGACGAGGCTGAGCTTGGTTTTGTAACAATTGGCTGAGGAAAAGGGGGTTCAAGAGGGTAATGTCATAGGGGAGGGGGATAAAGACAAAATGCCATGTCTTTTCTCTCAGGTGCAGAATGTAGATTTAAATATATATGATATGAAAGCAGAAGGGGACCTGTGGGTAAGAGAAAAGGATGGGAGGGAGTATTGGAGAGGTGAATATGGGCAAAGTACAATGATATCTATCTATGAAAATGTCATAAAAAATACAAATAAACACATAAGTAAATAAGCCTATTTACTTTCAGTATCACTAATCTCCTCCTGCAAGAGTGGCATTAATCCATTCATAAATGCTCCTATCACTTAATCACCTCTTAAAGGTCTCATATCTTAGTATTCTGCTGTTTTAATGGCAATTAAATTTCAACATGAATTCTGGGAGTGACATTCAAAACCAAAGAGCTCACTGGTAAAGTCTTTTCCTACATGAGCTGCTAAATCAGCAGTTCCATTCTTTCGTGCTTTGAGTAATTTTGACTACTCCTTGGGTTGATAACACCTACGGAGCTCTTAGGAGCTTTTGGCTATCTTCATCAATATTGGCACTTTCTGGTTATGCATACCAGAGAAGTGAAGTTATATAATATACTTTCTACTTGTAATTTGGCTGCAGGTTTCTACCTTATAAACCCACACTGATGAATTCAGTTCTATGTATGCAGTTAAATCAAATCTACTACCTTAGTCTTTGATTTTTATTGTTCTCACCTGTTTCATAATTTTTCCTTCCCTTCTTACCTCCCTTGCCTTCCCCAGTCAAGCAGCCCGGGTGATTCTGTTGTCTCCATTCCTCATCCCTTCCACACTGGGGTTACAGAAGTGCATGGCTATGCCCAGCTGTTTCTAAAACATCAATAGAAATAATTTTGTGTGCGCGCATGCGCGCACGCACACACACACACACACACACACACACACACACACACACGCCAGGGTCTCTTGCTGCTGCGAACTAATATCAGATGTTTGCACCACTTTGCATCTGAGTTCACATGAGTGCTGGGTTATTGAACCCTGGGCTGTCATTCTTTGCAAGCAAGCACTTTGAACTGCTGAGCCATCTCCCCAGTCCTCACGCCTAGTTTTTGTGTGTGTTTGAGGGACTCAAATTTGAGCTGGGTGGTCTTAGGCCCTCGCAGATCTCATATTTAAGTGGTAAGCACTCTTAACTGCTTAGGCATCTCCCAGTCCCTACCATCTTTTAAATTAATTATCATTTAATTATTCTATTCTTCTCCCCTCCATTAACTTGTTAATTATAGAAGCACTTCTCAGGATTCTTTTAGGTACTTCCCTAGAATTTACAATATGTGTCCTTGACGTATCAGAATCTACTATAAATTAGAATGTTCCCACTTTCTCCATAATACAAGGACATTAGGATACTTACAACTCATTTAGAAATACTCCTTCCTTTTAGTTATATTTTGCCTTTTTTGCTCTGTATTTTCATTTTCTCTGCAGTTTAAACACCACACGATACCATTTTTATTGTTTGTATATCTTCACATTTTCTCACATAATAATTTTTTAATTTAAATTTGATTTTTGGCTTATCCATTTACCTCTTTTTGTTTGTTTTTTTTTTTTTCAAGGTAGGGTCTTGCTCTAGTCCAGGCTGACCTGGAATTCATTCACTCTGTAGTCGTGGACTGGCCTTGAATGAATGGCAATCCTTCTACGTCTGCCTCCTGAGTTCTGGGATTAAAGGTGCCTTTTTTGTTATGTCCCATTCCTTCATCTGAGATTATTTTACTTCTGCCCAAAAAACTCCCTTCAGTATTTCATTTCATATTAAGCCCAACAATAACACACTTTCTCAGTTTTTGTTTGTCTGAAATTGTCTTTATTTTGTGTTTAAGAGTATATTTTCACTGGACTTAGAATTCTAGGATGGCAGTTCCTACCTTTTAGCACTTTGCAATTGTCATTCATTGTCCTCCAATTTATTCTGTAAAGTCCTATCAGTTTTATTATTGTTCCTTTAACATTTTTTTCTTTTGAACTGATTTGATACTTTTTAATTATTGGTTTTCAGGAGTAAAATTATGATGTACATAGATGTGTTTGTCTTTGGATTTCTTTGCTTGGGGTTCATTGTGCTTCTTAAACCTGTGGCCTGAACACTTTAGTTTTAGGAAGCTCTAACCACTACAACCTCCAATGCTGCTTCTGTTCCATTCTGTCTTTCTTATCCTTCTTTATTTATTTGTTTACATATAAATGCAATAGCTGCAGGCCAACCTATAACTTTCAAGTCCCCCCCCCCCTCACTTTGCTTCTTTTGCTTTTATCAAGGCAAGCGCTTTCATAATATATTATGATTCTATTACTGAAAATGATTTCATTATTTATCTAGCATTCATTTATTTTGGGATGGTGGGGATAAAACTATTTTAAATATACCTTAACATCACCATTTTGCCATGTCCCACAAATTTTCATCTCCATTTTTTTTTATTTCTCTCACTGTACTTCAGTCTGGCCATTTTTAAATTTTTTTAATTTTTTTGTTTATTTATTTGAGAGCGACAGAGAGAAGGAGGCAGAGAGAGAGAGAGAGAGACAGAGAGAGAGAGAGAATGGGCGCGCCAGAGCTTCCAGCCTCTGTAAACGAACTCCAGATGTGTGCGCCCCCTTGTGCATCTGGCTAACGTGGGTCCTGGGGAACTGAGCCTCGAACCGGGGTCCTTAGCCTTCATAGGCAAGCGCTTAACCGCTAAGCCATCTCTCCAGCCCCCATTTTTTTTAATTTAAAAATCTTGTTTTCAGCTAGCTATGTATAAGCTATTTCTGAAGCTCCTATGTAATTCAAATACATCGTTATTGTATATTTCAATTCTAGAATTCATCTTTGGTTCTATCTCATAATCTAATTCTCTATGTCATATTATAACCAGGATGTATTAGACTGGCTTACAGGATACAGGCTGGGTGGTCCAACAATGGCTGTCAGTTGCCACTCAGTCTATGAGGCTGGATGCCTCAGCACTGATGGTATGATGCTGAAGGTCTGGAGGATTCCAGTCCACACTGGAATACTGAGGAATCTGGGTTCTGATGTCCACGGAGAGAACAGCAACGCGGTAGATGAATGTACTAGCAAGTAGCAAGGGCAACCAAGAAAAAGGCACGCATTTTATAATCTAGTGCTCAAGTTAGTTACAGTATATTTAAAAAAATAATTCTCTCTGTAGCAAACACTGCCCCATGGAACCTTTAGGAATTTGTTCCTAGGGTAACTCTTCCACCCTTTTTGGCTATTTGTTTTGTTTTCTGGTGTACTAGGCAATGTTAAATTGGATGCCTAACCTTAGGAACTGTAAGTGTGTTGAGTTTTCCGATGATATTATTTCACAGGAAAGATTAGCCTTTGTCCTTGCAGAAGATGGCATTGAATCTGACTCAATCAGGGATTGAGTAAAATGGAAGCTGGGTTTTGGTCATGGTGAGAATTACTTTGTTATTCAGATTTTTCATTGATATAGCTGAATACTCAGGAAAAAAAAATTTAAAAGAGGAAAGGTTTTTTAAAATTTTTTATTTATTTATTTGTGGAGAGGGAAAGAGAGACTTGCCACTGTAGACAAGTTCCAGATGCATGTACCACTTTGTACATCTTACGCGGGTATAGGGGAATTGAACCTGGGCTGGTAGGCTTTGCAAGCAAGTGCCTTTAACTGCTGAGCCATCTCCCTAGCTCCAAATGAGAAATGTTTCTTATAACTAATAGTTTCAGTCTGTAGATGTTTGGCCTCATCACTGTGGGCCTGTAGAAAGTCAGCATCATTGTGGAAGGGTTTGGAGGAGGAAATTTACACCCACAATGGCAGCCAGAAGGCAAACAGACAGATGAAGGAGACAGGGACGAAGCGTACCTCCAGTGAGCTACTTTCCCTAATTAAGCCTCACATCCTAACCGTCTCCAAATAATGCCATCAAATTATGCATCAATACATTAATACATTGATTACCTTAGAACCTTTATGATCCAGTCACTTCCCCAAATCCTCATTTCTATACGTGGCTGCATTAGGGACCCAGCCTCCCATCTATGAGATTTTGGGGGATACTTCATATCCAAATGATAACATGGTCCATTCTGGTTTGACCCTTGTTCGGTGGTATACGTGTTTGGTCATCTCAACTTAAACCCTGTTAAGCTGGTGTCCTTTCCTCAGTGGGCTTTGGACTCCACTCTTTTTTTTGTTTGTTTTTTCAAGGTAAGGTTTCACTGTAGCTCAGGCTGACCTGGAATTCAGTCTCAGGCTGGCCTCCAACTCACAGTGATTCTCCTACCTCTGCCTTCCAAGTGCTGGGATTAAAGGCATGTGCCACTACGCCCAGATTGAACTCCATTTATAATCCCTCTTTATCCTAAAGTTGCCTGAAATTTGTAAAGGACTTAAGTGGAAAATGATGCTGAATAACAGCTTTATCTCTGAACTCTATTGCTCTCCAGGATTTGGGCTTCTTACATTGTTATTGCCTTGGTATTTCTGTGATGTTTGCAAAGAGGTTTTTCTAACATCTCATTTGTGATGACTTAGTCAGCAACAGGCTAGTTTGCTATTACCAGGAGTGGAAAAATCCCATACTGCCTCTCTTAAAGACTTGATCTACTGTCCTTGAAATGAAACACGTCTCAGTTCTATTAAAGAGGAGTTCTGAGCTACCTATTCAAGCCCGTGAGGTCAACATCCAATGCCTCAAACTATTTTACCAATTTAGAGTCAGAGAAGTCAGTTGTGGCTCACTTCAAAGCGAGCCAGTCAGAAATCTCAGCAGAGGCCTGCGCCAGTGGATATTGATGAACAGGTAGGCACATGAAAGCCTCTGAGAAACACAAAGTAGGCCCCAGTGAGCTGGAGCGGGAGCTGGGGCTGGAGTTATGCAATGAGTTGGTAAAGGTTAAAATTTCATGGGAGGAAAGAGCTACAATATTCCTAAGGTACATTTCTTCAAATTGCATTTCTTGATTACTTTTCCTTCCCCTTTCTTACCTCCTTTCTTTCCTCCCTCTATCTCTATCTGTATACATTTCCTTATTCCTCTTGTATTCTACTCATGCCAATTGGCTGGTAATAATTGCTGAAGGTTATGTACAAAAGAAAGAAATGGGGAATAAAGGCAAAATTTGGCACATAAAGAAATTTATTTTCTATTGTAAGAAAGACTTACTATGAGCCAAGCATGGTGGTTCATGCTTTTAATCCCAGCACTTGGGAGGCAGAGGAAGGAGGATCGCTGTGAGTTCGAGTCCACCCTGAGACTCCATAGTGAATTCCAGGTCGGCCTAGACTGGAGTGAAACCCTACCTCAAAAAACCAAAAATAAAAAAAGAAAGAAAGACTTACTATGAAATAATATGTATATATGAGTCACATAGGATGTTATGCTATCTACTCTCAGGTGCATTCAACCTGTGGCCCACAAGCTCGATAGTCATAATTGTGGCCCAACACAAAATCATAACCTTAAAACATGAGATTTTTTTAACACCTCAATTTTACACTTCTGAAGCATGGACTTAGTAGAAGATAGCATCATGTTGCAATGTCCAAAGGTTGGACGCACCTCTAACAATAAGTCACCTTAAAGCTTTTCAGTTTCCTTTTTTCCTTTGTTACTTCAGTTTCAGCTTAGTGTTGTTTGTTTTGTTGAATCAGGCCATGTTATACTAGGGTCAGACATCTGTTATGCTAAGTGCCTTAAACACAATTTTAGTACAATAGAAAATCATATAGCAAAGAAATCATAGTAGTTTCCCCATGAAAACAGAGGAGAAATGCTTTTTTAAAAAAATAAATGGTGAGCAGAACAGATTTTTAAAAAGCATTCCCTTATTGGATGATTATCTAGTTAAATAATCTCTTCTGATTTTCCTTTTTTTCTTGCTTTTTTTTTATTATGAACATTCTTAGTAAGGACATGCCATGTGTTGGTACCATCTTTTCCCTCTTCCCTGTCCCCATTCCTCTGGGGGCCCTCCTCATTGGGGTTGTGGGTATTCCCCATGGGGTTGTGGGATATGCATTGTGGGAGCAGCAGTCTGTTGCTGGGGGTGGGGGGTGCCTCTGGGCACGGTGTTCCGACCTGTGGCACTTATAATCTTTCCAACCCCTCTTCCGCAAAATTCCCTGAGCTGTAGTGGGTGAGTTTTAAGTCTACTTCAGTGATGAGCTCTTAGGAGCCTCTGGATCTCTGCTTTGGTAGATCTTGAGTGTCCTCAGGGTCTTTCTCCTATACTCTGGCACTGATTCGCAGGCTTACTATGGAAGCTGAATTGTTGCTCATCTCACCAGTTCCTCTGTGGTTTCTTTTTTTAATTTTTTAGTTTTTTATTAATTAGTTTTGTATTCAGCAAATAAAGTCAGTTTGGTACCATTATCAGGCTCATCCATGACCTACCTACTCCCCTTGGCCCCTCCTTGTTGAGGTATATGGGTCATGCATTGTGGAGTTATCCCACAGTTATGGGTAGGATAAATGTCTCTGCATATCATGACCCAACATGTGGCTCTGACATTCTTTCCACAAAATTTCCCTGAGCCATGTTGGGTTCATTTTTGGTCTGCTTCAGTGATGAGGTGTTGGGGGCCTCTGGGTCTCTGGCTCTCTGATTTGGTAGGAATTGATTTTTCTCTGTGTTGATCTCCTTCCCCCTTGTGCTGGTATCCGGTTCACCAAGAAAACAGCACCCTTGCTTGTTTCGCCAATTGTTCTTAGTTTCAGCCGGGGCCCTTTTGAGGTATGATGGGGTGGCTCTCTCCTTAGGATCTACATCTATTTGAAAAAGAGAAGCAGATTCTCCAATGGAGAGTAAGTTAGCACCAGGACAAATGAGATAACCTTACTTTTATAGAGAATTTAATAGGTGTAGGCCCTCTTGTAGCCCACGATTGATGGTAGCTTGATAATGGAGAGTGGGCTTATGTTTGGATATGGTTCTGACTTGTTTCCCAGCTCCAGCTATGGGTTCTGTACAACTGAGGGAATCAGCCAAATCAAGAGCAGTTGGTTCCCCACCATGGCTGTGTGCCACTATTGCACTTGTGTGGGCAGCACAACATGTTATTTGCTGCTAAGTAGGTTAGACCATGAGTTGCTTGGACAGATATTGGTCATTTTCCCCCAGTCACCAACTGTGGCTTGGCTGAAGTATGAGGGGTAGTTTCTCTCCTCGGGTCTTTCTACCTTCTGAAAAAGAAAAACAGATTCTCCAATGGACAGTGAAGTCAGCATAGTTTAAATGGGATATGTATTATTAATTTAGGGAGAATTTAAAGGATGTAGTCCCTCTTTTAGCCAAAGATTAGTGAGAGCTTGACACTGGAGAGCATAATCTTTGTCTCCATTGGATTCTGATCTGGTTCCCAATTCAGATATGGGTTGCTTTACACTGAGCAGATCTCATAGCCAATAAGAAAGCTATTGGTTACCCACCAAAGCTGTGTGCCACTATTGCACTGGTGTGTACATCTTGTCAGGGTGTTTGCCTCTGAGTAGCTTAGGCCCCTGGTTGCTCTGACCATTGTTAGCCACTCTCCCCCAGTAGCTCATGTAGTGCTTTCCAGCACTAGACAGGCTAACTGTCTGGGAACTAGCTCTGCCAGATTCTCGCCAGGTCTCTCCATGCTCTGTGTCAGCATATGGTGTCTTCTGCAATAGGGTCTTACCTTTTACCTTAGGCTGGTAATCAAGTGCTTTGACAAAAAGCTGTCTTGTTTTGGGGACCTTTTAGGTCTCTCCAATCAACAGCTCATTGTGGGTAGCAACTAGTTTCTGGTATAGGGAGTTACAGACCAGAGTCAAAAAAAATTTTTTTAAGGTTAGGCTTCATCCCACCCTCTTCCAGGGTCCTACTTTTCAGGTGCTCCCCCATACTCCTGTTTAGGGCTCAACCTTTTAGTCTATCTTCGAGGAGAAACATTTCTATGGTACCAATTCAGTTTGGGTTTAGTTTTGTGGTTTTTTCCCTCCCACCCTTCCTTCTTTTCCCCTCCCTCCAAACCCTTCCATCCCTATTGTCTGGGCCAAAAGTTGCCTATCTGGTATACCAGCAACGCGAGCTGATCCAGGTCTGGAGCTGCAAATGAAAACATTCAGCATTTGTCTTTCTGTGATTGTATGAGTGTGCTGAGCATGATCTGTTCCAAGTCTGTCCATTTTTCTACAAATTTCATTGTATCATTTTTTTCTTAGTGCTGAGTAAAATTTCATTGTGTAAATGTACCACAACATTGTCATCCATTCGTCCAATCATGGGCACCTGGCTTGATTCTAGTTTTTAGCTATTATGAATTGAGCAGCTATAAACATGGTTGAGCAAGAATCTCTGTATTGAAGTGTGGAGCATTTAGGGTAAATGCTGAGTAAGGGAATGACTAGGTCTGTAGGTAGCTCTATGTTCGTCTGTTTCAGGAATATCCATATTGAATTCCATAGTTGTTGTACAAGTTTGCATTCCCACCAACAGTGAATGAGGGTTCCTCTTTCTCCACATCCTTTCCAACATTTGTTTTCATTTGATTTTTTTAATGATTGCCATCCTTACCGGAGTAAAGTGGAGTTTCATAGTTGTTTTAATTTACATTTCCCTGATGGTTAGGGATGTTGAACATTTTATTAAGTGTGTGTTAGCCATTTGTATTTTTTCCTCTGAGAACTCCCTATTCAGTTCTCTGCCCCATTTTTTGAGTGGGTTCTTTGAATTTTATTGTTTAGGTGGTTTTTTTTTTTAGTTATCTATAAATTCTAGATATTATGCCTCTTGTCAGTGATATAGCTGGCAAAAATTCTCTCCCATTCTGTAGATAACATATTGGCTCTGCTTATGGTATGTTTGTCTGTGCAAAAACTTTTTTAGCTTCATGAGATCCCATTGGTTGAGTGATTGTTTAATTTCCTGGGCTACTGGGGTCTTGTTCAGGAAATCTTTCCCCACTCCTATATCATGGAGAGTGCCACCTATTTTTTTCTTCCAGTAGGAGAAGAGTTTCAAGTCTTATATTAATGTCTTTAATCCATTTGGACTTGATTTTTGATTGTAGTAAGATGAGTGGGTCCAGTTTCATTTTTCTACATATGGTCATCCAATTTGTCCAACAACATTTGTTGAATATTCTGTCTTTTCTCCAGTCTATGTTATTGGCACCTTTGACAAAGATCAAGTAGCTGTAGTTACCTGACCTAAGGTTTGGGTCTTCAGTTCTGTTCCATTGTTCTGCATTTCTGTTTTTATGCCAGTACCATGATGTTTTGTTACTATGGCTTTGTAATATAGCTTTAGATCTGGTATGGTGATACCTTCAGAGGTGTTTCTTTTGCTGAGGATATGTTTGGATATCTGAGGCCTGCTGTCATTCCATATGACATTTGAGATCAGTTTTTCTATCTCTGTGAAGAATGATTCTGGGATTTTTATTGGTATTGTATTAAATCTGTATGTTACATTTAGCAGAATTGCCATTTTCAAAATATTAATTCTACCTATGCAGGAGCATGGGAAGTCTTTCCATCTTCTCAAGTCCTGATTTTATATTAGATGATTTAGAACATTACAGAATATCAAAAATCAAAATTTGGCGGAATTTCTTCTCTAGATTTTTTGCAGATGTAAAATTTCAGGTTAAATTGGTAGTTTAAAGGTTACATGTACCACGGGATGAATACAGGTGTAGTCAAAATTTAGTTTTAATTTACTTGTGGTCTAAAACTAGACTAGAGACTTAGAGTCCTGTTGGTATGTAAGCAGAAGTGGTACAGTTGGACCATATGCTAGATGTATCATTAATTTTTTGAGAACCCACCAGAGTGACTTTCATAGTGGTTGCACCAGTTTGCAGTCTCACCAACAAACAGTGCATAAGAGTGCATCATAAAAATATGGTGTATATACAATGGAATTTTTAGCCATAAAGAATAAAGGAAATGGATACAATCATATTAAACTAATTAAGCCAATCTGAGAAAGACAAATATAGTTTTCTCTCATTTGTCCTTCTAGAGTTTATACAGATACATTAAATCATGTATGTATTTGTGACATGAAAGTAGAAATGAAACTGTCTAGGGGAACAAAGTGAAGAGGAAGAATATGCTCAATAAATAACTTACACTTATATGACTTTTTAAAGAATTTAGAAATTCACAAAACAATCAGCATAAATTAAATATAAATAATAATAACAACAAAAAGATCTGAGGGTCTAAAGTGTAAAACTCAGTCATGTGAAATCACATGATGGGGATCTTGAGCCATAGGCTTTAGGCTTGGTTTTCAGCTAACTGGCTGTGGAATTTCTCTGGGATTCAGTTTCTGCTTCTTTAAGTGAAAGAAATGATCTTTGATGACTTCTAAGTTTATGTTCCATAATTACATAAAAAACAGGCTTGTTATTAAGCAGGTTCCCATTTGTAGGCACTATGATAATAGTACTTTATACATTGATCCAGCAACCATCTGTTTTCAGAGTTCTTCGCAAGGGCATAGATGAACATCATTGTCATGTTCATTAAGGACTTTCCTGGGTATATCTTGCTTCCCTAGTTAGATTTTAAATCCTCGGTGGCCAGGAACTTTTATATTCGCAGTGCCAAGTGGAGCCTGAAATGCCAATTTAGTACTTAAATGTGCTGATAAATTGCTTAAATATGCTGAGCAGTGAATGCTTAGTACTGGAAAACCAATGACAGGAATCAGTGGCCTATTGTCTTTATTATCACAAATTAATAAGTCTAATGAGCAGTGTTCTGTGCAGTGGAAGGTGGGGTTACTTCTATTTAAAGATATAATAAACAGCTTTGGGGTGGACAGGCAGAGAACAAGGGAATATTATCCGTGTTCACACATTCTGTGCACATAGGCCAGGGTTTGGCAAACAGTTTCTATAAAGATCCAGATGACAAATATTTTAGGCTTTTGAGGTCATATCGTCTTTTTTGCAACCACTACGTTCTGTCTTTGCAGCATGATTAACAGCCATGTGTAAACAAATGGGGGAGGTGGTGTGTCGATTAAACTGTATTTATGGACACTAAAATTTGAATTCCATATAATTTTCCTATAGTACAAAGTACTATTCTTGGATTTTTTCCTAACCATTTAAAATATGAACACCATTGCTAGCTCATAGCCATACAAAAACAAGCAGAGGGCACATTTGATCCAGAGGTCCTATTTCCTTGTCCGTACTACAGAGATGCTGGAATGCTTTCTAGGGTGGTCATTTTTCAGTATGAGTTTCTTATTTAAATGGAGTGGACCTAGGAGGGAATCCATGACATACTTTTTCTAGTTATCCAGGATGGAGTTACTAGGGGATATTATGAATAAAAGTCCTAAGTCTCTGTGATGCTCAGGGTTATGAAGCACTGTCATATCATGCACCTTAGCTTCTCAAAATCATTGGGAATCCCTATTATCATCCCTGTGTTAGGTGGTGAGATACGAGTTCTATAGCACATGATCAGAAATCAGTGAAACTGAGAGTGAAGCCAAGGCCTTTAAACCAACTCTTTTTTCAAACATTCCTTGGGTCATCTGTGATACCAACAGTTGTTTAAATGAAGCAAAAAGAGAGCATTATGAAGTCACAGCTTAGCTGGATTCCAACTTCTAACATCAGTAGTGGACACGAAGTCAGGGTCTACACTTAAAGATGTAAAAACTCACTGTGCTTCTTACCACCTGCTTTATTTATTTGAAACAGAGAGAGAGAGAGAGAGAGAGAGAGAGAGAGAGAGAATGGGCGCACCAGGACCTCTAGCCACTGCAAATAAACTCCAGATGCATACGCCACCTTGTGCATCTGGCTTACGTGGGACCTGGGGAATTGAACGCGGGGCCTTAGGCTTCACAGGCAAGCACCTTAACTGCTAAGCCATCTCTCCAGACCTCACCACCTGCTTTAAATGCTTCACCATCATGCATGGTGCTGCTTCCTCCAAAGCCTTTCCATCTGGCTTATTGAAAAGAGTTGTCTTAAAATTGTGTAAATGGTTAACTGGGAGCCAGAGAGATGGCTCAGCAATTAAAGGTGCTTGCCTGCAAAGCCAAGGCTTTGGGTTCAATTCTCCAGTACCCACATAAAGCCAGAAGCACTAAGTGGCTCTTGTGTCTGGAGTTCATTTGCACAAATCTGCAGGAGGTGCTGAATCACGTATTCTCTCTCTCTCTCTCTCTCTCTCGCTTGTTCTCATTTTTTAAAAGAGGGAATTTGGCCTTGGAAGAACCTTTTCTTCATCTATGCTAACTTCAGTGACTTATTTTTTAATTTTATTTATTTATTATTTATTTATTTATTTATTAGAGAGAGAGAAAGAAGTAGATAGAGATAAAGAAATAAAGAAATGCACCAGGACCTCTAACCACAGCAAATGAACTCCAGACACCTGCCAACTTATGCATATGTCTTACATGGGTACTGGGGACTTGATCCTGGGTCCTTAGGCCTTGTAGGGAAGCGCCTTAACTACTAAGCCATCTCTGCAGCCCTCCACTGAGTTTTATAGACTGTTTTAACTTAAAGAAATAGGAGGTATTTTGGTTCTAGACCTCTTGGTAAAAGGTTGGTAAGATTTTGTTCAGAGAGATGGTGGGTAAGAGGGATTAAGAGTTTAGCTAGGAGCATAGAGAGGGCAGGAATGTGTCATCTTAAGCCTCTGAAACCTGTTTCTTTACAGAAACTACAATATTGCTGAACAGGCAAATTGTATGTCTAGTTCAAGATTTTTAATTTTTGCCATGTGTTCAATAACTAAGGGAGGCATAAAATGAGCAAGACATTGATAATAAACTCATCATCTTATGACCCGGAGTGAATAAACCCCTTAATTTCCAGGCTGAGATGCATTAAAAAGTCACTGAGTGTTCAGTGTCCTCTTGAATTTTTTTGTTTCTACAACAGAACCATGCAAGACTAGGAGCTTAAGATACGGTTTGTTTTACCTGATGTGTTGTTCCTTTGGGGGGAGTAGGAGGCTCATTGCTTCATTTGAGCATAATAGTTTGTCCTGGAGCAAATTGGATGAGGAAACTGATAAAGCAGGTTTACCTCTCTGGAGATCATCAGGGTTCCCTGAAAAGACATGGTGGCATTATCCAAGCAGAGCACTGCCTCCCACCTAGAGGGGTCATGGCATCTGTGTGACACCAGGAAATGCTTACATGCTAGACTGATATTAAAAGAAACAAAAATTGTAGACTTTCAAGTTTGTACAAAAGACCAACTAAAACATGGGAGGAACTATATTAAAACATCACACATAAGACTATGGAATGACTTTTTTTGTTTTGTTTTTAGAACTGTCCACTGTCTAAATTTTTACAATGACTTGTTTTTATTTATTTGTTTATTAATTTGAGAGAGGTAAAGAAGCATCTAGGAGAGAGAGAAACAGAGAGAGAGAGAGAGAAGAGAGAATGGGTGTGTCAGGGCCACTAGCCACTGCAAATAAACTCCAGACACATGTGCCACCTTATGTATCTGGCTTACTTGGGTTCTAGGCAATCAAACCTAGTCCTTTAGGTTTTCAGGCAAACACCTTAACACTAAACCATCCCTCCAGCCTTAGGATGACTTCTTTGTACCTTTAGAGTGTGATCATTTTTTACCTGAAAACTTCAAATTAGCTAATTGCTTCTCATCCTCCCTCCTTGTTGCTGACTTTATAGTGATTCAAAACTCTTCCAGCTGATTTTTAAGAATGTATATATATATATATATATATATATATATATTTGCTGGAGAAATGACTTAGGGGTTAAGGCACTTGTCTGCAAAGCCAAAGGACCCAAATCCAATTCCCAGGACCCACGTAAGCCAGATGCGCAAATTGGCACATGCAGCTAGACTTTTTTTGCAGTGGCTGAAGGCTCTGGCATGCCCATTCTCTCTGTCCAATAAATAAACACATTTAAAAATAATATATATATACATATATATATATATATATATATATATGTATATATATATGATCTTTTTCAAGGAAGGGTCTCACTCTAGCTCAGGCTGACCTGGAATTCACTATGTAGTCTCAGGGTGGCCTTGAACTCATGGTGCTCCTCCTACCTCTGCCTCCCAAGTGCTGGGATTAAAGGCATGTGCCACCACACCTGGATTTATTTCTATATTTCTATATTTTTTTGAGGAAGAGTCAGCTGACCTGGAACTCACTCTGTAGCCAAGTTGACCTTGAACTCAAGGCGATCCTCCTACCTCAGCCTTCTGAGTGCTAGGATTAAAGATATGAGCCACCATACCGAACTCACACCTGGCTTTTTAACATGGGCCCTGGGGATCAAAATCCAGTATTTATGATTATGTGTCAAGCACTGTAACAACTAAGCTATCTATCCAGTCCCTAGTTCAACTGTTTTTTTACAGTTCCGGGACATTAAGAACATTTAAGCTACGCAATCATCAAGCACCGCCCACCTCCAGGTGTCTTCCCTTTGCCTAAACTGAAGCTTTATACCCATTGCATAATGACTTCTTTTCTTCATTTCTTTCTTCCTTCCTTTCATCCATTCTATTTGTTGATTTATTATTCTATTTCTTTCATTTTACTTATTAATTTTCTGGGGAGCCAAATTTAGTAAATCATTATTTATAGTGGGACTATATACAAAAGCAGTGAATTTAATGAGATGTCTCAGTCTGAGCCCCAGGACTTCTAAATGTTACCTATGAGATGTTGAGCAAATTGTTCTTAGAAGTTTCTTGATCTTTAGAATGTGGATGAGAGAATCACTTTTAATATAGCGTAGGCATGATAGTCTTTTTAATGATGAACTTAGATCCTATGTGCTGACTTCTTTATGAGATGTTAGAATTATTAGGCAAAAGACTACCTTGCTATTATATTAGTATGATTGCTGCTTATATGCAGAAGGGCACTGTAGTGGTATGATTCAGGTGTCCCCCATAAACTTAGGTGTTATAAAAGCTAGTTTCCCCAGCTGATGGCAATTGGAAATTAATGCCTCCTGGAGGCAGTGTATTGTTGGGGGCGGGCTTATGGGTGTTATGGCCAGTTTTCCCATGCCAGTGTTTGGCACACTCTCCTGTTGCTATGGTCCACCTTATGTTGGCCAGGGGGTGATGTCCACCTTCTGCTCATGTCATCATTTTCCCTGCCATCGTGGAGCTTCCCCCTCAAGCCTATAAGCCAAAATAAACCTCTTTTTACCCACAAGCTGCTCTTGGTTGGGTGATTTCTACCAGCAATGTGAACCTGACTGCAACAGTAAAGTGGTACTGAGGAATGGGATTGCTGCTAGACACCTGACTGTGTAGCTTTGGCCTTTTGTTGCTGATTTTCAAGAGGAATTTGGAAGGATTTGAAACCTTGGTGTAAGAGATGCCTTGCATTTCTGTAAGTGCAGCTTGATGGAATATTCTGGTCAGAGTTGAAAGACCTGAATGCAGTAAGAACTATGGACTGTGAGGTTTGGTTTATGAGGGTTTGAAAGAGCTTTGCTTGGACTGGGCTAGAGGCAAGTTGTGTGAGAAGCTTGCTGTTATGCCCGTGTCCTGAGAAGCTGTGCAGGGTTGCGTTGTGTAGAAATGAACTGGTGAGAGCAGGGGGATATGGCACAGAAAGAAAAAGACTTTGGGTGAACTGTTGCCCATTCAGCTGCAATTGAGAGATTACAACCTTTGTGAGATTGGGCAAACTGACCAGTACTGGGGCAACAGGAAGAATGCACTCTTTTGAAGGGGCCTGAGTGCTCAAGGAGTGTCCTGTTCTTCAAAGTCTGCTTTATCCCCCCCCCCGGATTAACAAATGGGCACCCCACCTGGTATTGTGGAGTATGAGCAATGCAGGAAAGAGAGGGTCATTGAGTTTGCAGCACAGTCTTGTGTTTTAGAAATTGCCATGGGCAGTGTGTAGCAGGTTTGCTGGATGGCTGCATGGAGACCCATGGAGTCGTGAGGATGAACCGTGGATTGCAGTGGAGACCCAGTGGAGATGCCAGGACTAAAAGATGGCTGCTAAGGAAAGCTGCCAGCCCCAGTGAAGTTCTCCAGGACAGTGAGTAGCCTAGCTGGAGGGGCAGAATTGGAATACCAGAGTCTTGTTGCTGGTTAGAATTATCAGACTTGGAGATTTGTCATTGACTAGAGTTGTTGGACTTGGAGCTACAGAGTTTGATGTTTGTTCTGTTTAAATCTTATATTGGTTGAATATTTCTTTGCTATGCCCAATGCTATCTTTTGTAGTGTGAATGTTTATTCTGTGCCATTATGTGTTTTTTTGAGGTTATTTTTTTGGTATTATGGCTCAGTTAAGAGACTTTGTATTATGGGGATGTATGAACATCATTGGAATTGATAAAAGCTATGGGGACTTTTAAAGTTGGATGAATGTATTGCATTTTACATCATGTATGGTTATCAGTTTATGGGAACCAGGGGCGGAATGTGGTGGTTTGATTCAGGTGTCCCCCATAAACTTAGGTGTTCTGAATGTTAGGTTCCCCAGCTGATGGCAATTGGAAATTAAAGTCTCCTGGAGGTGGTGTGTTGTTGGGGACAGGCTTATGGGTGTTATAGCCAGTTTCCCCTTGCCAGTGTCTGGCACACTCTCCTGTTGCTATTGTCTACCTTATGCTGGCCAGGGAGTGATGTACCCCCTCTGCTCATGTTGTAATTTTTCCTGCCATCGTGGAGCTTCCCCTTGTGTCTGTAAGCCAAAATAAACCTCCTTTTCCCACAAGCTGCTCTTGGTTGGGTGATTTCTACCAGCAATGTGAACCGGACTGCAACAGGCACCCAGAGGTGATTGCCAACATCTCTGACCCACCAACATGCAATTGGACAGTCATTCATTGCAAGGAAACAGAAGCGTAACTTTCATTGAAATAGTGCCTTCTATTTTAGAAAGACTTGGGAAGTATCTCACTTAGCTTTCATTGTAACAAAGAAGGTTGGTATCATTAGTTCTGTCTCACAGATAACTAAAATGCATTCACTAAAATATTGTGGTTGAAAGTCTGGACTAAGGAGCCAGATGGCTACAGTTCAGATTCCAGCTCTGCCATTTTCTGGTTGTGTGGCCTTGGGCATGTCATTTAACCTCTGAAAGAGAGGGAGAGAGAGAGAGAGAGAGAGAGCAAGAGAGATAGAGAACATACTATTAGCCACCTTCTAGTACTGTCATATGGATTTTGAAAGTTAATTCTTGAAGCACTGAGACCTACCCCTGGCACATAGTATGTGCTATGTAAGTTTCTGCTAAAAAAAAACAAGTAATTAATAAAATGAAAGAAAACAGAGACAACATGCTTTCATAATAAACCAATAATGATGAAATTGAGAGTGGAGTACAGGGATCCCTGACTTCAGCCAGCCCCTCCCCCTGACTTGGGTTCCTTTACTACTATACAGTAATACCTCTTTTACACTGCCAAGGTCAACCTCCCAAGCCTTCACAGGAGCCAGCAAGCTCCAAAGCTGGGTCACCGTCTAACCACATATAAAACCTCTCACTAAAGTTTATTCAAATATAGTGGTGTTAAGTTTTTATAGTTAAACACAATGAGTCATATGTCATGACGATATTTTTGAGCTTCAATATATCTTGTTTTGGAAAAAAATTACAACATGTTTGATTAAGGTGATTTAGATATTCTATTTTTATTCATGGTGATGGGAAATATATTTAAAACTAAACATTATCTCCAATATTTCATAGTCTACATATATGTTGGATAAACTAAGTGGGCCAGAAGAAACAATTTATGCTATAAATGGTGTGTGTGTCCCTCAGTGCACCCTGGAGGCCTGGGCTTCCCATGTTTCTCAGACCTAGGGCAATCACTGTGCTAAAGCAAGGTTTGGGGCAAGCTGAAGCTATCCTGAAATGAACAACTCCTGACAATGCCCAGCCAATGATCAAAGAGGGATGAGAATACGTGGGTAAATTCTCTAGCCCTGTCCTTAGATGACATGATTCAGTCCTGTGCTCACTGTGTCTCTCAGGGGCTCCCCATCTTCTCTCCTTTTCCTGTCTCATATCCTATGTCTTCTTATGCTTCCTGGTATATCCTCTCCCTACTTAACCTAAATCCCCACCTTACAGTCTATTTGGGGGTGAGTGACAATCTACTTTTTTACAATGACTTTTTATTTATTTTGCAGAAGAATGACAAATTTTTAATTATACACTATGTTTAAATTATAAGTATTTTGGATCTGATTAATATGTTAGATTAAATTTATAATTATATATCACCACTTATTATTATGATGCCATTAACATTTATTGAGCACTTGCTATGTGTTAGGAATTACAATGGTTTTTTAAACCTCTTTTTGACAACCTCAATACATATAGATAATATACCACGATCATAATCCCTTCCCACCATCCTCCCTTTCACCCTTCCAAGTTTCACTTCCATTAAATCCTTTTTTCTTTCTGACAAGTTGCTATTTTATTTTGATATCACATTTTTCCTCCTATTATGCAAGTTTGGTGTAGGAAGCATCAGCCACTGTGAGGTCATGAATATCTAGGCCACTTTGTATCTGGATGGCAATATTACAAAGCACTCTTCCCTTTGCTTTTGTTCTTACATTCTTTCTATCACCTCTTCAACAATGGTTCCTGAGTCTTGGAGGGTGGGATAGAGCTGTCTCACTTAGTGACGAACACTCCACTGTCACTTCTCAGCACTTTGGTGAGTTTTCAGTCTCCCAAGTGGTCACCACCATCTGAAAAGAGAACTCTCTGTAACAAAAAGTGAGAGTAGCATCAACATATGGACATAAATTTAAGTATTTATAGAGCAGTTTGGTGGGCATAATATATCCATTCAGTCAGACAACAGTAGTAGTTTCTCTGCTAGGGCTTATGACCTACCCAGCCATAGGCTTTTGATTAGGTTTTCAGTGCCAAGCAAGAATTCCCTCCTGTGGAGCAGTTCTCAAGTCTAATCAGAGAGAAGTCAGTTTCCATCATAAAAGACATGCCACAATTGTACCAGTTGTTATAGTTGGTCTGGCTGGCCAGCTATAAAGCTTGCAGGGTCTGCTGCTGGTTAAGACCAGCAGGATACCTTTCTCTTACTAACATCCTGAGAGCTAGTTGATGGAGAGGAGGCTTCCAGCTCAACCCTACCTTGATTTCTTAGTGTCCTGCAGCCTGAGCATGTGGTATAATGACAATTTTTGAACACAATTTATGACCCAGAATCAATTACACTTTCCACCCTTAGGACACGGGTGATATGTGACTTTGTGGTTTCTTCCCATACTCTGTGTATCTTCTAGCCTACACAGTAGAGTAATTGCAGACCATGTCTGACTCCACTTTGCAAATAGGATCATATAAATGTTCTTTAAACTTATTTGGCTCATAAACTCCTGGAAACTACTAACAAGATATAAATATATGTTTTTCCTTAAATAACATATTTTGAGGAATGGCCCATGAACAGCTTGTGTCAGGTTGTTTGCACACCTACTGGAGTTGGGCTGAGTTACTGCCTTCCTTTGTCATTTCAAACATTTCCAATGGCAAGTGTAATATTTCATCCTGTTTATATCCCTTGTGACAGGCTTACTTACAGGATTAGCATTGAACTCTGGAATTAGATCATCCTGATGAAACTCACTTTTGGCCCAAGGGCCAATTGACTCCCAATTCCTTACACAAGAGCACTATAAGATGTATAAGAACTGACTGCATCTCTTATTCCAGCTTCTCCCTAAACGGCTGCACCCCCAGATCCAAAAATCCGAAGGTTGCCTTTCTGTTGCTGCTGCTGCTGTTGTTTTATAGTGTTAGGAGTCGAACTCAGATCCTTTCACATGCTAGACAAATGTTCTACAATTGAGGTACATACCCAGCCCCATACACCAAAGCCTATACCTTTATTTCAGAACCTTTCCTAAGATAAGGGGCTCTTTCGCTGGCTTCCACCCTGCCTGTGGCTTCTAGTTCTTCACTCATACTTCAGTTTCTCACTCACATGACCTTTTGGGACACTTTGGGTCTTTCAGTATATAAATGAGCCCAAATTTCACTCTAGGCCTCAGGCCATATGGAACTTTAGGGGTGCTGTGGTGTGTGTGTGTGTGTGTGTGTGTGTGTGTGTTCAAAGTTATACTGGAGGAACTGGATAGATGACTCGGAGGAACTGGATAGATGACTCAGAGGTTAAGGCACTTACCTGCAAAGCTAAAGGTCCCAGGTTCGATTCCCCAGAACTCACGTAAGCCAGATGCACAAGGTAGTGCATGCATCTGGAGTTCATTTGCAGCAGTTCAAAGTCCTGGCATGCCCAGTCTCTCTCTCTCTCTCTCTCTCTCTCTCTCTCTCTCACTCTCTCCCTCTTTTGCTCTCTCTCAAATAAACAAATAAAAAATAAAACATATTTTAAAAACTGAGTTACATTGGAAAGCTCAGGTTGCCTGGTCTACCACAGGACCATCATGATAGGAATTTGGATGACCTTAGAAGTCATTCCTGCATGGGTTCAAACTCTGTCTCTGATGCTTAGCACTGATGATCTTACATAACTTACTTACCCTCAGATTCCTTGTCTATAAAAGAGCAATAAAATTGGTATCTGCCCTACAATATTGCTGTGAGCATAAAAGGTAATCATTTAATCAAAGCTCACAGCATAAGTTCTTGATCCATACCCAGGAACTTCAGCTGCTAAGGTGGTGGTGGTGGTTATAGTTGACCAAGTCAATCTACTTGAAACCTACATGAAGATATTTCATTCTTCAGTAATCTGTGCACAAAAAGAAATTGCCAAACAGTAGCTACAAAGTGAGATTTTGGAAAAGAAAGTAAATAGGTGGAAATTTGGCTGTCCCAGAAATGTGTCCTCTGCTTGCCTAGTAGAAGAATTGAAAGAATCTTTTCTGGGCAACACCTTTCTTCCATACAGGAAGGTGATCACATTGACTTCAATCTGTACTATGGAATAAGTAACTGGCACCTTCTCCCCTCCCAAAGCCGTGCATACTCTCAGGGAGAGAACGGGTGTCTATAGGGAGAGGATGTGATGGAGATGAAATTGCAACTCACAAATAGACAACCTGAGGATTGTAGTCAGGAGAGTCCTGCCTGTATAGATGACTTGTTTTGTGCTCTCTTTGAAGAAAGTGAGGAAAATAATAAATCTGATTATACTTCATAACATGGATCGTGACTGACTTCCTTGGCATGGGTGTAAAACTTGCTTAATCCTGAAAATGTCTGCAGAAGCAGGGAAGCCCTTTAAAACTTTGTGCACATTTTCTGGTTACTGTCCTCTTGAAAAAATAAGGCTCACACTCACGCTCGCTTGAAGAAGTGCAACATATCTCATAGAGAAGAGAGAAAATTATTAAACCTTTTATGAATATTGCTTTTTATTTGAGTGTAAGGTAAAAGAAACAGGACTATGCAGGGTACAAATTTAGGCTCATCCCCTGACTGACTCTTTGTCCCAGGACCCCTTTCCATTACAGATCAAGCAGCAGGAACAATACTGGCAACAATAACTTATGACCGAGCACTGTGGACTGATGTGTGTTGCTGCATAATCTAGTCTTAATTAAACTAAGCTTCCCAAATGAATGAATGGCTTAAAAATATTCCTGATGAAACAAAAAGAACAAAGCAAATCCTACGTGTTGTAGAGGTTATGGATGATATTAAAATTGCACATCCAAGAGAACAATATGACTATAGCAGAGAAGATACACCCATTGCCCTTGGTGTAGGTGCCAAGTAGATATGATATGTTCAATCATATTAAAATTATAATTTTGATAAAGGTTTTTATGGCAAAGAGTTTACCTTTAGTAACATGGAATAAAATACATGATATCATTTCACAATTTTAGCTTATTCTCATCTCATAATTTTTAAAAGTTACACTTTAGAATACATTGTCATATTCAACAATTACCATTTCCTATATTTTGCTTTTAATGTACTATGTTTATATTAATGCTTGTTTCTCGCATTTTGTTTTGCTGAGATTTGAAAAGTAAGCAGTAAATATCTGACCTTTCACTCCTATTTATTTCAGTATATATTTTCTAAGAACAATAACAGTCCTCTACAAACGCTAATGTCATCACATTAAATGAAATTAACAAAATTACTTCATAACATCTAGTATTTAGCCCATACTCACATTTTCCCTGTTGGGCTAGGAAGACAATTCCTCAGTTAAAGCTGCATGCTTGCAAAGCCTACCAGCTCAGGTTCAATTCCCTGGTACCCATGTAAAGCCAGATGCTTGAAGTGGCACCTGCATCTGGAGTTTGTTTGCATTGGCAAGAGGCCCTGGTGTTCCAATACCCTTTCTTTTTTTTTTTTTTTTTTTTTTTTTTTTTTGGTTTTTCGAGGTAGGGTCTCACTCTAGTTCAGGCTGACCTGGAATTCACTATGTAGTCTCAGGGTGGCCTCGAACTCATGGCAATCCTCTTACCTCTGCCTCCCAAGTGCTGGGATTAAAGGCGTGCGCCACCACGCCCGGCAATACCCTTTCTTTTTAAAAACTCATTTTATTTTATTTTTAAGTTTTCTTTATTTATTTGAGAGAGAGAGAGAGAGAGAGAGAGAGAGAAATAGGCAGGGAGAGAGAGAGAAAGAGAGAGATAGAGAGAATGGGTGTGCCAGGGCCTCTAGCTGATGCAAATGAACTCCACATGCATGCACCCCCTTGTGCATCTATGAGGAATCAGACCTGGGTCCTTTGGCTTTGTAAGCAAGCGCTTTAACCACTAAGCCATTTCTCTAGCCCTGGCAATACTCTTTCTTTCTCAAATAAAACAAATACATTTTCTAAAAATTTCCCTGTTATCCCAAAAATATTTTTATAAAATTGAAGATCAAATCAAGGCTTATGCATTGCACATGTTATATCTCTAATCTCCTGCAAGATAGAACTCTACATATTCTTTTAAAAATGGCATTGATATTTTCAGTGAGTCAATGACAGTTTTCTTGTATAATGTTCCAAAATCTGAATTTGTGTGGTTGTTTCTTTCTGTTTAGATTCTGGTTAAATGTTTTGGCCAAGAATACTACATAGGTAGCTAGGCTGGTTACCCGGGCCTGTAATCCCAGCTACTTGAGAGGCTAAGACAAGAGGATTGCAAATTGAAGGCCAGCCTAACCAACAAAGTGAGTTCAAGGCCAGCCTAGGTTTAGAGAGGACATATCTCAAAATAAAATGTATAAAGAAGGCTGAGGATGTAGCCCAGTGGAAGGAAAAGTACATGCTTCACATGTGTACATACAGCTCTAAATGCCAATGTTCCAGTCCACAAGATATCTCTCTGTCTCCTTCCCTCCTCTCTTTTTCTCTCTCTCACACATGAAGAGAAAGAGAGAGAACATACTTTATTAGCTGTGTTGTGGTCTTCCCTTTGCATTTCATCAAAAGGTTCATGATATCACTTTGTCCCACTATTGATGTTAAGTTTGATCAGGACTACATTATGAATTTCATGTCCCTTTGCACTTTAACTTTCATCAGACCCTTTCTCCACAAACATATCAATTATAGTTCATGATTGCATTCAGTATAAAAACAAACACAAGAAGGATTATATTCATTTTTTCTTCTGACTTGAAAAAAAATGATTCATTTTTCTCTACCTCTAAAAGTGTCTGAAGCCATAGGTCTTGGGCCTATCCTGTTTAATGGAAAAGGTGACCCTAGATTTGATCCACTTGTCAAGAAATGGCCTCTAGCTCCCCCTCCTAAAGGCACATTTCCCCTTTATAACACGGTAGTGATCTCTATGAGCTCCTACTTTGGGCAAATATTTTGTTGATCAAAAACATCAAACCCAATGGTGTGATCATTTTTACCTGAATCAATAATAACATAGAAGACTAAAATGGATATCTTCTAATGTTTTCTTTTATATTTTATTAGCTGGCTTTCTTCTTTTGTTCTTTAATTTTTTAAAAAAAAAAGTAATATTTACGGGTCAATTTAGTTTAACGAGCTATTCTTCATCACTGTTATCATTTTTTTTTGCTAAAATTTTCCTAGGAAGAGTCCTCAATATGCCATCTAACTTTCTTTGCTATGGATCCATTATTCCTCAAGCACTTTCTCTCAGCTGTAATAAGATGTTTGCGCTGGGCGTGGTGGCGCACGCCTTGAATCCCAGCACTCAAGAGGCAGAGGTAGGAGGAATGTTGTGAGTTCGAGGCCACCCTGAGAATACAGAGTTAATTCTAGGTCAGCCAGAGCTAGAGCGAGACCCTGCCTTGAAAAACCAAAAAAGAAAAAAACTGTTTGCAGTTTGCTCTACTCATTTCCTAGTTCATATGTAGGAAATCCATCCTCCAACAACTTGTTTTCTTGCATTGGGTAATAAATTCAGAATGTTTTATTACTGCACACAACACACAATGGTATGTGTATATAATTTATGTATTAGCACACAGAGAATGCAGGAGCATGTCTATTTACACAACTAGTGCAGTGAGTCCTATATGAATGCAGTGAGGGAGGGGGTTTTAATGTGGATTTGAAGCTGAGGAGCTGCTTGGATCATTTTGTTGATCATTTTTTTTCTTTAATGGCAAGAAAGACATTTTTAGTACGGCTACAATAATGCCAAAAACTTTTACAATAGAGAAGGAAGATTGAGCTCAACTTTCTGCTCATCATCTTTCCAAATTTAACATGAGTATATGCTTGTCCTTGTTCACAGTAACACGTCCACTGAACCCTGGACAGGGAAATAAGGACTATAATTGTGACAGCTCGACAGACTCCCAGGGTCTGCAGGCGTGTGCTACTGTCTATTCTGCCTCATGTGTTTGGGACGCATGCTTTTTGCATGGTAAATTCATCCTTCACCATAATACTTATTACTTCCATAGCTAGAGCCCTGCCTATTGTTAAAGAATGCTTGAGAAAAAAATAAACTTGGGTTTTTCCATATGTGGCCATTCCCCCACCCACTACCCTATGCTAGCTTACTCTATGCCACAAAGTACATCTAACAAGATCCAAGTGGATATGTCAGCTGAAGCATGGAATTTTTGCAATAGAGTTGGATTGACAGATGGGACATAACTTCTGGTCTTTCCTTGTTTTCCCCATCCCTTCTGTATTCTTCTTTTACCTCCCATCTCCTCCTCTTTTGTGGCCACACTTTCCTCCATCTGACCATCTCCCCAGGGATTTTGCTTTCATCCCAAGACCATGTTAGAGGCCAGAATAAAGAAGAGTATATTGAGAAGGATTGGAAAGGAGCATTGGAGCTATTAACCTGGAGGAAAGAGCAAAGAGTGACTGTAACATGTTACATATTTGAAGACAACAGTTGGATGCGCATCAAGGACCAGTACGCTCTCCGTTTTCTGAGGAATGGCTCAGAGAATGACAAGAGACCATTGCTCTGAGTTATATAATCATCTTACAAGTCAGCTAATAACTGTCTCACATTTCTTCATGGAAATCCTCAGGAGAAAAATAGAGCCAATGTTTCATATTTTTGTCAAATTTTACATGTGAGATTCTAATTTAAATGCAGGAAAAAATGTCAGTTATCCTAAAGATCATTTTGTTCATTCATTTTCATCTTCACCTTAGTCTTCTCCATGTACTGGAAGCTTTAAAATATTGTTGTTCAACAATTCTTACAGACTTTAGTAGGTAATTATGAACAAACAAGGGCTGAATAAAACAATATTTGAATAAAAGTCATGCCTTTCTGTGGACAAAGATTTCCAACCTTGAATATGGAAGTCAATTACTTTGACTCTTTGACGCATTAAGCTTGTTGCAAAGAACATTTTTCAACCTTCAATTCTTCAATGTTGGCATAAGAAAAATGAAGCACAGATGTTTCAGAAGTGAGAAAGAGTTGTCTTTAGCCTCATATTATCAATAGGGTGAATTTAAAGATTTCTTTTTAAATTTTTATTTATTTATTTGACAGTGACAGACAGAGAGAGAAAGAGGCAGATAGGGAGAGAAGAGAGAGAATGGGCACGCCAGGGCCTCCAGCCACTGCAAACAAACTCCAGACGCGTGCGCCCCCTTGTGCATCTGGCTATGTGGGTCCTGGGGAATTGAGCCTCAAACTGGGGTCCTTAGGCTTCACAGGCAAGCGTTTAACCACTAAGCCATCTCTCCAGCCCAATAGGGTGAATTTATTCATCTCCAGAAGAATGATTCTCACTGTGTGTAAAATGAAGCTCCTCATTTCTGAGACGCTAGAAAACTGAGATTCACCTGTAAGTCATATATTAATAATCAATAAATTAGCAAGCATTTTCTGAGTTTCTACTTAAAAATAACAAAGGACTTGGGACATTTTTAGTGCTATAGCAAGAAGTGAAGAAAATGTAAGATTTTGACCTTAGGAAACTGAGAGAAAATCAGGTAGAAAAGGCATATCCACAGAAATCTAGCAAACAGGGATGGAGAAATGGCTTAATGGTTAAGGCACTTGTCTGCAAAGCCAAAGGGCCCAGGTTTAATTCCCCAGGACCCACATAGGCAAGATACACAAGGTGGAACATGCATCTGGAGTTTGTTTGCAGAGTTCATTTGCAGTGGCTAAAGGCTCTGGCATGCCCATCACCCCTGCCTATTTCTTCCCTCTCTCACTCAAATAAATAAATAAATACAATTTTTAAAACAAAGCTAGCAAAAAATCAATGCAAGTTCTGCCTGGTGACACAGGCCTGAAATCTCAGCTATTTAGAAGACTGAGACAGGAGAATCACAAGTTGAAGGCTTACCTGAGTTACCGAGTATGTTCAAGGCCAGCCTGGGTAACTTAGTAGAGACTCTATATCAAAATGAAAAAGAAAGGAAAGGCTAGGAATATAGTTCAGTGGTAGACCACTAGACTACATAGCATGAGAAATGCCCTTAGTTCAATCCCAATATTAATAAAATAAGAGAATGCTATCCATAGTAAGCATAACAAGAGAAAAACTGATAATCCAGTCAGAAAATTCAGACAGAGTTCTAGAAAAAAGAGAGAAATTTGAGACCTATATTTGGTCAGCAAATTCTTCATCAAGATGGTACTTAAGGGTTGGAGATATGGCTTAGTGGTTAAGGTGCTTGCCAGCAAAGCCAAAGGATCCAGGTTTGATTCCCCAGTACCTACATAAAGCCAGGTACACAAGGTGGCACATGGGTTTGGAGTTTGTTTGCAGTGACTGGAGGCCCTGGCATTCCCATTCTATCTGCCTCTTTCTCTCCTCTTTCTAAATAAAAAAATAAAATATTTTTTAAAAAGGTGGTACTTAAGCAGGGATTGGGAATGGTTGGATTCAGATGTATGGAAATTGTAGAATTGAGGATGGGAAAAAGAGGAAAATAGAAAAGTAATGGAGAAAAGAATTTATGTAATTTCAAGGTACAGCCCATATTTTAGTGGGCATCAAGAGGTGAACTACATTCTAAGACAGACATAAACACTTTTGAAATGACCAATGAATAGAAAAGTAGATATAAAAAGATCTTTCTTTGAAATTTTAAAACATTTCTCATAGTTGGTTAAAATGAAAGCAAAACCAGGTACACTGAAACAGAACTGACTATAGAATTGTTCTGAAATGATTGGGTTTAAAATTGTTCAGTAAGCCATAGTCTTCCCTTCCCTAACTGAGCTGGAAACAGAAAACTAGATACATAAGTCAAATCGTAGACAGAGTAATAAAATACATGTGACATTCAAGCAGAAGAAGGACTATTTGGAGGATTTGGAGGCAGGAAGAAACCACCAAGAGGGAGACAGTGATGATGGGGTGATGGGATAGGGCAATTAAAGAGGAGGCTGAATAAAAATAAAATATAATGACTACATGCATGAAATGCCACCATACTTAAAAATTTATTAACAAAAAGAAAGGGGGGGTGGAGGGATGGCTTAGCTGTTAAGGCATTTGCCTGCAAAGCCAAAGGACTCAGGTTTGATTCCCCAAGACCCACATTAGCCAGATGCACAATGAGGTGCATGCATCTGGAGTTCGTTTGCAGTAGCTGGATGCCCTGGTACACCCATTCACTCTCCCTCCCCCTCTCTCTGCCTCTTTTCCTCTCTCAAATAAATACTTAAAAATAAAATATTTAAAATAAAAATTGGGAGCTGGGCGTGGTGGTGCATGTCTTTAAAATCAAGAGAGACTGTGAATTGCACAATATAGTGACTATAGTTAATAACAATGCATTGTATTCTCAAAAATTACTGAATCTCTGTTAATTGGCCTCACAGTCAGTAAAAGGTATATAAATAATATATAATATAGAAATAAAAAGTATATGATGTGATGCATATGCTAACTGTCTCACACTAGCCTTTTCACAATATATATATATATGTTTTAAAAATAATATTGCACACAGTAAATATGTGAAACTGTTGTTTATTTAAAATATATACAAAATAATTTTTTTAAATATACCTCTGAATGAGAGAGAAAATGAGTGAGAATGTGACCAGCATGGCAGAATGCTACTACTGGAGAAAGAGGAAGGTATCCTTTATAGCCTGGCTAGGATGAAGCAGTGGACATGCTTGGGGTGCCAAGTTTAAGGGCGCACTCACTGTTGAAGTCATGTGAGTTCAGCGTTGGTATGTTCATAAACTTGAGAATGAATACCTCCTTAAATTTTGCACCTTAGCAGCCTGACTTGACCCACCCTAGTCCCAGCCCTGGTAACATTCATAATGATAATGGGAGGACTACTTATGTACAATATTCCTTTCTTTCTTGCCCTAGGTACAAAGCTATTGTCCGGCCAATGGATATCCAGGCATCACATGCACTGATGAAGATCTGCCTCAAAGCTGCCTTGATCTGGATCGTCTCCATGCTATTGGCCATCCCAGAAGCTGTGTTTTCTGACCTCCATCCCTTCCATGAGCAAGACAGCAACCAAACCTTCATTAGCTGTGCTCCTTACCCACACTCTAATGAGCTGCACCCCAAAATTCACTCTACGGCTTCCTTTCTGGTGTTCTACATCATCCCACTCTCAATCATCTCTGTGTACTACTACTTCATTGCCCGAAATCTGATCCAGAGTGCTTACAATCTTCCTGTGGAAGGCAACATACATGTCAAGAAGCAGGTGGGTGCTTGTGATGGAGTAATTTCTCCTCGGGAATTGATCCCTTGCATTGCTTTTCAATGCCACTGGCAAATAGAATATTTAGGTGGCCAAACCACTCGATTTTGCAGTTAGAGAAGGTGGGTGATGTTTCTTTAAGGGCTTGGGGTGTGGCTCAGCAGTAAATTACTTATGTGGCAAGGCCCTAGGGTACATGCCCAGAACTGCAAAATTGAACAATGGTTTCAGGAACTCAGATGGGATGCCTCGTACAAATGCTTCTTTAAACTCTGATTATGATCATCACCCTCTTAGCACATTAGGCAGGGTGGCAATCTCACAAACTCCAATTGCATTTGCCTAGGAAAAGAGCTACCACATTGCAAAGCAAAGGCAGCAGGGACGTGAGGATAGGCAAAGAAAAAGAATCTGTCTGGGAAGTACCTGATACATGTGAATGAAAATGTCTTTATGAAAACCATGACTGTGTAAATGGGATATATACCAATAAAGATAAAACAAATGGCTTATTCAAGCCCAGACATGATTAACCCTCTCTGAGCCTCAAATTTCTTAGAATAATATAGACTCGGGATGGAGAGGTGGTTTAGCTGTTAAGGCGCTTGCCTGCAAAGTCTAAAGACCCATGTTCAACTCCCCAGATCCCATGTAAGCCAGATGAACAAGGTGACTCATGCACGCAAGGTCACACATGCGCACAAGGTGGCACGTGTGTCTGTTCAATTACAGTGTCTGGGGGCCCTGGCATGCCAATTCTCTCTTTCTCTCTCTGACTCTTTCATAAAAAAGGCCAGTCTGTTGGGCTTGCCTCAAAAATAAATATACACTCCCCCATTTCCCATAAGCCCTCATAATTTAATCCTGGAGGTAAAAGTGGTAAAAACTAGGGGCTTTATTATCTTTATCAGCTCTTCTTGCCTTCTGGCTGAAATGCAAATCTTTGATATATATATGATGGAAAACAAAAGGACCCTCCCATTTAAGTGAATAGTTGATCATGTTTGTGTAGTACAGCCTTCAAAGTTCTGTTTCCCCCTCAACTACCAAGGAAAAGTGGCAATTGTCAGCACAACTGTCTCCCTACTTGAAAGATATCTTAATACAAGACTCTACTGTGCCTCAAATTATTTCATGAGAAAGACGTTTCCCTTTGAAGTCCCAGAGAGAGTTAAGAGCAAAAGGAGATGCTCATTCACTTTGTCCAATATCCTTCCCTATAGTGTGGTCCAGAAGTGACTACAGATTAAAAAATAGTAATAGGGAGTTATCTGGGCCAGTGAGGAAGAACAAAGCTGGCTGCTCTTTTGAGCATCAGAGGGGATAAGAAATTATTAACTGTCAAGCAAAGAAAGGCATGAAACAGTATGGCTGATAGACTGTACCAGTGCTCTCTGGAGGGAAAAGAAGGCACTTACTAGAATTTCATTGTGCAATCCATTCAAGCATGTAATCAACTTTGTTTAAAGACGTTCTCAGCAGCATGTTCTAACTCTATTCTACCTTGCGGGTTTCCACTTCTTGGCTTCTTGGCTGTCTCTGTGGTTCTGAGTATTTTTCCTTCTGGGTGTCTGTTTCTTTCTCTCTCTGTCTGTCTCTCTCTCATCACCATTATTAAGTCCTATTGAAATCTTTCTATGGCTTTGCGCTCTCATCTTATTGCCCCATTCATATATTCCCTGTCTATGTCTCTGACTGTTTGTCTTCCCTCCTCTGACACTGTCCCTGCTGGTCCCTGTATTTCTCTCCTTGTGATTGCCTCCTTAGATCGAATCCCGGAAGCGGCTTGCCAAGACCGTGCTGGTGTTCGTGGCTCTCTTTGCCTTCTGTTGGCTTCCCAACCACGTCATCTACCTGTACCGCTCCTACCACTACTCTAAGGTGGACACCTCCATGCTCCACTTTGTCACCAGCATCTGTGCCCGCCTCCTGGCCTTCACCAACTCCTGCGTGAACCCCTTTGCCCTCTACCTGCTGAGTAAGAGCTTCAGGAAGCAGTTCAATACACAGCTGCTGTGCTGCCGACCTGGCCTGATGAGCCGGTCCCACAGCACCGGCAGAAGCACCACCTGCATGACCTCCTTCAAGAGTACCAACCCCTCAGCAGCCACCTTCAGCCTCATCAATGGGAATATCTGTCACGAAGGGTATGTCTAGACTAGCCCTTAGCCTGGCCTCCTAAGGGATCCCTGAGTTTCTTACTAAGGCTAGCCAGGAGCCCTGGAATCTGTTGCTGTCATCTCTTTACCTTCCAAAGACCCTTCAGGAAGCTGAGTGATATAGGTGGGCGGGATGGATGTGCAAATGGATCAATTACCAGTGTGTCTCAAAGTAAGCCGCCAAGGCCAGGTTTCCTATTTTAACTTGCGGGGGCTTCTGATTAAATAGCAAACATTCCCTTTTTAAGAAATGAAAACAAATTTGTAATTATTATTTTAAGCATCAAGCCCTTATATGCAAGCATGGCCATTTGATTCATAGAAATTATATGAACAAAAGTCTGTACAAAGCAGGCAAATCATGCATTGAATACCTGCTTTGAGAAAGATATCGCAGCTTCATTTCTTTAAACAGAAGCTAATACTTTAAAATATGACTTGCGTCTTTTAGAAATATCTATAATTTGTAAATGAAGAAACAACTTTTATTTACATTTCTGACATGAAAACCCAAGCCTATGAAAGAGCCTAGTGTATGAGCAACAATCTCCATTTATAACACCAGAAGCTAGTTTAATATAAAACAAATCTTAAACATAAATTTTCAAAAGTAACTGAGAACATAGGCGAAGCACTCAGCATATCATTTTAAGGTAGAGATACAACCAAACATATAGGCACATATATAAAGATCCATGCATAGCTATAGAGTGATATCTCCCACTCTGACTTCTAATTTCATGAAAGCCCTGATTGGTGTTACTTAGTTTTAACCATCATAGGGTCATTCTACCATAGAAAACAAATCTTTTGGGAAAAGAATTGTTCATTTTGTTAATGCATAAAAGATACTATTTATTCTTGGTATACATGTTTTGAGTCAAGTGTATTTACTCAGATTTAACTGTCTTTGCTCCAACGAAGCCATAGTTTCAATACAAGGAAGAAGGGATCATGTCTGTGTAGAAATCAGCATGTATTTATGAATAATATATGGTTCACCTAAGGTTTGTGGAGGGAATGAATACAATTTCAGTAACATATATTTCTGTCTGAATATGTATAAGAAGGTTGCAGGGGGCTTACCTTTATGAGCTAACTGTTTCTTCTTTAAAAGTCTTCATGCAGAAAAAGACTGGGCTGAAATGTGTGTCTCTCTAATTGAATCAAATCTGCTCTAAAAAGTTTGGGCTATCTTACTTTATAAATTCTGCTTTGAATTTTTCTGACCTTAAAGACAGGCCAATTCTGGCATTGCAAACACATTCACTCATTTTTACTATGAATCCAAGTTCTGCAGATGTTCCCTCACATGTCTCTCTTAATTCCTAAAAGGATTGTAGCTCAAGTTTTCTCTGCCTAAGTGAGATAGAAACAGTAAGCTCTGTTTTCTACATGACACATATGAAAAGATGTTTGTCTACTGATTTGAGAAAAATCTCATTGTGGAGTTTAGGAGTCAGGATCAAGATAATTGTAAAGATCCGTGCTCACAGTTGTACCAGCTGGGACAAAACTTTTCCACTTCTGTATGTAGAAACATGCTGTTATGTATTGTCCATACATGCTTTTTCAGTAATATCTGTAGTCTGTAAAGTAAGATAGACCTTGTGGCTAAAATAATCCAGGTTTCTTGTTATCCTAACTCTGCCTCTAGCTATATGACTTTATGTATCAATTTCCCTTCTCTAGACTCATTTTTTATGTTTAGAATGAGAAGACAGAGCTATCCTTTCTAGTGCTAAAATTTTGATTTTATTCATCATTTCTAGTTCTGTCTTGAAAGAACATATGCGACCCACTTCCTTATAGATGCCCTGCTTCTACTTCCCTTATGACAATAAGTCCTTCAAACACTATTCCACACTCCTGTGCACATTGGTGGTATAAAAGCAGGGAGACTTTCTATTGCTTCAGGGACTCCTTGGAATCACATATAAATGTTGCTCCGTGAGCTTGCAGTGTTTTAGAATTAGAACTGAAAGTGTCATTCTGTCTCTGTATTCAAGGTATACCATTTCTTTTGACTTTCCTTTGACTTCCAAATGCCTGTTATCTTACACTACTTCCCACAATTTTGTCCTTTTGCCTACCTTCAGGATTCTTGACTATAAGTGCCCCCATGCCTAGATAGTTGTTATTATACATCCCATTCTGAATGGCTAGAATTCTGGCATATAAAATTAGTTTAAACACTTCTGATCCACCTGTTTCCAGAGGCATTTTAAAACTAGGACTCAGCTTCCTGTCTCCTTCAGTTAACATCACAGCATACATTGCATGTCTCCATCCTAGTTACTGGAAAAGAGTGAGAAGATCAAGACCTAGGTGTAAATATGTGTCCTTGGGCCAATCTTATTACTTCCTTTCAGCTTGTGAATGAAAGCATTGGAGGAAGTCTTTGCCAACTTGTAACCAAGGAGTGGTAAGACTATATTATGAATCAACTGACGGGTTGACTCAGACCTTCTTACCAGGAAGGACTTAATTGGGCCCCTTCTCTAAGGAAAGCAAAGTTTGATTTAAAAGTCCAGAGCCTGAAATCACACAAGAGAGACCCAAGACCCATGTGGTACCCCTTCTCTGCCTGGGAAGAGCACGTAGTGCCGGGAGCTAAGACATTTCATGCCTGGCTTCCAAGGATAATCACGTTTAACACTTATGTCTTTGGCAAGGGGAAAAAAAATCAATTTTTGCTGTGGAAAACCATCTGTGTTTATTCAATTGACAGATACTACCTTTCAATCTATCTTAAATTGAGCCTCCCTGAGGCAGGCAGCTCAACGTTGATAGATTAAGCAATAAACAAAGCAGGGTTTCCACCAATGGCAGGCCGCTGCTAGCAGGGAAGGTGCAGCTGCTATTGGGAGTGCTATTCCACAGCGACCATCCTCCCTGCTTCATGCAGAGCCCCTCCCTGCTCATGGGTTTATGATTCCCCATAAACGTGGAAGGCTAAGCCCAGCTCTTCTGGCTGCTCTGCCTCCCCCACTGAACCTGGCCTTCTGCCTCATTAACAAGGCCTCTTTGCCCCACAAATAATTTGGTTTCATCTTGAAGGATGGAGAACCCTTAGGTAAACTATTTAGAGGCTGCTGCAGACGAACCAAGCTCATCTTGTTATGAAAGTGTACAGTGAACAGAAATAAATAACTTGAATGTAGGACACGGACATCCGCGGGTTATAAAGTTCTCGTTTATGTCAAAGAGTAGCAGTTGATTAGGGGTTCTGGTGCCTTGCCATGCATCAGGTGATTTCCAGTGAGAAGGATCAGTATTGTTTAGGGAGTGACATGTTAAATGGCATTCTCATCTGTGGACTCAAAGGTGGCTTAAGTCACTTTTCCCAGAAGTCAGATAGGAACAATCACCCTGAGGGTGTAACTCCATGAGAACTGAATGAATAATACCTCCTTTTATCCAGGTAACATGAGAGGGATGCAGACTTTCTTCCATGTATGCCTTTTACAACCACACCAGGAGGAAACTGTGCTTACGAGAGTAGATTAGAATTAGCCTTGGGATTCTGGAAAGAACAGAAGACATTTTTCACATTTGCCTAACTTTTGGGCACATTTTCATGAAATGGACTAATGGGTGAAAACAAAGGAATTATTTCTTCTTAATGACTCAAGTTCTGTGTGTGCTGTTCAACGAAACTGAACCGTGACTTGTTCAATGAAACCCAGCAAACATTTATAAAGTATCTTCTGCATTTGGATTGTCATCCTCCCCCAGCCCCAGCCAGACGCTCCTCCCCTACAGAACAGAGACACACCAGGTTTCATAGTGTGCAATCACTTCTTATGACTTTGGCCTTCAAAGGCCCCCTTTGTGAGGAGAGGGAGAAACAAGAATTTAGTCCAACTGAATACATCCAGACCAATCAACAAAGAACACGTGCCGAGAGCAAACTCCTCTTGTGAAAGCTCCCACTAGAAAAGCACTCAGTGGAGTTTCAATATTTTTAAAGCTTCAATGTTGCACACATATTAAAATTAGGAGCCTTGGGTTAGAATATTCCCTGTCCATGATTAATTCAGAAGAATACTTTGCATTTACCTGGTATTCATGGTCTATAAAGTACCTTCACACTCATTACCTCATCAAACCCAAGTTTTCCCCACTGGCCAAAGAACTGAGTAACATTCTTTACTATGGACATTTATAAATATTAAATTAACTTACTGGTGGCCATCTACCATTAGATTAAAAGGCCTGTGAAACCATGAGACTTAAACATTAAGTGTCAATATCAGACCACATTTTATTCACAAAAAGGCTTGTCCAGTTCAATTTAATCTGGTTTTATCTTGTTATGATATGAAGTAATGGTGCTTTATTCTCATGGCTGGTTCTGTTTTAATGAAGAAGGGTGCTTGCTGATGATTGTGTCCAAGTTTACAGAATGTTTTGGTACCCCAATGCTAGTCTGCTTAATTCAGTACAAGGCAGTTAACATTGTCGTTGGTGATTTATTACTGAGACAACAACACTCTCTCTCATAACAAAGTGGTAGGCTGGGACAAAGAAGGACAATATCCTTGAGGACAAAAACACAGGCCATGGGATGTGTTGTATTGGTGTAAAACCTGAATGGAGTCCTGTGGCTTTGGAAGCACTGGGAAGGAAGGGATTCAATGCCACCAAGTACTTGTGATAGGCAAAGTGCTGTGTTGAACACAGGAAGCCATAGCTCATGAAGATTACTTAATGCTCCTCAGATCACATAGAATAGTCAAATAGCATAATATAAATGTGTACTCACATCCCTCTTGATTTCACATCTATACCACCAATTATTTCCCAAATCCAATCTGTGTGAGAAATGAAGCTTACTGGGCCTAATAGAAAGTTCCACTCCCTACTCTAGAAACTGTCCAAAGGCATGACCTAGCAATAGAGTCAAAGAGTATGCACAAAGTGGATTGAATCACACAGGGTAAGGGCTCATTGAAGCCAAGGCTGGAATATTCCATGAAATGGTTAAAAATAGAAGTCCCTCAGTTTAGTTGCATTCCGATCTCACTACCCACCAAAAATACAATTCAGTTGCAAGCAAAAGCCCTAGGAAATCCTCACTTGGTTCCCTAACAGAAGACAGAATGTTCTTGGTGAACAATTTAGGCAAGGTAGCACACAGGCATTCAGAAGCCCGAGGCAGGAGGATTGCTGTAAATTTTAAGCCAAGCTGTGCTACATAGTGAGACCTAGTCTCAAAACAAAAAGCAACAATATCAAATATCTTGGTAAAGGACCACATCAAAGACAGGACCCGTGTGAGAACAGTCAATCCAGGTACCTTCTGAATCAAGATTAGTTGTAGAAAGAGTGTCTGGAAAAGGCACAGCCACCCACTCCCTCTCTTCCTCCAAAATGAGTAAGAAATGACAATGGTTGTTCTTCTGGAGCCTGGGGATCCAGGCTACACTAATAGCCTATAATAGGAAAAGATCTCCTGGACCAAGTGATCAGGCCAGGAACACACGTATGAAATTAGTAATCTAGGGGCCTAGCCCTAGGTTCCCTGTTAAAATCCCAGACACCACTGTCTCTGTCCTCTCTAAACTTAAACATTTCTGGGAGATAAGATTTATTACTCCTCAAATTTAAAATTCACTCCCAGAGTCATATAATAACATGAAAAGATTCATAATTTTATGGTCTTTTGAAGAAGTCATTTTAATGGACAATAAAACCTCATACATTCAACACCTCATTAGCTCCCAGATAAGCTTGAGATTTTTTTGTATAACTCAGGACTTCAATATTTAAGATACGTTATATAATTTTGGCCTTTTATGAATTGAAGTTTTTCATCATTTTGCCTTTACTTTAACTATTGACATTGCTAATACTCATATACCATTAAAAAGTAAAACTTGTTTTTAAATTATTTTTTCTATAAACTGCACTTTGCTGATTTGAGCATGATCTTTCCTGCATCAAAGTCATTGGGTTTGGAGTGGTAAAATTTGTCAAAAGTCAATTCAGTGAGTTGTAAAAATACATGGCACACACTTACTTAATGTCATGTTGTGTTTTGTGTTAAATACTTGCCATATATTTTGTAAAATTATGTAATTGTACTTGCTATTGTTAAATATAAATATTTATTGCAGTGGGAAAATGTACTCTGTGTTAAACAACTCAGAACAAGTTCCAGGTGTGGTACTTAGTGTAAATAAAGTCACGACTCTTTGGAGAAATGAATTGTGTGTAAGAAATTCACAATATTAACATGAGTAATTCAGATTCTTGTAACTTTACAAAATTAACTGTGTGGCCATGCAAAACTCTTATCTCTATGAAGTGTGGTCTGTAGTTGAATTATTATTTTTCAAGAAATGCTTCCAATGCTTCTTTCAATTTGTCTATTGTCTATGTGACAGGAAGTCAAGTCTAATCTATAATGCTGAATGGCCAAGTGGCAGAGTACAAGTTGGTCTCATTTCTAAACATAATTAAGCATAATTTATGGACTGGACAGATGCATGTGTCTACTATTCAATAAAAATAGGTGTTGCATGAATATAGTCTGCGGCTCTATCGTCTTTGGATCCTTGGGCCTTCTATATCACAATCAGTCAGACTATTGTGAAATGCAGGGTCTCCTATCTTTTGGTGAATTAAAACAACTGAGATTGTGGCCTAAAATTCTTCATTTAAAATTAAGCACCTAGAGCGATTTCCCAGAGCTACAGTGTTATTGTATTTTTAGTAAGTTATTAACTGTGGACTGTGGAAATGGCTCAGTAGGTAAGAGTGCTTGTTGCATAAGTATGAGGGTCTGAGAAGGACTGAAACCGTCTGAGTTTCATTCGCAGCACCCACATGAACAGCTTAGGGTGGCCACCCACACCTCGATCCCCAGTCCTGTGGGAGGCAGAGACTAGAAAATCACTAGGGCCCACTGCTCAGCCAGTCTGACTAAAAACAGCAGCACAAGGGTCAGAGAGAGAGACTCTTTCTCAAGGAAATGTGTAAATGAGTAATAGAAGAAGACAGCCGACATTCTCCTCTGGCCACCATATATGTACATAGGAGGGATTTGCAGCTGCACACATATGTGCATAACCCCACAGACACACCACAGCACATGCACACAACATATCATGCATACTACACACACATACACAAAAAAAAGAAAAAAATGTTAGCTCTACACTTACCCTTTATAGGTAAGCCATTCCCATGGCTCAAGATCATACTATGGACAAAGGCAGCCAGTGCAAAGCTATTCAACTGTCCCTTGTCCCCACACTTGCCAGCTGCCATCATGATGCCCTTGCAGTTAGTGGTTATTATTGTGCTGTTACTCATTTCCTCACATGTATACTGCAGCATTTTACATATATTCAAGTAAGTATAAAACCTGTTTTCTCTTATTCCATATTATTTTAGAAAAAAATGATAGCATTTTCACTGTTTCCTAAAATTATTATTTTTCAGATATTTAAATTCATTACTTATTTGCAAACAGACAGAGAGAGGGTAGAGACAGAATGAGAATGGGCACCCTATTTGCCACTGAAAACAAACTCCAGACACTTCTGCCACTTTGTGCATCTGGCTTTATGTGGGTACTGAGGAATCAAAGCTGGGCTATCAGGCTTTGCAAGCCAGCACCTTTAACCACAAAGAAATCTCTCCATCCCATCACTGTTTTGCCCCTTGTTTTCTTCACTACATACCATATTGAAATATCTTGAAGATATTTTCCGTATCAGTACATAAGGTGTTTCCTCATTCTTTATACATCTGGATAGTGTAACCTAATTTCTTAGTCTCCTTTGAGGAACATCTTTGTCTTGTCAATATTTTGCTATCATCAACCATGTCACAATGAATAATACATAGAATTTCACAAATGAACAAATATTGCTCTAGGAAAAAAATCTCTATATGTAGAATTGCAGGAACAATGAGTATATATGCTTTTATAATTTTGATGATCATTTCAAATTACTCACCTTAGGGCTAGAATACTAAATTTTGAGGAGACAGCTTTCTGAGTCAGGTTGTAGATTCTTTCTCCCCTTGTCACCAACCCATGTCACATGAAGTGTGCATTCAATGGCTTAGCCAGGGATTGTCTTTTGTAATGTCTAAAATATTCAACAGCAACTATGGTTGGATATGGTTTGAGTGCCCATCCCACCAAAGCTTCTTGTTGTGAGACCCAGTCCCTAATGGGAGGAACTGAGAAAATGGACATTTATTTAGAGGCGCAGGCTTTAGGAAGGGATAAGGATTAGATAAGAACCCCATGATTGAACCCTGGTGGCTTTATGAAAAGAGGGAAAGAAAACAGAAGGCAGAAAGACAAACATCAGGTAATTGCTCTCATTTGCAGTTCCTAGATTTTATATAGTTACATACACGTATGTATGTATGTATGTATGTATGTATGTATGTATAAAATGAAAATAGAAGTGAAATTGCTGGGAAACAAAGGGGACAAATGCAGGGGGGTGCAGAAGAGAGGATAGGGGGCTATGAGACAGAAAATACTCAACATACAATATGTACTTATATGAATGACCCAGATATACTGCTTCTGGGCATACACCCAAAAGATTCTGTATCCTACCAGAGATACCTGCACATCCATATTAATTGCTGCTCTATTTACAAGTAGAATTGGAATCAACCTAGATATCCACCAAGTGACTGGCTAATGACAACATGGTACATATATATACATAATGAAGTTTTATTAAGCTTGAAGGAAAAATGAAAATTTCAGGAAAATAGATGGAACTGGAAAAGATTATACTAAATGAGGTAATCCAGGTCAAGAAAGATACAAAAATTGCATGTTCTCTCTCATATGAAGTTGCTAAATTTTAATGTTTATATATAAGTAAATAAGGAGATGTGAGAGTGAGTGTAGTCTATGGATCGAGTTAGGAGACCATGAAAGGGAAAAAGAGGTGATGAGAAAGAGGGTGGGGAGAACAAAAGGAAATATAGTATAAAAGCAGAAAGGAGGCTATGGTGGGAGGAGGGCATAACAGTGAAGGGGAGGGGAAAAGAGGGAAGGGAAACAAAAAAACATTTTTTTTAAAGACAACATAATGAAACCTAATTCATTTTTTCTTTGATTTTTCTGAGGTAGGGTCTCACTCTAGCCCAGGCTGACCCGGAATTCACTATGGAGTCTCAGGGTGGCCTCGAACTCGCGGCGATCCTCCTACCTCTGCCTCCCGAGTGCTGGGATTAAAGGCGTGTGCCACCACGCCCGGCTGAAACCTAATTCTTTATATGCTGGTTAAAAAAATATAAACCCTTTTATAAAAAGATTCTGCAATCAAGAAGGCCATCCTGGTAATGCGCATCTGTAATCTCAGCCCTCAGAAGGCCAAGACAGAAGGATGACTACAAGTTCAAGACTAGCCTGGCCTACATAGTGAATTCCTGGCTATAGAGTGTGACTCTGCCTCAAAAACAAGAAAACAAGTAACACAACATTAAAATGCCATCCCCAGTTATGGTCCCTTGTTCTTGGACCTCCAAAGCTGAAATAAACCTTTTTTCTTTATAATCTTCTTTTCTTTTTTACTGGATTCTTGGCAACAGAAAACGGGCCAATGCAGAGATTGACAGCAAGAAATGACACAGCCACAGTGGGAACAAATAGGGCCATCTAACTTCCCTGCTCCCAAGAAAAAAAAAGAGGTTATACCAGGGGTAGCTATGAGAGTCAGTCAACAATTTCTTGAGGGGCATACTGACAGGCCTCCAGACGGTGGGGCTGTGTATCCTCCACCGTGAAGTCATCTGAAGGGAAGATCCTTAGTGCCCCACCATGCACTATGACCTCTTGATGTAGGGTCCTTTATTGAATTATAAATACTTTCTGAAAGTGTTGACACCTTAAATAGCTAAAAGTAATCAAAATAGACCTTGTATCTGTAATTTTCATGCAAGGGTGTCCAACTCATGGGCTGTGTATAAAACACGTATGAGCCAGCATATATATAAATATGGCCCAACACAAAAATCATAAATTCATTTAAAACATGAGATTTAAAAAAATATTTTATTTTTACTTATTTATTAGAGAGAGAGAGAGAGAGAGAGAGAGAGAGAGAGAGAGAAAAGAACGGGTGCACTAAGCCTCTAGCCACTGCAAACGAACTCCAGATGCATGTGCCACCACACACATCTGGCTTATGCAGGTACTGGGGAATTGAACCTGGGCCCTTAGACTTTGAAGGCAACTGCCTTAACCACTAAGCCATCTATGCAGCCCCTTTTATGAGATTTTTTTCCGCAATTTTGGTAACTTTTGTTTTTTGACATTTTCATACATATATATTACATTTTGATCACATTTGCCCCACATTATCCTCCTTTACCCCCCACAGTCTCAGTGTGTTCCTTCTCATTGCTGACCAGTGACCATGTCATGGAAGAGAATGACTCCCCATCTTGACAGCAAGCTTCAACTGTCATTGGCTCATTAGGAAGGGGAGTGTTCTCCCAAGCCCCTCCTGTCTATGTAACAGAATGGTACCTGGCTCCATCATTATGGTGAGCACAGTTTTTGAGCCCGAAGTTTGTGGATGACTGCTTGGTACAATGACACACATGCATGGCATGTAAATACGTATGCTCTCATAACCTGCACGCCATGGAATGTGTGACCCGAGACAGTTCTTCACCTAGTGTGGCCCAGAGAAGCAAAAGGTCAGATAGCCCCATCAGATGGAAAGATAGAAGAACTAAAATCTTTTGGGATATCCAGGCAATAAAATGCTAAACTGAATTTGAGGTCGGTCCATGTTAATTGCTCTATGCTTCGTACAAAACCCAAGTGATTTTCCTATTAGATAATCTGAACTCTTTGTAAGCATTTTGCCTACCATGTCAGAAAAGGAAACTTTATTAATGTACAAACTGCAATATAAAGAATTTAATACTCTCTTGGAAGCATGGACTATTGAAGTTGGAAGATACCCGAGAGAATGTCAGACATAATCCTTCATTTCACAAATGAGGAAGTTAAAGAAAAGTGTCAAAATTTATAGTCCTCTTAGTCATCAGAGCTGGGAAAAGTAGAAAGTAATTGGCTTGGAGATGATGTGGATGAAGAGGACAGAGGCTCATCAGTCCCTCTTCTAGAGGGGAGACAGATCTATAAGGACAATGTTGTTTCACATTGGACACCCTTCCAATTCACTGGGCTCAACATTGATAAATGACGGTTTCTAACATAAGAGAGATAGCATGACAGACATCTCATCAAGACAGCAGAACACCCAAACATTTTTTGTTTGTTTGTTTTATAAATGAGGGAAGCAGGGCCTTTGGCTAGGAGGATCTGTGCCCCATACAGGGTCCCCCACCTTTCAGACTGAGAAGCACCGCACAGCCTCTGTCCATTCTACTCAGCCCTCAAAATTTGTCACAAGTTCAAGACAAGCCTACATGGCAAGCTCCGGGCCAGCCTTTCAGCCTTACGTACATCTTAAAAAAAAAAAAAGTTGCAAAAAAAAAAAAAAAGGTTGAATGTGCTAACTAGCACCTTTAATCCCAGCACTTCAGAGGCTGAGGTAGGAGGAATCAGGCCAGCCTGGACTACAGAGTGAGTTTCAAGAGTGAGATCTTGCCTCAAACCAAAACAAAAAGAACAAAATGGAGAGAAAAGCACACACCTGAACCTTGTGCTTAATGAGTACAGAGTACCTGTTACTGACAGAGGGCGTTTAGTATTAGAAAATCAGGCCTAGAAACTGGGAAATTCTTACCTCTGCCAAACTCAGTGAACACCTACGAGGTCTTGCAGCTGACAAGCTCGGAGAAGCTACCCTTGTGCCACGTGGGGTTGAGTGCTGTTGGCAGCGGCTGTCTGACCTGCGGGGCAGGGGCACAGACAAAGGCTGGGAGGCACACCTGTAGGATCCACACACAGGGGGTGGTGCCTCACCAGAACCAGGACTGAACTGTCGAACAGTGAAGGTCAGAAGGGCATCAGGGAGTCACACAGCTAGTACCCAGGAGCAGGCCTGAAAGTGCCCTGGCCTAAGAAACAATCTTAAATCTCAGAGGATACTTGGGACTTTGGAAATATCTTAAATTGGTAAAGTGGGGACCTTTGAAATTGGACTGAATACAATTTACAATGTGTGATGGTTTTGAATCTATTGGGGGTCAGGGGTGGAAGGTGGTAGTTTGAATAGATGGCCCCTAATATATTCAGTGTTTTATTAGTTTGTAGTTTGGATCTGCAGCCACTTGGCTGGAGGAGGTGTCACTGGGCAGTGTAGCCCTAAGGTGCGGTGATGGGTTTGAAATTCCAATCTAAAGATATACAAAATGTGTCTATTTGGAGTTCCTAAATTGTGCTATGTGGCTTTGGCTTTTGGCTTTTCTCTCTCTGCTTGGTCCCGAGAAAGCAGGCCAGCTTCTTCTGCCATTATGGAACTTCCCCTGGATCTGTAAGCTTCAATAAACCCCTTCTTCCACTTAAAAAAAAAAAGCAGCACACATTTTCTCTCTCTCTCTGTCTCTCTCCCTCTTTCTTTCTCTCAAATAAATAAATAAGTAAAATATATTTTTTAAAAAGGAAACAAAAAGGGCTGGAAAGATGGCTTACTGGTTAAGGCGTTTGCCTGCAAAGCCAAATGATCCCAGTTCAATTCTCCAGGACCCACATAAGCCAGATGCACAAGGGGGCTCATGCATCTGGAGTTCATTTGCAGCGGCTGGAGGCCCTGGAGTGCCCATCCTCTCTCTCTCCCTCCCTCTCTCTATGTTTCTACCTCTTTCTCTCTCGCAAATAAACACATGAATAAAATATATTTAAAAAAAAGAAAGCAGCACAAAAGCAAGACTCATGTTCCTTGACTATGGACTGGATTGTGTTCAACATTATAAAGGGAAGTTTCTGAAAACACAATCCTCTTCCAGAATCGAAGTCAGAAAGGTCACACACTTTGCTCTGGATCACGTGCCAACTTTAACTCCTCCTCATAAAGGCGGCAAAATAGAAAGCTGTGGTGACGTGGGAAGAAGAGAGAGCATGGGAGAAGGAAGACACTCTGTTCCCAGCATCTGATGTGCTTTCTGTGCTGGGAAAAGCAGGGACCGTCAGACACCACTGATGGAGTACAAATGGCCCACAGAGGCAGTGTTTGCTTTCCTAAGGGCATCTTGTCAAAACCAGTAAATAAACTGCTTACTTAGGGCCAACATGATCCTTGAGTCTGTAGCATTCCCCTCTCATTCCCAAGTCTGGGCAGTGTCCCTCGTAAATCCACCACGCAACTTTGTTTATTAAGGAAAATTCTTTAAATTTAACATTGTTAAAACTGCACGCTGGGGCTGGAGAGTGGCTTAGTGGTTAAATCGTTGGCCTGTGAAGCCTAAGGACCCAGGTTCAGTTCTCCAGAACCCACTTAAGCCAGATACACATGATGACACATGTGTCTGGAGGTCATTTGCAGTGGCTAGAGGCCCTGGCATGCCCATTCTGTCTGTCTGTCTCTCTGTCCTTCTCTCTCTTTGTCTCATAAATAAATATTTTTTAAAAAACTGCACTCTTGGCTGAAGAGATAGCTTGGTGTTTAAGGCACTTGCCTACAAACCCAAAAGACACAGGTTCAATTCCCCAGGACCCATGAAAGCCAGATGCACAAGATGGCACGTGCATCAAGAGTTCATTTGCAGTGGTTAGAGGCCCTGGCATGCTCACTCGCTCGCTCTCTCTCCTTTAATAAATTCAACAACTTTGCTTGATATTTTGCTCTTTTTGAAATTCATTTCTTCATCAAGCTACTAATCCCAGTTTTTACTGAATAGAGGTCCCTAAGAGAAAAAAAGAACTCCTCTTCAGGCTGCAGTGGAGGGTGGAGTGGAGCTGTGCCTCTCTCCATCCCCAGGGATACCTAGACAATCCATGATACTCCAGGGACGTGAGTAACTCTGACTCACTAGTGTGCTCCGTTTGATAGTGTTCATCAAGGACACTGGAACTTCAAGTATGGTCTATGAACCCTCACCCAGGAGCTGGTTGGAAAGAGAGACTCTTATACTGTGTCTCAGCCATACTGCATCTAAATTGGCTTTTTGATAGGTCCCTGAGCAATTTCTATGTATATTAAATTTGTGACCACTATGTTGGACCTGGTACTTTCTCTGTGCCATACAGTGTCTATCCATTTACCAATATATTCTGGATTAAGAGCCTTATACTCTCTTTCCTGATGTCAATGATGTTAATTTGTCTGTAACTTTGATCATTTGGACATAAACTCTTATCCATTCAGAGCGTCAAGGTCCACAATGTCCCTACTCCTCCCCAATGGGCTGTTGAGTGATTTCAAGACATCAGCCTTGCATGATTGTCCTCCTGTTGGCCTAGAGTCATTTAACACTTACTACACAATTGGTTACTTTTTCTTCCCTGTGTCATATAAATGATACTAACCTACAATGGCTATTGTTTACTGTATTAATGTTCACACCTTATCCTCCAAAGCTAATTTCATCTGATAACTGAAGGACTCTTCTCTGGCCCCAAAAGAAAAACAGGCTCTCTTTGAGTTCATGACCCATGAACTAACATTGACTTAAGCCACCCATAAATAACAAAGAAACAATCAACCCATATCCTGACCCACAAACAACCCTTAACCACATTGAAACTTCTGGGGCATTATAACCTTTGAGACCATACTCCCCAAATCACTTCTCAGAAAATACCCTCAACAGCCCCTGGCCTCCCACCCACACCTGCTCCTTTGAACTGGATATGTTTATAAGCTTCCCTTTGGCTCTGATGAGACACAGAGAGCCTTTAGCCCATGACAGAGGTATCTGTCCCTCACCACTTATTGTACTTGTAATAAATGGGTTCCTTCTGTCCCAGTTCGAGTCTGCTGTCTTTTTCTTCAACTTTCCTTACATTTATTGGTGCTGAAAATTCGGGACCCCTCCCCTCAGGGGTCTTCAGGGCTGAAGCCCCCTCCTTGCTGCCGGCAGCTCACGCCTTCTGGAGCACCGACACTCGCCATACGCACTAAAGGGCTAAACAGCCAACAGTTGCGACCCATAGGCCTTTGCTTACGGGCCGGGGGGTGACACTGGTGTTTTGGTGTAACCCCAGCCTGAGCTCTGACTCTTTCACATTGCTTGCATGTTCCCTCTCCCTAGGCTCCTCCCCTTCCCTTCCCCCAGGCTCTTGAACTCCAGAGGAAAGGTCATTTGCTGTCACACCACATCTCGCCCATCACCTTCAAATTTCCAAGCCAAAAGTCTCCCACACTGTACTCTGCCTGTACAATCTCAAAGGAGGCTCCAGGAGCTTACCCTCTTTGCTAAGTCCACAGACACCTTAAAAATTATGAATGTGGAGACTCCTCCTCCTAATCCTTGGGACCTTCCTCCTTTTCACTGCCCACCCTAAGCCTCAGAGACATCACAAGTGGTGGGACAGGTCACTTCTTAGGTCAACCTTAGTCCAAAATGGGACCCAAATTGTCAGTTCCAAAGGACGTGCCTTTGGCTTGCCCCAGGGCTAACCACAAAGAGCTCCGATTAATAGAGTTTCAGCCCTCAAAACAAATTTGGATCTCCACTCAGATCTGGCCTCAATAAGACCTAGACATTGGCAGTCGCTGGCCAGGTTTTGGCACTTCCAACTTCAATATACTCACGTATCTCCACAGTTATGTCTAACCAAACGACAAGTGGTCTGAGGTACCCTACCTCCAAGGTTTCTTTGCTCTCCGCTCCAATGCCTCCCTTTGCTCCCCCTGCTCCATTTCCCAAATCTTGCACTATCAGGCAGGCCTCTCTAACAATCTCCCCCAAAAAACATCCAAACCTCCTCCTTTGAGCCAGCCAATGAATCTCCTCGCAATACTCCCACCTCCCATGGTTTTCATTCTTCCCCATCTGCATCTTCTGCACCTGCAACTCTCTCTCCGCAGCGACTTCTCTCCCTGGTTCTCCCCATTCCACCTCAACTGCCCCTTCATCATCTCTCAAATCCTCTGCCTCAACCTTACCCACTCACCCCACTCACCCCACTTCTACCATCATCTGCCTCCCTCTCCTTCACTTGCCTCTTCCAGTAGAAATGTCACACCTGAAACTGGAGTGTTTCCCTTGCATGAGGTAGTGAGGCAGGACGGGCCTACCCAAGTTCATGTTCCATTCACATTAAATGAAATGAACCTTACTCAACAGAAATTAGGCTCTTTTTTTAAAAAAAAACCCAACATTTCGGAAAACAATTCACACAATTGACTAAAATTTACTGTCTAACTTGGAGTGATATCTATCACACCCTTAACTCCATTCTCACTCCTGATGAATGAGAACATATTTGGAAAGCTGCTCGGGCTCAATGAACAAGATTCCTAATCCCTGACCCCGGTACAAATAGCACTCCCTGATACAGACCAGAATTAGGACTGCCAAACAAATGCAAATAACCTTAGGCACAGCTAGTGTGGTGGTTTTAATAGAATAGATGGCCCCCAATATATTCAGTTGTTGGTTTGTAGTTTGCATCTGCAGCCACCTGGCTGGAGTCAGTCAATGTCACTGGGTGGATCTTAAGGTGTGGTGGTGGGTTTCAGATTTCAATCTAAATATATGCAAAGTGTGCCTAGCTAGAGTTCCTGAAGTGTGCTGCTGCTTTTGACCTTTAGGCTTGTGCTTCTCTCTCTCTCTCTGCTTGGGCCTGTGAAAGCAGGCCAGTTTCTTCTGTTTTTATGGAACTTCCCCTGGATCTGTAAGCTTCAATAAATCCCTTCCTCCATAACTGTGCCTGGTCTGGAAGTTCATCTCAGTGAACCTGAAGCTGTCTGATACAGAATTTGGTACCGAGGAGTAGGTTGAGATGAACCTTACTATGTGGATGTTGATCTTTTGGAACCTTTGTTTTGGAGGAATAGGCATGGAATTGGTGCTTGCAACTGAAGATGTCTTCTGGAGTGGTAAGCCCAGTTTTATGGACTATTCTGATGAGAGTTTGAGAATGCTAAGTGCAGACAGCATTGAACTTCGAGGCTTGGCTTATGAGCTTTCTAAGGGGAAGGGAAGACTGCAGAGGACTTTGTTGGAACTGGGTTACTGGCATAAGGGCTGGCTGCGTCCTGCTGCCCAGGCCCAGAGAATTTGATCAAAGTTAAATTTGTAATGGACTGATGTGCTTGGCTAAAGATTTTGGACTGAGAGATTTAAGATTTTAAGCTGGAAAACCTCAAGCAAGTTAAAATTACAGGCACTGAGACTGGTTGTAGGTTATTGAATCTGCTATTGTCAAACACATTAGCAATCTTAAGGAAGATGGTCCAATTGCTTTACCATGGAAAGGATGCCTGAGGAAAGACTATTACAGAAATGCAGACACTTTTGGAAAGAGTTGACTGGAGAAGGAACCTGCTTTTCAAGGCTATGATTTGTTTTATCCCTGAATTAAGAATATGGCTGTGTCCTGCACACCTGGTATTGGTTTCAGAAGCATGAAAAATGCATGGAGTGGCTGTGAATTGCACATGCTTCCAGGAGCTGCTGCTGAGATGCAGCATGAGGTAGGGCCTGATGCCCTGATAGGCTGAAAGAGCCTTTGGAAAATGTGAGGAGTGGTCAAGAATTGCACATGGTTCCAGGAGCTGCTGCTGAGACGCAGCATGAGGCAGGGCATGATGCCCTGATAGGCTGAAAGAGCCTTTGGAAGATGGACCGTGGTTTGCATGAAGACCTGAAGATGTTTTGTATATACCAGGACTGTGCAAGGGCTACCATAGAGCACATTGTTGGCCTGGGATGGAAGTGTTCCCCGGCTACTCTGCCCAGCTGGAGAGGTGGAATTGGAAAGTCTGGAGACTGTTAGTCTCTGGATATATTGAACTTGAACTGCAGAAGTTTGATGGTTGTTGAGTTTGCATTGTTTCAGTTTCTCCTTGCTATGCCTTATACCAGTTGAAAATGTTTACTCTGTGTGTTTATATGTTAGAAATGTTTAACTTGTTTGATTTTACATGTCTTCATATCTTAAATTGGTCAAGGCTGTGAGGACCTTTGAAATTGAACTGAATACAATTTACAATGTGTGATGGTTATAAATCTATTGGGGGCCAGGGGTGGAATGTGGTGGTTTGAATAGAATAGATGGCCCCCAATATATTCAGTTGTTTGTATGTAGTTTGCATTTGCAGCCACCTGGCTGGAGGCAGTGCCATTGTGTGGATCTTAAGGTGTGGTGGTGGGTTTCAGATTTCAATCTAAAGATATGCAAAGTGTGCCTACCTGGAGTTCCTGAAGTGTGCTGTGGCTTTTGACCTTTAGGCTTGTGCTTCTCTCTCTCTCTCTCTGCTTGGGTCTGTGAAGGCAGGCCAGTTTCTTCTGTTTTTATGGAACTTCCCCTGGATCTGTAAGCTTCAATAAATATCCCTTCCTCCATAACTGTGCGTGGTCTGGAAGTTCATCTCAGCGAACCTGAAGCTGTCTGATACAGCTAGCTTATGGTCACTTGTCACCTGAGGGGATGCACCAGCAAGCACATGGCAGAATGAATTTTGACAAGTTAAAGGAAATAACTCAAGGTCCTATTGAAAACCTAGCCCTTGTTCTTAACCGTCTATCTGAGGCCATTACAAATATACAAATGTGGGTATTAATTCTAGAGAAGGAACACCCCTCCTCCATGTTCACTTCCTAGGTCAATCAGTGCCAGATATTAGACGAAAACTAAAGAGACTAGTAGAGGGTCCCATGACGCTCCATGAGGAGATCTCAGACCTTGCCTTCAAAGTTTTCAAAGGTAGAGAAGAGGCAAGAAAGGCAAAACAGAGAAAATGACCAACAATGGAGGGAACATCAAAAAGAATGCCAGGCTGATTTTCAGCTTTTGGCCCCAACCCTCCAATAGCCCCAGTCAAAATCCTTGCCCTCACTATCCATTGCCCAGAAATGGGGTAAGCCCCCAGGTTGGTGTTTCAGGTGTAACCAGTCAAGCCATTGGGCAAAATACTACCCTAACCCTCAACTCCCTCCAAGACTTGCCCCAGCTATGGGCAATGGGAACACTGGAAGATGGACTGCCCAACAATCCGCTGTGCCACCTGTCAGCAGGTATCCCCACATACCTTGGTACAATAAGAGGTCAGAGTTCCTGACCCCAAGCAGGACTAGAGCCTGGCTCAAAGGAACTCAGGGTTCAAGGAACAGAAGCTGGTAAAAGAGTTTCTCTTCTGTTGGATACTGGAGCCTCTTATTTTCTACTTACTTCTTGGCAAGGACCTACTTTGCCCATCAACATCATCATCATGGGAGTCTCTGGAATACCCTACAACCCTTCCTGCATCCCCCCTCTCTTTTTACAATTTGGTGATCTAACTCCCACACATTCTTTTATTCTAATGTTCCACTGCCCCACTCCACTTTTAGGAAGAGACCTTTTCTCCAAACTCAAAAGCATCTCTCTACATACCCCCCTTTAAATGCCATCTCTATTTTCTTATTACACTTGGACTCTGACTCTGGAAAGTCTCCATCCCTAACCCAAGCCTCTACCTCCTCCCTTCTGCTTACCATAAAGCCTCTAATATGGGACATCTCTAATATTGCTATAGACTCCCACCACTCCCCAGATCTTCTCTTTCTCAAAGACTCCTCTTTCTATCTATCCCAGTATCAATACCTATTGTCTCTGGCCACTGCCACAGTTTAAAACCTATTATCCAACACTTCCTTTCTACCAAAGTCCTCAGTCCTCACCCCCACCTCCTCACCTCACAATGCTCCCATCCTGGGAATCAAAAAAAAACCTAATGGCACTTACAGTTTAGTTGAGGAACTCCACAAAATTAATCAAGCTATTATTCCCACCTTCCCTACACACTACTCTCCTCCATACTTTCTGGCTCAACATTCTTTTCTGTCTTTGATCTAAAAGATTCCTTCTTCACAATCTCACTAGACCCTCAATCCAGGCCACTTTTGCCTTCACATGGGAGGACCCTGACACCCTCCAAACCCAGCAGTTCACATGGATTGTTCTACCCCAAGGTTTTGGGGATAGCCCCACTATTTTGGACAAGCCCTACAAAAGAACTGGCTTCCCTGAACCTTAAACCCACCTTCCTTCTCCAGTATGTAGATGATCTCCTCATCTCTAGCCCCACTGCTGAACTTAACCCAAAACATGCAACCATCCTGCTTAATTATTTAGCTATCAAGCCTCTGAGGATAAAGCCCAAATCTGTAAAACCTCTGTTGTGTACCTTGGTCTCCCCATCTCAAAGGATGGCAAAAACTATCCCTCCTTCCAGAATTTAAGACTGCCTGAACTACCCTCTACCTCACACTAAATGAGAGCTACTTGTACTACTTGGCCTCTTCAATTTCTTCCATATCTGGATTCCAAGCTTCTTCCTTATTGCTCAATCCATATATAAGATCACCATAGGAACCTCTCCTAACCTCACATTCCCTACAAATCCCCATCAATCTCCTTAAAGGATCCTTGTCTATTGCTTCCACTTTCTCCCTGCCTGACGTTAACAAACCTTTTTTCTACTTTCTACACACTAATAAGGGCCAAGCCTTAGCCATCCTCTGACAAAAAGGAAGTGACACTTATTGTTCCCTTGCATACTTCTCCAAACAATTAGATATGGTAACTCAGGTCTGGCCTTCATGCCTCCAAAACCCTCCAGCTGCAGCTCTCCTTGTTCCCAAGGAGATCTCCCTTCATAGCCCTTAACACATCCTCACTACACACTCACTCAAGGACCTACTCAGTCATCAGACTTTTCTTGCTCTCCCACTGTCCCAAATCCAAACCCTCCATGCCTACCTTCTCTATCCCAACCTTACCTTAGAACAGTCCCACCTTTAAGCCCCACAACCCTTCTGCTCATTAAGTCCTCCACAATGCCCCCAACCTAGCATGAAATCCTTGACCTCTGCCTAAATCTATTCTCACACATCTAGGACACCCCTTGCCTGATGCTCCTGACTGGCTCATTGATGGCAGCACCCTCAAATAAGAACCCTTCATCACTGGGTATGCTATCCTCCAGGGAGACCCCACTTACCCACATAACCCCCATGTAATAGAAGACAAATCCCTACCACCCCATACCACCTCCCAACAGGCTGAACTCATAGCCCTGACTGGGGTCCTAACCCATGCTGTCACCCACCATGTCAGCATCTACACTGACTCAAAATACGCTTATAGGCCAGGCGTGGTGGTGCACATCTTTAGTCCCAGCACTCGGGATGCAGAGGTAGGAGGATCACCGTGAGTTCAAGGCCACCCTGAATTCACATAGTGAATTCCAGGTCAGCCTGAACTAAAGTAAGACCCTACCTCTAAAACCAATATATATATATATATATATATATATATATATATATATATATATATATATATAAAATATCATCCACTACCACATCCTGATTTGGAGAGAAAGGGGTTTCCTCACCCAAAAAGGGCTCTCCCATCATTAATTTCGTCTACATTCAGAAACTTTTGGAGGCAGCACTACTCCCCACTCAAGCTGTTATCCTCCACTGTAAAGGTCATCAAAGGGACAAAAAGTACATTTCCATACTTAACAACTTAGTTGATACCAAAGCACGTGACACAGCCCTCCTATACCCCCAATGCGCCCTACACAAATCTCTCCATATATCACCTATGGAAAATGAAGAAGCTGACTTGTTCCTCCTGAACAACAAGCCTTTCACTCCCCAAGACTCACTATCCACCAAAATATCCTCTCCTACCTTCATTCTATATTTCATCCTTCTACCCATACCTACTTTCCTTCCTCAAAAACTCATAACGTCAGACCTGATGATAAACTGTTCTTACAAAATTCAACCTCTTCTTGAACCACCTGCCAAAAAACCAATCCCAACTCCAATATTTGACTTCTCGGTTTCAGACCCAGCAAATGAGGGGACCACTCCTGCCTCAGACTGGCAGATCGATTTCACTTTCACTCACATGCCTCCTGTAAGATGCTTTATATATCTTCTGGACCTTGTTGATACTTTTTCAGGTTGGACAGAAGCCTTTCCCACCACTAACAAAAGGACTTCCACCATAGCCCATCTCCTCTTAACTGAACTGGTCTCCAGGGTTGGCCTACCTTCCTCCTTACAATCAGACAATGGCCCTGAATTTGTCTTGTCCATCACCCAACACATAGTCTCCACCCTCCATATCCCCTCTAAAGTTCATATTCCTTACCATCCCCAATACTCAGGGAAAGTGGAAAGAATTAACCAAGCTCTCAAGGAAATTCTAACTAAACTAACCCTAGAACTAAAACTAGATTAGGTAAAACTCCTACCCCTAGCTCTCCTCAACTGCCATGGTCTTCCTCAAAAACCAACAACCATCAGTACATTTGAACTGATTTACAGCAGGCCTATCCTTCACTCGGGACTCATACCCAACAGAGTCCCACCTACCCCACCAAGGTTTCTTTTCTCGGGACAGAGCTGTGGAAAACAACAGATACCAGCCTCCAAGCCCTAGTCCCAAACACCCCTCCAATAGCTCTTAATGTGGGAGACCTAGTCTCTATCTCCTCCGGTACTCACCCCTCCTTACAACCTAAATGGCAAGACCCCATAAAGTCATTCTCTCACTCCCACTGCTGCCAAACTTCAAAACCTCACTCCTTGGTTTCATCTTTCTCACCTCACAAAGGCACCTTCTATTCTCCCTTCCATTGCCTTGGGACCCACTAAACTTAAGATCTCATGCCTCTCACCCATCCCGGAAGAGCCCACAGACAATGCCATTAATATAATGTCACCTCTTCCAGATTCTTCAGATGTCACTGGATCTCCATCAATTTCCTCTCTTCCTGGAGGATCTGCTGAGGGGTATATGGTTAACACCATGACCTATCCACAAACTTGACCAGCTGTTGAATGCCATTGAGATCCTTTGGTTACAAAGGACCTTTATGTTCTTTCAGACCCATCAAATTGAATTCTTCACTGTTGTCCTTCACTTTCACCTTTAAGGGGAATGATCTGCCTCTCTTGCCTCTTATCCTGTCAAACATATTCATCATTCTTCTTACTCTTGTATCAATCTCCACACCTCCTTCTGATTGGACTTGCTTTGACAAACTACTTCTTACACTTTTTGTCTAGACAGCAGTTTTATTGGTCATAAAATGTCACCCCTTCTTTTACGTGTCTTACTTCTCCTCCTGCCAATCCTCATTGGATAGTCCTCTCCTCCAAACCCCTCTTCCTTTTACCAACATAAACTAGTCTGGGAGGCCTCCTTCTATCTCTCAGATTCTCATATTCCTCTGAACGTACCTACCTGCCCCCCACATGGGCCATGCATGCACCCTGTTCTTCCGATGGTGCAGGGCCACATTCCTGAGGCTTACTCCCACTTCCACCACTTGTTGCGAAGGCACTGGATCCCCTATCCACCCCCTCTGTAATGGTTACACAAATGGTTTCAAGTATGACCAGACTACTAGGAAAGACATAATTGAATACATAAGTGCATATGCCACATCTCCTGCTCTACCAGTGACTGTGGGGGTCCCTCCTGGCTATTCCCCAAATACTGCATCTGCGTAGACTTTGCGTCTTCTCAGAGAAACTGGAAAGGGATCCCCCTATCAGGACAAGGAGTTCAAAAGTTAAGAAGAGTCCTGGAACTTGGAGGCACACTCTGGGGATTGGTTTGGGAAATCACTGTCAGTACCCTCAACTGGGGAACTCACACCTTGGATTGACATGGTGGATCAACTGCATGGGATGCTATGGTCCTAACTACTCCCCAATAATCTTCAGAATTATGATCAAGGAAGCTAATATTTCTTTACCTGTAAGTAAAACTCTCTAGACCCCTGGGCTCCTGCCCAACAGCCTGGCCCTAATGCTTATCAACACCCTAAACATCCTGACCCCCCCCCATTAATAGAAATGATAGCCCTAGCTAACACTAGCCATGAAATGCTCAAACAAGCTGATCCAGAATTAGGAAGTGACTGCTGGATCTGTCTTAGGGCAGGACAAACTTCTTACACAGGAATCGGACTCTCCAGCCTCACATTCCCTAACACCCACACAAAAAAAGGATGCTTGTCTAGATGGGCCCCATTCCAGTCATCAGTGAACCACAATGCATCACCTCACACCCCAATTCCATGGCCCCAGAGGGCACATATTTCACCTGTCCTGACAGAATCCACACCAGTTATCCCAGGGGCCAATGTGATATGATTTTCCTAGCCCCAGATCTAGATATTCTCTCAGGTCATGAGGTTAAGCCATATCTATCACCCACACTCAGGAACAAAAGATACCCTATTTTACTTCCAGTACTACTGGGAATAGCTATTGTTGGGACCACAGACACAGGGCCCACAGCTTTAGGTCTCCAACAAAGTCAACTCACACACCAACTTAAGAAGGATCTCTTCCTGCTCCAACAGAGTGTAGTCACCCTCCAAACCCAACTTGACTCCCTAGCAGAAATGTTATTACGGAACAGGAGAGGACTTGATCTCATGACGGCAGAAAAGGGGGAAATTGTGCTTTTCTCTATGAGGTGTGTTGTTTCTATGCTGAATAATAGTCAGAGAGAATGCTAGACAACTTTTAGAAAATATAAAAACTAGGGCTGGAGGAATGGCTTAGTGGTTAAGGGATTTTCCTGCAAAGCCAAAGGACCCAGATTCGATTCCCCAGGACCCACGATAGCCAGATGCACAAGGGGCGCATGCATCTGGAGTTCGTTTTTAGTGGCTGGAGGCCCTGGTGCACCCATTCTCTCTCTCTCTCTCTCTCTCTCTCTCTCTCTCTCTCTCCCTCTTTCTCTGTCAAATAAATAAATAAATAAAAATATTTAAAAAGTAAATATGGTTCCAATATACAATCCCAATAGAAGGATACCTGGGTCTCCTGGAGCCCATGGTTGACTCCTTTTGTAGGAACTGCCATCATAATCCTGCTAATTGTTTCCTTTGGTCCCTGTTTTTACATATGTCTCTCTGATTTTCTCCAGGAAAGAATCCATGATTTCACATCACAAAGAGTGACAGAATTCTTCATGGCAGGCCAATACTAGCTCTTCGAAGACTTTGGACCCCACTCCTCATCGGACATTACCTATCTCTTTCTATAGAAGGCTAGAGCCCCTCTCAACAGGAAGTCATACCCATGACCTTCGCCCTTTTCCTTTTTGGTCCAATCTCTTAAATCCCTTCAGAGTCTGAATATAAAGGATTCTTCTCCCGCCCAAAAAGAAAAAAACAGGGTCTCCTTGAGTTCATGACCCACGGACCAACATTGACTTAAGCCATCCATAAATAAGAGAGAACCAATCAATCCATATCCTGACCCGCAAGCAACCCTAACCACAGTGAAACTTCTGGGGCATTACAACCCCTGAAACCATACATGCGGAATCATTTCTTGGCAAATAAACTCAACAGCCCCTGGACTCCCCCCCACACCTACTCCTTTGATCTGTACATGTATAAGCTTCACTGCAGCTCTGGTGAGACACAGAGAGCCTCTGGCCTGTACAGAGGTCTCTGCCCTTCACCATTTATTGTACTTGTAATAAATGGTTTCCTTCTGTTGCAGTTCAAGTCAGCTCTTTTTCTTCAACTCTCCTTACAATAGCAACAAATTGAAACCTGCCCTGTGTCTCAAGTTCCCATGAGAAACCTTTGCTTATGTATCTGCTTATTGTTGTTGTTTTTTTTTTTTCAATGAGCCAAGAGGTACCTACCCTTAAACTACCTCAAAGGTAGTATGGTATTTCCAAGCAGACATTATTGGTCCAATTTCACAAGTCAGAAGAAGCTATTTAAAGATCTAGCATGCCCGCCCTCTCAGAAACACATTCCTGATTCTAACAAAAAGATTTTGTTGTGTGATTTTTTTTTTCCTGGAGAGAGTGAACCAGTGTCTATTCAACCGAGATAGGGCACTGACAGACCAAAGAACAATTCCACTCAAGCCCACCTTCGTAAACTAATGAGTTTACTGAGGTGACTTACAAGGATATAAGTGACTCAAAATCGTCTGTAGCACAGAAAAGTCCCACCATAGCCTTGGTGATAGCATCTCCAAAGTTGAATAGGTGGAGTCCCACCTCAGTTAACCTTTCGTTTCCTATATTCTCTGGCATCCCTTCAATAGCACACATAGATGGGAGGTGGGAGGGAGTGATTAATGAAATCCCAAGTGAGGGTCTGGTGACTTCATGTCTCTCCTTCACTGAGGAAGTGTTAACAGTCCCATTACAACTACCATAAGCCTAGCTATTGCTGTATTATATTACTGCCATGAGTGCTAGGCCAGTATAGATCTATGTTTCATAACGGTCATGCCACGCCTGGAGGAAATGGCTCTGCTACTACATCTTTCTTTGCTGTCTCTTTTAAGTGGGAGGGTGTTATTCTACTCCAACAAATGAAAAGGAATATTTTATAAACAATCAGGCCCTATCTGAATTTTATGAAGAGAACGAAGAAGTAACTGGTCCTTTACTGATCTCTAGCTGCTTTGTTGTATATTTTAAGGAAACAGAGTCATTCCTAATTGTTCAGGTACCTAATAATAAAGTCCACTCCCATTTTGATGCCAACTGAGATTGCTTTCACTTTTGATTATTCACCTCTTTTTATTTTTTATTTTTTTATGAGATAGAGAGAGAAAGAGCAAGAGAGAGAGAGCAAGCATGCATGAGAGAAAAATGGTATGCCAGGCCATCTAGCTACTGCAATTAAACTACAGTTGCCTGTACCACCTCGTACATCTGGCTTACATGGGTCCTGGGGAAAGGAACTGGGGTCCTTTTGCTTTGCAGGCAGCACACCTTAACCACTAAGCAATCTCCCCTGTCCCTGTTATTGGTAATTTGACTGGCAAATGTATTCGATAAAGGGCCAGATAGTGAACATGTTAAACATACAAAACATAGTCTTTGTTATGACTGTTGTGTGTGTGTGTATGCATGCATGTGTCTATTCATGTTTGTTAATATGTGTGTAAATGCACATATGTGTGCAGGAGCACATACACGTATGAATGTGCATATGGAGGCCAGAGATGAATGTCAGGGTCTCCCTCAGTTGCTTTCCATCTTACTTTATTTTATTTTTATTTTTATTCATTTATTTATTAGAGACAGAGAGAGAGAGAGAGAATGGGCACACCAGGGCCTCCATCCACTGCAAACAAACTCCAGACATATGTGCCACCTTGTGCATCTGGCTTCCATGGGACCTGGAGAATTGAACCAGGATCCTTTGGCTTCACAAGCATGCACCTTAACCATTAAGCCTTCTCTCCAGCCCCTCCATCTTACTTTATTGAGACAGAGTCTCTCACTGAACTCACAACTCACTGATTCAGTTAGTCTATCTAGCCCATATGCCATGGGGACCCACCTGTCTTTACCTCCTGAACAATGGGATTACAGGCACATGCCCCCATGCCCAGCATTTACATGGGTTCTGGGGATTAGAGCTCAGACCCTGACATTTGTGCAGCAAACACTTTACAAATGAGCCATCTCCCCAGTCCTAAACTAGTGTTTTCAAAACAACACTAAGGAGGCAGAGGTAGGAGGATTACTACAAGTTCAAGGCTACCTTGAGACAGACACATAGTGAATTCCAGGTGAGCCTGGTTTAGAGCAAAACCTTACCTGAAAAAAAAAAAAAAAAAGAGAAGTAGATGTGGCCTGAAAGCCCTAGTATGCTTCTGCATGAGGCTAATAGAGATTCTTGGAACAATAAACTTCTCTTATTTTTGAATTTTTTTTATTTATGAAACAGAGAAAGAGAAGGGGAGAGAATGGGCTCAACAGGACCTCCTGCCATTGCAAACTCCAGATAGATGCACGCACCATTTGTGCATTTGGCTTTATGTGGGAAATTGAACCTAGGCCATCAGACTTTGAAAACAAGTGCCTTCAATGGCTGAGACATCTCTGCAACCCTTCTCTTCTTTTTTTAAAGCCAACTTTCCTTCTTCCCTTTTCTTTCCTTCCCTTCCCCTTCCTTCCTTTCCATCCCCAGTGTCTATTATAGTTCCTGAACTAATTAGAGAAAGCCACAAAATATCCATTCTGGATCTTTGATCAGACTCCTACAACCATAAACTAGGGCACAGGTGGCCAAACTGAAGTAAAAGAGTAAAAGATATTTAACCAATTTAACCTCTTAGGTAAATATAAAAATTCAACTTAGAATTTCCAATTGAACTGTCAAACAAGCAACTGTCATTTGTGGTGCACAGAATCACTCCTAAGTGGTGACACTGTTCACACTCACATGCCAGGATGAATTTTCCTGCTATATATGGATTCTCTTATAGTGGGTGTCTTGAGAAGGTTAATCAGGTGCAAGTGATTGAATAGAGGAAGTGTGTGTAAGAGGCAGCTGTCCTAGCTGGATGAGATGGTGCATGCCTTTAATGTAAGCACTTGGGAGGCAAAGGTAGGAGGATCACTGTGAGTTTGAGTCCAGCCTGAGATTACAGACTGTGTTCCAGGTCAGCCTGGGCTAAAGTGAGACCCTACCTAAAATAAAAAGTCAGCCGTGCAACCTGCAAAGGCAAGTTATAGAAAACACACTGACCAGCATCAAAGAGGACTGGCTTAACTCACCATTATATAAAATAAATTATAGCCACTCTTGACAAAAGGGAAAGGAATCACAATGCTTTCTTGCCTGTCACCACAGAAGGTCAACATTCTGAGAGCTCCTTAGTATATACCGCTGTGAGAGGTCAAACCCCTCCATTTTATATATATGAATATTAGCAAATATTTCAGGAAAGGCAGTAAACTTTCTGGATAGTAAGCCCCAAGCATTGCTTATTTAAAATAAATCTATTCACACACCACATTATCCTACTTGCTTCAACTCAAGATAGACCTTATATGTCTTACATTTTTTTTCCCAGCTGCATGTTGTGTCTAGGGGGATAAGAAGAAGGAGATTTCATACAGACTCCTATTTTGGCTATCCATAGTCAGAGCAATTAGAATAGCAAAATAAATGACAGGCATGACTCAAGAAAACAAAGAGACCTCTTCCTTATTGGTAACTATGTGATCATCTACCTGTGGAATGACAGATTATCTGAAAAAAAAAAAAAAAACAGGGACTCACAAAATGATGTGGCTCTGGCACTTCCCTGGAAGGAGCAAATTTCTTGGAAGTTACACCTAATACTATGTGTAACTGGTGACGAGATGAATAGATGAGGCAGCTTTATCACTGACACTCCATAACCTGTCCCGAGGCCTGAAGCAACTATTCTCTCCACAGTCTTGAATAGAAACTACTCAAGAGTTTGCAGGAGGGCTGGAGAGATGGCTTAGCGGTTAAGGCACTTGCCTGCAAAGCCAAAGGATCCAGGTTCAACTCCCCAGGACCCATGTAAGCTAGATGCACAAGGGGGTGCACACATCTGGAGTTCATTTGAAGTGGCTGGAGGCCCTGGCACTCCCATTCTTTCTCTCCCTCTCTACCTGCCTGTTTCTGTATCTCTCTCTCTCTCTCTCTCCCTCTCTCTCTCTCTCTCTCTCTCTCTCTCTGTCTGTCTGTCTTGTAAATAAATAAAAGTAAAATATTTTTAAAAAGACTTTGCAGGAAAGTGTCATTTCCCAGGAAGCCTTTAATCAAGAGAACACAAGGCAAGAATGAAAAAGCCCCATGTAAAAGAATTGGGCAGTCCAACATACTAGAACCTAGAAGAGCCCACTGACACAATCTTGAAACTGCTTTCAGACCTTGGTCACAGGTAGAGCTGTGAGGCAGATCATTCTTACAATTATCCATCAGGGTCCATGGGATCATGAGATACTTGATCGACATAGAGTAACTTCAAGTCAGTAGAAGATGGACTGTGAGTCTCTAGTAGATATCAAGAAGATGACCTGGGAAGACAAGGGAGTGACCATACAAGAACAGGATCCTGTTAAGGATAGCAGTCCTTGATGGTCTAAGACAGTTATGACTTGATTTGGCTCATCCTAACTCCAATCAGTGATCCCAGGAAGAGATTGTGATCTGAGCTCAATACCCTAAGGTCTACAGAAGGAGGAGCCCCGGACTAGTGAGGTGTCGAGATGAGAAATATTAGGAGTAAGAGAATCACCCAGACAGACAGGAATAGAGCTGGCACTACAAATTCCTAAATCCCTCAACCTCACTCCTATTTGGCCTTTCCCCTGCTATAACCACGTTGAGGAGAGTTGCAGTTTGGCCAGGAGGCTTTTGGGAAATAGGACTTTGGCCCAGTGAGAGTAGAGGCCTCAAAGTTAACCTGAGTAATACGAGGGCACCACCATCAGCACAGAGTTATACACAAAGCAGAGCAGTTCAGGACCCATGTTTCTGACTGGCAGTCTAAAGAGACAAAGGACTCTATCAGAGAAAGACCCCAACTTCTGCTGAGGACATTAGGCCATAAATGGACTCCTATTATGTAGCAGATCTTTCTCACCCCAGAAAAAAGAGGGGGCCAACCCACCCTGGATGTCCCAGATAAGAGTGGTCAGATATAGTGTATCCTGATATTGGTGGTCCCAGCTCAATAGAAGGCAAAGTTTCAAGCTTGGATTGATATTTGTAGGATCATAGAGACCCCCCTTGACATTAACACTAGGAGACTCCACACAGATTTGGCAGGATGTGGTTTACTTTGACTTTTGTGGTGGAAATTATGGGAAAGTAAAGATGTTGGTGTGAGGGGCACGGCCTTAAGTCAGTGGGATTCCAGGAGTGATCCTTACATACAAGATAGGAACCCTGTACGTAGATGGAAGGGTCGTTCTTGTAACCAAGGGGACTCCTTAAAGTCCTGCCCTGGTGTTAGCACCAGGAGGTTCACAGCACAGGTGTTGGGCCTAACTTGTGGCAACCACCAAAGAAAGGGAAGGTTGGTCTATGACTAGCAGCCCCTGTTCTACTGAGGTCTAAATTCTGGGTCCTAACTGGAGTCCAGGGGAGAATCTGAGTGTTCTTCAAAAACATGGGTTGATCAGAATTCCTTCCCTCCCATTATCCCTGGAACACTAGGCATGAGTTTCAACAGATATAATATGTCCAAAATTTCCATTTCTAGACTCAGGGAAGTTTCAGCCCAAAGGTACAGCTAGTAATGTCACCTTTGTAAAGGGAAATGTCTTGGGCTAAGATTGTTTTCTGTGGGGTTCCATGGAAACTACTCCATGTGGTCCTGGAACCTTGGGAGAACATGCATGGCCTTGTGGGATGGGTCTTTCTAAATCCTGGCCTTGGAAGTTTCAAAGAGGCAGTGATCACAGTCAGAACCATACGACCAGAGATCAGTAGAGGATAAGACTCCAAGACTAATAACGTAAGGACTCTGAATGTACACAGAAAGGCTCACCCACATAACCAAAGGAATCATTCAGTGTCCACAACATTGCCTGGCTCTGCCCCTAACCCCAAGGCTCTGGCTATCACCAATGTTCCCTTCCTTAGGCCCTGTCAGAGCTGTAGTTCTGACTTCTGCTTGGAGGATAACAGAAAGTGAAAGACTTAATTTAAGGTGGTGACCCCAATTCCAGAAAGGAAAAGAGACACGCCCTGGCAGGACTGGGAACCCTGAATGCAGACAAGACTGCATCTCAAAAGAATGGCTCCTGCCAATATGCCTGGGAAACCCTTGAAGCTTAGTGGATTTATCCAGATACCTTGTGCCTAGACTTTTCCTCCAGCAACTCTGGAAAGTAAGGGCTTTGATTTGAGCCTGGCTCATTTGGGTCCACGGGATGTGGAGTTAGAAATCCTACTGTGAGTCAAGGGCAGAACCCCTACTGGTCATTAGGAAGGCAGATATGCTGAAACTTCTCAGCCAGCAGTACAAAAAGCACTTCGCAGAAATCCTCAGGAGAATCACTGTGCGCATGAATCTAGTCTTTGGCCTTGACCTGAAGGAACTTGTGCCTGGAGATGATTATTACTATGTTGCTGGCAAGCTGGACTTTGCCACGATAGAACTCCATGTGATAACATGCACTTGCCCAATAGTGGGCTTCTAATTCCCATCCTGAGTCTCATCTTAATGAATGGTGACTATGTAACTGAGGTGAAGATGTGGGAATTCCTGAGCATATTAGGGGTATATGATAGTAAAAATCACTTCTTATGGGCCAGGCGTGGTGGCACATACCTTTAATCCCAGCACTTGGGAGGTAGAGGTAAGAGGATCGCCGTGAGTTCGAGGCCACCCTGAGACTGCATAGTGATTTCCAGGTCAGCCTGAGCTACAGTGAGACCTATCTTGAAAAACCAAAAAAAAAAAAAAAAATCACTTCTTATAGAGGGATCCCAACAGTCTCATCATCCATGATTTTGTGTGTCTAGAGTACCTGAAGTACTACAGGGTACCCAACAGTGACCCTCCACCTATGTCTTCCTGTGGGGTCCCAGAATTCATGCAGAAACTAGCAAGATGCAAATGCTAGAGTATGTGGCCAAGGTCAGTGGTACTGTCCCCACTGCCTTCCCATCACAGTATGAGGAGGCTCTGAGAGACGCAGAAAGGTGAGTTCAAGCCACTGTTGCAGCCAGGCAGGGCACTAATGCCCATGTCAGGGCCACTTTTAGCAGTTTAGCCCTTCTTTAGTGAGGCTGGAGGGAGTCTTCACATTGAGATTGCCAAAGAATGCCAACCTTTTCAGTAGTGGGAGACAGAGGGGCAAGAGAATCCATAATGTGCCTTCTTTGTGGTGTTGTTTTTCATAGGTGAATTGTAGATTTCTCTCCTTTTTTTTTTTACTGTTGGTTTTCTTTTAAAAACTGTTTAGATCCACAATCCAAGTTTATTAGTGACATGGCTCACTATTTCTGTTTACAAAATTTACTATTTTCTAAACAAACTGAAAATTCCTAAGTATTTTATTGTTAACCAGGACAAGAAAACATATTATTGGAATAGAGATTTGCTTTTAAAATGTAAATGAACATCATCATAAAATAGTATTGCAAGATGTGAAAGAAAAAATAAAAGATGGCCAATTGCTGGTTTTTGTTATTCCTTTTATTCTTTTGGTAAAATTAAAGATATGTTCCTGGGTTTACTCTCCTTGCTTATCAAAGAATGTGTGAGAAATTAAATAATCATAAATGAGAACATGTGTTCTCTGGGTTTTTTTGTTTCCCAAAGTATCTGCTCTTTGAAAGGATTCATACTAGTTTCAGGAAGGTTTAGACCTAGAAGATGAATACCACTTTGAAAACTCATGAATACCACTGTGGAATCCAACAGCACCTATCACAAAAAGAATGTGGTGAGGGAGCTGGAGAGATGGCATAGCAGTTAGGCACTTGCCTATGAAGCCTAAGGACCTCGGTTCAAGGCTCGATTCCCCAGGACCCACATAAGCCAGATGCACAAGGTGGCACATGCATTTGGAGTTCATTTGGAGTTCATTTGCAGTGGCTGGAGGCCCTGGCCTGCCCATTCTCTCTCTATCTGCCTCTTTCTCTCTCTCTGTCAGTCTGTCACTCTCAAATAACTAAAAATAAAAACAAAAAAATTTAAAAAAAGAATGTGGTGAGCTACCCTGTGAAACCTCAAAGGCAGTAAAAGGAAAGGGTGAGGAGGGAAGTGATTCCAGATGAGCCCATCCCAGTGTGAATGACCAGGGACAAGGCAGGTTGGAAAATGGAAAACCATGAGTCCTTCAGTGAGAGAAAAATATATCAATTCACTTAGTTAATGTTTTTATAGTCCTGTAGATTGAACCTAAGGCCTCACACATTCTGGAATGTGTTCTACTCCTGAGCTATATCCTTAGCCTAGGGGCTATATGATACTGGTAAGCAGGAACCAGATCCTCACCTTCTGAATCTCAGAGTGCAGAGACTGTATCTGCAAAAGATATTGCCTCCTTATATTACTCAGGGATGTGGGAACCAAGACATAAATAGCCACCTAAGGCAGTGTTGGAATAACTCCTGTTCTCTGTCCCTGTATGGGTGAACACAGGAAACTAAGTGGGTATTGCACATGTATACTCTGTTTGGGAGTTCAGAGGATCAGGTGATACTTCAGAGAGGTGGGATGCACAGCCCATCATTCAGATACCACCTCTTAGCCCCTGTCCTGGAAGAACTGGAATGCTTTATTAAAAGGAAACTCAAAATAGGTATTTTATATAATATGACAAATTCTTAGATTTTTTTGGTGGTAGTAAAATGAGTGGAAATAGAGGTGGATTAAATGCAAGGGCAACTAGGAGGGATAAACGTTTTGGGTACTTAAAATTTATTGGGGACTTTAATACATGAATATGTTGCAAATTGCTTGTATTACTATCAGGTTATCCTCTTATGCCCCCTCTTCCCCACCTCCATTAAATTGAAAGCCCTCCTCAGTTAGGGTATTAGTAATCACTGTGGGGTCATGGATGCACCAGTCAGTTCCTGAGGGAAGAGAATGCACTACAGTACAGCTTCTGACTCTTACATTTTTTTCTGCCCCCTCTTCTGCAATATTTCCTGACCCTTGGGGGATGTTTATGATTCTCCTTTAGTGTTGGGCTCTAAGAAGCTTCTGATTTTCTGCTTTGATGAGTTTTAAGTCTCCTCAGTGTCTACAGCCATCTCCATGGATAAGGTTCTCTGGCTAGCAGTGAGAGCAGCACTCATATTTGATCCTTCACTCTCTGTGTGATGTTTCCTGTGTCCTGGCACATGGGATAGAGAGGTCCCATGCTAGGCAGTCAGCTTCCTGTCATTCTGATGGGTCTTGGGTCTCCCCAGTATTCACAGTCATCTGTGAAAAGCAGGTTCTCTAACCAAGAGTGAGAGCAGCATGGATCAAAGGGGAAATACATAAATTCAAAAGACTTTGTTTTAAATAATTATTTTACTTTATTTATTATTTGAGAAAGAGGTGAGAGAGAGAGAGAGAGAGAGAATATGCATGTACCAGGGCCTTCAGCAACTGCAAATGAACTCCAGACACAAGCACTACCTTGTGCATCTGGCTTATGTGGGTCCTGGGGAATTGAACCTGGGTCTTTTGGGTTTGCAGGCAAGTGCCTAAACTGCTAGGCCATCTCTACAGCTCCTTAAAAGACTTTTTGATGGGCATAACCTCTCCATTTAGCCAAAGAACAGTGTAAGTAAGCTTCCCTCTAGGATCTATGACCTAAGTTGTTGATACTTTGCAGAACACCTTGTTGGAACCTCATGGTACAACCACTTGAGGAACTGTATCCACACCTACATGAAATGACTGATCATATAATGAGAAAATATTACTGTGTTTTAAATGCTAAGCAGTATTTTGACTGATTCAATTTTCTTTGGCCTAGATTGTTGTATGTTCTCTAACATCTTCTGGGAAGAAAAGAAAACAGCATGGTGCATAATACTACCTGGGGTCAAAATAATCATAGTAAGAAGTGACATTCAAAGAAAAAAAAATCTCAATATTTTCTAGGTATTGTTCTGGGTTCATAGCATACATTCCATACACACATCCATCCTAGAAGATAGGGCATAACTAACCTGTTCCTTCTCCACAAAAAAAGAACCTCAGGCTTATACAGTTTGCTAATGTTCCTGAGTTCATACTGGTAAGTGGTTGGGTTGTAACTAGACACTCAATATGAATCCATAAAGCCATCAGACCCAACCTTCCCAGCCTGGGGTACAATTTGGGTTACAAGTCTAAGATGTAATATTTCAGTTACCCTAACTGGAGTTCAGGAGAAGAACCCAAGTGCTAATGGGGGAGTCTCTCTCCAAATGTAGGAAACACCAATATCATCAGTACTGGGAGTACCAGCTGGGCTAAGCCAATGTAGCACCTCTTACTGGGCAGGGAGGTGAAAGGTTTGCTTGGAGGCTTTTAGACCAAGTGGGGAAAGGGTCCTCCAATGAGCCAAGGATAGAGCTATCTGTCAGCACTAGGTGTTTGTTGACAGGGGTGATTGCTGAGGTGCCTCTTCTTTCCCTTTTAGGGGGTACCAGGGAGACAAAGGGGAAACTCGGGATTGCCACTTCAGTGCAGAAGAGGGAAGAGCTCTAGTCCCTGTCAATAGTTGATATTATGGTATTGAATATAAACCAAGGACCCTTCATCCCAGAACAAAGGGTCCCCACTACTAGCTTTTGTTATCACCCCAGGCAACACTGGGCAAGGCTGATAGCCTAAGGTGCACTCCAACTTTCTCTAGAGTACTCCCAGGACAGGACAAAGAAGTTGTGTGGGATCATAAAACTGAGCACTCAAGGATACCTATAAGAGTCCTCCTTTTAAAACTTAGATGTGGGGCTGGAGAGATGGTTTAGTGGTTAAGGCATTTGCCTTCAAAGCCAAAGGACCTCGGTTTGATTCCCCAGGACCCACATTAGCCAGATGCATCTGGAGTTCATTTGCAGTGGCTGGAGGCTCTGGTGCGCCCATTCTCTCTCTCTCTGTCTCTCTCTCTCTCTCAAATAAATAAATAAAAATAAAATATTTTTAAAAACTAAGATGGGAGCTGAAGAGCTGGGTCAACAGTTAAAGATGCTTGCAAAGCCTGATGGCCTGTATTTGATTCCCCAGCACCACATAAAGCCAGATGCACAAACTGTCGCATGTGTCTGGAGTTCATTTGCAGAGGCAGGAGGCCCTAGTGCACCCATTCTCTCTCTCTCTCTCTTTCTCTCTCTCTCTCTCTCCCCTTGCAAATAAATAACTAGCTTTTCATAAAACTAAGATGGGGGCTGGAGAGATGGCTTAGCAGCTAAGGCACTTGCTTGCAAAGCCTATGGACCAGATTTGATTCCTAGTACCCACAAGAGCCATATGCACAAGGTGGTGCATGTGTGTGTGGAGTTTGTTTGCAGTGGCTAGAGGCCCCAGTGTACCTAATCTCTCTCTCTCTCTCCCTTTCTTTCTTTCTCTCTCTCTCTCTCTCAGAAATAAATGAATAGCATTTAAAAAAAAAAAACTAAGGTGCTATCTTCAGGTTGAAAATACACTCTCTTATCCTCCACCTCTAAGTGCACATATCCTATGTCCTCTTGCCTCATGCCCTCTGTCCCTGAGCACATTCATCATACTGCATAGTAGAAGAGTTAAGTTCCATGCTCATGAGAAATGTCACCAGCACTGAGATGAATCCCAGAGTTGTGAGTGGCTCAGGGTGGTGCACAGTGGCAGAAAGGGCCCTGTCATCTTCCTCCCCTATTTGTAAGAGTGATAGCCATATCAAACAATGCTCTTCAGGGCCGTCCAAGTTCCATGTGTTGCCACGACTTTCTGTAGGTGCCTCACACACAGGATCTTATGAATGTACCAATAGCAAAGATGAGGAAGAGACAAGTTCCTTCTGGGAAGATAAGAACATGCTCACATCATTATTCACTAGTGACATCCCTTTAAGGCACTTACAAGGACCCAGGTAAAGCAGGCATGGAATTCATCAAAACATCTTTTTATTTCTGACAGAGATGAGCTCATCACATCATTCTTTAAATCAAGTTAATGGGCACTAAAAAGGCAAAGGAACGTGGGCCCAATAGACATAGCCACAAATACTGAAGCTTGGGCAACTGAACTGAGGGCTAAGCTTGGGAGAACAGGAGAGGAAGAGCTGTCTTCAACCAGAGGCCTTCAGATATGTAATGTCTCCCTGGGGGTTTTCATTTACATTTCCCTGTTTGCTAATGAGATTAATTGCCTTTCTATTAGTTCATTCCCCTTTGTGATAGCCCTTTTCATGAGATTTCTGCTTAAATTCTATACTCATTCTTTGGTTAGGCTGAATTTTTTCCTTATTGAATTTTATTCAAATTTGTTACATATCCCAAATTTAATCCTCAGATATAATATGTTTATAAACATCTTTTTATACTATATGGCTTGCCTTTTAATAATTTTTAAAGTGGGTTTCTAAGTCCTTAAGGATTCCATTCAAATTTATAAATACCTTCCTTAAAGTTTTGTGCTCTTTATTTCTTGTTTGAGAAATCCTGCTCTACTTTGCACTAATAAAAACATCCTTGGGCTGGAGAGATGTCTTAATGGATAAGGTGCTTGCCAGCAAAGCCAAAGATCCAAGATTCAATTCCCCAGTACCCACATAAAGTCGGAAGCACAAGGTGGCACCTGTGTCTGGAATTACTTTGCAGTGACTAGAGGCCCTGGCATGCCCATTCTTCCTATCTGCCTGTTTCTCTCTCAAAAATAAATAAATAAATAAATAAATAAATAAATAAATAAATAAATAATTCTCCGATATTTTCTTCTAAAGCTTTGTCCTTTGCATTTGTTCCTTGATTCCATTCCTATGAGTCTTTGGGTAAATGGTGAGAAATGTAGAACATCTCCCTCTTACATCTAACACCAACTATTACAAAAATCATATACTGCCCAGTGATTTTCTGGGACTCCAGTTTTGAACTAAAAATCCATGCATGAATACATTTCATGGCTCTGCATGGTTTCACTGGCTTATTTGTTGACCTCTAGGCCAGTGCTATATGGTGTTAATCACTATAGTTCTTTTTCCTTCCATATATGTTTGCATCAGTCAGGGTTCTCTAGAGGAACAGAACTGATAGAATGAATATGTATTCTAAAGGGGATTTATTAGATTGGCTTACAGGATACAGGCTGGGAAGTCCAACAATGGCTCTCTATAGGCTGGACAAAATAAGGTCCCAGAAGCTTGCTCAGTCCATGGGGAGGGATGCCTCAGCAGTCTCAACATAGAGGATTCCTGGAGAGCTGCTGGTCTTCAATCCACACGAGAAGACTTAAGAAGCTGGGCGCCAATGTTCATGAAGAATAGCAGCAACAGGGTAGATACATACACCACCAAGTATCAAGGGGAGCCAGATAGAATGCACTGCCTTTTCCTGGAAACTCTTTATAGCTGGGCTGCCACAATATAGTCTGACCACTCTGGGGGAAGGTCTTCTTCCCTCAGTTAATCCTTCCTGGAAATGCCCTCACAGTCCTGCCCAAGAGACTTGTCTCTTACTTTATTCATGATCCCATCAAGTTGACAATAGAAATTAACCATTGCATTATCCTTTATTTCTTTTTTTTTCTTTGGTTTTTCAAGGTAGGGTCTTACCACACCCCAGGCTGACCTGGAATTCACTATGTAGTCTCAGGGTGGCCTCTAATCCCAAGTGCTGGGATGAAAGGCGTGTGCCACCACGCCCAGCTTCCTTTATTTCCTTAAATATAGTAATCATTAGCAATTTTGTTTTCTGTGACTAACATATGAAAATTTTTGTTCGTCTATTTTTCCTTGCTCTATAGTTCCCTGCTAATTTTCATTCATGGATTTCTATCTTCCTGTATTTTTCATTCTTTCTTTTACTTTTTTTAAAATTCTTTACAGGTTTATTTGCTAGAACCCTTGGAGATTTAGAATATAATTCCTAGTGCAGAGACAATTGGCTTTTGTTTCTATCTGTTAGCTGTGGGCACTTGTCAAACTTGTCTAAAACACTAGATATTGGTTTCAAGTTTTGTTAACACTCAAGAAGTAAACTGTGAATTTGAGCTGTCAATTCCCTAAAGAGTCACCCTGCAAATAAAGCTTCCTGGAGGCATCTCTTCTCTCTCTTCTCCATGGAAAGATTCAGAAAACAATTTTTATTATAGTGCCCTGGGGCCATGGTTCTTTGGACTATTAATGTTATGATTGGGACATTTTTTAGACTTAGGTCTTAGACAAGCCTTGTTTTTCTTCTCCTGAATCTACATCACACAACAGGGACACCAAAGTGGAAATTCACATGGATTTGGCCAGAACTCTGTTTGGTAGTCTACTTGCCTCGCTGGGTTTCCATTTTCACTCAATCTATCACCATATGTCCCTTTCTTGACTGATATAACCTTCTTTAACCATTATTTTGAAGCAAAGGCCCAGGCTGACTTGGAACTCATCCTGTAGCCCAAGATGGCCTCAAATTCATAGCTATCCTCCTACTTCATCCTCCCAAATGCTAGAATTTAAGGCATGTTTCACCATGTCTGACTTCTTTTAATAATCTTTAATCTGGTCTTTTGAATAGTTTTCTAAAGGAAGTTCAATTGAGAAAATTTCCATACATGCTTACTAGAAGCCAAAGGAAAAAAAATAATAAATTGGGGGAGGGATAAGGAGTTTATTGATGGCTCAAAGGGTGTGCCTCCAGGCAAATGATCAGGGAAAGGCTGGCCCAGAAATGGGGAAGAGAGCAAGAAAGGGAGAAAAGTAAGGAAAGAAACAGAGAGGGGGAGGGGAGAAGAAGGGAAGAAGAGAGGGAAGGGAAGGGAAGGGACCAGACGAGATGAGATGAGACGAGACAAGAAGAGAGAGAAAAGAGAAAAGAAATGAAGGAAGACAGAATAGGAGGCTGAGGCGAAAACAGAGATACAGAGACAGAGAAATATACATACCCTGCTTCAGGAAAGAGGTAAGAAGAAAAGCCAAAGAAAATATTTAATCTAATTATTTTATAACACAATATTTTCTATCTTAATGCTTACCAAATAGTCAACGGATACAATTAGCAACATTCATGCTTAAAATACTTTATTGCCCTGGAGAAGCCGAGACTGAAAGGAAGAATGATATTTTCCAGTACTAAAGAAAAGACAGAGGCTGGGGGATAGCTCAACTGAGTACAGCACTTGCCAGGCCCATGTGAGCCCCGGGGTTTATGTTTCATGACTGCAAATAAAATGAAGAAAGGAAAGAAGGAGGGAGAGAAGGAGGAAAGAAGGAAAAGAGGAAGAAAAGACATCGTATTCCATCCTGATACATTTTACTGGATATTAAAATCCCAAGAATGGCTCAGCTTCTACTAGTCAACTGCCTCCTTCTTCTTCTCCTCCCTGAATGATGTAAAGCATCATGTAGACTGTAGTGATCAAGACTTAAGCACTAGGGCTGGAGAGGTGGCTTAGCAGTTAAGGTGCTTGCCTGTATAAGCCAAGGGACCCAGGTTCAACTCCAACTCCCCAGGACCCACGTTATCCAGATGCACAAGGGGGCACACACATCTGAAGTTCATTTGCAGTGGCTGGAGGCCCTGGCATGCCTTCACTCTCTCTCTCTCTCTCTCTCTCTCTCTCATAAATAAATGAATATTTAAAAAAATGACTTAAGCAGTATACTTGTGAGTTTATTCTTCCTGCTACCTATGCCCAAGTGTAAAATTCCTTTCATGACCAGAAATGAAATGCTAAGCAATTCTCACATGGTGGTAATTTTTTCAAGCCCTCACCCTCCAATGCACATTTGACCATGTCAGGAGCCTTATATATTTATATTCTAATTTTTGCAGTGCTGGGGAATGAAGCCAGGGCTTTGCACATGCTGTTAAAGTGCTCTACCACTGAGCTACATCCTCAGCCAAGGAGACATTTTCGATTATCAAACAAAGTATAACTTTACTAAGATCTAGCAGGGAGATGCCTGGGATGCCACTAAGCAGGACCTAAACAAAGAAATGTCTGTCCCCAAATGTCTACAGTGCCAAAGCTGACATATGCTGGGAAGTGATGAATGCAAAGATTACTTCCTTAAACAGTGCAAGTGACAGAAAATATGGGTTAGACTATGAGCCAAATGCAATTTTATTTTGCTTTTTTTTAAGATAGAGCCTCATGGGGCTGGAGAGATGGCTTAGCGGTTAAGGCATTTGGCTGCAAAGCCAAAGGACCCAGGTTCAATTCCCCAGGACCCATGTAAGCCAGATGCACAAGGGGTACATGTGTCTGTAGTTCATTTGCAGTGGCTACAGGCCCTGGTATGCCCATTCTCTCTCTGTCTGTCTCTCTTCTCTCTCTCTCTCTCTCTCTCTCTCTCTCTCTCTGTCTCCTTGCAAATAAATAATTTAAAATTTTTAAAAATATTTTTAAAAAGATAGGGCCTCATCACCCTGTAGTTTCAGGTGGTCTTTAACTGCAGCAACTTCTTGCCTCAGTGCTGGCTTATAGCATGAGCCACCCACGACACTCAGCTTAAGTGCTCTTCTATTATGTCATGGGAAGAAGGTCTAATTGTTGGCCCTCCCTGATGTAAAATCAATATGATTGCATCAAACTGGCACCATCTAAGATAAAACTTTCACATGAATATTTAAGCAGTACATGTTTCATTTAAACTATCTTTGAGGACATGTGCACAGAGTTACTTAGATAAATAGAAAAGAAAAATGTTCTAGTTTTCAGTTTCATTTGTTTCCCAAAAGAGGGGGGGAAATTACGAATGTAAATTGAATCTTTAGACAAATCAGAATAATTCAGGACCCCAAGAGGGAAATTTAACCAAGGGTCTTCATTGGAAGTCATGTAGTAATTTTATTTAAATGTGATTAATAGAGCTACTTGATCAATACACATCACCAACAATTTCAGAAGATCACTTTTCTTCAGAAAATTTAAAACAAATCACCACCACTTGGGAAACAAAAGAATGTTGCTGTTTAATTCATGGCAAGAAAGTATAAAAAATTTCAAGGATTCTGGACTCAGAAGTTTTATACCAGCAGGCGTCCTGATGTCATTAATTAGAAGAAAGGAATTAATTTTGGGGAGAGTGTCTGAATCGCAGGACTCCTGAGAGATTTCTTAGAGTGTGGGATTTCTTGCAGGGATTAGACCTTGTGAAGCTGTGGGAGTGAAGAAGAAATAGGAGAAAGCTAGGTTCTTTTAGTTAGTTTTAAGTCTAAAAGAGAGAACCAGGAGGTGGCATCCCACATGCCAACCTGCCTTGGCATGAATGAAACTCGGGAATGGAACTCTGAGACTCATGTACAACAGCTTCAGTACCCCCACCCCTGCTGCCCACAGTCTAGCATGCTGTCTAGATGGGCAACCTTCACTACCTAGGTAGGCTGGCCCTGAAGCCTGCTCTTTGAATCTACAAGCCAATTGGGTCTTCCCTTTACATACCTGAATCTGATGAAAGAATACATGTTCAATCAATTATAAAGGTTGTCCCCAACCTTTGTTCTCTCTGCCTTTTCTCCCTCTGGTCACAGGGAAACACATGAGTCTGCCCCCACCCTGGCAGTGGGGAGCAGAGAGTATTGTACCTTGGTCTGGGTAGTTTTTCTGTTTGCCTCTGATTCATACTCCAGGGTAACGTCTCACTTTAACTACATGTGTGATTTTCCTCTGGTCTCGGGATCTACCACATGTGTATTTCCCTATACACCAGATCTACCATATGGGTGCTTTCTCTAACTCTGGGCCTGCTACCTGTGTAATTTCTCTAAACTCTGGAAATCCATGGGTAGAACTCTTGAATACTCATTTCTCACTGCCTTGCACTCTCTCTTGTTTTCAAAACATCACCGCTTTTAACTTTCTTCTATGGGGAAGCTGAAGGTGGATCATGTGCTTTCAGCACGTGACTCTTCTAAATCTCTCTACATAAGCACCTAGGTTCTATCTTCCACATGCTTGTGGCTCCCCCTGAGTCTTTCCCTAAAATCCTCAATTTCTCTTGAGCCTTATGAACTATGCTGTACTTTGCACATGAGTGTGTGTTTCTTACTTCCATATGTTTATGACTCTGCTCTACAGTTTATTCTAGATCCCAATTTCTCTTTAATAAACCACACAATTTGTGATTTCTCCCTAAATAAACTTAATAATTCATAATTTATCCTTGTTGAGTCTGTTTGTATCAATTCTTTGTTTTAAAAAAAAAACATAGGACAATGGTGTGTGGGCAGGTTCAAGAGCATGGAGTGAGTAGGCCAGACCCATGTCCCTGCTCCTCCCAGCACCCTGATCCAGGTTCTCTGCACCTGGTTGGTGGGGCAATGTGCAGGCAGGCTTGGAAGCATGGAGTGAGTAAGCCAGACCCCTGTTTCCCTTCTCCTCCTAACTCCCTGATCTGAGTTCCCTGCACCAGTTGATGGGACAGTGTGCAGGCAGGCTCTGCAGCATGTAGTGAAGAGGCCAGATCCATGTTTCCTTGTTCCTCCAAGTTCCCTGGTCCTGGAAGGTCCCATTGTGCCTTGCTTGGGCAAGCCTAGTCCCTGTGTTGGCTGTGGAATCAGGTCTTTTGCTCTGGCATCCTGACTGGCCAGTGGGTACCAACATTGTTGTTCAATTGAGTCAGAGGTTGCATGGGCCAAAGGATAAAAGCTTAATTTCTCCTCAGTAAAATAAGAAGTAGCCCTAAAATGGGTAGACAATAATGCAATAAAGCCAATGAAAGTCAGAAAACAAGAGAGATCTCCACCAAGGATGCCTAGCCTACAATGGAAGCCTCCAATGAAATCATAAAGAAATCAACATAAATTCATTCCCAAAATGAAAACACAACAAACAATGAGACTATTATCAAAACAATCACTGAGTTGGAAGCAAACCATCAAAGAACCAACAATTGTATCAATGAAATTGGACAGAATCATCTCTTAGAATGTTCAGCTTTTGACAGTAGGCTTGTCTTGATTGAAGGAAACATTAGAACCCTCCAAAGAGATATGAAAGAATTGAAGGTAAGTCAAGAAATGGAAGATCTCACCAACCAGTTGATTAAGCTTAATGAAGACTTGATCAAATGCAAGAATGAATTTGAGGAAGCATCCAGAAAATAAAAACTAGAATTGAAATTGTATTTCAAAAAAGAGATGGACTCAATGCAAAATAACACAACAGAAAAAAAATCAAATAGAAATTATAAAACCCTCTCTAAATCCCCTCACGAACAGAGTTACTCATGTGGAAGACAGAACCTCTGACCTAGAAGACAAGACAGAAGAAACTGATTTGGAGGCCAAAAAGTTTGATAATTCAAAAAATCAAGTGAATGGAATAAAAGAGACCTGTTGGATACCCTAAAATGACCAAACATCTGGATCATGGGTATATCAGAAGGAGAGGAAGCCCAGGCCATAGGCATACAGAAGATATTCAAAAATAATTATTGAAGAAATTTTTCTGAATCTCTCAAACAGAGGCCCATCCAAATACAAGAAGCCCACAAAACACCAGACAGGAACAAAGAAAAAACTCTCCAAGACACATCATAGTTAAAACTCTTAATGACTATATAATGAAAATATAAAAATATTCAGGAAAGAAAACGAGGAGGTCTTGAGAAGATGTAAAGACCTCCCATGCTCCTAGATAGGTGGAATTAATATTGTGAAAATGACAATTCTACCAAAAACAATATACAGATGCAATACCAATAAAAATACCAGCATCATTCTTCACATAGATTGAAAAAATGATCTCAAAATTAATATGGAATGACAACAGGCCTTGGATATACAAACATATTCTCAGCACAATAATCACCTCTGGAGGAATCATCATACCTGACCTAAAGCTATCTTACAAAGCCACAGTGACAAAAACAGCATGGTACTGGAATAAAAACAGAAACATAGACAAATAGAACAGAATTGAAAATCCAGACCTTACATCAAGTAACTATAGCTATGTGATCTTTGACAAAGGTGCCAATAATGTAGACTGGAGAAAATACATCATCTTCAATATATGGTGTTGGAAAATTGGATGACCGTATGTAGAAAAATGAAATTAGACCCAATCATTTCTCTATAAACAAAAATCAAGTACAAATGGATTAAAGACCTCAATATAAGACCTGCAATTCTTCAACTACTAGAAGGAAAAATAGGAGGCTTGCTCCATGATATAGGATTGGGAAAAGACTTCCTGAACAAAACCCCAGTAGTCCAGGAAATTAAACGAGCACAAGCACTCAACCAATGGGATTTCATGAAGCTAAAAAGCTTTTGTACAGATGAACATACCATATACAGAGCCAGTAGATTACCCACTGAATGAGAGAATATCTTCACCAACTATATCACGGATAGAAGCCTAGTATCTATAATCTACAAAGAATTCAAAAAACTAAACAACAAAAAATCAAACAACCCACTCCAAAAGTGGGGCAGACAACTAAATAGGGAGTTCTCAGAGGAAGAATTATAAATGACTAACACACATTTAAGAAAATGTTCAACATCCCTAACCATGAGGGAAACACAAATTAAAACAACTATGAGATTCCACGTTACCCAAGTAGGATAGCAAACAATAAAAAATCAAATGAAAACAAATGCTGGCAAGGCTGTGGAGAAATAGGAACACTCATTCACTGTTGGTGGGAATGTAAGCTGGTACAACTACTGTGGAAGTCAATATGGAGACTCCTGAAAAGGATGAATGTAGAGTTACCAACACATGCTGTTATTCCCTTACTGGGCATTTACCCTAAAAGCTCCATATCTCTGTTCAGAGATATTTGCTCAACCATGTTTATAGCTGCTCAATTCATAATGGCTAAGAACTGGAATCAACCCAGGTGTCCATTATTGGATAAATGGATAACCAAGATGTGGTATATCTACATGATGGAATTCTACTCAGCAGTTAGAAAAAAATGACACAATTAAATTTGTAGAAAAATGGTTGAACTTAGAACAGATCATACTAAGCAAACTCACACAATCACAGAAAGACAATTGTCACATGATCTCACTCATCTGCAGTTCCTAACCTGGATTAGCCCAAGTTGCTGGCACACCTGAATGGCATCTCGAGGCTTGGACAATAGGGTGGGTAGGGATTGGGAGAAGGGTAAGGGTGGGGGGATACAAAACTGAACCCAAATTGAACTGGAACTATAGAATCTTATATCCAGGAAGTTAGACTAAAAGGTTGAACCCTTAACAGGACCTTAGAGGGAGCACCTGAATTGAAGAGCCCTGGAGAGGGTGAGATTAAGCCTAACCTTAAATTTCTCTTTTTTTCTGTCTTTTTTTCTTTTTTCTTTTCCCTTGGTGCTGTCCTGTAATTCCCTGTAACAGGATGTTGTTAACATCTACAACAAGCTGTTGATTGGAGAGACCTACAAGATCTCCCAAAACAAATAAGACAAATTTCTGTCAGAGCACTTGATTACCCATCAGAGGTTAATGGTAAACCCTACTGCTGAAGACACCATACACTGTTGGCACAGAGCATGAAGAGACCTAGTTGGAATCCGGAAGAGAGCCAGTCCCCAGACAATTAGCCAAGCTAGCATTGGAAGGTGCTACATGAGCTACTGGGGAAAAGTGGCCAACACCTGTCCAAGCAACTCAGTCTAAGCTACTCAGAAGCACACAACCTGACATGATGCTCACACAAGTGCAATAGTGGCACATAGCCATTGTGTGTAGCCAAGTGCTCTTGGATTGGCTAAGGGATCCACTCAGAGGAAAGGAAACAGTATCTGGAACTCGGAAACAAGTCAAAATCATACCCGATAATGATTTTGCTTTCCATTGTCAAGCTCCCATAGATCTTGGGCTATAAGAGGGTCTACACTATTTTAATTCTCTCTAAATTAATAATGGTTATCTCTTTAAACCTGTGCTGACTTCACTCTCCGATGGAGATTCTGTTTCTCTTTTTCAGATTGGAGCAGTACCAGAGGAGATAAAGGACCCAGCACACTTCACTCTGGCCCCAGCTGAAACCACAGAGGAGATGGGGAAATGAGCAAGAGTGCTACTTTCTTAGTGAACTTGATATCAGCACAAGGGTGAAGTAGGTAGACACTGAGAACAGTCAACACCTACCAAAGCAGAGATCCAGAGGCTCCCAAATGCCCATCACTGAAGTAAACTTAACATGCTCCCAGCATGGCTCAAGGACTTTTATGAAAGAGGTGGTGGAAATACTTTTAGAGCCACAAGTTGGGACATTTTGCACACAGGCATTTCCTCTCCCCCATAACTGACTGCTGCCCCCACAATCCATGACCCACAATCCCTATGGGGTTGACCTGCATCTCCAATGAGGAGGGCCTCTTCAGAAAAGGGGCAGGGAGGAGGGAAATGATGGTACCAACACGTGTTGTTTACATACTAAATATGTCCATATCTAATAAAAATAAATTTAAAAAATAGGACAGGACCCACAATTGGGGTTGATAAATTTGGGGGATCCATCCTGAAGGAAGAGATCATGCAAGGTTGTGCTTTGGAATGCAGTCTTTCAGCCAGGCCAGCAGCTAGACTAGAACTTTGCATAGGAACAAGCAGACCCAGAGCACAAGCTGCGTCTCTCACTACCTCCAGCACTGAAGTAACTTTCAGGAGAATCTAGCTTTGTCATGGCACTCACATGCTTGTCCCAGAAAGGCCCAAGGAGGGAACCTGTTAGGAGCTGAATGAGCTGCATATCCATGTCAAGAAGGTAGGCCTGTATATCAGTGACAACCAACCTGGCCCTCTGTAGAAGAGCATAAACATAGCTGCTGCCTCACTTCTACCTGGTAAACCTCATGCAGCTTTCTCCTGTGGTTATTCTTAATCTGGAATCCCTCTGAGAAGGGAATTTTGGCTAAACACAGTACAAAACCACCATGATATCATGTCTTCCGATGGAAAAGTGAATAAATACTCAAGGATAAGCATTACCCACTGTGAAAATGGTAGCTGATAGTACATGAGAGACTAGCAACAGTCTTGAGACTACAGATGTCTGAGAGCAGAATTTCAAAAGATGGCAAATGATGATAAAATGGTTCAGGGAGTTCTCTTTGGGGAATACTCTAATAGGATGTGAACTGCAAAAACAGGCCATGGATATCATATTTAAGTTCACAGCTAAAACTATGGTGAGATCTAGGCAACATTTGAGACTGTAAGTAACTAAGTGTGGGACTGTCAAAATCTTTTTGGGAATCTAAGTAACCTACAGATAAGAAGATCAATAAATTAACAGAAAATGACATATTATATAGTCTATAGGTTTTTAAGAAGGCCTTTGATAAAATTCAACATTCATCTATGATATAAAACAGTTAGCCTGGCATGGTAGTGCATGACTATAATCCAGCACTCAAGAGGCTTAAGCAAGAGGATTTCTGTTAGCTGAAGGCCAGCCCAGGTTATGTAGTGAATACCAGACCAACCAGGGGTATGAAGCAAGACCTTGTCGCAAAATAAATGAATGAATGAATAAATAAAATTAACTTTTCATAAAAAATTGATTAGTTTTCTTCCTTATCATGGTAAAATATAACCAAAAAAGCAACATTATGATTTGTGAGAAAATGTTAAAAAGATGTGAATAGTTTTTATTACCATTTTCATTTGAGTTAATTTTTTATACCAAAACAATTAGATAATAAAACACACAAAAATTGGAAAGAAGCCCAGTGTGGTGGTGCACACGTTTAATCTCAGCACTCAGGAGTCAGGGAAGCAGGAGAAGGAGGACTGCTGTGAGTTTGAGGCCAGACTGGGACTACAGGGTGAGTTCCAGGTCAGCCTGGGCTAGAGTGAGACTCTACCTTGAAAAAAAAATTGGAGAATCAAGTTACCATTATTAATGGATTAAATGATTTTATTAAAAAAATAAGATAACGCAATACATTGTTCATTTTAGAAAACACAACATACTGTCACACATGATAGGGAATTTTAGTACATTTTACTGTATAAGGTTATTATGAAGAAAATAATAGCTTTTGTTTTGTGTTGAATATGAAATTACCCCCATAGACTTTTGTTTTGAATGCAAGGTCCTCAGGTGATGATTCAATTTGGGGAAGTTGTGGAAACTAGGACATGGGGCCTAGCTGGAGGAAGTAGATCACTGCGAAATAGTTTTGTGGGGTTATTATCCCTGGTCACTTCCTGTTTTGCTCTCTATTTTCTGGTCCACCATTAAGTGAACAGCTTTTCTGTGTCACATGATCCTGACACTATGACACTCTGCCCAAGCATATGGAGCAGACAACCATAGACTGAGCCATCCAAAACTGTGAGACAAAATAAACCTTTCCTCTCTTATTTCTATTAGGTATTGTATCTCAACAACACAAAAATAGCTAACACACTTTTCCTACAAATCAATAGCCAATTACAAGGTAGATTCTACCTATAATATCCACAATGGCTGAAAAAGGAAATGCCTAGAAATAAACTTAATAAAAAATTATGTGAAAGAAAAATCTTAAAGGTCCTTGAGAGACAGAAGAAATATATACCATATCTTTGCATATGATATATGACTCAATATCATAAAATGTTGGTTCTTTCTAAATTAATCCATTATAGAATTTCAATAGTAGTGTTAATACCTTGGGGAAAATATATAAGCTAAATTTAAGTTTCATATAAAAATAGCAAATAAAGGGTCTGTAGAGATGGATTAGCAGTTAAGGTGCTTGCTGGCAAAGCCATAGGACCCAGGTTCGATTCCTCAGGACCTACATAAGCCAGATGCAAAAGGTGGCACATGTGTCTGGAGTTCTTTTCCAGTGGCTGAATGCCCTGGTGAATCCATCCTCTCTCTAAATAAGTAAATATATAAAATTTTAAAAATATCAAATAAGAAAATCTGAAATATGAGAATATGAGTTATGAAGGGGAACTTTGGGCTTAAAAGTAGTGCACGAATAAGGAGATCAGTTGAACACATAAAAATTTATGAAGTACATCTAAGTATACATGAGTACTTAGGATAGAATAAAGGCAGAACTTCAAATCAGCATGGGAAACATGGATGGAACAAGCTGCTCTCTCAGGACATTGCGAAATCATGTTGGAATTGAGATGGAAGCCAGATTCCTGGCAGCTATCTCTCATAGTGCTAGAAAATACTACACTATCTGCTGGGGGATAAAAGTCACCAACAGTGTGAACACACACTGGATACTGCAAGCTATACAACCAACCAATAACAACATGTACCCATCAATGCAATAGTGGTACAAAGTTTATGAAGCTAATCAACTGCTCTCTGATTGGATAGGAAGCCTGCTCAGTGGAAAGGACTTCATGCCTGGTACTGAGAATCAAGTCAGAAGCCTATGGCTTGGAAAGTCATAGAGGCTAGAGAGAAGCTCTCACTCTTCTCTGGCTAAAAGGACAGAATATGCCCATCAAAAAAATCTTCTCAATGTCTATGTTTATCCCTTTGATCCGTGCTGCACTCACTGTTGGCTACAGAATCTGCTTTTTACACATGATATCAAATAGTAGGAAGACCTAAGACCCATCAGAATGACAAGAGAAGAAGCTTAAGTAATGTAGGAACACAAGGACTTGGATTTACTTAATAATTGAAAAGACAAATATATATCAGGAACAATGAATGATCACTGCCTAGTGTAAGATGAGTCATCTCTATCACATCTGCCAGGACACAGGAAACCTTACAGAGGAAGTGGTAGATTAAATATGAGTACTGTTCTCACTGCTAGCCTGAGAATCTCCTAGAGGGACATAGTGGTAGATACTGAAGAAACTCAAAACTCATCAAAGCATTGATATGAGGCTGCTGAAAGCTCAACAATAAATAGGGCTTATGACACACCTTCCAAGGTTTTGGGAACATTGCAGAAGAGGGGGCAGAAAGAATGTATGAAGCACAGAGTGGGAAGGTGTACACTGAAGACTTGTTACCCCTACAGAGTCTGATTGGTACATTTATGACCCTGTTGTGATCAGCTGTGACCCCACTGAGGAGGGCCCTTGGTGGAATGTTGAAGGGGGAGAAGACATGTAAGGGTACAACCGGATGATAATATGATCAATTTGTAATATGTTCATATATTAAAGTTTTCAATGAAAAAAAGACCTAGAGACAAAAAGAATAGAAGACATGGGTTGAGAAGCTGGGGAGATGACTCGGTGGCTAAAGGTCCTTGCTTGCAAAGCCTGTTTACTCAACCAAGATCCATCTCCCTCAGCATCCATGTAAAACCAGACACACACTGGTACATGTGTCTGTGACTCAAGTGTGCCTACAACAATGGGAGGTGCATCCAGAAGAATCTGAAGCTCACAGGACAGCTAGACTAGCTTTTGTACCACCAAGAGACTCTGTCTTAAAGAAGGTGAAAGAAGAGCACAGATCTCTGATATCCATGTTCATGCTGTGTCTTGTTCATGCATACACACACACACACACACATAAATAAATAAAAGGTGGGTTCCTTTCCGTAGCTGTTACCTTCTCATTGATGGAAAAACACACCTGACCAGAAGCAGTTTGTGGGAGGAAAGGTTTTATTTCACCTTACAGTTTCTAGGGGAAGCTTCATCATGACAGGAAAAAAAAAAATCTTGAGCAACACAGCTGTCATATCTTGTCATAGAAGCAGGGTAAGAAAGTAATCCCAGGGAGCTAGCTAGTTAACACTCAGGAATGGGCTAAGAAACCTTAAGGTCCAGCCAGCCCCATTGACATAGCTCCTCCAGAAACACTTTACCTCCCAAAGGCTCCACCAACTGGGTAGGAGGCTTAATCACAAACACATGAGGCTAGGGGGGAACATCTCATTCAAACCACCACAGGTCGACAAAAACATGCTAGAACACCTAGGTAATGTCCTTTAAAATAAATTTTGGTTGGTTCCCTCATGCTAACAATAATAAATAAATATGAATGTATACTATTATAGCATAAATAAACACGTATATGTATATAAATAAATAGCATGCAACATGGAAATGTCAATAAATGTAACCATACACTAAGCTTTTAAATCTAAACCATGATATTATAAAAAGTACTTTATTTGTTTATTTTCTCATAATTGCAATAAATTTTTCATTGATCTTTTTTATTTTTTTTAAATAGACATAAAACGTTATGGATTCCATTATAGCATTTTCTTTCTTCTTCCCAATGAGCACCTGCCATACCACCCTGAGTGCATCCAATTGACCTTGTCATTATGCCATTTTCATACAGAATCTTTGTTGGCCCTCCTCTCTCAGTCCCCTTCCTCACCTTCCTGCATGCTCCTACTGATCTTTATCCCACAGTAGTCAACTTTGTATTTTATACCACATATATTCCATTACCTTTTTTTTATTTCTTCTCTCCAGCCTTCCCTTAAAGCCTCATTTCCATGTTCAATCTTTTTCGCCTATATCCCCCCCCAAAAAAAACATACTATATAGAAAACTAAATGTAGGGTCTAGTCTGGGCATAATCACATGGAGCAGATGGTAGAGAATACTTGGGATAACCAGGATACATTACTACATCAAGATTAGAAATATGACTGTCTACCATGAGATGGGTCACCTCCACCTCATCTGCCCAGGCCTAGAAGTCACTACAGAGGAAGCAGTGACATGAATAATGCTCTCGTGGCTAGCCTGAACAACAGAAATGGTAATAGATACCATGGTCACTCACACCCTATGAAAACAGAGATCCAGAGGCTACAGAGAAAGCAACACTAAATCAGATTTCTATTTTGCATAACAAGGCTCTAGGAGCATCATGGAAGAGGGGGTGGAAAGATTATAAGAGCCTCAGGGGGATTGGACATAGCCTGATGCACTGTGTACCCACACCCTTGCCCCCACAAAGACTGACTGAGGCCTTTTGGTCCCCCACAATGAATATCAATAACTCCACCAAAGAGGACCCTTAGCAGAAATGGGGTAGGGAGGCTGGGGAAATGGCTTAGTGATTAAAGCATTTGCCTGCGAAGCCTAAGGACACTGGTTCAATTCCCTTGGACCCACGTAAGCCAGATGCACAGGGGACACGTGTGTGGAGTTCGTTTGCAGTGGCTGGAGGGCCTGGTGTGCCCATTCTCTCTTTCTCTCTGCCTCTTCCTCTCTCTCTCTCTCTCTCTCTCTCTCTCTCAAATAAATGAAGAAATAAAATATTTATATTAAAAAATAAAAAAAGGTGCCATTCTGGTTTAAAAAAAAAGAAATGGGGTAGGGGTGAGGGGGCCCAAAAGTAGAACCATTTTTATTAAAAGATAAATAATAAAAAAAAAACCTAGGGTCTGCATATGAGCTAAAACAAGTGGTATTTGTCTTTGTGAGTCTGGGTTTCATTTAACATAATAATTTCCAATGTCTTCCATTTGTCATGGTCTCATTTTTCTTTCCAGGTGAATTAAACTTTGTTGTATATATGTATCACGTTTTCCTTACCCATTCATCTGCTGATTGGCATCTAGGTTTGTTTCATTTCTTGGCTCTTGTGAATAAAAAGTTCAGCAATAAGGGCTGAGGAGATGGCTCAGAAGTTAAGGTGCATATTTGCAAATCCTAATGACCCAAGTTCGATTCTCCAATACCTATATAAAGCCAGATGCACAAGGTGGTACATGCACCTGGAGTTTATCTGTAGTGGGTATAGGCCGCAGTGCACCCATCCTCTCTTTCTCTTTCTCAAATAAATAAATAAATAACTTTAAAATTTCAACAATACACATGGAAAAGATGGATACACATATGCAAGTATCTCTATAATATGACTTTGAGACTTTGGGCTACATACCTAGAAGTGGTATAGCTGGATCATATTCTAGTTCTATTTTTAGTTTCCTTAAGAAACTTCCATACTGATTTCTACAGTGACTTTAAAAGTTTACCTTCCCACCAGTAGCGAATAATGGTGCCGCGCTCCCTGCATCATCACCAGTATTTATTGTCCTTTGTTTCATAGAAGATTTTGAAAAAGAAAATTAAGATCTAGGGATGTGGCTCAGTAGTAGAGTGCTTGCCTGCCATGTAAAAGGTCTGTGGTTCAATTCCCAGTTCTAGAGGATGAATTTATACTGCATAAAGCCATTCTAAGTAGTATACCATTTTAAAAACATTGATAAATGAAAAAAAAGTTGTTTCATAACAAGAAAAGGCCCCCAAATTGAGACATCAAAAGATAATATTCAAAGAGTATGTCTCTAAAATAAAACCATTTCTACACACCAAAGACAAAAGGATAACATAACTATTGAAAAATGATCAAGGACTACTGTATCAATTAGCTTTCATTATGATACTGCTGCATAGCAAACAATCCCTAAATTAAGTAGGCATTCCCCAAATAAGCAGTTATTGCATGTTCTTGGCACATTAGAGAAACTGACATAAAAGACACTCCAGAAGAACATACCAGGTGATGATATTGTAATTACAATGAGGCCATATTTAAGAGGCCTGAGACAGAGGGAATGTTATTTCTCACATTTTCACTGTTAAAATATTATATATCTAGGACTGTATTACCTAATACAAAAGAAAACAATCATTATAAAAGCCGGGCGTGGTGGCCCACGCCTTTGAACCCGGCACTGGGGAGGCAGAGGTAGGAGGATCGTGGCCGTGAGTTTGAGGCCAGCCTGAGACTACATAGTGAATTCCAGGTCAGCCTGGGCTAGAGTGAGACCCTACCTCAAAAAGACAAGAAAGAAAAAAATTGATTATAAACGATTGACTACTACCATAAAGGAGTGTGCATAACAAATGCTACTTCTTTTTGTGATCAATCATGAGTATGCTTTTCTTTTGTTCTCTTTGTAGATGACGCTGTGCACTGAGTACCGGACAGAAGTATTTGCTAAAGATGATGTAAAATCTAACACGTCATCCAGGCGTGATGGCACATACCTGTCACCCAAACTACTCCCAGCATTCACATAAGAAGCCAGGCATGGCAGCACATGTCTGTAACCCCAGCCCTAAGTGGGCCGAGGGTAGAGACAGAAGGCTCAATGGGGCTCTTCGGTCAGCCATTCTGAGAGATTCTGTCCAAGGAAATAAGGCAGAAAAGCAATAGAGGACATGTTACATCCTCCTCTGGCCACTACAAACACATATGCGTATGCATTTGCATACAACACACACACACACACACACACACACACACCGAAAAATCACACAAAATCTTCTCCCCTTTATGGAATACACACACCCGTGGATTCTACAAGAAGCAACCATTACACGAAGAAAAACATCAATTAAAAATGCCAAATAACCTACAAAGTCTAATGAAACTAAAACAAAACAATAAAAAATATCCTAAGAACCATTTTGCAGGAATAAAAAAAACATTTGATCAGTTTTCTAATTTCTGTCAGTCCTTAAGGCAACATCGTCTCTACATGATTAATCTCTGTGTGAGATAAATAATTACTCCCTATCAAAGACCTGTTTTAGCTAATGTTATTTGTCTTTTGCTAATCTCTGATGTTGATTTCAGTAATGTAACCTAAAATTCAAGTTTGTCATCTATTAAGTTTAAGCATGTTCTGTCCTGTAGCACTGAGTTTATTGCCTTAATGAAACAAAATCAAGGGACTTATATGTGCAAAATGTTTATGGTAATTTCAATATTTCTTCCATTTTGCTCTAACCAATTAGAGTTTAATCTGTGAGCAATGCGCTCTATCTTGGCACTGCTGTTAGTTTGAACTAGAGCATTCTTTGTTGTTCTGTGCATCGTGGACTATTAGCAGCATCTTTGCCCTCTACTGACTATATGAGAGTAGCACTGCACTTTAGTGATCTTTAGTTACAACTGAACGAGTCTCCAGATGTTTCCCAATGTCCTCTGGGTAGCCAAATCACAAATCATCCTCTTGTTTGCTTCCATTGTTGCTTTCTTCGTGGTTTTCTTCAAGATTCAATCATAGCCCTTTGATACTTCCAAGAAAATGACTTGATTTTTTTTCAACCAATATGTCTTGTTTGGAAGAATTTATCAGAAAACCTCTTCACTTCTACCCTAAAACTGTATGATTTCACAGAAGTGATCAAAGTCAAGATTACATCTTCATCAGGCACTCACTGAGCCAAAAAGTGCACACTGAGTAAGTTAGTACATTATTGTCTATGTTGTCAACAGAAAAAAATGTGTTCTTTCTTTTGAAAATAATAAATAAATAAATAAACTGAAAATGTACTTAATATACCTAACCTACCTAGCACCCTAGCTTAGCAACACAGAGCACTGGAGGGTCTCACTTGTTTGCGCTTATGATCACATAGTTATCACGTGTCTGACTGGGAGCTGTAGCCAGCACTGTGGCCCACGATTGTAAGAAAGTATAGTGACTGCAGAGCCCAGGGGAAGATCAAACTTCCAAAGTGCTAGTGCACTGTCAACAAGCCTATAGCCTTTATACCATCATTAAGTCATAAAAAATATAAACTAAACCATCATAAGTTTGGGACGGTCTGCACAAGGGCATTTCACAGTTAGATGCTAACATATTAGACTAGATAAAATGGACAAATTCCAAGAGGCTCAAACTATCAAAATTCACTTTCGAAGCACTAGAAAATCTGAATGGACTTTTGTTATAAGTGAAATGATTAAAATAGTAATCATAAGAAATTCCTACAATGAAAACCCCAAGTTTGTATATCCTCACTTGTGAATTCTACCACATATTTGAAGAAAAAATGTGAAGTGTTCTGTCTAGTTTTGGGGAATAATTTAAGAATTGGCATTAGGTGTTTTTTTTCTAATATTAGATCCTGATACTAAAATCAGACAAAGATATTACAATATAAGAGAAGAAAAAGAAAGGAAAACTGCGGAACAATTTTTCAAATTAACATAGAGGCAAAATAACAATAAAATATTATCAAACCAAATCCAAAACATATAAAAAGGGCTATACAGCATGATTAAGTGTAATCTATTCCAAGAATACAAGGTTGGGTTAGCATATTGTGATAATTACTCTGTTTTTTTCTTTGATTTTGGGTTTTTGAGGTAGGGTCTCGCTTTAGCCCAGGCTGACTTGGAATTCACTACGTAGTCTCAGGGTGGCCTCGAACTCACAATGATCCTCCTACCTGTGCCTCCTGAGTGCTGAGACTAAAGGCGTGCACCACCATACCATGATGATTGTTAATCTTGATTGGATTGAGAGATGTCTAGGAGGTTAGTAAAGCATACCTCTGAATGTATCTGTGAGGATATTTCCAGAGACAATTAGATGTGGCGGCTCTAACCTTGTCAATGGCTTCATCCACTGAGAGTTTCAATTCTTTTGATATTAAAAAGGCAAAAAATAGGCTTTACTCCAAAAGACACTTTTAAATAGTTCTTAAAGAAAAAAAATAGGTTTTCTTACATAAGAAAATCTGTTTCATTTCTGAGGCTTTCTTCCAAGGCTGGCCTTCCAGCCAAGCTTTAGAGGAGGTATTCCAAGCCCTCAGCCCACAATTATTTGGCCTTGAACTCATCATTCTTCAGTGAGACTTTCCATTTTTGAATGTTATATTGGGAAGTAGCACAATTGTGGAGAGTATGATATGTAGATGGAGGAAATTTGTCACTAGGACCATGCCTTTGAATGGCATATCTCGGGCCTGACCCTTTCTGTTACTCTCTACTTTCTCACTGACATGTGGTGGAAAACTTTCCTCTGGCAAACCCCTGGGCCATGATGTTCTGGCCCAGAAACAATGGTGGCAGCCAGCCATAGACTGAAGCCTCCAAAACTTTCTTATCCTTTTAAGTTGTTTCTGTCAGGTGTTTTGTCACAGTAATGAAATCACACATAGAAGAATCAATTTTGTATGTTTTATTAATAGACCAAAGGACAAAAACAACATGATCATTTTCCATAGATGCAGATAAAACATTTAAGATAATCCAGCAATCTTTTATAATAAAAACACCAAATAAACTAGAAATAGGGGAAGGTTGCTTAGCATAATGAAGAGCATTTACAAAAGACAGACAGTTAAGTCATACTTAATGTTGAAACACAAGAGTTTCTCCTTACATTCACAGACCATGGCTCCTCTTGTCACATCTAGTCCACCTTACACTGGAGGTTCTGGATAGAGTAGTTAAGTAAGGAAAATAAGTAAGAGACATTCATATTTGAAACAAAGATGTAGAACTATCTCTTTTAGCAGATGATATAATGTGTAAAGAAAATCCTAATGAACCCAAAAACTATCTGTTAAGGCCTATAAATGAAGTCAGTAAGGTTGCAGGATACAAGGTCACTATGGGAAGATCAGCTAGTTGTACTCGTATTCACTAGCAATGAACAAACCACGTGAAGTGAAGAAAACAAGCTTGTTGACTAGACCCATCAAAGGATAAAATACTCTGGAATAAATTTCACAAAAGAAAAACAAAACTTAGCTGGGAGTAGTAGCACATGCCTTTAATCCCAGCACTGCTATGAACAGTTATAAGCCAAGAACTTTGGTAACCTAAAAGAAATAAGAAATTCTTAGCAGTATATAATCTACCAATATTAAACCAGAAAGACAAAGAGAAACTGAGCAGATCAAAAATAAGTAAAGGGCCAGGTGTGGTGGCATGTGAGTTCAAGGCCAGCCTGAGACTACATAGTGAATTCCAAGTTAGCCTGGGCTAGAGCAAGACCCAACCTCAAAAAACAAAAACAGCAAAAAACAAAACAGAACAAAAAAACCTCATACACTGAAAACCTTGAAACATTCAAAGAATTTAAAGAACTAGATAAATGGAAAGACAGACTATAGCAAGGACCTAAAGACTCAGAATGATCCCTATTCAATTGCCTTCTTGAAAAAAATTGACAAGGTGATTCTAAAATGCATTCAAATGTACAAGAGATACAAAGTAAACAAAAACAACCTTGAAAAAACACACCGAATTCTCTTTGTAGGCTTTTCATATGTGTTATCCACTTTTCTATTTATTTTATCTTGTGATATTTTTAATTTTCTTATATACTATCAGCATTATTGCCTTGACTCCAGCTTTCATATTATAAAACTCTCCCATTAAGCTACTGACTTATTGATTTTATACGAGGTATCTTTCATCCCTCCAAGTCATATTATCAAATAATAACTTACCTGAACACTGGAAGATTATTTTATAAATAATTGGAAGAATCTATTTATCTGTAGAAAATTGTGTGGAAAGGGTAAGAGGTTGAAATTTCACACTGAAAAAGTTCAGCCCATACTGACTTAAACTAATTGTGAGCTGCATGTAGATTTTTATGAAATCAAACCCATTACTTGCTCTATGCATGGAATATCCCCCATCCTCTTATTGTTGTTTTGAGATTCTCTATTATTTATATAAAATAATTACTTTTTCAGTCATTCGTTAAACCTATGACATATTTTATCAATTTATTTGTTCATTGTTATTTCACACATTTTAAGCATCCCCTCCATGTAATCCTCTTCTTGATAGCATACATAACTTAACATTCCTTTCAAAAAAGGCCTGTGAATCATACCATTCAGCCATTGTAAATTGTAAAATATTTGTATTTTACCTCACACTTGAATAAGAATTTATACGCATATAAGCTTCTAGCTTGAATATATTGCTGCATCGTCTTCTTACAACCATACTTAATGAAAAGCTTGCTCTCTTTCTAATTGTTCCCTTAAATCTGTCTTTTCTCCTCGGGAGCTTTATGAACACTTTCTCTTTTCCCCTGCTGTTCTTCATTTGTGCTGTAGGACATCTAAAGATGGGCCCAATTTTATTTATGCTGCTCAGCCTCAAAGTGTTTTTTGGTCTAAAGATTCATGCCTCATAATTATGGGAAATTTAATCAACATTCTCTTAAATGTTATGCCTGCTTTTAAGGTCTCATTCTCTTTTTTATTGAGAATTTTAGTACATGAATATAGTGTAATTTGAGCATAATCCCCTCCTACTACCTCCTCCCCCACCTCCATCCTACTGAACCCCCTCCTCTTTCCCAGTAGTCCTTCTTTTATTTATTTTTTATTTTATTTATTTATTTACTTATTTTATTATTATAATTATTTTGTTTTTGTTTTTTTCGAGGTAGAGTCTCACTCTAGCCCAGGCTGACCTGGAATTCACTATGTAGTCTCAGGGTGGCCTTGAACTCACAGCGATCCTCCTACCTCTGCCTCCCGAGTGCTGGGATTAAAGGCATGTACCACCACACCCGGCAAGTCCTTCTTTTATTATTTTTTGATTTTTTAAAATTTATTTTGAGAGAGAGAAAGAGGCAGGGAGAGAGATAGAGAAAGAATGGGTGCACCAAGGCCTTCAGCTGCTGTTAGTGAACTCCAGATGCATGTGCCCCCTTGTGCATATGTGTGACACTGTGTGCTTGCATCACTGTGTACCTGGAGATTCCAATATGAGTTGTTACGCTTCGCAGGCAAGTGCCTTAACCACTAGGCCATTTTTTCAGCAGCCTTCTATTATTTTTAATGCCTCATTCTTTTGCCCCCCCCCATCATCTATGTCAAAATGCTGATTTTGCAGACCTGTTATGCAGGTCTTTTGGTTAAGAACATCCACTGTGTGGTCATGAATGCAAAGGCCACTTTGGTCTGGAAGACGGTATTCCAAAACATTCCTCCCCACCCTCTGGCTCTTATGTTCTTTCCACCCCCTCTTCCTGGATGTTCTCTGAGCCTTGGGGCGGGGGTGTATGAGGGAGATGTTTCATTTAGGACTGAGCTCTCTCAACAGCCTCTGGTTTTCAACACTTTTGGAAGTTCTGAGTCTCCTTGGTATCCACAGTCATCTCCAGAAAGAGCTTCTCTGAGCCAGTGGTGAGTAGCTCTTTTTTATTTTTTGCTTTATGGAATGTACATTGTGCCTGCAACTTTTTCTTTCCCCTTCCTTCTGTCCTTCCTTCCTTCCTCTTTCTTTCCCTTTCTCCTTTTTTTCTTTCTTTTTTTAAAAATTTATTTTGGTTTTTTGAGGCAGGGTTTCACTCTAGCCCAGGTTAATCTGGAATTCACTACGTTGTCTCAAGCTGGCCTCAAACTCACAGCAAATCCTCCTACCTCAGACTCCTGAGTGCTGGGATTAAAGGTGTGCAAAACCATGCCAGGCTTCTTTTTTGTTTTTATTTACTTACAGTTTTTGAGAAAGATTCATGCTATGTAATCAGGCTGGGCTCAAAGTCATGATCCTCCTGTTTCAGCTTCTGGAGTAATAGAATTACAAGAGTTTGCTACCTTGACCATGTACATGTGTATTCTTAACCTAATCTCCATTGTAACTGTTCTTTTCTATTTGGTATCAGAATCTATATGCTGTATTCTGAATGAATTCTACAAACATGTGCTCTAATTCACAAATCCTTTATTGAAATATGTTTAGTTTTCAATTTATTTCATTCATTGTATCTTTAGGACTTGTAATTATATTTTCAACATGTTTTGTTTTAGTATCTATACTGTAATAATTTCTTGCCCCTCTAATGAAAATTTATTTTCAACCTGTCATCTTAGAAGTACTGATAATTGAGTTCTCTTGAGAGGGAGTCAGGTAGCTTTGTCAGGCAGTTAAGTTGACTTGGCCCCTGAAAGTAAAGGCAATAATGTCTGCCTTCTGCAATTAGCGCTTGCTAGAGATCAAAGTATGATCTGAAGTCTTATCTCTGCCCTAGTTCTGTTTATCCACAAACAACCTGGGTCCCTCCAGAGAGGGAGGTCTTTTTTCCTACAATTGAATCCTAACGTGGTTGGTCAAGCCCTTAGAACTTGGCATCATGGTTAGCCTCTTCCTGAGATGGCCCTTAGCCCAGGCTAGCTCTCTGGCTCACCTGAACCAGAAGGTAAGGCCCACCACCATAAGGTTATAAATATGTTTGCCAGGAGAGGGCAACTTCTCTTGGCAGCCTGTTAATCACTCATGAACCCCCAGGTTCTGGTGAGTTTCCCCTCCTCTCTGCCTACTGGCCTGAGCCAAAGGGGAACCCCCTAACCTCTACTCCCACTTGTGCTCTTTACCCCCTCCCACCCTCCACATGGCAGCAGCTCTTTGTACTTTCTTTTCTGGCCTCACTATGCTATTACCAGGCCCACCACCTGGGCTCTCAGACCACGTGGGTGTATACATTTTCCTTCCTTTGGTTCTGTACTTCCCTCAATAAATATAATAATGTAATAATTATCCTCAGTTTGATTTGCCCAATTCTTTGGTTAAATGCAAACATGCACCCAGGGTTTGGGATTTCAAGGACTTTCCTGAACCCCTAACACCCTGTTTCGCTTTTATCTTGCTTAATATAATTTTAATTCATTGAGTAAATTTTTGTTCTCGTTGTTGATTTGTTAACTGCCTTTCTTAGCACAGTTCTTGTGAGAGGCAGTCAGGTAGCTTTGTCAGGCAGTTAAGTTGACTTGGCCCCTGAAAGTAAAGGCAAAAATGTCTGCCTTCTGCAAATAGCACTTGCTAGAGATCCAAGTATGATCTGACTTCTTATCTCTTCCCTATCTCTTTAAGAGATCTCGCTCTCTTTCACTCTCTCTCTCTCCTCCTGCTGCTACTGCTACTTTAAAGTAGTTTGCATGTTTGTTTTGATTTCTTTTATTTAGTGATGGAGTATTTGCTATGTTGCCTTAGCTGTGGCCCAGTGGCTGGGACTGCAGAAACATACCACTGTGCTTGCTTGCTTCTACTTAAGTGAGTAGGCTACTGATACAGCACCAGGAACAATCTGGACGTTTCAGGTCTAGTCTTGTGATGATATCACAGATTTTGCATATCCAATCATTAAGCCTGCTGACATATTGGCAGTATTCTGGTGTCAAAGCTTCCTATAATTGTCTCTGACCTCAGAGGTCCACCTATGAACCAAAGCCTATGAACCACATCCCCAGGTAGCTGTGAGCCACACATCTTTATAGATGCATTTCACGAGTACTACTTTGTCTCCTGCCTTTCAAGGCAAATGCAGCAGGAGAGAACACTTGGTATCTACTTTTCAAAAGTGGCTGGATTTCATGCTACCTTACCAGCTAGGAAGTTTTCAGCACATATAGCAGGGCTTCCATAAAGACAGAGAAACAATCTAACCAGCAGGAGAAACTTAGGAGCCAAGCTTTAAAGCCTAAGAAGAAATTTTTTACTTGAAATGAATCTAACTGATTTGATGTTGGGTTATATGAAAATAATACACAGAAAGATGTTAACTGTCACTGTTATATCAAAGACTCAATACGTGAATGTACTTTTAGGAATATCAAGACATGAGAAACTTTTCCAAGGATCTAAAGAAGTGCCAGAACAGAAGGAGGAAAGGAGAGTGGGAGAGGGAGGGAGGAAGAGAGAAGCTGGGAGAGGAAGAGAAAATGAGATGGGGTGGGAAGAGAGAGGGGGAAGAAAGACAGAGGCAGAAACAGGCAAAAATAGATGACGCTTGAGGTGACGCAAGGTGGGGGAGGAAAGCACCATAGGCAGGTAAGACACTCAAAGGCAGAAAAAGAAAAAGGGGGAAACTTGTAAAAATTATTGTGCCCACACCGAATAGATTAAATTTTCTCACTTCAAAAAAGAAAAACAAAGGACACAAACCATTTGTGGAGATGCAGCTTCTTACTGAATTTGTTGAGAGGATTGCTCAGAAGGCAGAAAGTAGTAGAAATAACTAATGTTCTTTTACCAGTGAAACGACCCCTTCCAAGCCTGAATCAGAAGGCTTGCTCTACGAAAGCTGTTGCCCAGCACAGATAGTGAGCACTCCCACTGCCTCTGGTCACTCCTAACAGCCAGGCTGATTTGATAGTCTCTTTAATAATCCATTCATCCACAGCCTTCTATTAGTTTTCATCCTGAGTAGCACTAATTGCCCTTTGGCTGAGAGCATGTGTGAAAAATTGATTGATGATGCTGTGGCATACACCAACTCTGTAGCAGCATGACACTTCTTGGTTGATGCACACTTTCAGACCCACAGAGCAGGTGAGGTTATTCAGGACCAGGGGCTGCAGGAAAAGTGAGCCCTCATCAGCCAACTAGAAGTTGGGTTAATAGAATGAACCACGAAAGATTAACCCCATCCTGATGACTGATTCGTCCCTTTGTAATAGCTTCGTGAGCGATCACCATGAAGCCAAATATTTGCTCTGCTCCAGGAGTGCTTCTGTTTATCCAAACCTTGTCTTCGCTTGGCTTTCCCAGAAGTGTAATGTGAAAGAAGTCTACGAATGCAAGTAGTTGATGTGAGAAGTGTGGATAACAGTGGTGGTGGGGAAATGGGAAAAGGGAGAAAAGGTACCAATAAAGGAAGCTTGATCAGGCTAAGGAGATGGCTCAAGTGTGGTGGTTTGATTCAGGTGTCCCCCATTTACTTAGGTGTTCTGAATGCTGGGTTCCCAGCTGATGGAGATTTGGGAATTAACGCCTCCTGGAGGCAGTGTATTGTTGGGGGCTTATGGGTGTTATAGCCAGTGTCTCCTTGCCAGTGTTTGGCACAATCTCCTGTTGATGTTGTCCATCTGATGTTGGCCAGGAGGTGATGTCCACCCTCTGCTCATGCCATCATTTTCCCCTGCCATCATGGAGCTTCCCCTCGAGCCTATAAGCCAAAATAAACCTTTTTTCACACAAGCTCTTGGTCAGGTGATTTCTGCCAGCAATGCGAACCTGACTGCAACACTCAGGTAGTAAATTACTCATCTTGTATGCATGAGGACCTGAATTTGGATCCAGAGCACCTATATAAAATACCAGACATGGTGGTATGTGCCCGTAATCCAAGCACTCAGAAGCCGGTGACAGGAGGATCCCTGTGGCTTGCTGGCCAGCTACTCTAGCTGAATCTGTGCACTCTAGGTCCAACAAGAAACCTTGTTTCAAAAGATAAGGTGGAGGGACTAGGGGAAGGCTCAGCAATTAAAGGTGCTTGCTTGCCAGCTTGAGTTTAAATCCAGAGCACCCAGGTAAAGCCAAGGCAAAGTGCTGAACACATCTGTGATCCCAGCAGGCTTATGGCAATAGAAGATGGAGCCAAAAGAATCTGGAAGCTTGTGGGATAGCTATCGTGATACACAGGCAGTGGAAAAGACAACAAAAGAGACCCTGTCTCAACCAGGGTGGAAGGAGAGGACAAGCACCCTGAAGTTATCCTCAGACATCCACATATGTGTGGTGGCATGCATGTGCACACACACATGCACCATACAAATCTACACATACACACAAATTAGGTGGACAACAACTGAGGAAAACACCTGATATCAACTTCTAGTCTCTACATGCACATGTATACATGCCCACCTGCCCATGCCTCATACATGCACACCACACATACGAAAACTGCTTCATCAAGCCAGTTTCCATCATGAGCCATTGAGTTTAACACTACTGGGAAACACTGACAAATCCTACAAACCCTATGCCTGTGGAATCTGTGAGAGTCCTACATTTGCCCAAATGCCACAGTGGAAACATTGAGACTTGCTTCATTTACTGAGCTCATCTGGAAATAGCTTTTTCTTGCTAATGTTTGATAACACGAGCACATTTATATGCACTTTTCAGCCTCCATTTGTGATACACACGAATTCATCCCAGTACTTGCATTCAAATTCATCTGCTTACTTGATAAACTGATAGCCAAGTAGGCATTTAGTCTATAGCCATACCACCAGAAACATGCCCGAACTCATAAAGTAGACATTTAACTTCTCTAGAGTCTCAGTTTTATCATATGAAGATAAGACCTGACTGGTCCCCCTCACAGAAATGAAGTGAGGCTCAAAATCAAAATATAATAACGTATGTCAGGAGTTTATTAGTTATTTTTTTTATCATCACTGTGACAAAATACCAGGCAGAAGCAGCTTCTGGTAGGGAGAGTATTTCAGCTCACAGTTTCAGGGGGTAGTATCTATCATGGCAGGAAATGCATGGAGACTAAAGGGGCTCAGTCCATGGTGGCGGGAACTTGTGGCATGGTTTACTCACATCTTGGCTGATCAGAAAGCAGACATCTCAAGCTGGGACCAGAGGCAAATATCACTTTCAAAGTTGGCCCCAGAAGCCTATTTCTGCTAGCAAGGACACAATCTCAAAGGTTCCAAAACCTACAAAAACATACCATCAGCTGGGGAGCAAGTTTTCAAACACACAAGCCTATGAAGGATAATTTGCATTAAAATCATAACAAGGAGTCAACAAACATTTCCTATGAAAGACCAGGCAGTGATGATATGGAGATGGCTCAGTGGTTCAGGGGACTTTAGGCTTAAATATGAGGGCCTTTCAGGTTGAAGACCCTCAAGTTCCACTCCCAGAACCCATGTAAAAAGCTGAACATGGCCATCTGTTGCAGTCAGGTCCACATTGGTGGTAGGAATCCCACAACCAATAGCAGCTTGTGGGAAAAAGAGGTTTGTTTTGGCTTACAGGCTTGAGGGGAAGCTCTATGATGGCAGGGAAAATGATGGCATGAGCAGAGGGTGGACATCACCCCCTCGTCAACATAAGGTGAACAATAACAACAGGGGAGTGTGCCAAACACTGGCAAGGGGAAGCTGGCTATAACATTCATGAGCCCGCCCCAACAATACACTGCCTCCAGGAGGCGTTAATTCCCAAATCTCCATCAGCTGGGAACCTAGCATTCAGAACACCTAAGTTTATGGGGGACACCTGAATCAAACTACCACACCATGCATGTCTGTATCTCCAGTTTGTGGGAAGCAGAGACAGGAGAATCACTGGGACTTAGTGACAGACATCAGCTCTCGAATGAAAGAGAGACCCTGTCTCAAGGAGATATGTGGGTAAATGATTATGGAAAGACACCTAACATTCTCCTCTGGTCTCTATTCGTGTGTGTGTGTGGGGGGGTGTGTACGTACATGTGTGTGCATGTGTGTGTGAGCACACATGTGCATTCACGTGTGCACACACACACGGAGCACGTGCACCTGTACATACACATGTGTTAATGTGTGATGGTTTGAATGAAATGTCTGCCATAGGTTCATATGTTTTGAATACTTGGTCCCCAGTTGATGGCAATTTGAGAAAGTCATAGAGCCTTTAGAAGGTGAGGTTTTGCTGCCGGAGGCATGTTGCTGGGTGTGGGCTTTGGGGTAATATAGCCCAGCTCCAAGCAGACAATTCCTTTCTGCTGTTGTGGAGATGTGATCCAGGCTTCCTGCTCAGGATACTGCTATGTTTCTCCCCAACCCTACGATGAAACATTCCTTTGAAGCCATGATTCCACAGAAACCCTGTTCTTTCATAAGCTGCTTCTGGTCAGGTGTTTTGTCTCAGCAATGAATAGATAATTGCTATATACACTACATGTGCCACACAGACCACACCATACACATATTCTGCACACAATGCCCCCCCCCAAAAAAAAACAAAATGCCAGATAGTAAACATCTTGGATTTTGCAGGCCCTGTGGACTCTGTCATGGCTAATTACTCCTGCTACAGTTCACCTCTGCTACCTTAGCAGGAAAAGAGACTAGGTTAACCAAATGGCCATGGATGTATTCCAGTAAATGAGATGGCAGACTAGATTTGATCCACCTATGCACCAGCTACCATTCGTCAATTTCTTAAATACTCAAAAGACTTTGGTAAGTGTTAGTGCTATGCATTCCCAGTGTCATTTATTCCACACTCAATCAGCCATTGAATTCACTACACACTGTCATCTGGGCCTATTTTCCTCCCTCACACAGTGAATGTTAACTAAGCACCTGTTCTGTGAAAGACATTATGCCAGCCCTGGAGGTTTAATGCTAATAACACAGACATAGGCCACACCTAACATCTGGAAATGGCATCTGAAAGCTGTTCCCCCCACCACTACCATTAGAGAGCAATTCCCTTGGATCAACAAGTGATAACCACAGCTACAACTTCTCAGTGCCTGGGGGATTTGGAGGCACAAGTGGCAGTTTGAAAGAAGTTTAAGCTTTGGGGCCCTACACTTGCATTGTTCCTATCAAGGCCACCTGAAGCATTCCTAGCAATGATTCATATGGTCCTATTTTCTTCTTGTCAAATTCACAATTGCAAGCATTTAGCTATAATTGATTGAGGCCACTGTCTTTCTACTATGGCTTAGCCTTCTTTGTGATTTCCCTGATCCCTTTGAAATAGCAGCAGAAGTAAGTCTTTCGAGTATGGTCCATTGGAACATTTTTCAGACAAGACCCCCTTTGAGGGGCAAACATTAACATTAAATAATTATTCACTTAGCTCTTTGGTGACCTTGTGACTAAATATTGTTTGTAAGGACTGCTATTGACAGCCATGATAACTTGTAATTCAAAATTACAAGAGGGTCTGTCAAATTATTTAAGGATGCTAATTACTTAGGCTCAGAGAACTATCCCAGGACAATCTAAATAAAATTTATTACCACTGATCTTAGGAAATACTAGCCATCATTAGCCCTTTGCAGGCTTGTTTTCATCTTCATCCTAACCTATAGTGTGAGAACATTCATTGACCCAAGTATAAGCACTCATGAAAAAAAAAAAAAACAGAACTCCTGTAAAAATGCCAGTCTGAATATGAAAGGATATATATATATATGTGTGTGTGTGTGTGTGTGTGTGTGTGTGTGTGTGTGTATCTGAATGTATATGTACATATGTAACTGTGTAAGAATGAAAATTACAAACTACTCTCCTAAAACAATTAAGTGCCAGAAATAAGTAATATTACTGTGTTTCCAAATATACACCAATTATATAAACAGTAGTAACCTTTTATTGAAAGGTACCCACATGCAGACACTATGCAAGAATTTTAAGTGCACCAAACTCTACAAAATAAATACAATTATTATCATCTCTGTTATTTAAATGAGAAAATTGAAATACAAAAAGTTTAGGAGAGCTGGGGAGATGGCTCAATTGGTAGGGCACTTACCATACAAACATGAGGACCTGAGTTTAGATCCCCAGAATCCATTTAAATGCTGCATGTGGTAACACATGCCTATAACACCAGTGTTCAGACTGGTGGATCTTCAGTACAAGCTGGCTCAGGAGACTAGCTCAATCCTGAGCTCTGGGTTCAGTAAGAGACCATGTCTACAATAAAATAAAGTGGAGAGCAATTAAGGAAGACACCCAACATTAACCTCTGGCTTTCACGTGCACTCGAGTATACATTCACATGCATCTGTACACATATTTGCCCCTGCACATGCATGCACAATTCACACACGCACACACACACACACACACGCACACACTGTACTTAAGGAACCTTTCCAAAGTCAAGTGGTGGTGAACTTAGAATTCAAACTCAGGTAGCTCTGACTCCAGAAATTGATTTCTATGTATCACATAGTCATGTTAAGTGTAAAGGCCATGTCAAAAGGACAATGTCAAGAATATATGGTAATGTTAATGGTGAAGTCAAGATAAAAACACTGAAGTCTTGGAAATGTGTGTGTTCACCAAGAGTTACTACAGGAAGGGTGTTTGTATGTCTGGCTGGGGCAAGGATTCTAGCACAGGCACTTTCTCCTGGTATAGTCATTAGGGAAGATCTTCAAGACTCAGTCTTCATTCTTTTTGCCCATTATGTCAAGCACCCCAGGAGTGAACCACTTGTTCTTCTCCAGACTCCAGGGGCTGCCATTTCTGACATGGATATCTGTCCTCTCAGACCCACTGAAGATGATCATCTTCTGATGGCTCCTGGGTATCTTTCTATAAAACAGATGCATAGTCTATATAAGGTTTCTATGTGGAATATATGAATTTTATTTGTTTCTCACTCTAGTACTAGAAAGACCAGGATAGAAATGATTGAGGAATAAGAACTCTCAATAAGTGTCATATAACTGAGTTTTAGTAATGACCTATATACAAATTGAACACAACAGTATGATTTTACCTGGTGCTAATGCCTCTTAGAAATTCTACTTAATACCTTTGTCTCGGGAGATGACTAAATGGTTAAAAGCACTTGCTTGTGGGACCTGCCAGCCCAGGGTTCAATTCCCCAGTACCCACATAGAGCCAGGTACACAAAGTAGGGCATGTGTCTGGAGTTCATTCGCAGTGACAGGAAACCTTGATGTACCCATTTTCTCTTTCTCTCACCCTAACAAATAAAACAATATTTTTGAAGATATGCTTATAAATAAAACATCAAAGGCATGTCCTAATTTCAGAATATCCTTCATGAATAAATTTATAATAATAAAAACTTGGTCATTTTGAACTTTAAAAAAATCACTCAATTTCTTTATATTTCTAAGTTTTGCAGTTAAAGACCACCAGGAGCACTCCTATGCCAAGGTTGTTTTATTGATTTTTTTTATGAGAGAGAATTAACATAATGGGAAAGAAATCACAAGGTATTCCAATAAGAGGACATTAGAAAGGTGTTATTATAGTATTTAGACTTATAACAGGCAATTTGAGGAAAGGTTCATGAAGGGAGGATTTAATGTGGATTAGATGCTGATGGAAGGTGGGGATAATCTTGTGACTGGGTATTTAACAAACCTTATCTGAAGGTGGGGGAGAAGCTCAACACTAAAGCTATCATTGGTGAAGCAGCAGCATTCACTTATATTGGCCAAGAGAGAGAACTGGGTGGTCAATTTTGTGGTTTAAAACAAGTCCGTGTTTCTGTGCTCAGAAATGATTACAAGTCAGTCTTAATTTGTCTTGATCTACTGTGGTCATAGAGTGATCTTGTTGGACATTGAACAATGCCATGGCCTAGCTGTTAAGTGACAGAAGTCTAGCAGTTTCAAGGATTAGCTGAAAGGATCATGCCAATTTCTTTCTTTAAAAATGTTCTTATTGACAATTTTCATACATGTGCACAATGTATTTTGATCATAATCTCCTCCAATTACTTTCTTTTGTCCCCCTCCCCATCCTCTTTCCACTGAACCCCTTTGTCTTTCCAGTTAGCTCCTATTCTATTTTGATGTCATTTTTTTGTCCACCTCCATCACCCATGACTACATGTTGATGGGTCCAGTATTATGCAGATCTTATGCAGGAAATGATAGCCTCTGTGAAGTCATGAATATACTGACTACTTTCTGTCTGAAAGACAGCATCCCAATGTACTCCTCTCCATCCTTTGGCTCACACATTCTTTCTGCCACATCTTCCAAAAGAATGTGCCAATTTCTGAGCACTCAGGATGCTTTAACTTCTGTTTTCTTGTTCTTCAGCTGATATTTTTGAGTCTCAATTTTGGATAACAAACTCTGCATGCCCACTGCTCCCACATGGAAGCATTACAGAAAGAGTATTTCAAAAATTTGGACTCTAGCCCACCCAAAACATCTTTCACATTGTGGTGGAAAACACAGTTGCCACCTATTTCCCTTCCTTGGATTTCCATTACTCACAACATAGAAATAATTCCACCCATAGCTCTACCCAGAATAGAACACAGAATGATGCCCCAAGGCCTGTACTCTGATTAAGGAATGCGCACTAAGCATTAATGTAAACGGAAAGCTGAAGTGCAACAGTCCAAAGGTCACAAAACAGCACACACAGCAATGGCTAATGAAGAAACTGCAGATTAATCTGTATGGCTAGGTGTATTGACACACACACCCATAACCCTAGCATTTAGGAGGCAGAGGTAGGAGACTGACCACACATTTAGGACTTGTCTGGTCTGTATAGTGAGTTTCTGGCCAACCAAAGCTACCTAGCCATTCCCTGTCTCAAAAAAAAATTAAATAAATAAAAAGTCAAGGTATATTGGCACATGCTTGTAATCCCAGCGCTTAGGAGGCAGAGGCAGAAGGAGAAATATCACAAGTTCAATGCCAGCTTGCTCTGCATAGCGAGTTAAAGACCAGACAGGGCTAGACAACAAGACTGTTTCAAAAATAAAACTCTGTGCATAGCAGCGATTATAGCCTCGTGTTAACAGAATGTGGGAACATGCTTACGGCCATTCTTAGAACTCACATCCTAGCTTTGGATAGCCTTCACAGCTGGTTTTTCCCTTCACTCTGCCTCCTTTCCTGCTCATTTAGCTTCTTGCTTGTCTGTTATCTCCCCAGTAGCAACACTGGAAAGTTCCTATGAACTAAAAGCTTCCAAGTACAGTCCTCTGCTAGAGAATAAAGCTTGGCACAGACACACATGGTATGTGCTTCCTGGCTGGTCCTAGGAAGAGTTACCATGTCAGTGGCCTCAAGTAGAAACCAAAGCTACCTGCCAGAAGGATTTTGGTTTGTGTTTCAACTAATAAAACTTTTATTCCTGCCTGACTCATCAACTCTGTAGTGTTTTCTCTGAAAATGAAAACAAGGGCTGGAGAAATGGCTTAGTGGTTAAGGTGCTTGTCTGCAAAGCCTAAGGACCCATGTTCTACTCTCCAGATCCTACATAAGCCAGATGCACAAAGGTGAGGCAAGTGCAAGGTTGCACATGCCCACTAGGTGGCACAAGCATCTGAATTTGGATTACAGTGGCTGAGGCCCTGGCATGCCAATTCTCTCCATGAGTGTCTCTCTCTTTCTCTCTCTCTGTCTCTGTAATTTTCTTTTTAATTGTAAAACAAAACAAAACAACATTTGTTGGGCTGGGGAGATGACTCAGCAGGTAAGAGTGCCTGCTATGTAAGCATGAATGCCTGAGAGGACTGCCTGATTTGCCCTAAGTTTGATTCCTCAGCACCTATATAAACAGCTGGACATGGCCATGCATACCTATAACCTCAATGTTGTTGGGAGCAGAGGCCATGAAATCAATGGGGCTCGTGAAAATAGCAATTCCAGGCTCACAGAAGAGAATCTATCTGAATGAAACATATGAATGAGTGATAGTGGGGGCACCCAACATTCTCCTCTGGCCTCTGCGTATGTGCACATGGGGAACATGCACACCATGCCATACATACTAAACACACATATGCAGGAAGAAAGAATGAAAAATAAAGAAAGAAAGAAGGAAGGAAGGAAGGAAGGAAGGAAGGAAGGAAGGAAGGAAGGAGGGATTTGTTAGGACTACTTGCTTTAACTTCTCTTACATTTGCAAGTCCAGTTACTTTGTATAAACAAAATAATGCAATATGTACTCTGTGTTATGGTGTCTGTGAGCCTCACCCATGCTATTTGTTATATAGGTAGTTCATTATTTTTGATGACTGAGTAGCATTCTGTTACATGAACACATCACAGTTATGTGATATACTGATCAATATTTGGATTATTTCTAATTATAGGTTATTACACATATCAGTTGCTATAGATATTTTTTCTAATATTTATTTATTTATGAGAGAGGAAGAGGAAGAGAGAAAGAGAGAAAGGGCATGCCAGGGCCTCCATCCACTGCAAACGAACTCCAGATGCATGTGCCCCCTTGTGCACCTGGCTTATATGGGTCCTGGGGAATTGAACTGGGGTCCATAGGCTTCCTGCCATCTTTAGGCTTCGAAGGCAAATGCCTTAACTGCTAAGCCATGTCCCAAGACCTAGATATTCTTATATAAGGTTTATGTGACATATGTTTAGATTACCCTTAAGATAAGTAGAGATTTTGGGTCACAGAAAAGGCAAGTGTTTACAAGAAACCAAGAAAATGGATTTCTAAAGTTATCAAATTATATTTTATACTCTCACCAACAATAAGACCTCTAATTGATCCAACCTCTCATCAATACTTTATGCCAAAAGTCTTTTAAATTGAAGTCATTGTAGTGGGTTTTAAAATATTTAAAAGTTTTCCAATTGCCCATATCAGTAGTAATATTATATTCAATTATTTTTAGTTTTTGTGTTCATTAATTCATTTTAATTTTTTTGAGACAGAAACTCCTTATTCAACCCAGCTGGCATAAAACCATGATCCTCTGACTTCAGCCTCCTCTTGAGTACTGGCATTGCAGGCATGCACCACCATGCCCAGCACGAATTTTTTGGTATGTGTGGTGCTATATGCTAGAAGCCAGGGTCTCATGTGTAAGTTGCAGCCCCAGCACATTTCTACTCTTTTGTTATTTATTGTTTTAGTTAGCATGAAAAGTAATGGGTTTCATTTAAATGCAGAGTCCACTTTTGAAAGAAAATACATGGCATTTGCCTTGCTGTGTCTGGCTTATTTTATTTAATCCAGTGAAACTCTAATTATATCTATTCTTATATTTTTGTTGGCCAGTGAGTGAAACCAAGAAAGGTATAATTTTTTCTTAAAACAATATGAAAGCATTAACCATAAAAGGAAATATTGATAAATTGAACTTTACAAATTTTTTTTTAAAATCTTCTATTCATCAAGAGACACCTTCAAGACAGACAGAAAAAGCAATCCAGAGATGAAACACTTTATGCAAAAATGGCTTATTGGGCTGGAGAGATGGCTTATCAGTTAAGGTGCTTGCCTGGAAAGCCAAAGGACCCACGTTTGATTCCCCAGGACCCACGTAAGCCAGATGCACAAGGTGGCTCATGCATCTAGTTCGTTTACAGCAGCTAATGGCCCTGTTATACCCATTCTCGCTCTATCTGCTTCTCTCTCTCTCTCTCTTTCTCTCAAATAAATAAAATTTTAAAATAATAACTTACGACTAGCCTATAAAAAGAACTTCTACAAACAAATACAAGAAGACAAATCTAAATTTAGAAGTGGGCAAAAAACTTGAACAGGCACTTAACAAAAAAATCCAAATACCCACTAGTAAGTGAAAGGGTTTATAACTTCTTTAATCATTAGAAGAAAGGCAAACTTAAACCACAATGAGATATTACACACAGTAAAGAGAACAACCAAGAGTAGTAATTAACAATACCAAGTGATGACAAGGAGGTGGAGCAATTGGGACTTTCATATACATTACTGGTGGCAGTGAAAATTGGTAAAGGCACTTGAAACATTGATAGTAATGACATAAGCCAAGCAAATATCTACAGAAGATAAATGTGACCTAGAAATTCAATTACTAAATATATAACCAAGTAAATAACTGAATATATATTCTAAAAACATAGGCCAATTTGATTATAGAAGACTTAGTAATAATAGCCCAAATTATAAACAACCCATATGCCTATCAATAATGGAAAACAGGTAAATTGTAGTATATTCATATAGTAGAATACTACACAATAATCAAAAAAGATAAAATAGGGCTGGAGAGATGGCTTAGAGGCTAAGGCATATGCCTGCAAAACCTAAGGACCCCGGTTTGATTCTCCAGGTCCCACGTAAGCCAGATGCACATGGTGGCACATGTGTCTGGAGTTTGTTTGCAGTGGCTAGAGGCCCTGGTGGGCCCATTCTCACTCCCTCTCTACCTCTCCCTCTCTCTGTCTCTAATAAATACATAAATCTTTTTTAAAAAAAAAAAGATAAAATAGGGCTGAAGAGATGCCTTAGTAGTTAAGGTGTGTGCCTGCGAAGCCTAAGGACCCCGGTTTGATTCCCCAGGACCCACATAAGCCAGATGCACAAGATGGTGCATGCATCTGGAGTTCCTTTGCAGTGGCTGGAGGCCCTGGTGCGCCTATTCTCTCTCTCTCTCTCTCTGTCTTTCTCTCATTCAAATAAATATGAAAATATTTATTTATTTATTTATCTTAAAAAGATAAAATATAGTATGCACTGATATAAATGGCTCTCAGATTTGATATGTGAAAGAAGTGAGACTCAAAATAATACCTAATATACAATTTATATGCAGTTCTTGCACAGGTAAAGCCATTGACACACTGTTAGAATAGTGATTATCTTTAACTGGGAAGAGTCATAAGACATCCTTCCAGGACACTGAAAATGTTCTACATCTTGATTTGGCTCATACAAATATATCAAGTTGTACATATATGATAAGTATACTTTGTTGAATACTTCATATTTTAATAACCAGTACAGCTTGCAGTAGATATATTTGAGACTTTTAAAGCTGGTAATAATGAATTAGTCCTTTAATCTAGTAGCAACATCTAAGAATGCTGAAGTGTTAAAATTTCCTCCTCCAAAAAGTGATTCAAGGGGGCTGGAGAGATGGCTTAGCAGTTAAAGCACTTGCCTGTGAAGCCTAAGGACTCAGGTTCAATTCCCCAGGATTCATATAAGCTGGATGCACAAGGTGGCAAATGTGCCTGGAGTCTGTTTTCAGTGGATAGAGGCCCTGGCATGCCTATTCTCTCTATATCTGCCTTTTTTCTCTCTTTCTCAAATAAATAAATAAATAAATTTAAGTCATTCATTCATTCATTAGCTAGACTGAAATGGAAAATATCCTAATGGACACAGTTTTACTTTGTGAACCATGGCCCAGAGACCTGACTCTTCAAGATGGCTTACTAGCTCTGGTATGCCGTGACCTCATTTGGAAGGATTAGAAGCCCTTGAATGCCATTAATATTCCAATATTGGATTATGGCACCCAAATTAACTCATACTTTTTTCTGTTCACTTGGTTTCACCAATATGAATTTGGAGAAAATTGCATTACAAACCACCACATTTATGAGCTGATGCCAAGCCTGTGAGAAAATGGCAATCTACCCCAGCATCCTGGCCAGAAAATACGGTGTGCAATAATATGATGTGATGGGCATCCAGGTCTGTGTGTGTGTGTGTGTGTGTGTGTGTGTGTGTGTGTGTGTTTCCATACTCTGGCCTAAGGCAGCATGTTTTCCTTTTGTAATCAATGTTTCATAATTTAAAAAGTAATTCAGGGGATGGAAAGATGACTCAGAAATTAAAGGTTCTTGCTTGCAAAGCCTGCCAGCCCAGGTTCAATTCCCAAGCCACTCATGTAAAATTGATGAAAAAATTAAAAAAAAAAGATGACACATTTGGCGTTCATTTGCAGCAGCAAGAGGCTCTGTCTCTCTCCCTGTCTCTTCCCCTTCCTCTCTCTCTCACATACACACACACACACACACACACACACACACACACACACACACTTAAATAAACGTTTAAAAATATTTGATTTCTGTTGTCTCAATTTCAAACAAGAGTAAAAGTAACCTTCAGAATTTGACTAAAATTTGGGCTAAAGAGATGGCTCAGTCATTAAAGGTGCTTGCTTGCAAAGCCTGGAGATCAGTGTTCAATTCCTCAGTATCACCATAAAGCCAGATGCAGAAAGTGACACAAGTGTCTGTAGTTCGTTTGCAGTGGCAAGAGGTCCTGGCATGCTCATTCCCTCTCTCTCATTCTCTCTCTCTCTGGTTGCAAATAAATAAATAAAACATTTCAGAAAAAAAAGAGCTTACTATGGACTGGAGGGATGGCTTCCCAGTTAAGGCGTTTGCCTGCAAAGCCAAAGGATCCAGGTTCGATTCCCCAGGACCCATGTTTGCCAGATGCACAAGGTGGCGCATGCGTCTGGAGTTCGTTTGCAGTGGCTGGAGGCCCTGGCGCACCCGTTCTCCCTCTCTCCCCCTCTTTCTCTGTCAAATAAATAAATAAATAAAGAGCTTACTAAATCTTATGCATATCATTATCCACACTTTTCCTTATAGTATATTAATACTAGCAAAAAAGAAATGCGCCCACTGGTTGGGGTAGGAGAAAGAGAGGAACAAAATCTTACTGGAACAGCAAGAAGCCCTTTGGGGGACTAAAATGCCAACATGGAGATGATGATTTATCCATTACAATCACACTCACATTTAGCAGCTCAACCAAATTATTCACATGAGACTGGATAAGTTTCATTTTTCCATAGAGGAAAGGCTAAAGGCAAATAAATTTCACACACATAATGAAGTTTCCAAATGGCTTTTGAAAAATGTAAATTCCCCTTCTCTCATCATTATGGGAGCCAATGCTACTCATATTGCAGTATTCCTCCAAGTTTACTATGTAAATCCTTCTTTTGGAGTAAATGTGATAGTAAGTAAATAGCTTCCATATATACTCCATAAGCCCAGATATTTGTGCAGTGATTAAATATTCACTAACCGTGAACAAATCTTCCTCCATTTGGTAAAGATGCTCTCCTTGACATCTGACAGCTGACTTGTAGCACTTTTTTCCTTGGTATGCCTGACTAAGGGGTGGGGGTGGCAAAATTCAAAGGTGAGTTCTCTCCCAAAAGACTCACTTCCATATGCTAAGCTTTCCAAATGGAATAGCCAACCATGCACAGGAGACCTTAATTTGGGTTATTCCACATGGCAAGTGAGCCCTCCTATATCTGATATAATATGCAGAAGTAAGGCAACCATTCAACCAGGGAGAATAAGGAAGTTGATGCTATAAAACAAACTGTGGGAAAAATTTTATTTGAGAAAAGGTTCAAACATGGGGAGATTTTATAGGGGAAAACTCTGCCTCACAGTCCCGTCCAAAACATCCCTCAACGTCACAAAAACGACAATGTTGAGTAATTAAGAAAAGGCTCCTCTGGCCAGTACCACTTACTACAAAATGAGTGAGTCTGACCTTAGAACATATCTTGTTTCCAGCAGATTTTATTACTTTTTCTTAAATTAGCATACAAAGTTATGTGATCCATTATGGCTCATTTTGTTTTTGTTGATTGATTCTATCTCCATAACCCTACCCCAATCCTCCTGCCTGTCTCCTACTGGTTCCCTTCACCCCCTAATTAGCCCCCCTTCTGCTATCAAGTCACATGTGTTCTATTAACCTCTGTCCAACCCCCAAATCCCTTTCTCTCCTCTCATACACACACACACACACACACACACACACACACACACGCACAAAAGAATAAAACTTGGGCTAGAGAGATGGCTTAGCAGTTAAGGCGCTTGCCTGAGAAGCCTAATGACCCATGTTCTACTCTCCAGATCCCATGTTAGCCAGACACACAAAGATGAGGCAAGCACAAGATCTCACATGCCCACTAGGTGATGCAATTGTCTGGAGTTCAATTGCAGTGGCTTGAGGCTCTGGTGCACCAATTCTCTATCTCTCCTTTCCTCTTTTTCTCTCTCTCTCTCTCCCTCACATGTGTGTGTGTGCTCCCGCTTTCTCAAAAAAAAAGAAAAAAAGAAAAAAAAAAGAAAAGAATAAAAATCATGTTGACAAATCTCTGATATAGGTCATCCATACAATTAGATCTCTACCTGGAATATAACTGTGGGGGGATCAATGAATAAGTGAAAATATGCATGAATAAATGTTTAAAACTGAATTTCTAACTTGTCTTATAAATTCTCTCTGTCATTTCTGCTCTTCTGCCACCTCACTCTAAACCTTATCCTATAAGGTTTTCTACCAGGAGTCATTACGATGATCAAACAAAAACCATTTCTGTCATTGTGGCCTTTAAGGATCTTTGTGTCTAGGTCCATACACCTTAAGAAAGTTATGAGAACACTGAGCAAATGTAGATGTGCCTCCAGAACACTGAAATTACAGCATTTACAAGGATGCTGGGGACATGCTCTCCATTCTTCGCAATTAGCCATTTCACATTAGCCACTGAGCCATCTTTCAAACACTTAAGTATTTATTTATCTTTTATATTCATTTATATTTTTAAGATAGAATCACATATAGTTCAGGCAGACCTAGAACTTTCTATGTAACTGAGGCTGGACTTGAACTCTTGACCTGCCTGCCTCTGCCCTCTTAGTGCTATAATTAGAATTGAGGGGATTTTTTTTTAAGAAAATAAATATCAACAAGCAAAGATGAAAAAAGGGATCAACAAATCTTCATCTAGTTACAAAGGTAAAACATCAGTGAAATTACATTATAGGCTGTAAGTTCTATCCTCAATAAAAGAAAATATACACACAGATTGATTATAATTTGGCAAAGAGAGGTGGTCAAAGAGGGAACTGGTAGCACTTGCCATTCTTACTCTGGAGTAGACATGTTCTCAGGGACCTGGATTTTCTGTTGTGACTTCCACTCTAAGCTGGGAAGTCAAAAGGGACTCAACAAAATTTTCAGTTTAGCTGATATCAATTAGAATGTTTGGACTTATTTAAAACCTGCTCACTGGATGTAATTCAGATAGTTCTTTGCCAACTATACTTTGGGGTTGAGGGTGATGGAGAAGAAGGGAAGAGAAAAGGCCAGAAATCCATAGTTTTCAAAACTTGTCCAGAGAAAAAAAAAGACATTTGAGTTAATTTTTCTTATTGTTCAGATTCCCATCTTCCCTATAGAGTCTGAGATATGGATCATGTATTTGCATTCTACCTTAGATTTTTATTTCATTGTTATGGGGATGAACTAAAAGAACAAACTGTGAGGATGGGCTATGAGAATGAACTACGGGAAAGAACTGCTAATATTTCTTATGGACCTTACAAACAGCTTTTCTGAAGTTATTGTTTGTGAGAGGCTAAATACCTTCCTTGTAATTTGCTATAAAGTTCTTCTCATAACTGTGTATTCTACCCACTTAAAGCAATGTGACTAGGTTTCCTCTGCCTTGGTGCACTGAACAGCACAAATAACCTAATATTGACAAGCAATGTTTAGAGATGCTAACTGATTTTAAGCAATGCTCCCTTCCTCAGAGGCCTGCTTGGACTTTCAACTCAGAGAAAACATACATGTGTAAGAAGTACTGATCATATAGCATTGAAGACAAGGAGGTCAGTAACTATGGACCCACAGATCTGTTGAAGGCAACAGGAGGGCTTAATGTGATTGCTCTTGTGATCAGAGTATATGTGTGTTCTGAATAAGCAGAGTCTATCAGGTCCCACCCCTAAATCCCTTCCTTTAAAAAGGTTTAAGAATTATTCAAGATCAAAAGTTTCTTACCCTTTGCTCACACAATGTACTACTTGTTTGAGCATTACTGGTTTTTAGCTGCTCAATAAAAGTCCCAATGAGTACCTGTATGCAAGAGAGAAAGCCACAGTAACATCACAGCAGTGGTGGCAGCAGATGCAGCAGGCTTATTAATTGCTTAAAATAACTCCTCCTCAGTTCTCCTTTTCCTTAGGCTGCTGCTAGAGGCAGATAGCCCACTCCTGAAATGATGTACCAGAGGTTAGCTCTCTCACCTCTCAGGCTCTGCTCCTAGAAGCAGTTTATCTGCTTATAGATAGGAAAGATCCAGAGGTTAGCATTTGCTAAATTCAGGTCTGTGCCTCCCAAATAGGGTACATTGTATTTTATTTTTCTTAATTTATTGTGTGTGTGTGTGTGTGTGTGTGTGTGTGTGTGTGTGTGTGAAAGGTCAGAGGACAACTTCAAGTTTTCTGTGTTCCACCTTCTTTTAAGCAGGGTCTCTTGATGCTATAGTAGAACTGTCTGACTGCAAACAAATGAATGTCAGGAAGCTTAGCATTCTCCTGCATCTGCTTCCCATTGTCATAGACATGCTGGGATCACAGATACATGGACCACTTTGTATCCAGCTTCATGTGGGTGCTGGCAGGCTTTGCAAACAAGCACCTTTCACTGCTAAGCCATCTTCCCAGCCCCTGTATGTTATTTTTAATCAATAAGAAAGAAGGAAAATCTACAATGGATGTGGGAACATTTGGGGATTCTTTGTGTGGGGTTCTTTTGTTTTGCTTTGCTTTGTTTGAGGCAGTCTCTTTCTATGTAGTCCAGACTTGTCTCAAACTCATAATCCTCCTGACTCTGCCTCGGTATTGTTTGGACTACACTTGTGGAGCACCATGCTCTGTAAATAGAAACATTTGAGACCCACTAGAGGTAATCTTGGATTTGTTCCTTTGAAGATCCAATATATAAGATATTCAAAATGCCAGAGTGTTAGTGTATAATCACTTCCATTGAGCCTGTTTTACATGCCTCACAAAGATCATCTATGCCATTCTCCTAGAAAGCCTGGCATGAAAAGATGACCTAGAGTGACCAGAATGTCTTTCTTAAGAACTTACACTGAATACAGGCAATGTAGCATTCCTTGAAAGGATGCATGTAGGAAAGGTTAGACCATAGGATCTGGATCAAGAGGGACCATTGCCAATTAAAATAGTGAGAGAGGACCTGCATAGATTGCTTAGTGGTTTAGGCATTTGCCTGTGAAGCCAAAGGACCCTGGTTTAATTCCAAGGACCTATGTAAGCCAGATGCACTAGATGACACATGCATCTGGAGTTCATTTACAGTGGCTGAAGTCCCTGGCAGGCCCATCCTCTACCTTCTATTTTCCTCTTTCTCTCTCTCTGAAATAAATAAAAACTATTTAAAAAACAAAATACTGAGAAAGAAACTGAATAAGTACAAGAAATGTGCCAAGGATTGGAAGCAGAGGAGAATGGAGTAGATTCTCAGTACAAGGTAAATTGAGATGACAAAGGTCTGGAAAAGAGCAAATTCCCAGAATCGCAGTTATGTTTTGCATGCAAAATGTCCTCCACAAGCTCATGTGTTTGAACACGTGGTTCCAATCTGGTGGTACTGTTTGGGAAAGCTGTCAAAATTTCAGGTGGTAGAACCTTGCTGAAGGAAGTGGGTCGCCTTGAGGTTTGATAGCACAACCTCTCCTATTCTCTGTTCCCGGGCTGCAATGTGACCAGCTCTGCTTCACATTCCTGATACCATGCCTCCCCCACCACGAAGCTTCCTTTCAGAACCTTAAGCTGAAATAAACCCTTTCCTTCCTTAAATTGCTTCTGGTCAGGTATTTGTTCACAGCAATGAGAAATTAACTAATATAATCAATCACCGTTTGTGTTCCATTTCAGTTCAGAATATGTGGATCTGAACTATAGATGACCACATTCTTGTGATGTGACCCTTGAGGAAGACTGCACTACTTAAAACCAAAAGGGCCAACCAACACAATGAAAATTACTTAATGCATATACTTATGTCCAACAAGTCAAGCCCAGAAGAAGGACACAAGCATTAATATCCTGTGAATACCAATGGAAATTCACATTTCACTTTAATCTCACTTTGCAAATAAGAAAACTAAAGGTTAAACACAAAAATAACATGCCCAGTGACATGCTGCTAATTACTGTCATATTCGACAGAAAATAAAGTCTCCCAGTGGCAGTTTCAAAAATGGCTGCTAATGATTTCCATTCCTGCTAGCCATGCCTTTTTGTAATCCTTGTTGAGTGCAGGCTGGATCTAGTGACTAGTGAGTGATACACTGTCACTTAAAGGATTAGATTATAAAAGGTGGTTACTTTCATCTTATTTGGTTCTCTCTCTCTGTCCCCCCTTACTCTTGCATGCATGCCCACTCTTCTTGCTCTCTTTCTCTTTGATATAGCAGCCACCATGTTGGAAACTGCAGATACTCAACACGGCAAGAAACTAAGAGCTGCCTCCATCAAACAGCTGGTGAAGAACTGAATCCTTCAACAACCATGTGAGTGTGCTTTGAAGCCATCAACCTTTGAAGTGGCTGCAGTCCCAGTCATGTGACCCTGTGGTGATCATGAACTAGAAGCCTTGACCATATTTCTGACTAACGGAACTTGCGAGATCATTAGTCATCGTACTGATCTGCTAAGTTCTGTGCAAGCAATAAACACATAGAAGCCTCTGGTGCCTAGACCTGTGCTCTCTACTCCACAGCAGATGCCTTCAGAGTGAACAGCAGCCATAGTCAGCTCCATTCCAATGAAAGCCATGCCTGTGGTGCACCTCAGATCCCAACACCAGATGGCTTTTACTGCAGACCTTGGCAAGGAAGCAATATTAAAATGACACTGGAGCAAGCCATGCTCAGGTGTGAGACTCAAATAGTTGCTGGCTGCAAAGTAACTGCAGATTTCTGTGATCTGAAAACACAAATTCAAATTACCTACAGCTGCCCCTTAAAACATTTCATCAGTAAGTGCACAGCAACAATATTGTTCCCTGTGAAATAAACACTCTTGATTGATTGATTTTTTTTCCTCCAATAGAATGAGTTATCCATGTTCCTTGTCAGTATGAGCAGACATGTGGGGTGCATATTCATGAAGTGCACAGATTTCCCAAATGTATGCAATAAAGCATCATGAAAAATTAAGATTTTCATTCAGCTAAAACATATGAAGATTCTCAGGGGGCAGGAGATAGCTCAGTTGATAAAATGCTTGCCTTATGAGCATAAGGACCTGTTTAATCCTCAGAACCCACATTAAAGAAAATCGGGTGTGGTGGTATCAATTGCAATCCCAGCACTGGAGAGGTGGAAAGAAGCAGATCCCTGGGACTTGCTGGCCAGCCAGTCTAGCTTTAATTGGTGAGCTCCGGACCAATGGAAGACCTTATCTCACAAAAGGTGGACAGTAGTTGAGGAACAACATCCAAAGTTGTCCTCCTGCCTTCATACACATGTGTACACACACCTATTCTCTCTCTTCTCTCTCTCTCTCTCTCTCTCTCTCTCTTTCTCTGTCACACACACACACATACATAAACACACACACACACACCAATAAATGTTTAGAACAGAACAATTCTGAAGAAAAATTATTTTGTTATCCTTTATTTAGCCATTTCTTCAGCCATTCATTCACTTTCTTGCTCAACAAATACTGAACATCTACTCTGTATTGGACCATGTTTAAGGTCCAGGAGACCAAAAATTGAGTAAGATAAATTCTCTAACAATAAGGAGCTTATGGCCTGGGGTGGGGGTGGGTGTAGATAAGAAAAATTTCTGGGGGCTGGAAAAATTTCTTAGTGGCTAAGGTGCTTGCCTACAAAGCCAAAGGACCCAGGTTCAATTTCCCAGGACCCATGTAAGCCAGATGCACAAGGGGGCACACACATCTGGAGTTCGTTTGCAGTGGCTAGAGGCCCGGGTGTGCCCATTCTCAATCTCTCTCTTTCTCTCTCTCTCTCAAATAAATAAAGAATATATATATATATATATATATACATATATATATATATATATATATATATATATATATATATTCTGAGTTCTGAGCAGGACACACTGACTCACACCTATAATCCCAGCACCTAGGAGGTTGTCTGAGACAGGCAGATTGCCCTGAGTTCTAGGTCAGTCTGGGTAACATAAGGTTCCAGGAGAGCCTGAGCTACAGAGTAAAAGCCTGTCCTAAACAGTTAGCTCTTACAAAATTGTAAATATGATCAAAACGACCACTGATTATCTGTCCCTTAAAAATCTTAAAAATGTCTTAGAAATCTCAGAAAACAAGAGCATTTGTAGTTCCTGGTAAAATTCTGGACTGTATTGTGTAGGATGAACATAGACATTATGTCAAAAGAAGCCTGATGGGCATCCACTTAAATCCCATCATCCCTCTTGCTCCATTTCTGTATCTGCTCAGACTTCTGATCAGAGAGGCCTTTATTGGCCCTCATATGACCATAATGGATTGCTTTCTGTTTTGAGAAATCCTTTCTCACCAGCCCTCACCTGATCCTTGGACCAGGATCTGGCTTCAGAACTGGGAGAAGATTTGGTTCCTTCTTTTGATGTGCATTGATAGCAATGCTGTCTACAGATCCATTTCTATTGGAAAATTTCACTGGAATATTACATTCTGTTTGATAACATGCATATCAAAAACTGCTCAAATCCTAAATCCATACAATGATCACAGTTGCCACAGATTGGAGACACCCATATGATTAACTTCCAGAACATTACCATCAAGTCAACAAAAAACAAGTTATTACCTTACTGGAAATGTACCCTAAAACCCCCAAGCCTTAGTCCAGAGAGACTTGCTCAACCATGTTTATAGCTGCTCAATTCATAATAGCTAAGAGCTGGAATCAACCCATATGTCCATCATTAGATGAATGGATAACTAAGATGTGGTATATCTACACAATGGAATTCTATACAGCATTAAGGAAAAAGGACACAATGAAATTTGAAGAAAAATGATCTAACCTGGAACAGATCATTCTCAGTGAACTCACCCAATCACAGAAAGATAATCGCCACATGGTCTCAATCATCTACAGTTCCTAACCTGAATCTACCCAAGTTGCCGACATACCTAGCAAGCATCTGGAGGACTGGACAATAGGGAGGGTGTGGAGGGAGAGGAGGGTAAGGGAAGGGGTGGAGGACACAAAACTGGAACCAAACGGCAATGGTACCATACTCTACATCCTAAAAGACAGACCAAATGATTGAACCTTCACCAGGCCCTTAGAGAGAACACTGGATTCACAAGGCCCTGGAGAGGGTGTGACAGAAACTGACCTTTATCTCCTCCTGTTTCTGCTTCTCTGTCTCTGTCAGTTTCTCTCTCTCTCTCCCTTCTCTCTCATCTCTCTATCTCTTTTATATCACTTGTCTTTTTCTTCCTTCTCTTCTTGGGTGCTGACCTGTAACTCCTGGTACCAGAAGGTGGTAATCATCCACAATGAGCTTTTTTTTTTTCATTTTTTTTATTTTATTTTTTTACATTCAGTTTGGTACCATTATTAAGCTCATCTATGACCTACCCCCTCCCCTTGGCTCCTCCTTGTTGAGGTATACGGGTCATGCATTGTGGAGTTAGCCCACAGTTATGGGTAAGCTAAATGTCTCTGCATATCATGACCCAACATGTGGCTCTGACATTCTTTCCGCCCCCTCTTCCGCAAAATTTCCCTGAGCTATGTTGGGTCTGCTTCAGTGATGAGGTGTTGGGGGGCTCTGAGGCTCTGGCTCTCTGACTTGATAGGAGTTGATTTTTCTCTATGCTGATCTCCTTCCCCCTTGTGCTGGTATCCGGTTCATCAGGAAAACAGCACCCTTGCTTGTTTCTCCAATTTTTCTTAGTTTCAGCCAGGGCCCTTTTGAGGTATGATGGGGTTCTACATCTTCCCTCCCTCACTTCCCCTCTCCCTCTCTCTCTCTCTTTTATCTCTAACTCTTGTATATTAGTTATCTTTTTCCTCATTTTCTTAGTGGGCACTGACATGTAACTCCCAGAACCAGCATGGGGCTATCATCCACAATGAGCTTTTGATCAGAGAGACCTACGAGGTTTCCCAAAAGAAGAGAGATTTATGTTAGAGCGCTTGATGACCCACCATAGGTTAGTGGTAAGACCCTACTGCTGAAGACACCATACACTGATGGCATGTAACATGGAGTGACATGGCTGGAAGCTGGAAGAGAGTCAGTCCCCAGACAGTGCATCTAGTGCCGGAAGGTGCTACATGAGCGACTGGGGTGAAATGACCAATATCTGTCCAAGCAACACATGGTCTAACCTACCTAGCAACAAACAACCTGATGTGATGTTCATACAAGTGCAATAGTGGCACATAACCATGGTGGAAAACCAACTGCTCTTGATTTGGCTAACTGATCTGCTCAGTGGAAAGGCACCCATATCTGGAGCTGGGAAACAAGTCAGAACCATATCCAAACATAAGCCCACTCTCCATTATCAAGCTTCCATCAATCGTGGGCTACAAGAGGGCCTACACCTATTAAATTCTCTATAAAAAAAGTAAGGGTTATCTCATTTGTTCTGGTGCTAACTTACTCTCTGTTGGAGAATCTGCTTCTCTTTTTCATATAGATGTAGATCCTAAGGACAGAGCCACCCCATCATACCTCCAAAGGGCCCCAGCTGAAATTAAGAAAAATTGGCGAAACAAGCAAGGGTGCTGATTTCCTGATGAACCGGATACCAGCAGAAGGGGGAAGGAGATCAACACAGAGAAAAATCAACTCCTACCAAATCAGAGAGCCAGAGCCTCAGAGCCCCCCAACACCTCATCACTGAAGCAGACCAAAAATGAACCCAACATGGCTCAGGGAAATTTTCGGAAGAGGGGGACGGAAAGAATGTCAGAGCCACAGGTTGGGTCATGACACCCAGAGATGTTTCCTCCTGCCCACAACTGACGGCTAACCCCACAATGCATGACCCATATACCCCAACAAGGAGGGTACCTGTGGAGGGGGGAGGACAGGAAAGAGGCTAACAATGGTACCATCTTGACTGTATCCAATGACTACAAAAATTTTTAAATAAAGTTTTGGGGGGAGGGAGACATGCCTTGGCGGTTAAGGAACTTGCCTGCAAAGCCAAGGGACTCAGGTTTGATTCTCCAGTACCCATGTAAAGGCAGATAGACAAAGTGGCCCATGCATCTGGAGTTCACTTGCAGTGGCTAGAGGTCCTGGCAGACCCATTCTCTCTCTCTCTCTCTCTCTCTCTCTCTCTCTCCCTCTGCTTTCTCTCTCTCAAATGAATAAATAAAAATTTTAATTAAAAAAAAAGAAAAAATTCTTGTGGCCTTTCCCAGTTACTGTCTATTCCCCTATCCTCACTTCAAGGTTAATCACTATCATATATTCTAACATTGTAAATTTGATTTGCTTATTTTACTGAAAAATCTGGTTTCATATTCAATATTTCTTCCTTCTGTCATGCGACATCATATTTGTAAGATTGATCCATGTTGTAGTATATAGCAGTAGCATCGCTGGGCAAATATGCACAAATGTATTTATCCTTCCCTTTATTAACCACCATTTGGTTGTATTCATTTGTACCCATTGCTAATAGTATAACTTATAAACATGCTTTTGTATGTTGTTTAGGGGTGTATGCACATGTTTCTAGTGGAGCTGTATCGGGGATTGAAACATTAGCTTTTATTATTCTGCCAATTTTTAAAAGTAGTTTTAATAATTTGTATTCTCACCAACAGTGTATGAGAGTTCCAGTTGCTCCAAGTATTTGCCAATACTTGATATAATCTGTTTTTTTGTTTAAAATTTTATCCAAAGTGTTATGTATATAATATCCTGTGGTTATTTTGATATAAAACATTAATCTAAAATATACAACAATGGGTCCCCCTAAAATATTTAAATTCCATCCACATTTATGCTATTCAGTTCTGCATTTCCTGACATAACATCCATGTGTCTTTCTCCCTATTTCAAAAGAAAGTCTTTTAAATAGGAAACATAGGTTTCTAAGTCTAGAAGGGTTTTCAAATACCTGCTCAGTTCTGCCACTCACGCTGTTACACAAAGGGTAACTTATTTCATTAGAGTTTCAATTTCTGTCAGGTAAAAATCAATTTAAAAAACATTGTGGTTAGTTATTTTCCTCACTGCCGCAATAAAATACTTAATGAAAGAAGGCCTATTAAAGACTCCACATGCTTGGGTGGCAGGTCACTGAGAAATCAAGCTGGAGCTAAGCTGGAAGCCTCCTCCTTGTTGACTCGCTGTCCTGATGCTGGAAAGACCTATGACAGCCTATTGGGGGAGAAAAGTCATCAATGGTCTTAACCAGCCATGGACCGTGCATGCTTTACAGCTGAACAGCCAGGCCAAATGCATCACCTGGTACAATGGTGGCATGTCTGTTATGGGAGTAACTAACTGCTCTGTGGCTGGACTTGGGGCCTGATACACAGGAGGGAAATCATGCCTATTACTGAAAGCATATTCAAAAGCCTATGACTAAGCTCACTCAATGAGACATCTCTATTACACCCTACAAGGCTCAAGGACCAGTGCAGAAGAGGTGGCAGAAAGAATGTAAGAACCAAAGAAAGGGGATGAGTGGTTACAATACTGTCTTCCAGGCACAAAGTGGCCATAGTATTCATGACCTCACAATGACTGATGCTTCCTACACAAGGCCTGCATAATAGGAGGGAAAGAAATGATGATATCAAAATAGAAGAGAGACTAGTTGGAAAGGAGAAGGGATTCAGTGGAGGGAAGATTTGGGAGGGGGAAAAGGGAGGGTGGTGGGAAGAGATTTTAAAAAAAGAAAGAAAGGTTCATTTTAGTTCATGATTTCAGAGGACTACAGCTCATCATGGCAAGGACAGTGTAATGGTGTGTGCATCTTTAGCTGTGACAGCTGAAGCAAGAGGTGGGTGATCAGTTTGCATCCACAGTCAGCAAGCGGAGGGAGAGAAATGAATGGCAGTGCTGAACTAGCTTCCTTCTTTTATTCAGTTCTAGGCCTCCAGCCTTTCCTTGGAAGCATGCTATGACATTGCTCATATTCAGGTGGGCCTTCCCACCTCAATTAAGCTAACCTAGAAACTCTCTCACAAGCATACCCAGAAGTTTATTTCAAATGTGCCACCCACATTTGTAGTGGGTCTTCCCCTTTCAGTGAAACCTCTTTGGAAACGTTCTCACAGACATAACCAGAAGTATGTCTCCTCAGTGATTCCAAGTCCAGTCAAGTTGACAATTGTAATCAACCATTGCACATTGTTTGCAAGATTAAAGATCAAGTGCAATGATTAGACATCATTCTTGCAAATCAATACCATTCCTTTCCATTTTCAGTCTCACTGAACTTCAAATGATTACCCAATTGTCTCTGGAGCAGCCTGAATCCCAGGGGATTGTACAATTTCTTCTTTCTGTAGGACTAAGTGCTTAGTATCACCCTCTCCATTTAACATTGTGCTAAACACTCCACTATTTAAATCTCACCAAACAAACCATAATATTTAGGTGCATTTGGACATGGCTTAAAGTGCAGCCCAAGCTAAAGACATTCTAGAAGGCTGTGCCTAGAGTATTTGATGCTCCAGCCTCTGATTGACTTCTTCTATAACACTTTGCCATCTTAAGTTTATCTGATTTGCCACTGCTTGGAAACAACCAAACTACTTAAAAGGTTAACTGCATCACTATATTTGGCCTCCTGTAGAGTCTTCATAGATATGATTAAAAATTATCCCAGTTGCAATTATCCTGCCCTTTAAACAGCAAATCAAAGTCACTCAAGTTCATACCTCTGATAATTTTTCAGGAGAAATTCAAAAAGAAGGGCAAAAAATGAACAATTTTGCTATGATGGAGAGTGGAGTTTCAAAGGGTTAAGTGGGGGGAGGGAGGGTATCACCATGGGGTATTTTTTATAATCATGGAAGTTGTTAATTAAAAAAAGTTTTAAAAAGACAGAGAAGCCGGGCGTGGTGGCGCACGCCTTTAATCCCAGCACTCGGAGGCAGAGGTAGGAGGATCGCCTTGAGTTCAAGGCCACCCTGAGACTCCATAGTGAATTCCAGGTCAGCCTGGGCTAGAGTGAGACCCTACCTTGAAAAACCAAAAAAAAAAAAAAAAAAAGACAGAGAAAAAAATGAACAATTTTGAATTACAAATGTCAAAGCAACTTGGAAATCTACTCAAGGAATGGTTTTCATGTTGGGTAGATATTGACACTACCTGATAATCTCTCCAGGTAGATTATTAAATCATTATTGTTCCTTCTCTTTTCTTCAACTTTCTTCTATTCACAAGGTATTCTATGTGAGGAGATAGAGTGTGAAGTCAGAAGATCTGGGTATTTTTTACTCTCTGTGACCAATTAACTTGCATCTAAGACATCATCAATTATAACATGCATCATTATATAACACTCAGAAAGAAAAAAGCTACTTGAAATTAAATTACAACATAATGCCTCATAATTACTTGCAAAGTTGTCTGTATGATTGAAGAAGTACATTTAGATTGATTTTAACATAGATTTTAATTGTATTTCATGACTATTCATACATAAAAGAGAAATATGCATGAAATAAATTAATTCAGTTCCTATGGAGTTTTCTAGTTTATTGTCCAACTCTTTTGGGCCATTTTTTCACAGGACTTCCATGTCCATGTTTTGGTTTTACATCTGTATTGTACCACAAGGACCATGGCATGTATGTGATTGAGAACTCTAGTACACGCCATTTCTGAAAATGGCACTCCACTGGCATTGCAGAGATTTTTTCCAAGCTGCTGACTCTCATTCTTTAAGTGCTGATGTCTAATACTTTGGTCTAATGAGTTACAGACAAGCTATTGCAAAAACCATGAGTGACAAAAATGGAGCAGAGTATTGTCTACATATGGAAACCTTTTGCCTGGAGCTCGTGAAGCACTTGGTCAGTCCCTTGAAAGAAAATATGAATTTGTCACCATCCCTCAATGACAATTATGTTTCACTAATATCAAATTTACCCCCAGTTTCTCTGTATCTCTGCTTCTTTGCATTCATAATATTTTAGTGTTTCCATGCCATATCATGAAATGAACCATGGAAGATGCTTTAAATTCCAGTTAAATGCAGCATGTGTTTCATAGCAGTGTATTTGTTAAGAAAATGAACACTGAGATCAAGTTAGTGCCTATTCATGTCATAACAACATGATAGTGACCACCTGGCTTCCAATGACTGCAAGATACCACCAACCATTCCAAACATCTCCAGAAATGTTAAGGTGATGAAAGCAAAGCACATCTTGTCATTGATGAAATATATAGATTGCAAATAAAATTAAGAATGTTCGGGGCTAAAGAAATGGCTCAGTGGTTAAGAGTGCTTGCCAGTCAAGCATGAGGGGCTCTAGAGCCAGAGACACTCTAGAATCCACGTGAAGAACTAGCTCTTGCCAGGCATGTCTGTAATTCCAGCATACAGGGGGTAGATATGGGAGAATGACTGAGGTGTACTGATGGACAGCAGCTCCAGGTTGAGGAAAAGACCTCATCTCAAGAAAAGAAATATGAAAATGTTCAAGAAGAGAAAAATACCTGACATTCTCCTCTGGCCTCCACAGGGATGTTTATGTGGTGCAGGCATCTGTACACACATGTGCATATACCATACATCACACAACACCACACAACACCACACTACACAATACACTATACACACATGCAATAATTACAACGACAATAATAGTAGTAAAGAACGTATTTAGGTTAGTTCACTAAAGCTTCAGTTCCAAAGCTTCCATTCCCCACTCTGTGGGATCATTAGCCATGGTAAAATGAGACCAAGGAGGAAATCTAGAGATTCCACCCACACTTCGCATGATTGAGATGAAACTGATACAGGGTCTTGTTTCCTTCCAATGATGTTCAGAACTACTACCTCTGTAAAGCAGTGGGGATTAAAGTCCAGCCCAGTTATGGCTTGGTTTGAAGAAAGACATTTCATTTTAGGACTCTTTTTCTCCTGATTCCCTTCATTTATTACAAAAACATATCAGGGAAACCCTTTTGCCACAGAAAAGAATCTGAATGTTTACTAGTAACATCTGAAGTGCCTTGAAATGATTTCCTTGCTAGGATTATGTGCATTTTAATAGGGAGCTGAGAGACAGACTGAAGCCTTCAGAACCCAGAAAAACTCATTTTTCAAAAAGCATATGTGTGGGGTGGTGTTTTGGTTGGGAGAGATTTCTAAGTGAGCCTCTGCCTGCCACTCATGGGGCTGGCTCTATTTCAGATGATACATGTGGGTGACAACCACAGATTCCCACACTGAATCATCTCCCTGGGACTGGAGATCTGCTGGAGCACTGTTTATTTGCCATCAAAATGAACAGTGAATGTTTATTACAAGGACCAGAATAGCATTGCTATGCCAGATGTCCAAATTTCCTTGGCACTGTTGTCTCATCTTTAAAATATTGTAGTTGGTCAGAGTGATCTCTGACAACCCTTCCTGCCCTCCTGTTTTATTTAAGATACAATGAACAGGGCTGGAGGGATGGCTTAGTGGTTAAGACGTTTGCCTGCAAAGCTAAAGGACCCAGGTTCAATTACCCAGGACCCACATTAGCCAGATGCACAAGGGGGCACATGCATCTGGAGTTCATTTGCAGTGGCTGGAGGCCTGGTGCGCCCATTCATTCTCTCTCTCTTTATCTCTCTCTCTCCCCCCTCTTTCTCTGTCAAATAAATAAATAAGTAAAAATTAAAATTAAAAAAGATACAATGAACAGAGAGCTGGAAGAGAGGAGAGAATAACTGAACCCTGGTCCCAAATCTGGTCACCACCTTGATCCTCTCTAAACCTCAACTGTTCAAGGAAAATATTAGAGAACATTTTATTTAAAATTCTATCTAGGTCTACATTCTGCTGGTAGCTTCTATTTATAAGTGAACATATATTATTTTTTACTCTGGAAAGCTATAGATATGAGGAGATGGCTCAGACAGTAAAGTGCTTGGCATGCAATTTACATGTACAAGAATGGGAGCTCAGAATCCCAGCACCCATGCAAAATGACAGGCATAGTGGCACATGCCTGTAATCCCAGTGCTGGGCAGACAAAGACAGGGAGTCCCTGGGGCTCACTGGCTAGTTAATCTGGCCAAATCAGTGAGCTCTATGTTCAGTGAGAGAGCCTGTCTCGGACACTGTGGTGGAGAGTCACTGCGAAAGATACCCAACATCAAGCTCTGGCTTCAACAATCATACCCACACGAGTGAGTGCATTTACATATGTACATGTGTATACACGCATCACACATAAACATACATAACAATAAAAGTCATTCCAGCTTCAAAAAGGAACTTGAAACATAGTAAACAAATACATGGACACTGATTTCAGAGTCTAAGAGTATTACATGGAAGAGGAAATTTTTAAAATTTTATTTTAATCTTATTTTTGACAATTTCATACATGTGTATAATGTTTTTGATCATCCCTGATCACCCTCTTTTATCAAAAGGGGAAACTTAACATATATAATATAGGGAGGCTACAGGCCTAAAATAATATTAACATGTGTTACAATTTCACTTTAAAAAATATTTATTTATTTATTTCAATAAATTAATCCAGGCCCATCTGGCTTTTAAATATTTTATTTATTTACTTATTTTTGGGGAGATAGACAAACAGACTGACAGACTGACAGGCAGAAAGTCAAAGAGAGAGAGAAAATGGGAATGCAAGGACCTACAGCCACTGCAAACAAACTTCAGACGCATGTGTCACCTTGTGCATCTGGCTTACATGGGTACCAGGGAATCAAACCTGTGTCCTTAGGCTTTGCAGGCAAGCACATGAACCACTAAACCATCTCTCCAGCCCCCAAAATATTTTTAGTTTATTTGAGAGAGAGAGAGAGAATGAGTAAGGGTGGCCAGATGCCTGTACCACTTTGTGAATATGGCTTCATTTGAGTACTGGGGAATTGAACCTGTGCTATCGGGCTCTGTACTTAAGTGCATTCAACCACTAAGTCATCTCTCCATTCCCTACAATTTCATTCTTAAAGCACTTTAATGAATGTCTTTGGAAGTAAAAATATTCTACCAACAGAAGGAAAGTTGACAGTATGTTTAATAAGAAAAACCCACTACAAAAAACTGAATCAAAAGCTCTGGATGACAAGAGTGTTGTTCTCTTGGAAAGTGACAACAAATCTCGAGCCACTCATTTGGAGTGTGGGGAGTTAGGGAAGAGGAATGGGTGATGGCAAAATTTCCAGGCACGATTCTCCAATTAAGGTATGCCTCTACTATAGGCATGTGAAAATCAGTGCCACAGTCTTGAGCAGATTGATGGAACTGGCCACATACTTGGATGGAATTAACAAATATGTGAAGTGCTATGGCAAAGTTTCTGCCAGGTACCTTTGGAATGGATTAATAGATTTCTTAAATAAAATAATTTCAGTTGAAAAAGAATGTATATTAATGCCAGTTGCTAGTTCTTTGTCATATAATAGAAGTCATATCAGCATAATAATTAGTTTTAGAAAAAAAAAAACAGAGTTCTCCACTGTATAGATTAGGGTGTGATATTGTGCTATGACCCCAAGCCAGAAAAAGAGATTAGAACATAAAATTAACTTCTGATAGTTACAACCTTACAAGCAAAGGCCATGTTTTGATTATCTGTTTTCTCTCTTTGCCCTTAAATTCGCACTTTGAGCAATAGTCAGAGCACATGCAAGGCAATCTTCTTTTGATTAGCTTTCACTTTGCTCCTCCAAAAGCCACATCGAGAAGTACTGATGTAGATGATGAAGCCAGACCTAATGACCTTGCTGCATTATACAAGACTCCACTCTGAGTAAAGTATGCAGACTCAAGAGCTTACAAAAGCAGTTCCTCAGTTTGGATTTTCCAGTAAAGTGGGTTTTTGTCTTTTTAAGTAGCAGACTTGAAATCCACTAAGATTCTTCATGATGTTATTCCCATTCTTCTGTCCACCTGAAATGGTGACTCACACTGGAGCCCATTAAATGATATGTGGATTGAACCATCAGACAAATCAGAAAATGGACCCAAAGTTTGAAAAGTCATTCAATTAAAAAAGATGTATTGAGTTTCTTTTATGATCTAGACCCTGGTACAAGGGAGATGGAGGAAAACAGGATGTATTAGTCATGTTTTTCCTGTATGATAAATAGCTTCAAAAATTGCAATAACTTACTACAATAAACATTGATTTCATACTCATGAGTTTATAAGTTGGTTGTCATTTCAATGTGCTCACACAAAGTGCCTATCTGTTCCACATTGTGGGACTCAGTCTGAAGACACAATGGATATCTGGGTCATACTCAATTCATGGAGGGCAGCAACTGAAAGGAGTTGATGGAAACTGACAATACATGCCAGTTACTAATATATTGCCTCTCCACTTCAAACTAGCCCTACAGTACCAGCTCTACAGTAGCAGGCTGTCCTTTATTGTTAACGTGTCCTATACAGTACACTTGTTGGCAGAGGGACATGGCACGAGAAAAGGGACGTATTTTCCCTGGATCCACTAAGCTGTTTTACTTTTGCTTACTTCTGCTGCATGGTAATTGTATGCAAGGACATCTAGTGGTGCCCTGTCCCTGCTGTGTGCTGACAGTGTGTCAGTGACTCCATCATACTTCCTGTCCCAGGCCCAGTGACCTTCATGAGACATTAAGGAGAGACAAGTTGACCTTCACAATTTGCCCACTTAATACAGACACTGGCAAACTGTAGGCCTCATACTGACAACTTTCTGTGCTTAAGAGTCTTGGCACACATGTACTTCATTAGTCATTTCTTACAGCCTTCCCAACACAGGCACCACATACCACAAGCTGTGTGCCACCTTGTCAATAACTGGGCTCCCAAAAGCCCCTTTTGCTCTTACTCATCAACTTCAGTGATCATGTTATGGTGACTCAACTCTTGCCAGGGAAACCCAGCACATGTCTCTCCCATTCAGTGGACTGTAGCCATACAATCATCTCCAATAAGTTCTAAATCTATTCTCGGAGATCAGTAACCCTTCTGTGGTGGTTTGAATTAGATGTCTCCAATAAACTCATGTGTTCTGAGTGCTAGATACCCAGTTAGTGGCAATTTGGGAATTGCAGCCTGAATGGTGGAGGTGTGTTGGGGGGAGGAGAGGCTTATGGGTGTTATAGCCAGCTTTCCCTGGCCAGTGTTCGGCACACTCTCCTGCTGTTGCTGTCCACCTTATGTTGGCTAGGAGATGATGTCCACCCTCTGCTCATGCCACATTTTCTCCTACCACCATGGAGCTTCCCCTCGATTCTGTAAGCCAAAATAAAGTTCCTCCTATCAGCTACTTTTGTGCTTTGTTCCAGCAACATGACATTAACAGTAACACATTCCTTCCAAGCTTGACTTGTCTTTCCTTAATCTCTCTCTCTCTCTTCCTTTCCTTCTCCCTTTCCTCTTCCTTCTCTCCCCCTACTCTCTCACTCCCTTCTTCCCTCCCTAAATTTGTGTCTCAGTTCCAAGTTTGTTTTTACAGCTTTATATTTGCCTTCTCCAGGACAAACCTCACCCTTGTTTAACATCCTTCTTTCTTTGTTTCAATTGAAGATAATATTTTAGCTGGAACTCAAGGCTACCTCTGGGAGAGGTACTCACTTTCCCTATGTATCTCTCATGCATACAGGAGATATGCATGTTGTCAAGTGTCTGTTTGATTTTCTCTTGGTATTCTGTACCTTGTTACAAATGTCCCAACTGAAAGCCCAGAATGGTAGAGAAGAATATTATTTCCACCTGCCTTACACCAACATATGAGAAGTGAACCTTCGTCACTAGATATGCAAATATGCATGAGAAATCAATGGTTGCCTCAAAGAGCTCAGGTCTAATAGGGAAAGCTTACCTATAAGTAAATAGCTGATAGCATGAGGTAAGTGAGAACCTGGGCATACAGCCAATATCATTAATCAAAAGAAAATATCAAGAAAGCTTTATAGGGACAGGTCTAATCTTATTAGGAGTAAAGAAGATCCATGTTAAGCTTGTGTAATTTGTCTCAATTTCAACTTATAATTACCCAAACTACCCTAGTTCATTTTACTGAATCCTGTAAACTAGTACCAATACACATAAATGTGTACCATTATGTTAAAATAAATCCAAGCTTAGGGACTGGTGATATGGCTTGGTGGTTAAGACGCTTGCTTTCACAGCCTAAAGATTTCGGTTCAATTCCCCAGTGCCCACATAAAGCCAGATGCACAAGGTGGCACATACATCTGGAGTTAATTTGCAGTGGCTTGAAGCCCTGGTGTGCTCATTCATTCATATTCTCTCTCTCCCTCTCTCTCTCTCTCTCTCTCTCCATCTCTCTGTCTATCAAATAAATAATACATAAAATATTTTAAAATCTAAGCTTAGATTATTTCTACCCAATAGAGAGCAAGAGTTTAAAATTGGTTTCATATTTAAAGAAATACTGCATATATTAGTCCCAAGTGGGAACTGAGAAAAAAAATTTTCTGTCCATTTCAATTGTCTCTAAGCATGAATCAAATGTGCCATTACCTCCACCCAAGACATTATGAAAAGCATCATATCACCATTGTTTCCAACAGAGAAATGTTATTGTTTTAAAATCCTGCCCAAACTCCCCAGGGAACAATATTTCCTTTAGTTTCTTACTTTCTGGAAGGAATTTATAATAACACCATATTATGCCCTTACTTACACATACATGCACACACTTCATTTTCAGAATGTTGAGCCCTTTTTTCAAGGCTCAGTTCAAGACCTAGTCTGTAATTTTCTAGAGTTCCCACTTCTCATACCTTTCTTCCAGATCTGGCTATGAAATATAAGAGGCTCCTTTAAAATCATTTTTTTTCTAGATTTCACTTGAAATTCAGAGTCTCTGGTGCTGGGTCTGCATTGCAAAAAGCTCATGTAATTTTAATGTGGCTGCTCTGCCATCCATCAGCTGGGAACCATTCATCAATTGCATCACATGATTCATACTTAATTGTTGCCTGACTGATTTATGTATGTTGGCCTATGTTCCATATCACTGCTTCTCTACCTTTATAGTACATATGAGTCACCTGAACATCTTGTTAAAATGCAGACTCTGGGTCAGCAGACCTGAGATGCAGTCTCATACTGCATTTCTAATCAGCTCCCACATGATGTTAATTCTGCTGGTTGTGGCATCACAATATGAAGAGCCCATTTGTAGGGACTAATAACTTTGGGACCAAAGTGTCTGCTTTCAGATTGCTTTCCTAGTTCAAGGATGTGATCAATAAATATTTGTCAATGTGGAGCCCATTATTTAAATGTACATGTATTCAGTCCCATTCCATGTTCTGTTCTTCCCCTTAACTTTATGAAGTAAACCATCTATTTACTTTTCAAGAGTTCCTATTCTATCTCTCAGAATTTTATTTCTACATTTTGCTTGCAACTCCTATTAAAACCTGAGGTGAAAGGAAATGCTTGCAGCTGAAGATAATTATGCCTATACTCATGTGTGAAAGGATGTTTTTTAATTGTCTCATAGACTTCTTTAGCATAGTCTGAAAATTAATTACATCAGAACTCCCTGGAGTGCCTGATCTCTGTACATCATCCAGAGCACCTATATGAAAATGTTTGAGGCATTTAACAATGCATGTTAAGTAAGATCCCAAACTCAAACAAATGAAATGTGAGTAATAAGAATCTAGTCAGAAGAAGATGAGGAGGAAAGAAGAAAGAAGGAAGACAGAGAAAGGATAAAGGATAAAGGAAGAGAAGTAAAAGGGAAAAGGAAGAAGGCAGAGATGGCATCAGGGATAAGGAGGAGGAAGAAAAAGAAGAAAAGGAAAGAGGAAGAGACAGATGGATTGGGTGAATGAGAGAAGGAGGAGGAAGAAGAGGAGGAAGCAGGCAGGTAAAGAAGGAAGAATAGTGGAGGAGGAGAAGCAATAGTTGACACATATACATATTCTCAAGGATCAGAACACAATACTCCAAAGTATGGCATGCTGACTACTTTGAACTGAAGGAAATTGGGAGATCCTTAGAAGCAAAGTTTCTCTAACCTTCTCCTGCCCTCCCCATCTCTCTTTAATCTCCCCCAAGGTATGCATGTCCTAAAAACTAGAATTCCTCTCCCTCAACATGAGCTACAAAACTCATAAAGTTTACCTTCTGATCTTCTTCCTCTAATCATAGGACCTTCATTCCAGAGTGGTCCTGCCCTGTACTCAGGGCAGAAGAAATACTACACAGAGAGGCTAACAGGGATCTGAACAAACAAACCTTGTTAAGTTTCCCACCAATTCATTAGCCTTAGGTCATACCCTTTCTGTTCAATCATGTCTCATGTCTCTCCACAGCTATGTACTTTTCTCACCACACCTAGCATAAAAAGACAGGTTGATTTGGGTCTTATCATCCTAATTTCTGAATGCTCCCATGACATGTACAGCTTTGTAAGATCAGCTTGGACTTTTCTTTTGTTAGAATGCTGTTGTAACCCTTGTGATGGGTAAGATATTTATTTCCTTTCCTTCCTTGTGATACTCTGTGTTGCCCACTGTACTGATCATCTTCAGAACAGGTCAATTTACTTTTAATCTTCATAATAGCTCTAGTAGACAAGATCATTTGAGTAAACTAGAGGGGTTCAGCAAGTTAGTCTAGGTTATACAGCTAGGAGGTGGCAGAGCTGGGTCTAGAATTCAGATTGCCTAGCAGTCTTTCCATTGGTGTACCTTCTAGTTCCTTTTCCCTATCACAAGCTATTTCACCAACCACAAACTATTTCATGGTTCTTTCATCCCTTTACTGCATCTTCTGCCTTTATCCTCTTCTTAGTAGTACTCAAGGGAGAACTGAATGCCATCAGCACCAAGAGCCACTCCAGCTCATCCCTTGTTCCATATTCTTCTTTACCTCTTATTTAGTAGTCAGCTCCATCTGCAGTTCAGGCTGCTGCTTTACAGATAGGGGGTATAAAGAAATATAACTTATTAAGGGCGGTTACAAGATAATGTTCACAAAAGACAAAATCATGACTCTCATACAGATATAAAAGGAACATATGTCACATATTTTCTTGAACTCACAAATAAACAGGAAACTGAGAAAGATGTCACCTCAGTTCACAGGAGAAAGCAAAGAACCATAAATGTGGAGCTGGAGATATGGTTCAGTGGTTAGGATTGCTTTCTGTGAAATCATGAAGGCCCAAAGGAGCCTGAGATCACCTGAGTCTGATTTCCTAGCACCCACATAAAGAGCTGACTGTGGCAATGCACATATATTACTGTATATTCTTGTGGAGAGTAGAGGCTGGAGAATTGGTAGGGCTAGTGAAAATAGCAAGCTCCACAATCAGTGAGAGACTCCATCTCAAGTAATGGTGTATAAGATTGATGAAGAGGGATGTTGCAGTCAGGTTCGCATTGCTGGCAGAAATCACCTGACCAAGAGCGGCTTGCAGGATAAAAAAAGGTTTATTTTGGCTTACAGGCTTGAGGGGAAGCTCCATGATGACAGGGGAAAACTATGGCATGAGCAGAGGGTGGACATCACCCCCTGGCCAACATACGGTGGACAATAGCAAAAGGACAGTGTGTCAAAAACTGGCAGGGGGAAACTGGCTATAACACCCATAAGCCTGCCCCTAATAATACACTGCTTCCAGGAGGTGTTAATTCCCAAATCTCCATCAGCTGGGAACCTAGCATTCAGAATACCTAAGTTTATGGGGGACACCTGAGTCAAACCACCACATCTTCCCCTGACCCCCATAAACTGGTAACCATACAAGATATAAAATTCAATGCATTCATCCAACTTTAAAAGTCCCCATAGTTTTTGTCACTCTCAAAGATATTCAAACATTCCCATAGTCCAAAGTCTTTTAACTGCACCATAATACCAAAAGACTTCCCACAAAAACCATAATGCCACAGAATAAACAATCACACTGCAAAACATGCCATTGGATATAGCAAAGAAATATTCAACCAATATAAGATTTAAAACAACCAGGACAAACATCAAACCCTGTAGCTCCAAGTCCAACAACTCTAGTCAGTGATAAATCTCCAAGTCCAATAGTTCTAACCAGCAACAAGTTTCTGGAGTTCCAATTCCACCCCTACAGCTAGGCTACTCACAGTCCTGGAAAACTTCATTCAAAGCTGGCAGCTCTCCTTGGAAGCCATCTCATGGTCCCTGGCACCTCCACTGGGTCTCCACTGCAACCCACAGTCCATCCACATGGCTCCATCAGGTCTCCATACAGGCAAACCTGCTTCACACTGTCCATGGCCATTTCCAAAACACAAGACTACGCTGCAAATTCAAGGATCCTCTCTTTCCTGCATTTATTATATTCCATAATACCAGGTAGGATGCCAATTTGTTAATCCAGGGGGAGTAAAATGACTTTGAAGAACAGGACACTCCTTGAACATTTAGGTCCCTTCAAAACAGTCTACGTTCTTCCTGTTGCCCCAACGCAGGTCAGCTAGCCCAATCTAAATGGTTGTAATCTCTCAATTGCAGCTGAATGGCCAGTAGTTTCACCCAAAGATTTCATTTTTTTTCTGTGCGATATCCCTCTGCTCACACCAGTCCATTTCTATGCAATATAACCCTGCACAAGTTCTCAGGACATGGGCATAACAGCAAGCTTCTCACACAAACAGATTCTAGCCCAGTTCAGACAAAACCCTTTCTCACCCTCACAAGCCAAAGCTCACAGCCCATAGTTCTTACTGCATTCAGGTTTTTCACCTCTGACCAGAATAGTCCATCAAGTTGTACTTAGAGCACTGCAAGGCATCTCTAAGGTCAAGATTTCAAATTCATCCACATTCCTCTTGAAAGTCATCCCCAAAAGGCCAGGGCCACACAGTCAGGTTTCAAGCAGCAATGACCCCACTTCTGGTGCCAACTTTGTTGTTGCAGTCAGATTCACATTACTGGCAGAAATCACCTGACAAGGAACAGCTTGTGGGAAAAAAAGGTTTATTTTGGCTTACAGACTCAAGGGAAAGCTACAGGATGGCAGGGGAAAACAATGGCATGAGCAGAGGGTGGACATCACCTCCTTGCTAACATCAAGTGGACAACAGCAACAGAAGAGTGTGCCAAACACTGGCAGGGAGAAACTGGCTATGATACCCATAAGTCTGTCCCCTAGAAATACATTGCCTCCAGGAGGCATTAATTCCCAAATCTCCATCAGCTAGGAACCTTGCACCTGAATCAAACCACCACAGGGGGTACCTACCATTCCCCTATTACCTCTACATGCCATATCTACACATACATGTACATACACCATACATGTGAAATAAGGAAAGAATAAAAGAAAAAAAAAGGAAGGAAGAAAAAAACATAAGTGTATATACAATAATAGTGAAATAAATTTTAAAACACCAGTCTAGTTGGGCAATAATGAACTATATTTTTCCAGACAAATCTGACTTGTATTTCTTTAGGCAAGAGACATGGGATGTCATCAGTTTGCTACCAGTTACTCTGTCTCTTCAGAGTCATGCCCAGTCAAAGCAAAGGCATGCCTCTGTGGAATGATGATCCTGAGAGGCTCCAACATCCCAATGAGAATATAGTCAGTAATTTTTCCCTATTCCAAAGTCTTATGTCTAGTTATTTTTACTCTCCCCCTATCTCAGAGAATAATGAAGATAATTATTTATGATCACAAAATAAGGCTGGCTTCATTATATTTGTCCTATTTACCTAAGTATAGCAAATATTTTTTGCCACCTTGAACATCTTAATTTAGCTTTGCTGGAAGTTTACATAAAGCAACTCAATTTTAAAGCCTCTATTTATTATTTGATATTCAGAGGCTAGGAAGCCAAACTTAGAAAACATTGTGAAATATGTTATACATTCTCAAGGACCCCCAAATGTACCCAGGTTTCTGGACTGCTAAGGTCTCTCTAAGGATCATGTGAATTCTCCCAAGACTTTGTAAACATTAGCTCCAGAAGTAATGCCAATTTGATTTCCATATAAGTGTATGACTGTATGTGATTCAATGAGCATAATGCTCAGATATAACAGCTCAGACAAGATTTTAGTCATGTAACTGTTTCTTCCAACCACATTCTCATAAAAGGAGGACAGATTCTTAATGAAACTATGCAAATCACTGTATTGACAGGAAAAATAAGGATTTGGGACTTCAGTGAGCCAGTACTGTAGGAGGAAAGAGCAAGAATCAGGTATAACTTTAAATATTACGGGTGCAAACATGTCTACCACTTGAGAAAAGAGTGAAATGGGGCAAATCAGTATGATTAAATATGACTTAGCAATTAAAATGAGTAAAATATGGTGACATCTACAACATGCATGAACTTTGAAAAATATGAGGCTAATTGAAAGAAGTCATAAAAGTCCATTGAAAGTCATAAAGGGCCACATGTTTCATGATTCCATTTCATGTGATGTCCAGAATCAGAATTGCTTAAGGCAATGGGGTGAGTGAAAGAGATCGCTAATAATTCCAGTAGTTCTTTTTTATTATTATTAGTTATGTATATAGTGTGGATACAGCCATGATGGTACCATCATTAGCCTTCTCCCTGTCTTCACCCCCTGTGGATTGTGAGTGTTGCATTGTGGGGGTGGCCTTCAGTTATGGGGGAGAAGCAATGTCTCTGTGAATAATGACCTAACTTATGGCTCTAAAAATCTTTCCGCCCCCTAAGACTCTCCTGCCGAAGACACCATATGCTGTTGGGAGCAACCTGGCTGGAAACTGGAAGAGAGTCAATCCCCAGACAGTTAGCTTGTCTAGTGCCAGAAGGTGTTACATGAGCGACTGGGGGAAAATAGCCAACATCTGTCTGAGCAACTCGTGGTCTAAGCTACTCAGCAGCAAACAACCTGATGTGATGCTCACACAAGTGCAACAGTGTCACACAGCCATGGCGGGAAACAAACTGCTCTTGAATTGGCTAACAGATACCTGTAACAGGGAAACAAGTCAGAACCATATCCAAAAATGAGCCCACTCTTCAGTATCAAGCTCCCACCAATAGTGGGCCACAAGAGGGCCTACACCTATTAAATCCTCTCTAAACTAATAATGGCTATCCCATTTATCTGCTGCTGACTTTACTCTCCATTAGAGAATTAGCTTTTCTTTTTTCAGATGGACACTGATCCTAAGGAGAGAACCAGCCCATCACACCTCAAAAGGACCACAGCTGAAACCATAGAGTAATTGGGGAAATAAGCAAGAGTGCTGCTTTCTTGGTGAACCTGGTATCAGCACAAGGGTGAAGGAGACAGACACAGAGAACACTCAACTCCTACCAAACCAGATATCCAGAGACACAGAAACTTCCAGTGATTCTTTTGCAAGGTATAAAAATGTTCTAAAATTTGGGGTGAAGAGATTGCATAGCCTGCCAGCTTCAATTCCCAAACCACTTATGTAAGCCAGATGCAAAAAGTAACACAACTATCTAGCATTCATTTGTAATGGCAAGAAGCCCTGGGACTTCCATACACACACATCTAAATAAATAAGTTAATTTTAAAAATGTTCCAAACTTGAGCCAGGTGTGGTGGTGCACGCCTTTAATCCTAGCACTCAGGAGGCAGAGGTAGGAGGATCACTGTGAGTTTGAGGCCACCCTGAGACTACATAGTGAATTCCAGGTCAGCCTGGGCTAGAGCAAAACCCTACCTAAAAAAAATGCTCAAAAATTGACTGTGGCTAAAGTATGATGGTATTCACTCTGAATATACTAAAAATCATTGAATTATAAGCCTTAAATAGGTGATTTATATGGCATATAAATTATATTCTTGTCAAGCTGTTGTAATATGTGGATTACAGATAGCTTAAGTAGAAACAGAAAGTTTTGCTCAGTGTGGTGTCACATTCCTACAATCCCAGTCCTAGGGAGGTGGAGGCAGAAGGAGCCAGAGTTTGAGGCCAGCCTGGGCTACATAGCTGAGGATTTTGTTTGTTTGCGTGCTGTGTGTGTGTGTGTGTGTGTGTGTGTGTTTTGGTAGGGTCTCACTCTAGCTCAAGATGACCTCGAATTCACTATATAGTCTTAGGCTGGCCTCCAGCTGTCAGCAGTCCTCCTACCTCAGCTTCCTGAATGATGGGATCAAATGCATGCACCACCATACCCAGCTGTGTTTTATTTTTAATTAGGCATGTATCATATTTTTACCTTTAGTTTTTATTTTATTTTTGACAGCTTCACACTTGTATATAATGTAGGTAGAACACATTCATCCATCCTCACTACCCTCTCTTCTACCCCTCCAACTCCTGCTAAGCCCCTTCTTTTTCCCAATTAATCCCCTTGCTACAGTTTCATGCTTTTGGTTTTTGAGTGTGTGTGTGTGTGTGTGTGTGTGTGTGTGCGTGTGTGTGTGTGTGTGTGTCTGTGATGGTTAATCTCTAATTGTCATCTTGACAAGATTTAAAATCACCATATAAACAAATCCTTGGTCTTGTTTGTGAGAAGTTTTCTACATTAGATTAGTTAAGGTGGCATACACATCTGGAGTTCGATTGCAGTGGCTGGAGGCCATGGTGTGCCAATCCTCTCTCTCTCTATTCTCTCATAAAAAATAGGCTTGGATCTTCTTTTTATTTTGCTTTGTCTATATTTTATTTTTTCATTTTTTATTTTTTTATTAATTAGTTTTGTACTCAGCAAATACAGTCAATTTGGTGCCATTGTTAGGCTCATCCGTGACCTACCCCCTCCTCTTGGCCCCTCCTTGTTGAGGTATATGGGTCATGCATTGTGCAGTTAGCCCACAGTTATGGGTAGGATAAATGTCTCTGCATATCATGACCCAACATGTGGCTCTAACATTCTTTCCGCCCCCTCTTCTGCAAAATTTCCCTGAGCCATGTTGGGTTCATTTTTGGTCTGCTTCAGTGATGAGGTGTTGGGGCCTCTGGGTCTCTGGATCTCTGATTTGGTAGGAGTTGATTTTTCTCTGTGTTGATCTCCTTCACCTTTGTGCTGGTTCCTGGTTCACCAAGAAAACAGCACCCTTGCTTGTTTTGCCAATTGTTCTTAGTTTCAGCCGGGGCCCTTTTGAGGTACAATGGGGTGGCTCTCTCCTTAGGATCTACATCTATCTGAAAAAGAGAAGCAGATTCTCCTCCAATAGAGAGTAAGTTAGCACCAGACAAATAAGATAACCCTTACTTTTTTATAGAGAATTTAATAGATGTAGGCCCTCTTGTAGCCCACGATTGGTGGTAGCTTGATAATGGAGAGCGGGCTTATGTTTGGATGTGGTTCTGACTTGTTTCCCAGATCCAGCTATGGGTCCCATACCACTGAGGGGATCAGTTAGCCGAATCAAAAGCAGTTGGTTTCCCACCATGGCTGTGTGCCACTATTGCACTTGTGTGAGCATCACGACAAGTTATTTGCTGCTAAGTAGGTTAGACCATGAGTTGCTTAGACAGATATTGGTAATTTTCCCCCAGTCGCCCATGTAGCACCTTCTGGCACTAGATGCACTGACTGTCTGGGGACTGACTCTCTTCCAGCTTCCAGCCATGCCATTCTATTTTATGTGTCAACCACATAAGGTGTCTTCAGTAGTAGGGTCTTACCACTAACCTTTGGTGGGTCATCAAGTACTCAAATCAAAGACACAAATCTGTCTTTCTTTTAGGAAACCTTGTAGGTCTCTCTGACAATTTCATACATGTCTATAATGTATGTTGATCACATTCACCAACCATTACCTTCTCTAATCCCCCTGTATCTCCTTCTAAACCACTTCATCCCAACTAATTCCCTTCATACTGTCCCACACAACTAAAGAACATAACAACCCCTCCTCCACATGGGTGAGATTGTCTCCAAAAAAGAGGAGAGGAGGAAGGATATGTTATCCAGAAAACTAGTTTTAATCACTTTTTTCTAAATACTTTCAACTGTATTCCAAACAAGAAACCACACTAAATTTCTATCACCAGTTCATTGGCTCTTTTTTAGTTAGATTTTATTCTGATGGATCTTGGGTCAGTCGTTGCATGAAACCATTTGTATCTTGGCTAAACAAAGTACTGAAAATTCCAACTTTACTGTTACTATCTCCAAGTTGTGAAGGTACTGCCATCAGAGGACTGTGTTCAAGCATTTTTATTTTGCCAGAGTCAATAATTTAAATGATCTGTGACAGTCTGGGGAGTCTAGGAGGCCAGATGCACAAAGTGGCGGATGCATCTGGAGTTTGTAGTGGCAAGAGGCCCTGGCATGTCCATCCTCTCTTCTCTTTCTCTCTCTCTCTCAAAAAAAAAAAAGAAATAAAGAATGCAGCCATATACTAAAATTGGAACAATACAGAGAAGATGAGCATAGCCCCTGTGCAAGGATGACATGCAAACTCATGAAGCATTCCATATTAAAAAAAAAAGAATGCTGTTGCTGAAGACTCCACATCCTTGGGCTGCAAGGCCACTGAGAAATCCTACTGGAACTGAGCTGATAACCTCCTCCATGTAGAGCAGCTGACAGAAAGCTGGAAAAAGCCATGCTGCATGCAGTTCAATGGAAGAAAGAGATACCACCAGTGAACATACTCAACAGTGGACACTGCAAGCCTTGTATTTGGCCAGCCAGGCCAAATGAGCCAACGGGTGCAATAGTGGTACATCTGTCATGGTGGAAACCAACTGCCCTCCAACTGGACTGGAGGCCCGCTCCATGGGGGGGAATACATCCCTGATACTGAAAACTTAAAACAGGGGTAGTCATGAGCTCTAGGGGTGTAACATCTACTGCTGTCTGGCTAAATGTATATACTATGGTTATCAAACTGCCCAGTAAGCACTTCTCTTAATGTTCATACTCTTATATTAATGCTACTCTCACTTTGGGTAGAGAATCTTCTCTTTTCAGATGGCAGTGACCTTGGGACGACTCAGAAGGTATCATAGTGCTGGAAAGAAGTGACTGGAGTACTGAATAACATCTCAATCACACCTTCCAAGGCTCAGGGTCTAATGCGGAAGAGGTGGCGGAAAGAATGTAAGAGCTAAAGGAAGGTTAGGACTCCTTATAACATGCTCCCTGCAGACATAAAATGGCCTGGATATCCATGACCTCATAGTGCCTGACACCACCTGCACAAGACCATCATAACAGGAGGAAAAGATCATGACATCAAAATAAAAGAGAGACTGATTGACATGGGGATGGGATATGATGGAGAACGGAATTTCAAAGGGGAAAATGGCGGGAGGGAGGGTATTACCATAGGATATTTTTTATAATCATGGAAAATGTTAATAAAAATTGAGAAAAAAATTAAAAAAAAGAATGAAGCTGGGCATTGTGGCCCACGCCTTTATTCCCAGCACTTGGGAGGCAGAGGTAGGAGGATCACTGTGAGTTCAAGGCCACCCTGAGACTACATAGTGAATTCCAGGTCAGCCTGATCTAGAGTGAGACCCTACCTTGAAAAAAAAAAATGAAGCCACAAGGGGTGGCACACATCTGTAATCACAGCCCTAGGTAGGGTGAGGCAGGCAGGAGGATAGCTGTGAGATTGAAGCCTGTCTGGGTTATGCAAAAAGACCTTGTATCAGAAAAACAAAACAAAAAAACAAAGAGAGGTAGGGAGCCAGGCATGGTGGCACATGCCTTTAATCCCAGCACTCTGGAGGCAGAGGTAGGAGGATCGCCGTGAATTCCAGGCCACCATAAGACTACATAGTGAATTCCAGGTCAGCCTGAGCTAGAATGAGACCCTACCTCAAAAAAAAAAAAAAACAAAAAAGAAAGAAAGAAAGAAAGAAAGAAAGAAAGAAGAAGAAGAAGAAGGAAGAAAGGAAGGAAGGAAGGAAGGAAGGAAGGAGGGAGGGAGGGAGGGAAAGATAAGAGGGAGAGAGAACAAACCTTTGTGATTTTTCCAGGAGCTCTCTAAAACTTTCAAAGGTGATTTTAGTGTCAAAAAAAAATCAGGAAGATTCATTTAATTTTTTTCTATGTTTGGGATCTGGTTGAAAGAAGGCAAAACCAAAAAAATTGTCAAAGGAGATGGAGACAATTAAGATAAGATCAGAAGTGTGTAAGAAATAGCAATAGGCTATATATTTAATCGAATTGTCAATAAAACATTTCAAAATAATAAAGAGGTTTAAAGTGAAGAATCTTAGTTCTTTTATCAATAATGAACAGGAAACCTTTGGACTTTTTTTTTCTTACACAGTCAAGGATGTAATACAGTCAACATAAAGTGCAGGAAATTAGTCTGGTAGTATCTCTAGTATCTGGAAAATAAAAATCACACTTTCTATTGTGGGCAAAGGAATATGCAATAAACCAAGGAAATAAGATTATCAAAATTGTGCACACATTACTAAGATTTTAACACATTTCATATCCCTTTTTCCAATGCACATGCTACAAGCTAAGGCAAATAAAATTCAATTTGCAGATGTCACCCTTCAATGACTGCATCATAATCTGAAAAAAATTGATTGATTGGTTGATTGATTTTTATTTAGATTTTTTTTTTGTTTTTTGAGGTAGGGTCTCACTCTAGCCCAGGCTGACCTGGAATTCACTCTGTAGTCTCAGGGTGGCCTCGAACTCACAGCGATCCTCCTACCTCTGCCTCCCAAGTGCTGGGATTAAAGGTGTGTGCCACCATGCCTGGCTTATTTAGATTTTTTTTTACACAGGTTGTGGTCTTATATCCCCTCTCTCCAGTCCCACTTTCCCTGAGGACTGTCCTCAGTGGGACTGTTGGTCTTCCATGTTGGGCAATTTAAGGTCTCAGTCAGTGGGGGGGGGGGCTGTGCCTAAGGATATTTCTACCCACACTCTGTGCCTCTTACAATCTTCCCACCCCCTCTTCTGAAATAGTCCCTGAGCCTTGGCAGGTCTATAAACAATCTGGCTTAGTGTTGAACTCTCTGTAGCTTCTGCGTTTCTGATTAGATGTGTTTCGATTGACCACAGTGTCTGTCGCTGTTCTTCTGGCTTGTCAGGCTGGCAGTAAGAACAGTATTCATGTTGTCAGTTCCTCTACAATTTCTCCTGGGTGGGTCCCGGCAGACGTGGTAGAAGTGGCAAGTCTTGTGGTGGGCATTGGGCTCTCTTGTTGTATTGATGGATCTTGGATCTTCTAAGTTTTCTCTGCCATCTGTAAAATAAAACAGATTCTCCAACCAAGAATGAGAGCAGCTTGGATTAAAGGGAGTATGCATAGTTATTTGAGGAACTTTTCGGTGTGCAAGCCCACTCTTCTAATTCCAAGAGCAGTGGGGGCTTCTCTCTGGAATCACTGAGTTTCCTGACCACGAGATGCTGAGTTGGTTTGCAGTACCAGATAGGAGTTCTCCCCAACTTGGTGGGCCTCATGTCCAATCTTTTGAAGGTTAGGTGTAGTAGCACATGGCTGTGATCTCAAAACTTGGGACGTGGAGGCAGACCATCTTCATCTGCATAGTGAGTTCGACACCAGCATCTTTTTTTCAATACTGAGAATTGCCTAGAGTTTACTGGTACAGCATTGGCTCAACGCTCTGTCTGCCCTCTTAATATTATAGTAAAATCAGTACACACTTTGGGGAGACCGTAAGATGTGTCTTTTCTATAACTTTTATTGAGAATTTTCATACATGCACATAATGTATTTGGATCCTTTCCCATCACTTCCTCTTGTTCCCTCTGTCCCCATCCCCCTTTTACTAAACCCCTAGATCTGTCTTTTTATTTGTTCATTTATTTTTTGAGATATGGCCACCTTGTGTAGTACTGGCCTACCATGGATCTTGCTATCTAGCCCAGGCCTGCCTCAAACTCACAGCAATCCTCCTTCCTCAGTCTTCCAAGAGCCGGGATTACAGGTATGTGCCACCATGCTCAAAAAGGTCTCCCGTAGCTCAGGCTGCCAAGGATGGTTTTCCAGCTCCGCTATTTACTGGGTATGAGATCTTGGGCAAGTCGCATTGATTTGCTCCATTGAAATGATCACAATAGGACCTCTCTACTAGGCTCTGGTAAGAATCGATGTAATACTAAGAATGGTAGCCAGGCATGTTAGGGGCAGGGAGCTGAAGTGAGATGACCACTTGGGCCCAAGAGGTTTAGGCCAGTCTGGGCAACATAGTAAGACAAACGAAATGAATAATGGCTGACATCTAATAAGTCTTACCCTTATATTGATCCTTATTATTTATTAAGCACTAGTTCTTGAGTCCTGACTTCCATATCAATGCCTTCAAAAGCAGTGGGGCCCTCTGTGACACTCAGAAAATGCCAGTTTGACTCTTCTTGTTTCCGATCTCAATTTCTTTTTTTTTTTAAAAAAATATATTTATTTTATTTATTTGTGAGGAGAGCGAGAGAGAGGGAGAACAAGTTCTTCAGAGCCTCTTGTCACTGTAAACACAAGCCCCAGGTGTAGGAGCCATTTTGTGTGTCTTTAACCACTGGGTCATCTCTCTAGCCCTGATCTAAGTTTCTGAATGAATGTTCCAAGATCTTTCCCCAAAGCATGATACATTACTTTTTCCATCACCCCTCATATTAGTCATCCATTCTTCCCTCCTATTTCATCGACAACATAGAGCAGCAAGTGAAAATTTCATCGTTTATTTACTTCTCAGCAGCCCCTACTACAACACCACTCATTCTCTCTCTTACCATGTCAGAAGAAAGAAGCCTCCTTTTCCTCCAGTACAATCCCATGTTGACATGCTAGATCCCATGCATTCTCAAAGACTACTAACCCACTGTTTGCCTCTGTTCTGTAGCTATTCCATGCATATTGAAACTGTCCCTCCTAGAGGAAGGAAGACCCTCCCAACATTCCTACCCCAGGTTATATAAACAGTCAACAATTGCTGCTGGGAAAGCAGCTCCAGTAAACTCATTGGTTCACTACACTGGACGTGGGTGGAATTGTTTGTTTTCTCTGTCATCAGTGCCTGTCTGGGGTAACACTAGTAAGCTAGGCCTCATGCTGGCAAAACTCTCAGCACTCAAAACGCTTGAATCACTTGGGCCTTAATTATTGTGACCTACACCCGCCCCAACACAGGCATCATGCTCACAGGCTGTGTGGCACCTTGCCAGTAAGTGGGCTCCAGAAAGGTCTCTCTGTGACAGGAAGTTGTGCGAACCGACATGCTTCTTTATTTTTCCATCAGTAGCTTCCTCCATGCACTCTTTTTATCGTTATGAAGCAATGGGTTAAAGTGATGTCAACCCATAAAAGACAAAATGGCTTCCATCCATCCTTCCCAATGCCTTTCCTTCTTTTAAGAGCTAAACGTCTTAAGAATAGTGTGCCCCTTCTCCTCACTTAAATTGCCCCTTTAGTTTCAGCCAATTTCTTTTTTATGTCTTCCTGCAGTGACCTCACTGTGACTGCTGACAGCTATAGGAATGCCACATGTCTGGGACATGTATCTATCCTTGCCTCACGTGGCCACTAATGACCATTGGATGGGTAACAAATTTGACTTTCCCACAATCACTTTCAAGAGTATTTGTGTACTCTTGGTTCTTTATATTCTTGTAACTTTGCAGTTAGTTTGGCCAATTCTAACAACAAAATATGATTGAGGTTTTACTGGGATTGAATTTAATCTCTGTAATCAACTTGAGTAAAAATGGCAGTATAATTTTGAATCTACCACCACTTAGGCAAAATAGACCCATTTGTTTATTTAGTCTTCTTTAATGTTGCAAATTCTTTAAAAAATGTTTTTCGGACGGGCGTGGTGGCGCACGCCTTTAATCCCAGCACTCGGGAGGCAGAGGTAGGAGGATCACTGTAAGTTCAAGGCCACCCTGAGACTCCATAGTGAATTCCAGGTCAGCCTGGGCTAGAGTGAGACCCTACCTCTAAAAACCAAAAAAAAAAAAAAAAATGTTTTTCTATATTTGTTCCTATGTAGTTCTTGACCATTTCTGATTAGATTTATTCCTAGGTGCCTAATGTTTTTATTCTGTCATTTGTGAAACTGCTTTAATAAATTTTATTTTCTAAGAGTTTGATACTGGTACATAGCAATTCAATTTCCTTTATATGCTGATTTCATACATAGACATTTTTCTGTATTTATTTATATGCTGTATTATTATAGATTGTTTTTTCTTATCTATGCAATCATATTGTATACAATGATTGTGATACACACAAAAGTTTTGTTTCACACTTTTGATATCTTCTTTTTTTGTTGTTTTTGGTTTTTGTTTTTCGAGGTAGGGTCTCACTCTAGCCCAGGCTGACCTGGAATTCACTATGTAGTCTCAGGGTGGCCTCAAACTCAAGGTGATCCTCCTACCTTTGCCTCCCGAGTGCTGGGATTAAAGGCGTGCGCCACCGTGCCCGGCTCACACTTTTGATATCTTATACCTTTGATTTCTGTATTTTATCTCATTGCATTCTACAATGTTGAGTAGAAATTATCTTATCTAGAAGTAGTCTTTTTTTTCCCTAATCACAATGAAGAAACTTTACTGTTTCATTGTAAACTATAGTTTGCTGTTTCCCTTCTTTTTTCTCCCTTTTCAAATGTCACCTCACTCACACATATTTCCCAGATTCTCAGTTCAATTCTCTATCTCTACTCATGCATTTCATTACTACAATGATTAACACCATATTTAAATATTTAAACCAAGTCTTCCTCTAGCCAAATAATCGCCTAAAACTCACATTAGAAGGAAATCAGTAAATACCTGCTGAATGAATGATTCAAGTGGTGTATTATGTTTTTATTTTTCATTAATGTGACTTTAAAACAATTGCTTTGCCTCATGGCTGATATTTTCATTAAAAGAGGACAAATTTGTGAAATAGAATGAGTGTTATGCACACGGAATAAGTCCTAACTGTAGTCAATTGTATTTGGTTTCCCTTTCTCCAATGTTGCACCCCATGGGAGACCTATAAATTTTCACTCTGGTGAGCATCAGAGAGGCTTCTATCAGCCAACAAAAAGTAGATGGAAATTGCACAAATCACATCCAAACAGAAGCTTTGAAAGTAAACATGTAATTTACTCTAATTTTGGTTCCTATCAATGACCATGTCTAGTGATCAGTGGTCATGTTGCCACCAATGACTTCTCCCTCAGTCTGGATTGCAGAATGGACACAGCATGGAGCAGAGTGAGCAATAACATATAACAACAAGCCATTGCTATATCTAATCACATATAGTAACATTTGTGAGAGCTAACCTTTGTTGCTATAGACCACTGTGACTTGGCGGTTTACATACTACCACACCATGACATATTCTACACTTGAAGGTCAGCTTCACAGTCTTCTGCAGTTCTCTACTATATTTAGCCCAGCTCATCTGATCACTTCTTAAGTTAATGCATTCCCTCAAGTCACACATAATGCTTTCATCTATCCCTCTAATCAAAGAAATGAACACTATTTAACTTTCTAAAATGAATTTCCAAGTGTGGAGGTGATGAGGACGTTGCCAGTTGTCTATCAAATATGTGCAGGCTCACACTTGTCCTTTTAAATAGAGCCTCAATATTGTTGAAAAGGACAAGATTCCTAGCTAAGACTTTCACTTGCCTAGTATCCCTTGCTATTAAGTTGGATGTGAAACCCCATTTTGTCTAATAGAAAGGAAATACAATAGAAAGCTTCCAAGTACATATTCTGGGGAAACAACAGTTTTTTCTGACAAAGGGGACAGGTTCTGCTATATGCTTTCATTTGCCCTTTTTAATTATTTAATTATTCTTGGACATTATTCTAGAGCATCAGCAGCGTGACCTTGTGCTCCTTGAGTCAAATGTTACAGATAGAAAGCTAGAGAGATGGCTCAGTGGATTTGCTGTACAAATGTGAGGTCTGGCGTTCAGATTCCCCAGCTCCCCTGTAAATGGCCAAGTGGATGTGGCAGCCCACTAGTTACCCAAGCAGGAGAGGAGACTTCCTGAGGCAAGCTAGATAGCTAGACTAGCCAAATTGGTAAGCTGTGGGTTGAAGTGAAAGACCCTTTCTCAGTAGAAAGGGGAGAGTGACTGAGGAAACCATCTGACAGCAACTTCCGACATCCTCATGCACACATACACACACAAGCAAAAACTGTTACAGTGAGGGAGAGAGAGAGAGAGAGAGAGAGAGAGAGAGAAGTAAGCTAGACATTTTATAGTTACTTCTGGACTTATTACTAGAAACAAAAACATGAATGTCTTCTTGTCAAACCCACTCTTTTAGAGGTTTCTATAATATTGTAACAGAAAATTTTCACTGATACAATAGATGTGCCTAAGTCAGGATTTTTCAAAATAGGTATGATTGACCTTTTTGGACAGATAATTCTTCACTGAAAAGAGATTGCCTTGTAGTGATATGGGAATTTTGGGATGTCTTTAGAGCATCAGAGCCTTATCTTGGTTCTTGGGTAGGCAGTAAGTCAGGAGTTAGGATATGGGGAAACTCAGTGGTCACACGCAACTTCTACTTACTCAGTGGTCTTTGCATTCTTGTCTTACAAATTCAAAGAATTGAAATTCACACACCATAGGATAAGGTTCAGAAATATTTTACTATAGATAAAACTTAAGAAAATGAAGAAAGGCAGATCTCTTGCCCAAGGAGGCAAGAAGGGGTTTCCAGAAATGGGGAAGACCATCTTGAGACTCAGGTTGAGGTCTTTTAGTGAGCCCCCTACAAGGGAAGCTGGTCTATTCAATCCAGTTCTAAAGTCAGTTGTCTGAGGTCAGGATTTCTGGAAAAGCGCAATCTTCCCAGGGCTTGCTCATGTGTGCATGCGTGTGTGTGTGTGTGTGTGTTTACTCTTTTTTCTTTATTAGTGAGAGAGAATATGGGCATAACAGAGCATCTTGCCAATGCAAACAAACTACAGATGTATGTGCCAGCTTTTGCATCTGGCTTTATGTGGATACTTGAGAATCAAATCCAGGCCAGAAGGCTTTGTAAGCAAGCACCTTTATCCATTAAGCCATCTTTCTAGTCCCTTCCCAGAAATCTTAATCCTTCAGGAAGGGCCTTTTCCAAAGGGGTAAAAGGACTTCTCCAGAGGAGCAGAGATAAGAAAAGGCTAGACCCTTCTGACATTTCTGACCTGTAGCAAAGTGAAATGATCTAGATTCTTCCCTATAAGCTCCAAGACATTCCTTGTTTCAAGGCCCTGCCACCCCTGAAGTGCCTCAATAGGATGCTGAGCAGTAACTCTAGCCTTTACCTACTAGAGCACAATAGCAACTCCTCCAGTGTGTGTGCAGCGGGGGTGTATGTGTGTTTATGTGTGTATGTGGAGGCCAGAGGTTGACATTGGGCATCCTCCTAAGTCGGTCTCCATTTTTGAGACAGGGCTTCTCACTGAACCTGGAGCTCATGGATTTAGGTAGACTAGTTACCCAGCAAGCCCCAGGAACCCTCCTGTCTCCATTTCCCCAGTGCTGGGGCTGTAGGCACACCACTGTGCCTGGCTTTCTATGTAGGTGTTTTACCAATTCATCCACACACACCCAGCACAGAGGAAATCAAGTTATGCAAACAAAAGTTTATCTTGGCTAACACCTTTATACTTTGTAGTCCTTGGTAGGTTTTTCCATTGCACTGGGCCTGTGCTGAGGCAACACAACATGGTAGGAGCACTTGGTGGAATATAACCACTCACCTCATAGCCAGGAAGCAAAAAGAAAATCCCAGGATGCATTTCAAGGGCACAATTCAAATGGTCCGAAATCCTGACACTAGACATATTCCAACACTTAACCAACAGTACCACTCTGGGGACCAAGCCTTTAACACATGAGCCTTTGGGATACATTCAAGATCTTAAGTAGAGTAAGTTGTAACAACCAAAAATTGTCTCTGGGTTATTGCCCAATGTCCCCTCAGCAGTACTGCTCATGCTCATTCAAACCCATGACTTTAAACACCACTGCATGATAACCAAAGCTGCATTTATTTCTCAAATCCTGTTTTTGCCTTTGAGCCCCTATATAGAGATAGTGTGGAGAGAGAAGAGAAAACCTATGACCCGGCTTAAAGCACGGGTGACCCAGCACTTTAATGTAGCAGGCACTTAAGTAAAACAGCATGGTTAAGACATAATATCCTGCCACTTAAAAGACATTTCATCTACATTGTAAAGATGTTACATAGAAACTGCCGTATTTATGGCACAATTGTGCCCAGTGAAGGTGTTGTTTCTGAATAGGAGAGATGTCTTTCCCAGATCTCCTCAAATGACTCCACTAATCACATTGTAAGTTCTGTGCTGCTTCAAGTAAGGGCCATTCCATGGAGATCTAAGCAGGAAATCTTGTACTTTAGGGAGAGAGAGAGAGAGAGAGAGAGAGATGAGAGAGAGATTTTCTCTTACTCATAGCTGACTAACTGCCTTAGCATCTGTTCTCTGCTGAATACGTGAGGCGAGCATGCTGATGACAGTTTAAAGATGGATTCAAGTGGTATGTGAAGGGACAGAGAGAAAGTTAGTACTCCTCTTGATAAGGATGGAAAAGGCTCTGGGGCTTAACAACACACATATGGTTAAGGGATTACCTCCTTGTCATTTTCAGCTGGATCCTGTGCCCCAGGTTCCCTGTTATCCCTCCTCTAGGCCTCCACTCCCAGACCCTAATTCAGTCTGCCAATCCCAGTGGTCCACCATGGGCTCCAAACAACAGACTTCTTGAGAGAGATAACCCAGCTTTTAACCAGCCAACACTTCTTCTCCTAGTCCACCCTAACCCAACAGGATGTCCTGGAAGCTTACCTAATGCCATTACCATCCACAGCCATCTGGGATAGCTCTCTTATGTCTATCACTGGCCTCGGCTCCCACAATTGGCGATTTCCCGTCCACCGAGCCTCTGCTGCACCTGACCCTGGGGGAGGACCAAGTAGACACCAGACATACCCATAGGGCCAGGACTGGACAAGACACAGTGCCAGTCTTTCTTAGCTTTAATGTCAGTAGTACCCTGGAATAGGACCTCAGTGAGGCTTTGACCTGGACTCTTACTGGCCCACCTGCATAGCACACTGCCCTCTTAACAGAGGCATGGTGATACCATTACATAGGCAAGGTGGCCATGTCACCAGAGTCCTCCATATCTGGCCCTTACACCCATTCCACACTTGGAAGTCCAAGGAGAGGCCCTGGTAGCTGTGGGGGTAGGTGAGACAGGTCCTGAGTAGTCCTTGATCCCTTCCCCAGACCAACAAGGTCTACACTGTTTGTCGTTTTCTAAAAGACAAAACAGGATCTTCCTATAGGTAGCCAAGGCTAACTTGTAACTCACAATCTTCCTGCCTCAGACTTCCAAATGTGAGATTATATGTACCACCATGTCAAGATTACACATAGATGTCTGAGCAAGGAGCATTTTCTGCTTCCCTGAGGCCTCCATTCTCTGGGATAGACACAGCAATAGTGAGATGAACTGGGGCAAAAGATCAGGTCGTGGAACATATGTGCCATGAAAGCAGAAGGGGGGAGGTCATCTGTGGGAAGGAAGGGAACCAGATATAGAAAGACATGTATGTATAAAAATGCTATAGTGAATCCCCATTACTTTATATGTTAACTTAAAATTAATTAAAGGAAATAAATCGACTTGCATGATGCATAAAACAGATTCAAGCTATTGCATTTGACATTGGATAGCATCCATTGGAGGCCTTAATAATTACTAGAAAACAATGCCAACAAACAAAGGAAACAGGAGTGGAAAATATCTCACATCCTGCCTGGATTATGATTTCCCTAAATTTGATTCAGAAGTGCTTCCTTAAAACAGTTACAGTCTTTATGCATTCACAGCAACTGTTACTACCTGCAAGACCTTCATAATATAGAATTCATTAACATTTTATCATGAATGATGAAGGAAAACACAAAAACAACATTAAAAAGAAGAGGGGCTTCCTGGAAAGAAGAGATTCAGTGGAAAAGGGAATGAAGAGAGGGGATCAAAAGAAGATAATGGGAGGGGATTATGATGAAAGTACATCATGTACACTTATGAAAATTTTAACAGTTTCCTCTTAAGAAGAAATATCAATCCCTGACACCATGGCACTGTATCAAAAGTGTTGACTGTAAGCAGTGACTTCTAGCATAACATTACTGATTGTGACTTTCAACTATTCTGGCTCTCCAAATTTACCTTAATTCTTGAAGAAATGTATTACTTCCTTTTACTGAGTGCCTATTTTCAAATTCAACTATTGCTGATACCTTCTCATTACTAGGAAAAAGCACCCAACCAAAAGCAGCTGAAGGAACAAAAGGATTTATTATGGCTTACAGACTCCTCCACGGGAAGTTTCATCATGGCATGGCATGGCAAAGCAGAGGCTTAGCATCACATCTTGGCACAGCAGCTGGGAGGTAGCAGTAATGGCAAGCTGGCTCTGGCAAGGGGGAACTGGACGATAATAACCTCAGTATTTGCCCTTAGGGACACACCTCCTTGAGCAAGGTTCCACCACCCAAATTACCACCAGCTGAGGACCAAGTATGCAAAGCACATGAGACTATGACAACCACATCAACCAATAGTATTTTTAGAGCTATCTTCTTGATTATGAAAACTGCAAGCATATTCAGAGCACAGAGACTTAACATGAGAAGTAAAAAGTCCCTTGCCTGGCAAGCCTACTCGTTGGAGGTACCTGCTGATAATAATTTGAGTAGACTTTTAGACTTTTCACTTCAAATTATTTATAGACTAAAAATAGATATTTTAAAAAGCCATATAGTATTAAAAGGATTGTGAAAAATAAAACAATTGTCTCCCATATTGTTCATCTCCATTCTTCTTTGTTCTGCTTCCTATGGGCAGGCACCTTAGACTCTTTTGGTGGTTTGTTCCAGCATTTGTATGTAATTCCATTTTGTAAATAATACTGTATGATTTTGTATTGTCTCAGCTTTAGACATTATTTACTTCCTATTAGTCATTAAAGGGTTATTTAACCTCTCAATTTCTTCTATTTCCTATCTCTTACCTCTCAGCATTGTTAGAGTATAATTTTTAGTTAAATTAATATCCAGCCCTTACATTAGTTTGCCCATGCAAATATGGTTCATAGCTGACAATTGTGATATATTAATATTATGCTTCTTTTCCTACCTGTGTTTAACATAATGGTAATCATTGCCTTCATTTTTTTGTTGTCTTGATTAGCATACATATTAATTATACATAGTAATAGGTCTCATTGTGACATTTGCATACATATATAATATGCTTTGAGCATATTCACCCTGTCTTTATTTATTTGCTTGAATTTCTCGGCAAATATTATTCTCTGTATTATTGCTAGTTTTTCCCTTTACATAATTTCTCAGAATGGTGTTAGGGTACTCTCAAATCCAGACTTTCTGTTGGGCAAATCTGTAATGGAGACCTTCAATCTCATTGCATGTGTAGTAGATGTCTTTCTGGAATTTTCTTCTCTCTCATCCTAGGAGTTCCTTTTGCCTTTTCCTGGGTTGGTGTCTTTGTTGATTAAATGCATTTCTGTCTCAATCGTGATTTTCTCACCTGTTCTTCTGGTACACATGCTTCAGAAGCTAGAAGAGGCTAAATGGTAAAATTTTGAAATGGAACATTTCAAAATTTAAACATATTACAGTAGTAGGAAAAATGTATATTTATCCAAAATATCAATTTATCCAGCTTTCAGAATTATGAGTCTTCCTGTCCCAATATTTCACTGAAGCTGTTTCATAACGTCACAACTGGTATGCTTGTTGCTAACTCCTTTGTTCTATTCCTACTATGTGGCAGGTGCTGTGCTAATTATGCCTATTCTGTGGTGTAGATAAACACCTATCCTAAGCCAGTACTCAGCCACGAACAACACAGATGAAATCTTGCTTATAGATACCATGTCCTTAATGGATTACCCCAGGCTCTGTAAAGGCAGCTAATCTCAACCTACTGTGATTCCCTTTGCACATTACTGCATTGGCCTTCTGAAAAAATATTCTACTACTCACCATTGCTTGAGCATATCTTGCAATTGATAACCTTTGGAAGTTGTTCAGTCTATTCCCTCCATCTGAAATTCCCTGCACTCATTAAGTTGTCAAGAGCTTACTCATTCTTCAGTGCTCACTTCCTTCATAAAATCCTTCATGATATATCTATGCTCCCCCATCTCCTGAAATACAGTTGATATCACTTTCTGTATTCCATAACAGTTTAGTTACAGAACTTTCTTCATTATGATTTTAAAGCAAAACTCATATCTTCTAGCTCACAGTACATTGTGTTCTGCACCATTGGTTACCTTGTATATTGATATCATTCCTGATAGCCATGAACTTTTATGATGCAGTAATTAATTTAACACTCACATATATACCATGCATAAGGCCTCCATTAGTCCCTGAAGTAAGCCCATGTGATAGAAATAAACAAGGTTACACTGTATAGAATCAAGCTATAGAACTGGAAACTACACTAGTTGTTTCAACAAATATGGTGATCCTTAGTATATGTGGCATTAATTTTTATGAGATAATAACAAAATGGCTAGGAAAGTCCTATTGCAACTTATTGGAAAGATTGTATCACTAATCCTCTTGTTCCTATTAAGAATCTCCTAAAGACTGAAACAAATATTATGTTTAATTTAAAAAATGGTGTGATAAACCATAGGTGGTTCCAAGAAAATTTCAGTGGCAGAAGTGGGATATCTTCCAGTGAGTTGTTGGCCAGGGAGGCCCCTAATGCCCCCAAAGCATTACAGGCTATTGCCAAGGCTCTTGGTTGCCAACTATAATTAGATGGTAAGACCCTACTCCTGAAGACTCCACATGCTTGGGCTGCAAGACACTGAGAAATCAAGCTGGAGCTGAGCTACAAACCTCCTCGCTGTTGACTAGCTGTCAGAATGCTGAAAAGAGCATGCAGCCTGACTGTTGGGGGAGAAAAGTCATCAATGGTCTTAAAAAGCAGCACACCCTGCAAGCTTTATGGCTGGCCTGCCAGGCCAAATGTTCCAGCTGGTACACTGGTGGCATGTCTATTATGGGGGAAGGGAATTGCCCTCTGATTGGATTTGAGTCCTGCTCCATGGGAGGGAATTCCTGTCTGGTACTGAACACCTAGTCAAAAGCCTATGGCTGGGGAGGTCATAAGTCCAGGGGGAAAACTACTACCATTGTTTGGTTAAATGGATATATATTATTCCCATCAAACTTCCCCCTAAATACTTAAGTTTATGCCTGCATATTAATGTTATTCTCATTGTTGGTTAGAGAAGCTTCTCTTTTCAGATGGTGGTGACCACTAGTGAGAGTCAAAACTCACCAAAGTGCTGAGAAGTGACAGTGGGGTGTTTAGCACTAAGTGATGCATCTCTATCACACCCTTCAAGGCTCAAGGATCTTTGTGGAAGAGGTGGCAGAAAGAATGTAAGAGCCACAGGAAGGGGAGGAGAGTCTTTACAATACTGTCTTCCAGATACAAAGTGGCCATGAGATTCATGACTTCACAGTGGCTGAAACTACCTGTGCAAGACCTGTATAATAGGAGGAAAAATGATGATATAAAAATAGAAGAAAGACTGGTTGGAAAGAAGAAGGGGCTCAGTGAAAGGAGGATAAGGGAGGAGGAAAAGCGAGGGTGGTGTGAGGGGATTATGATCATGGTGTATTGTCTCTGTGTATAGACGTTGTAAATGAAAAGTTAAAAATGGTATGATATGCAGTATAATATCAATTGTAGGGCTTTTATATTTCTTTTGTTGTTTTTGTTGTTTTCAAGGTAGGGTCTCACTTTAGCTCAGGCTGACCTGGAGCTCACTCTGTAGTCCCAGGCTGGCCTCAAACTCATTGTGATTCTCCTACCTCTTCCTCCTGAGTGATGTATTTCTTAATCACTAAATACATTATAGAATGTTGATAATGAATATGAGTTACTTTTAAAGTGAGAAAAGTCATTTTAAAGGGAGAATTGATTATAAGAAATTCAAGTGCAAGCTAGGCATCTCATCTCTCCTTTCAAAAGTAACAAAGACAAATTGCTTAATTGTTGTCCTTGTTTTTCTCCATAGTAATTATTTGCTCCAGTGACAAACTAAGTAAGTTTGCCTTTTATTTAAAGATTTAGCTATGCCAAAATGGAATTTTTTATTTCATTAAAGTAGACTTCTCGTGCAAACAATGAATACCAAACATCAGTACAATAGAAATAAGAATCCAAAATATTTATCAGGACTAGATATGTAGCTCACTTGGTAGGGTGCTTGCCTAGCATATTCAAAGACCTGGATGCCATCTTCACACTGCATACAACTTGGCATGACATTGTATACCTGTAATCCCAGGACTTGGGCAGGAGGATCAGAAGTTCAAGGTCATCCTCAGCTACATAGTGAGATCAAGGACAGCCTGAAATACCTCAGAACATATCTCTAAAACAATGGTTTGTTCTTAGAAATAGGACAATTATTCATTGAGGGGAAGGAAAGAAGGCAGAACAGGTTGGAACAGCCAGAGATAAAGTAGGGGAAAACAGGCAGTTCTCTTCATGCTTCTGCAAAAAATAAAGCATCAGATTTCTAAAATGAGCTATTTCTCTATATCTACCTACCCACCAACTGGACTGAAAGTACATTCAGGGCCTCATGCCTTCCTTTCCTTTATAAAAGCACTCAGCAATAAGCCCAGTGCCTGGCTTCTCAAAGCCCTTCAAAAGTATCTGTGGAAGCCTTACATGGTGGTACTACACAGGAGGCTAAGACAGGAGGGTCCCAAGTTTGAGACCAGCCTGGTCTGCATAGGAAGTGAGCAAACTTATCTTAATAAATGAAAGAGAACAGAAACACATATCACCCATTTGAAGGTATAGTAAAACCATTTGCTTCAAGCACAAGATGTCTTCCTATAGATCTTCTGTTGTGGTATATATGTATATGAGAGTGTCTTTTCAAGAACATCAGTTAAAAAATGCATCTTCTCACATATCAAGACTATTATTTTTTATTATTTCTTTGCCACTCCATAAAGTTTTTTATTTTTCTGAAAAAGTATCATGGGAGGAAGTGATTAAAACATGGCTAAAAACCACTTAATAGAGCTAGAGAGATGACTCTGTGGTTAAAGGCATTTGCTTGCAAAGGTTGGTGACCTAAGTTTGATTCCCCAGTACCTACATAAAGCCAAATGCACAAAAAGTAGCAAGCGCAGCCAGGCGTGGTGGTGCACGCCTTTAATCCCAGCACTCGGGAGGCAGAGGTAGGAGGATCACTGTGAGTTTGAGGCCACGCTGAGACTACATAGTGAATTCTAGGTCAGCCTGGTCTAGAGTGAAACCCTACCTCGAAAAACCAAATAAAAAAAAAGTAGCGAGCACATCTGGAGTTCCTTTGCAGTGGCAAGAGGCTCTAGCATGCCCAATCACTCTCTCCCTCCTGCTTGCAAATAAATAATTTAAGCATATTAAAATTTTAATTAATTTCATGTATTTCAGTTTATCTATGTATTTATTTGGCATGTGTGGGCTCATGTGTGTGAGTGTGGGTGCCACAGCACATGTGTGAAGGTCAGAGGACAACTTTTGGATAAGTTTTCAACTTCACCTGGTTTGAGAAGGATCTCTCATTGCTTTTCACCACTCTTTTTATGAGCTGCTGGTAAATTCCCTTTCTCTACTTGCTTGTTGTAAGCACACTATGATTGCAGAAGCCCACCATAGCTTCTGGCTTTTACGTGGGTACTAGGGGACCCAAACTCAAGTACTCAGAATTGTGGGGCAAGCAGTTTATCCACTGAGCCATCTCCCAGGTTTTAAAAAAAATCATAAAAATTGGGCTGGAGAGATAGCTTAGCCATTAAGGCTTTTGCCTGCAAAGCCAAAGGATCCCGGTTTGACTCTCCAGGACCCACGTAAGCTAGGTGCACAAAGGAGCACACACATCTGGAGTATGCTTGCAGTGGCTGGAGGCCCTAGTGTGCCCATTTTCTCTCTCCCCCCTTTCTGTCTCTCAAATAAATTAATTAATTAAATATATATTTTAAAAATCATAATGAGTACTTTTTAGGTGCTAGTTAGGGGATACAGCTGGTGAAATGTATAAAACAAGAGAGTTAGGTCTTTGTCCTTGGGAAACTTGCAGGTCAGGTGGCAAGTTGGGTAATGTAGACTTGGGTAGAAATACCTTTCAATAATAACTCCAGAGTTGCAGAAGAACTCCATATTTTTTATTGCTCTGCTATCTTCACCTGGAGAGGTCAAGACATTCTGAGAAAATAATCTGCCTAGTTATTTAAGTGCCTCACATAATGAGCTCGATTAGGCCATCTTCACAACAGACACTATTACTGTGATTAGGCAGTAAATTGCTGCCAAAATATATCTGTGACAAAACAAATATAATTCATATTTTTCTGTAGCCCAGTTATTTCTTGAATTTTGTTGGGCCAAGTAACGAAGAAAATAAGGTGGTTTTCAAATATTTTTATAAAGCCATAGTTTGTTTTTTATTGTAAGAGAGTGTCCTGTTTTAGAATCTGTTTTGTATTAATGTAGGGTCTCGCTGTAGCTCAAGCTGACCTGGAATTCTCTATATAGTCTTAGGCTGGCATGGAACTCCCAGTGATCCTTCATTTGCCTATCAAATGTTGGGACTAAAGCATGGGCTACCATGCCTGGTTGTTTTAGATTATTTTTGCTTTATTTATGGAACATTTAACAGACATTTATCTTAGGGAAAACATGTTAGTATGTGTTCGACATGCTGCAGATAGGAAATTCTATAGTGGTAAATGACTTCAATTGACAAATTCGGAATGATGCTGTATGAATGAGTAGCATGTATTAGGATGAACTAGCTCCAGGTTGGGACATCAAATGTCTTATATCTACCTCGCCTTCACTTTACAATTTGCTAATTGTAATCTTGTATGATCAACCCCTCTACATCTGTAAAATGGCAGAAAGACTGCCATGAGGATCAAATGATATTAGTGTGTAGTGGCCTTTGTAATTTGGAAAACCCTTACAAAGCAATAACTATTGTATGCTTATAAATTAACCCTCTGAAACATAACAGGCTCAAACAAGACATTTATCATAGTGTTCTGGAGGGTCAGGAATTGAAGCAGTAACTTCCCCAAAATACTGGACCCAAATGGAAATGGTACCATAAAATCCTATATCCTGGAAGACAGACTGAAACCTTCATCAGGTCCTTAGAGGGAACACCTGAATCACAGGGCCCAGGAGAGGATATGATGAAGACTAACCTTAATCTCCTGTCTCTCTCTCTCTCTCTCTCTCTCTCTCTCTCTCTCTCTCTCTTCTCTCTTATATTACCTATCTTTTATTTTTTATTTTTATTTTTTATTTTTTGTTTTTTTGAGGTAGGGTCTCACTCTAGCTCACACTGACCTGGAATTCACTATGTAGTCTCAGGATGGCCTCGAACTCACGGCAATCCTCCTACCTCTGCCTCCCGAGTGCTGGGATTAAAGGCATGCACCACCACGCCCGGCCCTTCCTTCTTTTCCCTAGGTGCTGGCCTGTAACTCCCAGTACCAGCATGTGGTTAACATCTACAATGAGCTGTTTATCAGAGAGACCTACAAGGTTTCCCAAAAAAAGGCAGATTTCTGTCAGAGTACTTGATGACCCAACAAAGGTTAATGGTAAGACCCTATTGCCAAAGATACCATATGCTCTTTGTACAGAACATGGAGTGAACTTGCTGGAATATGGACCGAGACAGTTAGCTCGTCTAGTGCCAGAAGGTGCTACATGAGCAACTGGGAGAAAATGACCAACATCTGTCCAAGCAATTTGTAGTCTAAGCTACTCAGCAGTAAACAACCTGAGGTGATGCTCACATAAGTGCAATAGTGGCACACAGCCATGGTGCATAATAAACTGCTCTTGATTTGGCTAACAGATCTGCTGAGAGGAATGGAACCCACAGCTGGAACTGGAAAATAAGTCAGAACCATATCCAAAAGATGAGCCTGCTCTTCAATATGAAGCTCCCACCAATCATGGGCTATAAGAGGGCCTACACCTATTAAATTCTCTCTAGAATAATGTTTATCCTATTTATCTGGTGCTGACTTCACTCTCTGCTGGAGAATTTGCTTCTCTTTTTCAGATAGATGCAGAACTTGAGGAGAGAATCAGCCCGTTGTACTTCACTAGAGCCCCAGCTGAAATGATAGAGTAATTGGGGAAATGAACAAGAGTGCTGCTTTCTGAGCCAAGCTTGGTGGTGTGTGCCTTTAATCTCAGCACTTGGAATGCAGAGGTAGGAGGATGGCTGTGAGTTCGAGGCCAGCCTGAGACTATGTAGGGAATTTCAGGTCAGCCTGGGCTAGAGTGAGACCCTACCTTGAAAAAACAAAACAAAAAACAAAGAGTGCTGCTTTCTTAGTGAGCCTGGTACCAGCACAAGGGTGAAGGAGACAGACACAGAGAACACTCAACTCCTACCAAACCAGAGATCCAGAGACACAGAGGTTCCCAGAACCTCACCACTGAAGTAGACCTAAAACGAGCCCAACATGGCTCAGGGAAATTCACGGAAGAGGGGATGGAAAGATTGTTAGAGCCACAAGTTGGGACATTATGCACAGAGAAGTTGCCTCTTCCCCATAACTGATGGCTACCCCCACAATGCACAACCCACATTCCCCAAGGAAGAGAGTCCTTTTCAAGGGGGGAGGGCCGGGAGGAAGCTAACAATGGTACCAACATGGCTGTATACACACTGTGTACATAACTAATTTTAAAAAGATTAAAAAATTTTAACTGTTAAAAAAGTTTTAATGTGGACTTGTAATTGAGGTCCATCATTTCTGACATACTGTATTCATTAAAATAAATGACTAGGTCACACCTGCACTCAAGGGATGGAACAACAAAAGGGCATGTGGAGATTATTGGAGACCACCATAAAAGCTGTCTTCTATGAGAAGATTAAAAATACCCTTCCCACTCTAGTCATGGTGACACACAACTTGTAATCCTAGCACTTGGGAGACTGAGGTAGGATGTTTATGAGCTTAAGGCTAGTCTGAACTGCGTAGTGACTTCAGTGTTAACCTGGTCTGCATAATGAGATCCTGTATCAAAAACAAACAAAGAAACAAAATAACTTCAAAAACAATGCAATGTGTGTGTGGAGATTATATATGTATGTATGTATGTATGTATGTATGTATGTATGTACGTATATATTCTCTATGTGTGTATCTTTTAAAGAAAGACTGCATTGTTCCATTTTGTGTTACTATAATATAATACCACAGACTCAGTAGTTGATAAACAAAACCCTACTACCTTGTAGTTCTGGACAGTGAGATGTGTAAGTCTAAGGTCAAAGTGCCAGCAGGTTCAAAGTGCCAGCAAGTTCAGTGGCTCGTAAGTCCCTTGTCTTCTTCCAAGATGGTGCCTTGTACACTGCCTAGATCCTCCTATCAGGAGGCAGAAAACAAGAGACTCAAAAGAAGCCTGAACTTGCCCTCTTACCATGGCAATGATCCCGCCCATGAATGGGGAGATGCCTTAGTGGCTAAAGTGCTTGCTATGCAAGCATGAGGATCTGAGTTTGTCTGATTTCTGTTGTTGTTGTTGTTGTATGATCTCACTTTAACCCAGACTGACCTAGAATGTACTTTGTAGCCCCAGGCTACCTCGAACTCAAAGGTGACCCTCCTCCTTCAGCCTCCCAAGTGCTGGTATTACAGGTGTGCACCACCATGCCTGGCTTAGGACCTGAATTTGGAGGCCTACTGCCCACATAAGTGCCAGGCATGGTGGTGCACACCTGTAATTCCAGCCCTGGGGAATTGGAGACAGGTAGATTCTCGGGGATCAATGGGATTGGTGGGAACCAACTACATATTAGACCACTGGAAAAAAAATCACACACTTCCAGGGACAGAATTAGTACAGAAAACATCATCCAAACATGTTGCAATAAAACTTGAAGTTAATAACATTTACAAAGAAAGGAATTTTCACCTGGAAAGATTTTAAAACCTCACTCAAAAATTTTAAAGAATGTCTACCAAAAAAAAAAAAAAAAAAAGTGATAAAGGAAGCACTGCCAGTATTTCCAGGCTAGAGCTCAGTCAGAACTCAGAGAACAATTCATAGCCATAAATAATTAAATAAGCATAATAAAATTTAATTAGTCATCCAGCTGAAGGAAAGAAGGGAGAAATTAATTAAGGGTAAAAATAAAGCCAGAACCAAAACCAGTATTATTAATAAATAAATCATTCGAAGTGTTTTTTGTTCAAAAAATGAATGAAATGAGTACATAAAATGTTAATGGAAGAAAAAATAGGTGATCTCAAATCTACAAACTGGAAAATTAGAAATAACCACAAAAATCACAGATTAGAGGAAACAAAGATATTGAGATTACTTTTAAAATCCCCTGGAAAGAAATTTGAAAAACCAGGGGACACTAATATTATAGATACAAAAATCTGCATGCGCTAATTACCTTGTTCAGTGCTGTAGCCAGATACCTGACAAAAGTCAGCTTAAGGAAGGGTTTATTTCAGTTTATAGCTCCATTATGACAGGAAAGACATAGCACCAGAAGCAGGAAGCTAACTGGTCACATTACTACACACACGGGAAGCAAAATGAGAAAGAAGTGAGGTAGGGCTGTAAAACCTCAAGACCCAAACACCCACAATTACCCAATTTTATCAGCAAGGATCCAAATACTAAACGTTCCATTCCACCACCTTCCCAAACAGTGCCACTAGCTGGTGACCAAGTGCTCAAGCACAGGAGTTTATGGTAGACATTTTATCTTATTTTATAAATATTTATTTATTTATGTGAGAAAGATAGTCTGAATATGGGCACACCAGGGCCTCTTGCCACTGCAAACCAAATCCAGATGCATGCACCATGTTCTACATCTAGCTTTGTGTGGGTACTGGGGAATCAAACCCACGCTGTCAGGTTTTACAAGCAAGTGCCTTTAACCATTGAGCCATTTCTCCAGCCCCAACATTTTACATTCAAACCACAGCACTACCTTACCAAAAACTGATTCCAGAAGAGATCCTTAAAAACATAAATAGATGAGTTTTCACAAAAGAACTGAAATTGCTTATGAGTTTCAGTGCTTAAATAGCTTCACTGGAAAATTTCTTTAAAACTTTGGAAGAATAGCCTATTCCAATGACATATGGATTCTTACAAAGCTTAGGACAAGGACATTCTCCAAATGTGGTTTTACATGTATGTGTTTATGTGGCCTGTATGCATGTGTGTCCATGTTCACATGTGTGCAGGTTCACATGTACATGTGTGCACATGCATGTAGAGGCCAGAAATTGAGGTTGAGTGTCTTCCTCTATCACTATCCACATTACTTACTCTGGCAGGATCTCTCACTTGAACCCAGGGCTCACCAATTCAGCTAATCTAGATAGGCAGTTTGCCCCCGAGATCCCCTGGCTCCACTTCACAAGCACTGGGGTTACAAGAAGGCTCTCATGCCTACCTTGCATTTACATAGCTCGTAGAGATCAAAACTCTGATTCTCATATTTTCTTGGCAAGTGATTTATCCACTGAGTCATGCAAATCCCTCTCCAACTTGGTTTTTGTTGTCGTTGCTGTTGCTGCTGCTGCTGTTATTGTTGTTGTTGTATTAGGGCAGGGTCTCACTCCAACCCAGGCTGACCGGGAACTCACTCTGTAGTTCCAGGCTGCCTCAAACTCATGACAATCCTCCTATCTCAGCCTCCTGAGTGCTGGGATTAAAGACATGCTCCACCACACCAGGTCTTCTCTCTCCAAACTTGTTTCAGAAAGAGAGTATAAGGTGATATCAAAAGCCTGAAAGCCAAAATAATCAGTTTGAATTTCTTCTTTGCTACTTGCCAGGTTTTTTACAGATAAGAGATAATTTCTATTTTCATTATATGTAAGGAACTTTCCCTGCAAATTAAAGACCACTGCATGGTGCCATAAAGGGTATTGATATGGCTTGTCACCAAGCAATACATTAGGGTACCCAGGTGAGGTGGACATATTTGTAAGTATATGTGACACACTCTCAGACATTCAAAACTTGGGAAAAGGAGGCTTTACCTAAAGATGAAGTATTTAGGAAAGGTCCAAAAAAACTCTCCAGAAGTTATAAGAAATGAGCAAATAAAATTTGGGTTATTGTGAATTTTTGTGGGTACAGATTGGTGACACCTAAGACCATTTAAGATAATTTGAATATGGAAACAATATTCCCTTATATACTATATTAGTTTCTGTCTCATTGCTATGACCAAATTCTTGACCAGAGGCAACTTAAGGAAGGAAAGGTGAATTCTGGCCCACAGTGGAAGGGAACAGTACACTTTGGCAACTTGGGCAGAGCAGGTATGGTATCAAGAGTGGTTCTAGCTGTGACAGAAACAGTGTGAGGCAGAAGGTCACATTGCTTCCTGGACAGGAAGGAGAGAGAGAGAGACAGAGTTGAATGCTGGTGCTCAGCTAGCTTTCTCCTTTGTTCCTTGTTATTCTGTCTGGGATGCTTTGGGATGTCATCTTATGGGATGCTGTCACTCCCATTCAGGGTGGATCTTCTTGGTTAAAAGTTTCTAGAAACTTCTTTACAGACATGCCCAGAAGTGTGTCTCCTAAGTGATTCCAAATTCGGTCAAATTTGCAGTGATAGTTAACCATCATATGCGTATATCCTTTGGTTTAGAGAAAGGAACAGAACTAGGAGTGTGGGGTCAGACAAGGCTAGACACAGTGGAGTAGGACAGGTGTGACACCTCTTCACTACCTACTCTTACGAAACAAGTCACTTAATGTTTTTGAGTTTCTGTTAACTCATTTGCAATGCTGAGCTGATCAAACTTTGTAAGGGGTTGCTGTGAGCATCAAATGAGGATGCTTTTTATCCTTCCATTTTCTCTCAAATTGTCATCTCACTCCTTGTCTCCCTTCCTTTCCTAAAACCCCTATTATACAATAATTTCCATCCAGGCTTTTAATAACAAATTCTGAGTTTTTGTTGTGATTTGTATTCTCTGTATATACACCTGGAGGCTGAATACTGCTGGCAGAAATCACAATCCCACAGCTAGGCACTACTACCTACCCATCATTGCTGTCTTCATATTCCTTTCACATTCCTCTTAGAGAACAATGGAAAGCATGACTGCTCTCCTCAATGCATTATTCAATTCATAACCCCCACACTCTAAGCAGATAACAAAGCCTTTCTCTTTGGAGAATAGTTTTTTAATGATCAGCCCCACTTCTTATGAACACATCTTTATCAATTCCCATCCTTGAAATATGTCCTCCATACTCAAAAAGTCCTTGTTTCCTCCTCTTGCTAATGACAAACTTCCATGTTAGCCCTTGATTGCTTGCCCTCTGTTGTAGTCAGCTCCTCATTTCTGGGGAAAACATCCAACCATACACAGCTTGTAGGAGGAAGAGGTTTATTTTAGGCTTACAAATCCAGGGAAATACCACGAATGGTAGAAGAAGCTAGCTCCCTTTCATAGACCCACACAGAGAGACACCACCAACAACCAGCATCTCAAACATGCCAGAACTCAGTCTGCTCTGAGCACACCTAGTAGGGCTGTCCTCAAGTTTTGCCACCAAATACCCTTAAGGCTAGACTCCAAGATCTGCCCCCCAATGACGCTCCCCTCCCAGCAGGGAGCTTACCTGAGTCTATGGACCAGACATTCAAACTATCACATTCAAATTGGCACACACTCCATCCCCATGTTTCCCCCATAATCTTGCTCCCTCTAGCCTATCCTCTCTTGAAAAACTTTGCCTTTCTTCTTGTCCCTTCTCCTTAATTAATAGATATATTTTCTCCTTTTGCCATCTAGTCTCCCTCAACTCTGTTTTTCATCTTTCTAAATGGCTGTTTCTGTTTTCTTGCTTCCCATTGTGTCTCAAACTACAGCAATCTGGCTTCTGTCTCTACAAAACTGAATGATATCATGTAACCAAGCACCTCCGAACTGCCATAGGCAACAGACACATTCTAGCCTTTAACTTATGAGAACACTCAATTCTTTCTCGCCTTTAGTGGATTTGAAGGCAAGAAAACAAAATATTGAGAAAGGACATAATGACTTCTGCAAGAGCAGGCTTCTGAATTCAATTTCAGAAGGCCATAACATCCAAATGGACCCTCCAGTAAGCTAGACACATAAATATTAGAAATTGTAATAGTGAATCTTCTTTGTATACTTGACTGGATTTATCATCTAGGAGACACACTTCTGGCTGTGTCTGTGAGGCTATTTCTAGAAAGGCTTAACTGAGGTAGGAAGTCCCAACCTGAATGTGAGTGGGACCATCCCATGTGCTATAGTCACAGACTGAATTGAAAGGGAAAAAGTAAGAAGCCATTTGAGCTCCAGCATTCATTTTCCTCTGTTTTCTGACTGCACACACAATGTAACCAGATACCTCATGCCCTGACACTCCATGTCATCATGTTATGATAGATGTTATTTTTTCTTAAGCCATGAGCCAAAACAAATCCTCCTTAACTTGCATCTGTCAGGTATTTTGTCACAGAGATGAAAAGCTATGCATTATGTATGAAATTGAGTAAAATAATGTTATCAATTTAATGATAGATTCTGTGGACAATTTGGCATTGAAACTAATAATTATCTACTTGTTTGCTGTAATAAACAAGAATTAAATGATGGAAATAATGCCATTTAAAATTCTCTCTGTAATGTCACTAAAGCCCCAAAAATCTCTGCAGAAGTTTTCATTTAAGTAATGGGAACCATTTTAGAAGGCCAGAATAGGAAAGCATTAAAATATTATTAAGAAACATGGGCTGCTGTCAATGTTACAGAATTCACTAAATATCATACAGACTTGGCTAACACAAAATTCTGTAACATGAAGGAAAAAAATCATGAAATTGGAAATGACAACCTCTAGAACTATGTGGAAATGCAAATTAACAATACATCCAAGATTCTGTCCAAGCTGTGTAAAAAATGAAAGTCAATACATAGTTACATCCACTTGAGGCAAAATTAATAACAGGAATGTAATTATGGGAGAATGTAATAAAATAAAACCATTGTTTGCAAAAATATTTTTTTAAAGTGCCATTCTTGGGTGAGCAGTTTAAATCTTATAGGAGAAAAACTGGTTTCCATGTACTGCTTTATATGATAGCCAGTGCATAGTTGTCAGTGATGAAAACAAAGACATTAACAAGGGTACTAGGTGATCCTATTCTAAAGGGATAGGCAAGGCAAGAAAGTGGATTGACTGATACCACACAGCCCACTTGCAGTGTCAAATGGATATAGACCAGACATGCTGGATGTGAAGATAAGTAATGGAGTATGACACATCTCAAAATTGTTATAGAAAATAAAGATTCAGAGTAGGATGTCTATAGCTTCTGGAAATTTCTAGCAAAGAACAGGCAAAGAGATAACAGGAGTTCAGGGTTTGTAGATGATCCCATCGAGTGCAGAGCATGAGAACACATTATACAGAATTTTGAAGACTGACTCTAGATCCATTGATGAAAACGAAGTTAATCTCCTATGACTACTATAACAAATTACATGAATTTAGTGGATGAAAACACAACAATATACAATCTTACAGTTGTGGAAGTCACAAGCCTGAAATGATTCTCACTGGACGAAATTCATGGTAGCAACAGCACTCTATTTCTTTCTATAAATTCAAGCAAAAGTCACACTCCTAGAGACTGTGTACATTTTTTAGGTCATAGTTCTTCCCTCCATCTTCAAAGCAGGTTGAGTGTGTCTCCCCTTCCATCACTCTTTCTCTTCTTTACCCTCTCTTATTATGCTTCTAAAAATCCTTGTGGCTATATTTGGCCCACTTGGGTAATCCAGTGTAATCCTCCTGTCTTGATGGAATTTTAATTCCATGAACATATTATGTTTACAGTTTCCAGAAATTCAAATACATGTATCTTTGAAGGCAGGGGCATTATTCTGCCTACTGAATACATCAAAACAACATTGTAGAATAAAGTTTAGAATGAGGATAACAAAAGAGGGGCAAGGAGGTGGCTCAGTGGGTAAAATGCTTGCTTCACAAGCATGAGAACCTGAATTTGGATCCTAAACACCCATAGAAAAGCTGGTGTCATGGCACGTACTTATAATCCCAGCAGTGGAGATGCAGAAGCAAGAGGATCCTTCAGGTTTGCTGGCTAGCTAGTCTAGCTGAATGGATGAGTCTTGGGTTCAATAAGAGACCCTGTGTCAAAACCAAAGGTGGAAGAGTGGTTGAGAAATATACCCAACATTGATTTCTGGCTTTCACATGTATGCACAACACACACATACACATAAAAAGGTAGTGGAAAATGTCTAGTTGTCCAGTTTAATAAAATGGAACACATAGTGAAGAGCTAGGCATGTTGGATCTTTGGGTAAGTTCCATTTTTCAAAAGAGAAAAAGGTGGGCTGAAGTACTGGCTTAGTAGTTGCAGGTGCTTACTTGCAAAGCCTTGTGACCCAAGTTTGATTCCCCAGTACCCATGTAAAGCAGCAGCACTAAGTGACACATGTCTGGAGTTAAGTTTGCAGTGTTAGGAAGCCCTGTCACACCCATTCTCTCTCTCTCTCTCCCTACCCCCCCTCCCTGCTTCCCTCTCTTCCTTACTCTATCTTCCAAAAAAATAAATTAATAATTAAAGCATGGAGAAACTACTTGAGTAGTGGCTTAAGAAACAGCTTGGCAGCTGGGCATGGTGGCGCACACCTTTAATCCCAGCACTGGTGAGGCAGAGATAGGAGGATGAGTTTGAGACCAACCTGAGACTACATAGTGAATTCCAGGTCAGCATGGGCTAGAGTGAGTGAGACCAAAACAAGAACAACTTCATAGCAAATAAGTCATCCCTAGTCAATACTGATACCAAGGCTCCACCATCCCCATTTGTTGGTGTGACTAGGGCTGTATTCGTTATTTTATTCATTTCTGTGAACAAATACCTGACCAGAAACAACTTAAGGAAGGAAAGGGCTTATTCTGTTTTACAGTCTTGAGGGGATACACTCCATTATGTTGGAAAAAGCATGGCATCAGGAGTATGTGGCAGCTGGTCACATTGCAGTCAGTGTCAGAAAGTAGAGGGAAACAGTAAGCGGGCTGGGCTATAAATCCTGGAGGCCTACCCACAATGACCCACTTCCTCCAACAAGGCTTCACCTCCTAATGGTTCCACAGCCTTCTGAAACAGTGCCACCAGCTGAGGAACACATGGCTATGGGGGACATTTAACATTCATATTCAGGATGAAAGGGCTGTCTGGCTGTGAACATCTGTCATCCCATTCATCAACAGAGTTAATTTGGCTGATCTGGCTGGCTAGGTGGGTGTCCCCTTCCTCCTTCACTGCTCCATATGCCTCCCTCTGGAAGCTGCACAGTAGGTCAAAGAGGATGTTCTACCCCTAATAGAGGAGAACCCATCTTTGGTCAAGGTTATATGAGTAGATGTGCTCCCCTGCTAGAATCTCCAAACAAGCTCTCACACTCACAGTCAAATCACAAGCCCTACGAAAGCACCGGCCAATACAGATTGATATGTTCCACTCCACCGCCCACCCCACTGGGAAGGAAACGGGATAGCTGTGATGAATTCGCAGAAGAAACAAGTGGGAGTTATGGTGACGATTCTATTGCAGGATTAGCATATATACATTGCCCCACCCAGCTTTTCTTTTCCAGTCTCAGAACACAACTTAAAAAAAAAAAAACAGTGGCTACACCACTGATGAACCTGACTTACCCTTCCCCAGCATTAGCTGCCATTAGCCAGACTGAGAGGTTTGGGATCTCATTTATCCTTGCCCATTCCATAGCAAATAACTTTCCACCCATGATCGTGCAACCAACCCTAACTTAACTCAATGAGTTAGAAACAAAAGACATGAAAATAAGATGAGACCCCCTCATCCACTGGTGGTGGGAGTGTAAACTTGTACAGCCACTATGGAAATCAGTATGGAGACTCCTCAAAAGGCTGAAAATAGAACTACCATTAGATTCTACTATACCTCTTCAAGGGATATACCCAAAGACCCTACTACATACCACAGAGACACTTGCTTAACCATTTTTATTGCTGCTCTATTCACAACAGCCAGGAACTGGAAGCAGCCCAGATGCCCATCAACAAATGAATGGTTAATGAAGATGTGGTACATATACACAATGGAATTCTACTCAGCGGTAAGGAAAAATGAAATAATCAAATTTGCAGGAAAATGGAGGGACTTCGAAAAAGTCATGCTGAGTGAGGTCAAACAGGTTCAGAAAGACAAATACCACATGTACTCTTTCATCTGCAGATCCTAATTGTGATTAATTGGAGATGAGTGCAAAGGTAGTAAGCACCAAGAATATGGCCATATAAATAGAATTAAACCAGTACAGAGAAGAAACAGGGAGGGAGGAGGGGAGGAGTTACCTTATAGGCTATGGGAGGGACAAAATATTTGAGGAATAGGGGTTTGGAGGGGTGGAGGGCAAGAAGGATGGGAGGAAATTACAGAAAAGTTAACATGTCATGAATCAGTTACATAGGAACCCTCATTTTACCTAGCATTCTATAAGATATAACCACCAATGAAGCAATAAGGGGGACAGTCCAGACAGGAGATGGAAATAGACTAACCTTAAAACTATGGAATCTGGCTAGTAAATTCCAATTCCAGAATTGTATTACTTCACACAGTGAGCTGTTGGTCAGGGAGACCCATGAGGTCTCCAATACAATTTAGGCCATTACCAAAGCACTTGATTACCTGAACAGCTAAAAAGTAAGACCTTATTGCTGAAGACACCATAGGCTGTGGTCACAGGATATCAGAATACCATGCTGGGACCAAAAGAGATACTAACTGCCCCACTAGCTAGCCCCCATAGTGCTTCAGAGCCCTATGGGAGCCACTAGAGGACCACGGTCACCAACAGCATGAATAAGCAGAGGACCCTGTAAACTATGAAATCAACCAGACAAACAAGAAGTACACACTTGTGCAATAGTAGCACCCAGCCTCTACAGGTAACCAAGTGTTCTCTGATTGGACATGAGGCCCTCTCGATGGGAGAGGACTCATATCTGGTATTGTATACCAAGTCAGTAGCCTATGGTCAGGAAACTCGGACTTCAGAGAGAAGCCCCCACTGCTCGCTAGAGAAGAAGAGTGGGCTTGCACACCAAAAATCTCTCAAATAACTTTTCATACCCCCTTAAACCCAAGCTGCTCTCACTGTTGATCAGAGAATCTGTTTTATAGATGGAAGAGAAAATGGAGGAGAGCCAAGATCCATTGATAAGGTGATAAGAGAGCTGACTACCCACTATGACACTTGCCACCTCTACCACATCTGTTGGGACCCAGGAGAAATTGCAGAGGATGAGATGACATAAATACTGCTCTTACTGCTAGTCTGGCAACCAGCTTCAGAGTGATGGTGACAGACATGGTGATCAATCAAAATATATCAAAGCAGAAATCCAGAGGCTACAGAGATCTCAACACTAATTCAGCTTGCTAACAGGCCTGCCATGGATCAGGGAACATTGTAGAAGAAGGGACAGAAAGATTGTAAGAGCCTCAGAGTGGATAGAAAAAAAAACATTCCCTACCCCTGCTAACCCACAGGGACTGACTGAGGCCTTCATGTCCCACAGTGAATAACATAACCCCACTGAGAATGGCTCCCAGAGTAACAGAAGCTGGGTGGGGGAATAAAAGAATATAACCTATTATACTATATATAAAATAAAAATGTAAAAAGAGAAGAATAAATTGGGGACTAATGAGGGATAATAATGATGTTAATGGGAGGAAAAGAGGGATAGAGAGGGTAATTGGGAGGAATAAGATTAAAGTATATTCTGTATATGTATGAACATGAAAAACAATATATTTTAATCCAGGTATGGTGGCATGGATTTATAATCACAGCACTGGAGACGTGGAGACAGGTGGATCCCTGGGTCTTGCTGGATAGCCAGTTTGACCTACTTGGCAAATTGCTGACCAATGAGTGAACTTGTCTCAAAAATGGTGGACAGTTCCTGAAGAACACCCAAGGTTGTCCTCTGGCCTCCACATGTACATGCACACACATACACAAAGCAATGCAATGAAGGACAGCTGGAGATTTGAGAAGAAAGAAGCATTATCAGAGTCCTAGAAAGTTCTAGAAAGAACTATGTACTATGGGTAGGGAAAAGTGATGTGAATATGAGCCTTGGTGGGTCAAGGTGACCAAGCTGCACCAATAAGTCTGATTCTGTTGCTGACAGGAGATGGATTCTTGGTGAATAGAGACAGGTAGAGCCCTAGAAGCCTTGCAGAAGGCTGCCAAGCCCATGTCTTAGAGGCTCAAGGATGCAGTATGAGCCACAAATCATAATCTGCTGCATTATAAAAAGCAAGGACAGAGACTCTTAAAGACCCCTTGGTAATATGTAAGATCCTTTGCTTTTAGAGGGTGACAAAGTATTTTGAAGGCAAACTGAATTGAGTAAGCTTGGATTATATTTTTTTTTACTCCAGCAGAATGGGACCTAAAGAAACAAAAGCAGATTCCTAGAGATAATGAACAGCTATTCTAGGTAAAATTAAGATAATAGCTCTAATGAGGAATCTCAGAGATGAGGACTAGAAATAATAGACATGCATCTGAATGTACTCTCTTAATATTAGCTTTCTTTACTACAGGGATCAATGCTAAGAAATTAGACATTAACATATTATTGCATACTGTATAAGGTTGATTAAATTGAGGCTTGCAATCTGTAAAAAAAAAACTGTGCAGCTAAAAAGTGCGGTAGAGGATCTCTTAAGTATCTCTGGAAAGGGTGATGTTATTTTGTACCACTTGAAAGTAATTCCAACTGGCTGCATTTTAGCAGAGTTGAGTCATTTTATCTTGATGGCCATCAGCGTGATGATTTTACATCAAATAAGCATTCTTCGCAAGCAGGGCAAACACTGATACTTCATGAATTAAAGAAAATAGTTTTATATGTACCTGAGGAAAACCCAGATGACCCAATGAAGTTTAATACATCTTCTCTCACAGCCTTAAAAATAAGCATACTATTAACTGTGAAGGCTCCGTGTACTGTGAGACA